>CM034533.1:17349146-17661646 GCA_020002185.1 Paraescarpia echinospica | reverse complement strand
AAGGACTGGGCTATGCAGGGAATATTTTTTAGTATTTGGGGTATCGTATACCTGTAATAATTATCATTTCTGTTATAATAAAAATGTATATACATGAACAATACAAATAATGATATGTCAGTTTCAATTTTTCTTATTTTTTAGAAATAAAGAATATTGTTATGACCTTAAGCCTCACACACGTACGCACGCACGCACGCACGCACGCACGCACGCACATACAAGCACACAGTGCGACATACAAGAAGTTAAATTAAACAATACTTACACGTGCACGTCGGACCTTCATAATTACCACGGCAAGAGCATCGAAACCCTAGACCACTCTTTGTGCAAACACCATTATTTTTGCACGGACTAGACTTGCACGCATTGAAAGCTATAACATATATTAAACAGTTCGTATATTCGGGTCCTGAGCTGTACAGTTTAATATTATATATATATATATATAAATAATAAAAACTAGTATACCTGATCAGACTAAAACAAATTATACAGGTCTTATTGAATGTGGCTTGTCTTTTAATTTAAAACGAGTACAATACACACTTGTATTTACTAAGTAAACGTAATACACACTTGTATTTACTAAGTAAACGTTAGTAGCCGTATATCCGTAATTCTACCACGCTCGCATGCATGCACACAGCCGCACGGACGTACACACACACACACACACACACACACACACACACACACACACACGCGCGCAAGCACGCATGTAGTGCGACTTCAAAGTACTGAAATTAAATAATACTTACTCGTGCACATCGTTCCTTCATAATTACCACGGCAAGAGCATCGAAACCCTAGACCACTCTTTGTGCAAACACCATTATGTTTGCACGGACTAGACTTGCACGCATTGAAAGCTATAACATAAACACACATCTTTACACTATAGAAGGACTGAGCAGGAGACGATTAAAAAAATATATTTCATATTAAATTTCCCTTGTTTTTTCGTTTTAAAGTATTATTGTCATGACCCTACGCCTCACACTCGCACGCACGCACGCACGCTCACACACACACACACACACGCACACACATAAGCACTAACTCGCAGTGCGACATACACGTACGGAAATTAAATTATACTTACACGTGCACGTCGTTCCTTCATAATTACCACGGCAAGAGCATCGAAACCCTAGACCACTCTCTTTGCAAACACCGTTATGTTTGCATGGACTAGACTTGCACGCATTGAAAGCTATAACATACAGACACATTATAAACTCTCGGAAAGAACTGAACAAAGCAGGTTAATATATTTTATTAGCAGTTATGGTATCGTATACTTGTAAAAATAACAATTATTCCTGTAATAACAAAAATAATATACCTGAAAAATTAAATGCATTTCATATTGACCATTGGCTTGTTTTAAATTTTGAAACGAGTCTAGGCATACCTGCATTTACTACGTAAACGGTAGTAGGCACATTTTTCTCACACACACATCCACGCACGCACGAACTCAGTGCGACATACACGAACTGAAAATAAATTATACTTACACGTGCACATCGTTCCTTCATAATTACCACGGCAAGAGCATCGAAACCCTGAACCACTCTTTGTGCAAACACCATTATTTTTGCATGGACTAGACTTGCACGCATTGAAAGCTATAACATACATACACACTATACAAGCACTCGGGAAGAACTGACTAATGCAGTTTAATATATTTTATTAGTAGTTCGGCAATCGTACTTGTAATAGAAATTAATCCTGTAATAATTAAGTACATTTCAGATTGACTATAGGCTTGTTTTTAATTTTAAAACGACTCTAAGCACACCTGTATTTACTATGTAAACGGCAGTAGTCATATTTTGTATCACACACACACACATCCACTCACGCACGCAACCAGTGCGACATACACGAACTGGAAGTAAATTATACTTAGACGTGCACGTCGTTCCTTCATAATTAACACGGCACGAGCATCGAAACTCTAGACCACTCTTTGTGCAAACACCATTATTTGTGCACGGACTAGACTTGCACGCATTGAAAGCTATAACATACATACACAACATACACACTCGGGAAGAACTGAGCAATGCATATTAATTTGGGCAAGTTAACAGTAACCTAGGCCGCTAGTTATTAGTGCTTTGACATAAATGTAGTCTTCCAGAAATGCAAGTTAGTTGCTGGTTAATACCATTTTAAAGCATGGATGTATCAGGGCAACCCACGTGCAAAGTTTGAACTTTCTGTCGTGACAACTTTTATGACTACCTATTGATATGTACTAATGTTGAACGGAATGTTGTTTCCCATTCTGTATTTTCACTTAATGTCATTACTCTGAAACTATAAGCATATTGGAAATATTTTACACGTAGCTGAGAAGAATTGTGTTTATCATAAAGCATAGTGTATCTTATATGGGTGTGCATCAATATATTTGATGTATACCCATCAACAATCATTGGACATTTTTTTCCGTCCAAAATGTCCACTCCGACTCATTGACCTGTATATCATACTACATCATACAAACCACTATTTGGTTTGTTTTTCACAGTGAAGATAATATGAGAGGCTAAGAGAAAATCGTAAACGGTATAAGTATTTTTGCTAAAGCTAGTAGGTAGGATGCAGAAGATTGTTCTTCCAAACATGTCCACTCCGACTCAGGCAATCTTTCTGTTCTCTTTCAAAATGCAGCAATAGAAAACAACAGTGATTCATTGTTAATCACGATTGTGTAAGTGTTACATGTGGCAACAAACAATAACAATTTACAACATATTCAGTTTGAATATGGGACAAATAGAATGTCCACAGAACGTCCACTCCGACATATGATCTGAAGAATGGGAATATCTTACATTCTGGATATGTATTACGCTATTCTATGAAACATATTGACTAAAGGATATAAAATATATCTTCATCATGATGCATTTAGCCTGCCAAAGGATACTTACATGGATGTGTAGAGACGGTAAACAGTTAGAAATAAATAAACAATTGTGGAGGATCACGTCAGGGTCACCACTTATAGCTTCTGCTATTTTATCAGTGGGAGACAGTATTGTAGCAATGGAGGAATAAACACGTGCTTTGAGCTAGGCGGTTTATTCTCCATTGCCTCCTTATCGTAATCCTCCACAACTGTTTATTTGTTTACGATTACGTACGGCGACAAACCTGCACACGGGTGTCTCGCCATCCGTGATGGTAACTGAACAACAGCCGGCGTTGCCGGGCCAGTTTGTCGTTCAGCGAGACAACATCGACAATGCCTCAGTATTCTGCAGAGAGTTGGCATCGGCCATGGTGGCCCATCGTTTCACAGAGAACCCGTGGCATGTGAAGGCCAATATGGGCACACGTATGCCACATGACCTTTGTACTACAAAGAAACTGCTCGTTTGCGTGGATAAAGTCCAGCCTTCACTCCAACCAAAGTATATGGGTCCCTTTCAGGTTGTGCTCCGTTGGGGCAAGTGTTTTCGAATACGCTTCGAAGGCAGAGATAACAATGTATCCGTCGACAGCCTACGTCCGTTTTATGATATTAACACCAGTTGTCAGACATGTCAATCGTGACATAGCACTCGCCAGCATTGAGGCGTAGCGCTAAATATAGTACATGACGTGCGTGTGGTACTTTTGCGCGTGCGCGAACAAAAACCGGAAAAGACGGGCGAACATTGACGTTTCGGTATTGTTTATATATGTATTTATTAAATGTTGGATCATTGGCAATAAACGCTACTGTATCCATGTATAACACTGATTGTCCAGCATAGTTAACAAGCATTGCAGTTATAAGACTAGCATCAATGATTCAAGATACGCTCATTGACAACACCCGCGGGGTGTTTATTTCTCCCCTTTCCCTAACTTAGGCTAAGCCTAAGGCTAAGGCTAAGCCTAAGGCTAAACTTAGCTAAAATAAAGACAGTACCGAGTACGCACACCTCACGACACGACACAACTTGTATCTTTTTAGTTGCAGTTGGTCCGAGGTAAGGCTTCACCATCTTACAACCAATGCCTAGCTCCTGAAGACTAGGGAGAATTTATCGATCTTACTGCAGGTAGGGATGTCGATGACAATTTCAGACTGCATATCCATTGTGTTTTATAGTTGCACGCACTAAATTCGTGTACCGTTCAATTCGGTATCCCCTTGGATGTTGTCTCATTTGACGGCTTCGGTGAAAGTGTATGTTAAACTGACAGCTACAGTCTTAATAAACCTGGTTGGTGTGCAATCATTCAGAGCAAATTTTAGGTTTGAGAAAAATTACAATACAGCGTTGCAACGGAATTTCGCGTCGAAACGATAGCACACGAATGAAATCACCCGAGACCAGTGTGGCGGCAGCGTCAATGGGCGCTTATTACAAGTTAAAGTTGCAAATAAATATGTATTACTCCCGAAATGTTTCGTTTGTTGACATCCTTACCATAGCGTTAAACTACGTCTATGATGTATTATATTTATGTAATGGCCTATTTGGTTTTAATTTAGTATGATATCTGTTGCTATCGAATTAATATTATTATAGGGGTTATAATAAGTTACTGTTGACAACACTAATTATTGTAAACTTACAATAAAGTAACTGGTTGGTATTGACAGCCTTATTTTGTATACTTAATTCACAATTGCACATAATACCAGAACTATTACACCTTTCAACTGAATACGAACAACGTTTATTAATTTTGTGTTAGATAATGTTAATTATTTTTAACAATTGGTTTGTACTCAATCGATGACATCACTAAATAATTAGTAATTTAGAATATTGATTCTTCACATGAAGGTTTCCTCAGATTTGTGTAAAAACAGCATATATTAATGTAATTTAAGAGACTAAGCCTACACACACACGCACACACGCACACTCACACATAATAATAAACTGCTAATTGTATATTGTCGTGTATCCGGATAAACAAAAAACTGTCCATATTAAAATATATCATTGGTAAAACATAATCATTATCATAACAATTTAAGAAAGAATAAAAATGTAATATGTAATATAAAATATACCTTTGTAAAGAAATAACTTACGTTATGTGAAACAAAGTATCGGACAAATAAGTATATGCAGCTGTACTGATCAAAGTGCGTATTTAACTAGTATAATATAATTTTTTTATGCAGCACCATATCCATCAATGTTCATAGTGCTGTAGATAAAACTAATATATAGCAAACACAATTAGTCACTGCTTTAAAATAAATAATACAAATACATAACTAGAATGCAACAACATCACGTCAGTGAGTGACAGTATGTATTATATAAGTATCAGGCATAATTATTGAAAATACAAATTGCTGGTCATAACGTTGTTGCAAGCATAACCAAACTAGACGACCACCTTTCTGCCAGTTTCAAACAAACTGTCGCTTGAAGGAAGGCCGCGATATTGCAGCCACTGTATTAACTATGTATTCGAGTATCTTTCTACATTTGCAGGATACAGTTTCGCCACAAGCATGTCATTTTTAATAGCTTTTTTGGGAAAAGGCGCAGTGCCGCAATTTTTACTGTTGAACGACGCATTTGTTAATCCTTGGATTCGGCGTTGCGGTGCGCGTGCTAAAATAGAACAATGCCATGCAGATGTGACGTGTTACTGCCTCAATGCTGGCGAGTGCTATTGAAAATGTGGTGAAAACTAACAAAGAACCCGAGACTGAAGTATCGGGTGGTCGTTCTAGGCCCACAAGATCAGTATGTCAACCGAATCGATTGTGGTTCGGCGTTGTAAAATGATAACCAAGAACGTTACATTCGTAACTGTCGCGGGATCAACTGTAGAGACGATAAACAGTTAGAAACAAATAAACAGTTGTGGACGATTACGATAAGAAGACAGTGGAGAATAAACCTTCTAGCTCAAAGCACGTGTTTATCCCTTCATTGCTACAATAGTGTCTCCCACTGATAAAATAGCAGAAGCTATAGATGTGGTGACCACTATGGCAACAACTATGTAGTAGACTGTATAATCATGTCGCCAAGCGTAACAAATCAAGTTGGTGTTTGCAGTGGCTCATATGCTAGAATTGAACTATATTATATATAATTATTATTAAGTTTTGAATGTTGATTTTCTTTTTGAAACGAAAAAACAATGTACTGTAATTGATTGTGTCGCGAAGCTGAAATATCCAATATCATGTCCGCTCCAACACATGGAATTGATTGCCATTAAATCATGTTTATACATTTTGGAACACTGTGGACATGTTTGTGATTTAATATTTTACTGCATATGTCTGTGTGGTTATATTGATGAGTTTATTTGAGTTTTACCACAAAATGATGTTATTGTTGTTTTATTTTATGCTGAAACACAAATAAATTGTATTACAAACAAAGTGTGTTGCCTTGATATTTCCAATATTCTAATAAAAATATTACCATGGACTGCAATTGTTTCTGTTATTGTATGATATATGCAATACGTGTAACCTTCTAGTGTTATGCTTATATAAATATAAGGTAAGTGGTTTCAAATTATACTAAAATCTGAGTCAGGTGATTTAAAAAACATTGTCCGTGTGAGATACTAGTGGCCTAGCTTACTGAGAAATTGACCGTATATATTTTATTAGTAGTTCGGCTATCGTATACTTGTAATAATAATTATTATTTCTGTAATAAAAAAATAATATACCTGAACAATTAAATGCATTAGAAATTGACTATTGGCTTGTTTTAATTTTAAAACGAGTCTAGACCCACCTGCATTTACTATGTAAACGGTAGTATGTATATTTTTGTGAACACACACACACACACATACACACACACACACACACACACACACACACATACACACTCTCGCACGCACGAACTCAGTGCGACATAAACAAACTGAAAATAAATTATACTTACTCGTGCACGTCGTTCCTTCATAATTACCACGACAAGAGCATTGAAACCCTAGACCACTCTTTGTGCAAACACCATTATTTGTGCACGGACTAGACTTGCACGCATTGAAAGCTATAACATACATACACACCACACATTCGTAAATAACTGAGCAATGCAGGTTAATATATGTTATTGTTTTTATTTATTTTAGAACGAGATTGGACACACATGTATTTAGTATGTAAACGGCAGTAGTAGTCCGTGGGCCCTAATAAGGAGAGTACACTTTCGTTGCATCCTCCCCCCGGCAGTTTTAGTTTGATGGTATCAGTGGGTCCCTGGTTCTTGTAAGATAACAGTTTCATTTGTTGTCATTTGCACTGTGACAACCTGTGATAACAGCACTTTCTAAGCGGGGTTCAGAACCGCAGTGACAAAATATAGAAGTGAAAGATATGCAAAAAAACTAATAACATATTATCCATGGTGGTCCATGAGCTTAATTAAGCAAAATATAGTTCAGTCTATGTAGAAAATACGATGGATCGAGTGTCTTTGGGATATTAATTTAAAAATCATATGTCCTTAATGCGAATGTATACTTTGTCTATTTGTTTTTATTTTTCACAAAATTCCACACAAACAGCCCACTATCATCATCAATGTGGCAATAATTTATGTGCAAATCACTATTTAAAGTCCACGGATTGCCAGTTGGACCATGGCAACGTTAACAAATATCAAGATCATCTAGTTCTCATCATCATTGTAGTCTGGATCAGGTTGGCTTGTGGTCTCAGTATTTGCACACATCAGTGCATGGAATTGCACTCTTGCGGCAGGAGCATAGGCACGGGATCGGGGGAGGGGGGGGGGCAGGGGGACAGTTTTTTGTGGCGAGCGTCAATTGCGGGTGAAAATCTAAATTTTGAGACGATTAATGTGTATTTGTTTCGACTGTGAAATGTGTGTGCAATTGGAGGGCAGACATATGGTTTTCTGTTCCCCCTCCTGCGGCAGCGTAAAATTTCCAAAAGTACCCCCACCCCGTCTTCCGGTGTCACAGTCGAGCCAACAGAGACAAGTACAAGGTGAAGGAAGATGTAAAGATATGCGACGGCGCGGCGGCGAAAATGTTTCAGTGGTGCTGAAGCTCTGGTAGCTCCCCCCAATATGAATTTCGTTCTCGCGCCACTGAGCAGGCGCACCTTTCACCAACGCACTGATTCTTGCTGCATCTGAGGAACTGCAGGTTGCTGGTCCACCCAGCATCTTGCACCCAAGCACCATGTTGCCAGAGTGTTGGAGTCAGATTACATGTTTGGGCATTCCTGCTACAGAAGAGCTTGTAGCGGACTTGGTTGGTATCGCTGCCACTATGCCCTTACAGTGAACAAACAAAGCGTGCACATCTTTCCAGCAGCTAGTCACCAGCATCAGAGGTCGAGCCGACCATTTTCACGGCATCACACATGTCAGCACCGGAGACCACCAACTGGAATCCTTGTTTCTTTCCTTTGCCAAAAAGGCACTGGTGCTGCAGTCGAACCCTGTAAAGGTATGCAATCCCGGTAGCGCTTTGCATAAATCTTCACCAAGTGACATGCCTGTGGCTATGGCATCATTGTACCTGTCTTTGCTTGGTTCCAGTGCAGAACAGAACTCTTGCAGCGACTTGGTTGCTGAATGCACAGACCAATACAGCAACATGTGTATCGGGATACTTGATGATGATGCAGTCATGTCCTTTAGATACTGCATGGATGGTATGGAGCAAAATCTGGGTGTCTGCCTCTTCTCGTTGCATAGTTTGGCTTCTGCCACTCCTTTACCAGGAAGCTTGCTAGGCTGCTCTTTTTGCCACCATCACTGAGGAGCGTTTTCCACTGCGTTGGGCACTTCTGATTGCCATCCAGCATCTTCATCTGCATGTGTCAGGCTTGGCTCGCTCAGGGTTTTTAATTGACATCTCAGGATACTGGTCTATGTCCAGGTTAGTTCTGGTCTGGTTGTTAGATGTCATTTTCACCAGTTGGAATGCATAGCTAGCCTGCACACCAACTGTCTTGGGTAGGGTGTTAATGGCTTGCAGCATTGTCACTCCATCCAAGATCCGTACTGCTGCAGCAGGGACATATTCAATGACTACCATCTTGGCAAACAGGCCCCGGTTAGCCTTGAGTAGGACTTCTGTGGTGACAGCCTTCACCTGCCTGAACTTCACTAGATTATTAAACGTCTTGAGTGCAGCCTTTGGTAGTGATGCTTGGAAGTGAACGTGACTTGTGCACAGGCTGTCCTTTACACAGGAGGAGAAAGCATCAGTCCCCGTCTTCTCAGCAGTCAGCAAGTCCTGTGCGATATCATCAGTGGTCTTCACTTCTGAATCAATGTTGATTAGGGGCTCTGTTTCTTCTCTTGGCTTGATTGGGGTCACCCAGCTCTCCACAGTGGCCATGACTTTGCGAACATCATGTTCATCTTTCTTCAGACGAGAGGCACTGGTATCCTTATGGTGCTTGGTCTCAGCATTGTGCAGCCTGCCATTACTCTACAGATTTGTATTGCCCTAATTCTATCATGGGCTGTCAGTATTCACCACTGGACTGCACCTACTATGCTACCACCGGTCTTTGAGTCCACATCACTTTCATACGTTATACTGAAGAATCTGGCTTGGTTGAGGTATGAATGATCTCTTTCTTTCCCTTTAGCAGGTGGTATTGGTCGGGCAGGGGGTACAGGATGACCTACTCTCTGAAAGATGATCCTAATTGTGTAGTGGGTGGTGTCATGGTCGTTGAGAGTGTCATTGTTGTTGTCATTGCTATCCTAGCACATGACAACAGGAATGTTTGGTTGGATATGTGGGGGTGTTGACCGTGCCATCTAGAACATTCTCAATGTGCCTCTCAGCCATTCCTGTTTCCAAATCTTGCATTTGGTCGTTAGACAGCTCATGGCTGAAATGGTTTATAATGTCTACTAGCTGGGAGCTTCGTGTGAGCAGCTTCACAGTCAGTGAAAGCAACACGTGTTTTGAAGTCTTCAATATTCCACAAGAAATGCAATGAAGGAGATCCTGGGCTATTGACATAACATGCCTGTGGCCTGAGTTAGACAGGGTAGGCCTTTTTGTGGAGACTGCTTCCTCATCAGACTCTCCACACAGCACCCATGCAAGCAGATTGTAGACTAAATAAGGAACTTGCAAGTAGTTTTATGTCAAGACATCTGGCATTAGTTGTCTTGGCATGGTGTTTGTGATTGAAAGCAGCACTGCATGTATGATTTCGAGCGCAAACACATACTTAGAAAACGTATCTAAACTGAAACAAACACAGTCATTTCTTAAACCTAAAATATCGAGAAAATAAAATAAAATGGTTTTCGGGGTAGGTGTGGGAAATTGGTTATAATTTCAATCATGGTTAAGATATAAACATAATATTTACTATGTAGTGAAAGATGGAAAAAGCAAACGTGACTGTCTAGGAAATTTCAACAAAGAGTTTAGAAACAACTCACTGTATACACGACATTGGTGAACAAAATTACAAAATCAGGCCTAATTTTCGGGTCTAAACATGTATTTTTTATTATTTTGGGCGAATTTCAATAATTATCTTATGCCAATTGATTACACAGATATATGTTTCGCTTGCATGATCTTATGGACCACTTTGGATAATGTATGTTATTAGATTCTTGCATACCTTTCATTTCCATATTTCGTTGCAGTGGTTCTGACCTCCCGATTGTAAACTGCTGTTGTCATTGTTATCTGGCAGGTTGTGCGAATGACAATCAGTGAAAATGTTATCTTACATGAAAAAGGAACCTACTGATACCACCAAAGTAAAGTTTCGGGGGGAAGCCTTACTGAATATGGCCAATGATTGTGACCACACACACACACACACACACACACACACACACACACACACACACACACACACACACACACACACACACACACACACACACACACACACACACACACACGCACCCACGCACCCACGTACCCACTCAGTGCAACATACACGAATTGAAAATCAATTATGCTTACACGTGCATAGGCACGCCTGTATTTACTAACTAAACGTTAATAGGCATATTATTCTGATCACACACGCACGCACGCACACACACTCACACACAACCACACACGCCCGCACGCAGTGCGACATACACGTACTAAAAATAAATTATTCTTACACGTGCACGTCGTTCCTTCATAATTACCACGGCAAGAGCATTTAAAACCGTTATGTTTGCATGGACTTATTTTGGTGATTATGTGCAATATGCATACACACACACACACACACACACACACACACACACACACACACACACACACACACACACACACACACACACACACACACACACACACACAACCACTATATATATATATATATATATAATATATATATATATATAATATATATATATATATATTCATCATTCATAGACCGAGCCGACACTTAGAAATCACGATGCTGTCATGAGGAGGGTAGTATAATTCCGAGCTACGTATGCTATGTTCATAATCAAAGCTGTTTTTAGGAAACAAAGTTTCCCTCACAGGTCTAAGCTATTCTTTCCTGTTGCCATTAGTGAAGTTACTATGTAATGCATGTGTATCTGTACGGTATCTGCTGTATCTGTAAAGTATGTGCGTGTATATGTATGTATATATATATATATATATATATATATATATATATATATATATATATATATGAGTAAATGTGAGTACTTGTATGTATTATGTATATTTAAATGTGAGTACTTGTATGTATGATGTATATTTAAATGTGAGTACATGTATGTATGATGTATATTTAAATGTGAGTACATGTATGTATGATGTATATTTAAATGTGAGTACATGTATGTATGATGTATATTTAAATGTTAGTACATGTATGTATGATGTATATTTAAATGTGAGTACTTTTACATATGATGTATATTTAAATGTGAGTACATGTATGTATGATGTATATTTAAATGTGTGTACATGTATGTATGATGTATATTTAAATGTGTGTACATGTATGTATGATGTATATTTAAATGTGAGTACTTGTATATATGATGTATATTTAAATGTGAGTACTTGTAAGTTACTATGTAATGCATGTGTATCTGTACGGTATCTGCTGTATCTGTAAAGTATGTGCGTGTACATGTATGTATATATATATATATATACATATATATATATATATATATATATATATATATGAGTAAATGTGAGTACTTGTATGTATTATGTATATTTAAATGTGAGTACTTGTATGTATGATGTATATTTAAATGTGAGTACTTGTATGTATGATGTATATTTAAATGTGAGTACTTGTAAGTATGATGTATATTTAAATGTGAGTACATGTATGTATGATGTATATTTAAATGTGAGTACTTGTATGTATTATGTATATTTAAATGTGAGTACTTGTATGTATGATGTATATTTAAATGTGAGTACTTGTATGTATGATGTATATTTAAATGTGAGTACTTGTATGTATGATGTATATTTAAATGTGAGTACATGTATGTATGATGTATATTTAAATGTTAGTACATGTATGTATGATGTATATTTAAATGTGAGTACTTTTACATATGATGTATATTTAAATGTGAGTACATGTATGTATGATGTATATTTAAATGTGTGTACATGTATGTATGATGTATATTTAAATGTGAGTACTTGTATATATGATGTATATTTAAATGTGAGTACTTGTAAGTTACTATGTAATGCATGTGTATCTGTACGGTATCTGCTGTATCTGTAAAGTATGTGCGTGTACATGTATGTATATATATATATATATATATATATATACATATATATATATATATATATATGAGTAAATGTGAGTACTTGTATGTATTATGTATATTTAAATGTGAGTACTTGTATGTATGATGTATATTTAAATGTGAGTACTTGTATGTATGATGTATATTTAAATGTGAGTACTTGTATGTATGATGTATATTTAAATGTGAGTACATGTATGTATGATGTATATTTAAATATGAGTACATGTATGTATGATGTATATTTAAATGTGAGTACTTGTATGTATGATGTATATTTAAATGTGAGTACTTGTATGTATGATGTATATTTAAATGTGAGTACATATATGTATGATGTATATTTAAATGTGAGTACATGTATGTATGATGTATATTTAAATGTGAGTACATGTATGTATGATGTATATTTAAATGTGAGTACATGTATGTATGATGTATATTTAAATGTGAGTACATGTATGTATGATGTATATTTAAATGTGAGTACATGTATGTATGATGTATATTTTAATGTGAGTACATGTATGTATGATGTATATTTAAATGTGAGTACATGTATGTATGATGTATATTTAAATGTGAGTACATGTATGTATGATGTATATTTAAATGTGAGTACTTTTATGTATTATGTATATTTAAATGTGAGTACATGTATGTATGATGTATATTTAAATGTGAGTACATGTATGTATGATGTATATTTAAATGTGAGTACATGTATGTATGATGTATATTTAAATGTTAGTACATGTATGTATGATGTATATTTAAATGTGAGTACTTTTACATATGATGTATATTTAAATGTGAGTACATGTATGTATGATGTATATTTAAATGTGTGTACATGTATGTATGATGTATATTTAAATGTGAGTACTTGTATATATGATGTATATTTAAATGTGAGTACTTGTATGTATGATGTATATTTAAATGTGAGTACATGTATGTACGATGTATATTTAAATGTGAGTACTTGTATGTACGATGTATATTTAAATGTGAGTACATGTATGTATGATGTATATTTAAATGTGAGTACTTGTATGTATGATGTATATTTTAATGTGAGTACATGTATGTATGATGTATATTTAAATGTGAGTACATGTATGTATGATGTATATTTAAATGTGGGTACTTGTATGTATGATGTATATTTAAATGTGAGTACTTGTATGTATGATGTATATTTAAATGTGAGTACTTGTATTTATGGTGTATATTTAAATGTGAGTACATATATGTATGATGTATATTTAAATGTGAGTACATGTATGTATGATGTATATTTAAATGTGAGTACATGTATGTATGATGTATATTTAAATGTGAGTACTTGTATGTATGATGTATGTATTTATAATGTGAGTACATGTATGTATGATGTATATTTAAATGTGAGTACATGTATGTGTATGTGAGTACATGTATGTATGATGTACATTTAAATGTGAGTACATGTATGTATGATGTATATTTAAATGTGAGTACATGTATGTATGATGTATATTTAAATGTGAGTACATGTATGTATGATGTATATTTAAATGTGAGTACATGTATGTATGATGTATATTTAAATGTGAGTACATGTATGTATGATGTATATTTAAATGTGAGTAGTAGTAGTAGTAGTAGTAGTAATAGTAGTATTTTATTAGAGTCTCACTCCACGTATACATGCTTTAAAATACAAGACAAATAAATATATTACATTCAAAGTTAGCACTGTATACAAAGACCACTCAAAAAGAGTTATGAGAGACTTGTAAAAACAAAAATGTACAAATAAAAACAGTAATAATTTAATAAACATGTGTTATTATTTTGTTGTATTGTGTAATCTTGTGTGCAGTATTTTTTGGAGGATGCTGGCAGTTTTACTTATTATATTGTCATTACTCAATAAATATACAAATTTACCTTGATCATTCATACTGGAAAAAGCAGGATCATTAATTGTTGCATAGCCTATTAGTTCTTTTCATTCGTTAACATATAAAGGGCATTTCATTAAAACGTGAAACTCATTTTCTATTTCATTCGTGCAATTATAACACGTCCTAGCTTCAGGTGGGGGGTAATTTCGTTCAAAACGTCCAGTTTCAATTGTGATTGGTGCCACGCCACATCGAAATTTTGCAAGTGCTGATCGATTACTTCTAGTCATGATTTTTTTAACATAATGCTCAGTTACACATTTTTTTTTGAACTGTTTATAAGTTCTTAGTTTATTTCTACTACCATTTCTGCCCTCTTCTCTATTTATAATATGAAGCCATTGCTGTTCCTGTAATACAGACAGGCAAACATATGTGTGTTCTATTATAGCCTTTACATTAACATGGTCTCTTATATTAGTAAGATTATGCATATTTAAGTCATTATAACGATGGTATACTTCGTAGCCCCAATTTCGTTTCCCACTTACGGCCATTTCCATCATCCATAGAAACACACGTTTTGTCACTCTAGATACATCCATATTGATCAAACGACACCAGAGCCTAGTAACAGATAGCCATTGTTGGTTAGTCGGGGTTTTCCACCCCATTTCACCCTGTACTGCTGCTGATGGGGTATATTTACCCACACCTAGGAAAAATCGACAGGCTCTATTATGTATGCTATTTATGACCGAATATTCCTTTGTACCCCACACAG
This sequence comes from Paraescarpia echinospica, assembly GCA_020002185.1. Taxonomy (NCBI): domain Eukaryota; kingdom Metazoa; phylum Annelida; class Polychaeta; order Sabellida; family Siboglinidae; genus Paraescarpia; species Paraescarpia echinospica. The sequence continues at coordinate 17,646,233 of CM034533.1, read as the reverse complement.
CAGAACCATAGTTAATAATGGAGAGCACCATACCATCGTATAGTTTTGTAAAACAGTTAAAAGGCATTCCTCCATTACATTTTGTCTTAGCCATTAACAAACCCAGAGCTCTGTTCGCCGTAGTAGCTACTGTTTTTACCATCACCTTATAATCAAGATATTCAGTTAAAATCAAACCTAAATATTTATACTTATTTACGATGCATATGCTTTGGTCACCTAGTAGAAAATCGCAAGTAGTCTCAGATATCGATGGATTACGAAAATGTACAATTTGAGTTTTGTCTTTGTTAATAGACATGCCCCAGTCATTGCACCATTTCCAGATAACATTTAGCAATGTCTGCAGTTCTTCTGCTGATTCGGCCAGCACCACAATGTCATCTGCGTATGCTAACATTGTAACAATTTGAGTACATGTATGTATGATGTATATTTAAATGTGAGTACTTGTATATATGATGTATATTTAAATGTGAGTACATGTATGTATGATGTATATTTAAATGTGAGTACTTGTATGTATGATGTATATTTAAATGTGAGTACATGTATGTATGATGTATATTTAAATGTGAATACATGTATGTATGATGTATATTTAAATGTGAGTACATGTATGTATGATGTATATTTAAGTGTGCATGTATGCATGTGAGCATAATTATTTGTGCATATATGGCACTGTGTGGAATATTTGGGAGTAGTTATGTTTCACAGTGATAACTGCGAAATACATACGCTTAAAATCTAATAATACCCACTATTGCTGCAAGTCGTTCCTTCATAACCACCGCGGCAAGTGCAACGAAACCCTTGTCCAGTCTTAGTGCAAGTAGCCCCATTCTTGCATGGATTAGAATGACACGCATTGAAGGCTGTAACACATATACACCGTGCATACAATAGTGTGTACTCTTTATGAATATGTATGTTTGTATGCATATATATATATATATATACATATATATATATATATACATATGCATATATACTGTATATATATATATATACAGTAAATATACAGTATACAGCCTGTATATATATATATATATATACAGTAAATATACAGTATACAGCCTGTATATATATATATATATATATATACATATATATATATATATATATATAAAGTGTCAAAATCAAAAACATATATTAGATAATAAATGTAGTATTTACAAATGTGTTATTACATATTAAAGTAGATACTATCTATGGTTGCCATACCTGAATGCAACAACAACGCTCAATGTATTACTTTATTTTCTTACAACTACAGTAACGGTAAGAAGAAATAAAGTTGCGATTTCTGTACAGCTTTCATTTCAGAGGGGCTTTTTTTCGCGAGAATGACCCTGAAGGAAGAATTTCTTCATAGTGAAATACGCATGTATGTTTGCGAGTGCACGTGCGTGAGGACAATATGCACATAGAGCAATACCTACTTTCACAGTGGCTTCCTGAGAAAGGACCTGTACAAGAACATTTGTAGCCCTTGTTAAACTTCCTGCATGTACCGCCATGCTGACACGGGTTTGGAACACAACGTTTGTAAGCTACAAAAGAAATTTGATTATAATGCATTACGTGCATTAACACATAAAGCACACTCACTGAACACGCACGTATGCATGGTTAGTGTGTCCGTATTTCGTTTAATAATGATACATGTATTTATTTTATTTTATATATATATATATATATATATATATATATATATAGATAGATATATATAATGCTTTCGGATATTTACACATGTTCACAAGTTGACTGTTGATGTTATCAGCTCGGTACTGATGCGCTTAGGGTGTTAGCGAGCAGTTGTGCTTGTTACATCTGCTTTCTGGTACCACCGCTAGCTATCTCTGGCAAACTGCAAGCAAACTGCGTGAGTTTTGTCTGCAAGTAGTTCTCTTCCAATGTACAACCCTCAACGTAACATCCAACTATTGGACGTTGGTCACGACAAGGAACCAGGCTGATTAGACGAGAAATCTTTACGCATCATGAGGCCCTATGGATACGCCCACATGTGTGTGGATTTGTTTTGCCGCCCGTCATCCCATGTGTTATATATGGTCGAATAACATCCACTAACTTGTGGATTTATGCTCTTTATCCAAGAAGCTGTGTGATGTACGTTTTGCGCCAATAGACACTGAGTATTCCCTTACTTTTTGTATTCCCAATCCAGTGGATCCAGTCTCACATCACTGATATAGTATTGAAAACAACGCAAAGCTTCGAGTACTCATAATAATAAGCTTACGCCCACCCATGGAGCAACAAACAAGGAGATCGGTAATCAGCATTAGGTGGCGTCATTTAATATACTCAGTTAAAGGGAATTAAAACATATATTGCTTGAATTCATATTATTTTAAATCCTACTATATATTTCCATGTCCACCAGGCAAAAAAAAGCAACAAATTCAATGAATTAGAAATTCCACATTTTATGCTGTGCAGCCGGACATTTTCGAATATGCATATTTTTGGCGCGTTTTTCGTGATGCCGAGATGTAACGTCACATATGACCCATACTCACATCAGGGCGACCCTTTCCATGCATTCAGAGCATGTTTACAAGGATAGCTTTCGGGTCGAAACGAGCGTCAGAATGAGTTATTGTGCAATAATCCGATGTAATACAAACACTAGACATCGTAGAGGAACAAGCAGTTATCTTACGGTACCACATGAATCCAATTTTATTCAAAACAATGAATGCGAATGGGCCTACAAGTCGAACAGGTTTCGCCAAGTTTGGGCTCGTTTTCAGAATAATGATATCGAATGCAACCAACGAGAGATAATCTACACCAATATACATACATAGCAAACATATATTGTATCCAGCTACAGAAAGTAACGTGTGTAATCTCATAATATCACTAGAACATCGATGTATGAAGGAGGAGTTGTACAATTTATCATAACAACTTAAATCAGTCAGTGAATTTCCGTCGGTGACGCTAGCTCAGTTGGTAAACGCGTTGGTTTCTTGTTATTTATTTGACAATTGGGCGACGCCGGTTCAATCATGACACAAACCATTGATTTTCTTTACAATTTTTTGTTTGATAAATTGTACAACTCCTCCTTCATACATCGATATTCTAGTGATATTATGAGATTATACACGTTACTTTCTGTAGCTGGATACAATATATGTCTGCTATGTATGTATATTGGTGTAGATTATCTCCCGTTGGTTGCATTCGATATCATTATTCTGAAAACGAGCCCAAGCTCGGCGAAACCTATAGCCAGTCGACTTGTAGGCCCATTCGCATTCATTGTTTTGAATAAAATTGGATTCATGTGGAACCGTAAGATAACTGCTTGTTCCTCTATGATGACTAGTGTTTGTATTACATCGGGATATCGCACAATAACTCATTCTGACGCTCGTTTCGACCCAAAAGCTACCCTTGTAAACATGCTCTGAATGCATGGAAAGGGTCGGCCTGATGCGAGTGTGGGTCATATGTGACGTCACTATACCATGTGATCGCCTAGTTCATCATTTGTTTATTTTCCGCGGGAATCGCTACACTGACGGGTTTAAAATCGAATTTATGCTACGAATGTATTTTTCTGTATTTTTTAATGTTCTCGAATGTTGCATACAATGTTAAACTTTGTGTACACATGGAAAACGGATTTTAGCTTATGTCTTGTTTTTATTTCCTTTAAGAGAAACGTAATCAAGAAATACTATGCGTATCAAAAACATAACTAAATAACTCTAAGTAACTATCGTTGTTTTATGAAACGCAACGCCCTTAGTAGATTGGACGCTTATAAATACACTTCCACAGCACTCATATGGATTTTCTGAAGACACCATTTCAGTGACTGTTGAAATATTAAACGTCCAAACTCAGAGTCGTTGTAAGCAGCAGTTGAACAAAATAATATACGCCAAACAGTTATAGTAATTTTTTCGAGAAAGACCTGGAGAGGACTCCAACAATATGAACCAACTCATGTTTTTATATAATAGTCGCAAATTGACGGTACATACTCTGTTTGAATGTGCATACGGTCTGTGTGTGTGTGTGTGTGTGTGTGTGTGTGTGTGTGTGTGTGTGTGTGTGTGTGTGTGTGTGTGTGTGTGTGTGTGTGTGTGTGTGTGTGTGTGTGTGTGTGTGTGTGTGAGGGTGCGTGCAAACGTGCGCGTATGCTTACTTTCGCAGTGGGTGCCACTGAACTCATCTGTACACCAGCATTTGTAACCTTTCATCAGTTTGTCGCAGGAGCCGCCATTGTGACATCTTTGAGAGGAGGTACAGCGTTCGTAGACTGTAAAGAAATTTGCATTCAGGAGAATTATGTAAAATTTACCATTCCTTCCCTACATTTAACATAACATTTGATAAGATTGCCACCCTGAGAATTAGCTCGATATGGCAAGTGCACAAGGAAGCTCACGTACACATAAGAGCAGCGTTTGTTTATCTATATGTATCCTGCCTCTACATGTATCCTGCCCAATTTTTTAATTTAAGCATATTCACGCTACTAGCACCCACACAATCGGCAGGTGAAATGTTCCATTTATGTATCTAGTCTTATATGAAAACAAATGCTTTCTGATACATAATCTACTCTTCCTTCACTAATGTCACTTCATGTCCTCAAATCCCATGGGAGTCCGCAGGGGGCAAAATGACAACACTGATTGAGGCCATGTATGAGAATGTCAAATGTGCTGTTATCATAAATGGTTAGATGACATATTGGTTCAAAGTGGAAATAGGAGTGAGGCAGGGCTGTCTGCTATCAGCTATCCTGTTCAGCTTGTTCTTCAAGTTCGTCATGACTGACCTGAAGTGCCTATCTAAAGAGTTCAAACTAGATACAGGCCTCAGTTTTGACATCAGTTATATGCTGACGACAAAACACTATAGTCCATCATGTTCGAGAAACTACAGCTTGCAATTGTAGAGCTTCAAGCTGCTTATAATAAATGGGGTATGAATATCAACCTATCCAAATGCAAAGTAAAACGTAATCACTTCATCAGACAAGCATATCATCCTGGAAAAATTAAGAACTGGAGATTGTGAGAGAGTTCTGCTTCATAGGCAGCATAATACAGGGAGGGGAGAGGGAGGAAGGAGGGAGGGAGAGAGGGAGGGAGGGAGGGAGGGAAGAAAGGGAAGGAGGGAGGGAGAGAGGGAGGGAGGGAGGGAGGGAGGGAGGGAGGGAGGGAGGGAAGGAGGGAGGGAGGAAGGGATGCTGAAAGACGAATAGCCTTAGCATCAGCAGCCTTTGGTAAACTCAGAGATAACATATTTTCAAATAGCGGCATCTCAGTAAGAATGAAAGCCATACTATATGAGGCTCTTATGTTGACTATAGCAAATGTAGTATTTCTGCTATTTGTGGATGTTTAAATCTACTTTCCTTAGGTTTAATTTGGTAAATGAGGAAGGTCAAGCCAATAGATTGTTGACCAACCGCCTTAGTTACGTAATTACAGCAACTCGGTTGCAGATGCGCTCAGTGGGGCGTGGTATTCTGTTGCTTGCGTTTCTGGGCGAGCAGGTGTTTTCACTGTATCTTAGAGGGTGTTCCACAATGCGTAGCTTGACTTGTATATTGTATTAGCCAATAGAAATGATTGAAACCTGTCATATGATGTGTAAATAGGTCCGCTTATATAAACGTTTGTCATACGCTTTTCGCCATCTGGGCGCTGGCGAAGGACTGGGACAGATCCAGGGTTGAACGACACAGGTTACCCTGCTGCCTAGAGAATGGCAAATCAAGTCGTGAAGCTTGGTGGGAATCGTTAACGTGGGTTACGTTTCCAAGCTTTTGTGTGTGCAATATTCAGCGTCCAGAGTGACTGTTCGAGCTTCGAAGAAGCCATGCCGCCACGTCAGCGGTTTATTGAAGCAACTTTCCGGTCGGCCCCAACGTATTTGCGTCGATGAGCGATAATCGCGACGCCCTCACCACATCTAAGGGCCATCCTCGAACAGCGGTCTCACAACGACATCGTCCGACAGCTTGACCGAATGCAACTCGTAGCAGCCCGCGGTAAGCGTATACTGCCTGGCATCGTCATTCGCGCGAACCCATTCATCCGACTTCTCGATCGCTTGCGACAGGGCAAGACCTCTCGATCGAAACACCGAATGCGACTCGAGAATACCGGCCGGCGGTAAGCGTCTACCGCCCGACGTCGTCAATCACGCGAACGTATTCTACTGACTTCGCAATCGTTTGCGACCGTGCGAGACAAGTCGATCATAGAACGGACACGACTCGAGAATTCGCGGCGTACGACGGCAAGCGTCAATTGCCCGACATCATCACTCGTGCGGCCGAGATACACCGGTCTGATTGTTTTCTGAGCTCGGCGTGTTGACTTCAACAAACGTTCGTATAGATTCGAGATGGGACTAGCCCAGTGTAAATGTTTATTTTCTAATTGAACGTATCTATTATTTGCTGTTTTATGAATGGTAGTTATCTGTGGTTTTGATGTGAGGTATTATTACCCTTGAAGTATTCAGATATATATTTGTTGTAACCGATTATTGTAATGAGAGTCCGCGAGGCCTAGCTATATGCTGTGTATTTATTTTATGGGAGTTATTCTTAGATAACACTTGGCGCCTAGTGTTTGGTAGTGTAGTGGAATAATCCACCTTAGAAAGGAAGAGGAATTTGATAACAGAAGTATTAATTGTATATTTACTATCTTAGTTAGATAGATTCAAAGATTCAGTGTTATTGTTTATTATGTTCTGTTAAGATTTTGTTACGGGATTTCGTTATTCTTTTCATTTTTTTATAATCGAGATACTTACCAAAAGGAAGATATCTTGTAATAAAGTTTATTAAATTTTCCTCGTTCTTTGTTGCTTGTTCACGATAACCGTTCTTTCTCATATGCGTTGACCTTGATAAATAAGAACCCTACTAGACCTGAGCCATCTAGTGTACGGAGACCTCGTTAATCCGTGACAAATATATGGTGCAGAAACCTGGACACAACGATCGCAAGAGACGCAGTATCTTAAAGTTATTGAGATGTGTTGCCTGCGGGCTATCACAGGTTACTAGGGCAGACAGACTACGAAATGGCCAGATCAGAAAGGAGACATTCACCCCTGAATCCATCTCAGATGTCATCAGACATATAAGACTCCGGCGATTTGGACAGGTCTGCCGTTTAATAATAATATTACGATAACTTCTATTGCGCCTAAATCCTTGGAAACCAAGCTCAGAGGCGCATCAAAACAAAAGGATTGGACAATCTCAAAATCCATACGCAGTATTCCAGTTGTCAACATATGGGTCAAGCGCTAGGGAGCTACGGCGGATAAGCAAGGTTGTAAAGATAAGTTTTTAAATGACGACGGAATTTTTTAATATTTGTAACAGATCTAACACTAAGAGGGAGCATATTCCAAAGAGTTGGTGCAGCAACAGAAAAAGCAATATTAGTGTTGACTCTAGGAACAAAAAGTAGGTAAGAACTAGATGATCGAAGCAGGATAGGTTTTCTTACAGGAGTAAGCAATTAATGCAAATAAGATGGTTGCTTACTGGACAGTGCCTGGTATGTAATGGTACAGATCTTTAATATTATACGATATCGTACAGGAAGCCAATGCAAAGACTTCAAAAGTGGTACAGAGAGAAAAAATGAGGAGATCTTATAACTACTCTTACTAAACAATTTTGGACACGCTGAAGTTTTGTGATATCCTTGCTAGCGATATTAGAAAGGAGGGAATTGCAATAGTCACAGTAGCTGCTAACAAGCGCTGTTGCAAAAGTTTTAGCAACAGAAAATGACATACCGGCGAACACGGCGAAGATCACAAATATGATAAAAACAGCAGCGACATGTTTCAGATATATGTTTTTCTGAAATTGATGTTATAATCAAAGATCACTCCTAGATTCCGCACCGAGGATGCTGACGTGATATACTGATTAAAAATACGCGTAGGGAATAAACATCCAAATTACTACGCTGCATTGGTGTATCAATAATGATAAATTCAGTTTTATTTCCATTTAATTTCAACTTGCTGTCAGTCATCCAGTGGAAGATATCTTGAAGGCAATCACTAAGTTGGTTAAGGGAGCGATTTGTATCCGGGGTAGCCAACGGAATGTAGATCTGAGTATCATCAGCATAAAGATGATGATCCAAGTTATGTCTTTGTATAACAGAGCTTAGTGGCGTGATGTAAAGAGTAAAAAGCTAAAAAGTAGTTCCCAGTCTTTATAGTTTGGTATCTATCAGTTAGATATGAAGAAAACCAGCTCAGAGCTGTGCCAGATATGCCGTACCATTTTAATAGGCGTTCAATGAGAATGCTGTGATCAATTGTGTCAAAAGCGGCAGAAAGATCTAGTAAGGTAAGTGCAGTCACTTTACCACTGTTAATGTTCAAGTTAATGTCACTATGAACCTTTAAGAGGGCAGTCTCTGTTGAATGAAACTGTCTATATGCTGATTGTGACACATTCGTTAAGACATTTGTGCTAATGTGAGACCTTAGACGACTTGCTACAACCTTTTGTAATATTTTGGAAATAAAGATGACGTTAAAAATATGTATATAACTGTTTAAGTCTTGTTTAGGCAGAGATGACTGCTTAAGAAGTGGTGTGACATGGGCGTATTTGAAATCATCAGGAAAACAGCCAGAGAAAAGTGATGCATTTATAATATGCGTTATAGGTCCAATTAGTGTATCGTGACATGCTTTTAGTAGTATTGTTGGAAATGGATCAAGTGCACAAGATTTATTTGCGGAGGACATAATTATTTTCCTAACTTCATCAACTGTTGCAGGTTCATATGATACAAGTAGAACATTTACTTGTGGAAAGTCCACACTGACATTACTTAAATTATGACGTGAGAAAGCTGCACAAATAATACTGATTTTATTCATAAAGTGACTAGAGAACGAATCACATAGAGACTTAATTGACACATGATCAGGTAGCGATGGATCAGGTCGCCTGTGTAGAATGTTATTGGTGCAGTCCATAACTGACGCGGGTTATCAGACTTATTTATGACCATATTTGTATAATAATCTTATTTAGCTTTGGCCATTTGTCTGTTACAGAGATGACATTGCTTAGAATAGCGCGACCTATCTAATGGCAAGCGCGATTTGCGCCAAAATCGCGCCATACACGCTCTAAATAACGACGACGCCTTTTAGATATAGTATAATTTCGGAAGTCATCCATGGAGCCGGTGGCCTTTCTGACATACATTTGGATTTTGTAGGTGCATGTTTGTTAAGTAATGCATTGAGTACTTGACAGTACTGTTTATATAAGTCAGATATGTTTTTTATCTGTGATAAGGTCGGATATAAGGATTTCAGCCATTAAAGCTGTAATGTCAATCCTATGAATGGCTCTATAAGACACATTGTGTTTCGACTCTAATGGGGTTATAGAAACGTTAACATTAGCACTGACAGTATGGTGGTCTGATAACCCATCTGAAACAGTAGGTGCTTGGATATTATTACAAGTTGAACGGGTTATCAAGAGGTCAAGTCAATGGCCATGTATATGTGTCGAAAAGGTAACATGTTTCAAATCAAAGGATGCCAGAATATCATCAAACGTAGTTGTAGTTGTAGAAGGTATATCCAAATGTAGATTAAAATCACCAAGAATGTAAAATTCTGAATGAATAATTGCCATATTTTCCAACATATCCTGAAAGTCTTCAAAGAAATGTGTCGGATGTCCTGGAGGGCGATAGATACAAACAAAGTATACGGAGAAAGAAGAATCTGAAATTTCAGCGCAGACGGACTCAAAACTGGAGTATTCCGGGTTAGAATGTAATTTAACTTTGAACTGCTGTGGTATAAGAAAGCCAACACCACCTCCACGGCCGACTAAACGTGGTCGATGGTGAAAGGTGTAACCAGAAGGGGAAACGTCAGCAATGCCTGCAGGTGTATCATGTGGTCTGAGTCAGGTCTCATTTCAAGCAAGGATGTATATTTTCTTTGAAATTAATAAATCACAAAGTGAGGCTGTCTTATCTCGTACAAATCGAACGTTTGTAGTGACCACCCAAATGTGTCGTCTAACAGCTGGCCCAGGATTGAGACTTACATTTTCTGCTAGTAATAAAAGTATTGCTAATTTCAATGTTGGCGTAGAGCGGGTGATTGGCAGTAACTTTAAGTATTCTAGTGTGATTAGGAAAAAGCACATTAAAATGATTAGATGTCAATGGTTTGCATAAAATAAAATCTTTATCCCTTACAGCAACAGAGCAAGACAAGCAGAAAACACCCAATAAAAATAATGGTGACATAATTATGTTAGACTATTATCATATTTTGTAGAAATTAATAGACATAAACCATATAATTATATATCATATAGATAATAAATAGTAAAGAATGTTATGCCCAGAGCTAAGGCTAAGCCTAAGGCATAAGTCAAAAACTAAATTATATTTAGAAGATCAGCAGTCTCAATTTTAACAATATAGCCTACTTTATTTAATTAGAAAATGTTGAACCGGGGCCAATTCCGGTAACTAAATTGAGACTTACAGGCCTATTAAGGGAGGGAGAACTATTTATATTTATTAAAATTCACTCAGCCGTAGCTTTAGATAGGCAGAAACTGACTGAAGCGTCAATCACTCAATGGCAATGCCTTATTATAGTTCACAACGCAACTGCACCATGATTCCGTTTTAAATACCGTATTATTGTAATAATAAAAATGCCAATAATAATCTAAAAGGTCAACAGAAAAAACCCACAGGCAGCATGTTTTGTAACTTAATCATTTAACAGTGTAATAGTTACAAAGGACAACATTTAAAAACTAAACATTTCCGACCGGCGAAAGTGAGCGAAAATCATAACGGCTTTAAGTTTAACGCCGGTTTTATTAAGTTGAATATGACAGGACCAAAACTTTTTAAAATTTGCTTATAGTTTAAATATACTTAGCTTATGGTTGAATTCTTGGTTCTGTATCGCTTTACAAGTTACATAATATTAAAAGTAATCTATTCAACATAATTAGTATACCATAATTGAACATTAAACGAAGGAATCGAAGGATAAATTTTGAAAGTAAACATTATGCCACGCCCCCTAGCGACCATGCCAACCGAAAACCTCATAAAAATAGCTTTCAACAAAGACCTTAAAGGACACAGAAAAAGAGGAAGGCCATACAAGAAGTGGAATTACCAAGTTAGACAGGACACTGAACTCCTGCTTTTAACAGCAGAGCGGTGTGCTCGAGACAGGACGAAGTGGAGGTGTGTAGCATCCAGGACGACACCGAGGTGGTCAAATTGGCCAAGGCATTTAATTCAAGTAAGTCGATATATATATATGCTTTATTATTAACCAAAATATATTGCCCCTCCCTGGAAAAATGTAATTCCTGGGAACATTTTAGTTGCTCTTTTTATACTCTTTCCTAGTGTAATTGCATATTTCTTATGATAAGCCCTCCATGCTTCTACACAGTATTCTTCTTTTTTTAGGAACGCCCTATCAAAACACGTAGCACCCGTTCATACCCCCGCCGATTTTCCCGCTAAATCAACTTTATTGGTATCAATGATTATCACAAATAATTGCACGATTGAAAATTATGCAAAGAACAAATTGGGCTCAAAAGGCGAGAGGGACGATCAATGGGATATGTGTGATAAAAGAAATTGAGCACAGGATTCGAACCCAGATTCTCTAGATTGAGAGTCCGATGCTCAATCCACTGTGTCACTGTGTTCCACTATACATTATTCATATGTCTGTATATATATATATATATATATATATACAGGTGTATATAGATTGTATATATATTATAATAGTCTGTTTAGTCAAATGAATAATGTACACATTTACCATTCATTGATGAAAACAAAAACAGGAAACATTTTTTTACGATCAAAATGTCAAAAACGAAACCCTCTCGGCGAAAACTGGGACGTCAATTTGCTAATGGGTTTAGGGTTCCAGGGTTCTCCAACTGCATTTTGTGATATGACTACATCGTGCCTTACAACTCACACTAACCTTGTTTGCCGAAAATGGCCACCTCGCACAGGATAAGAGTTTTCTCGCTGGTTTTGATCAGCACTCCCCGTCCTTTCACGGTGCGCACACATCCAATGTACACGGTTTCGCCGGTCACAACTTCTCGTGTTAAAGTCCCGCACGTCCAGTAGCGGTTTCTTTGTGGACCGACTCGAACAGTCAAGTGGCTCATCTCCCAACCTACAGCATGTCAGCACAATTATTCAAGAACATTTGAAGAAAATATGACCATTGTCTTTTTTGATGTACAGTTTTGTAAAGACTACTTTCACAGAATGATCTGCAATGATTTAAGTAAGTATCACCTTACAACTTACCGCAACAGTCAGCTCGGTTTGTTATAACGACCCCTTCAACTTGAATCAGTTCGTACAATACCACTCTCCACCAAGTGCCAATTCGTCTGTCAACTATGGTCTTCGAGCAGCTGTGGTGGTCAAATACGCCATCAGTATTACCGTCTACCGCTTTTGATGCATGTGCGTACGCATTGAATTTGGTGGACGTCTGCTGAGCTTTTTTATATTTTAGTGCCCAATTCTTACGCGTCTCTGAAACAAATATAATACGTACACTTTCTGGTACTTGTGCCGACAATAACGTTAACTGCTCCTGCGAATATATATATGAAGTAAAAAGTGAGTTACGGTCACGGACTGCTAACAACCACTGTGTCTGCTTCGGGTGCGTGCATGCGTGCGTGTGCGCGCGCGCTTGTGTATGCCTGTGTTTGTGTGTGAGTACGCGTGTGTTTGCGCGCGCGAATGCGTGAATGATGTGTGTATGTGCGGGCGTGGATGTGTGTGGTGTGTGCATGTGCGCGCGTGCGCATGCGAATGCGTGCGAGCATATGGGTGTCCGTTCGTACGTTGTGTGCTCGCATGCGTGTGGTTGTGTGTGCATACGTATGTGTAAATGCGTCGATGCAAGTATAGCGCTTACTTTCACAGTTAGTTCCAGTGATGTGATCTTTGCACGAGCATTTGTAGCCTTTGCCTACATTCTTGCAATCGCCGCCGTTCCGACAGGGCCACGAATCACACGCTTCGACAACTACATGAAGCAAATCAGTGTTAGTTATTACGTAACACGATCCGCGAAACTTATGCCTGACGCTATATATTAGTTGACTTCATATGCCATTTCTAAACATTGATATGCACACCGTTAACTTGTCCATCTCACCTTATGTTCAAAATGTCTCTCCTTCCGCCCCGTATGAGAATCAAAATTACATACGTCGTATTTAAATGTAGATATCATTTCATTTTATAGAACCTGCATTTACAAACACATTTACTTTAACTACCACCATGTCGTAAAGGTGTAAACACACCTGGTAGTTATGTTTACTTGTTTACGTTGAATGGGATGAATGCAAAGCAACCTAACCGTGGTCAGCATAGACCGCCACTTCACACAGAGTGAGATAGCCAGTGTTAAGAGTTGTAATCTTGACGCTGCGGCCTCTCAAGCCTCGTGGACACATGATGTTAATATTCTTGGTGTCCTGACGCCTTGACAAGGTTGCGCATGTTTGATATCTTGTGTAATAAGGACCAACTTCGACCATGAATTTGGGCAGTAGCAGCCGACCTGGAATATCGAGTACAAAACCACGTACGAAACATTTCAGTAAGTACCATATTGTACAAGAAAGTTCATTTCGACCCCCATATACTGAAGTGATAATTTCCAGTAAATGTACGTATATATTCAGATACAAACGTAGGTTGTTTTAAAAACTAAGTGAAATGAAATGTTTAATGTCTTTGAAACTTCGTATGCATAATCGTTATACTCTTGACACGTAATGTGCCAAATATGAAGCCTGTTCATTACGAACTCATGTCACTAAACCCACGCAAACGTGTTCATTTGCGTGTCACAGTCCGTCAGGTGGTGCTGACGTCACCACAGGTAGGGCCGCCGAGCGCGCCTTATCCTTTAGCACGGCGAGCGGTGTTGCGGCCTGCTTTTTCAGACTCTACATTCGCAATGATCAAACGGCAATAACTCAAAAAGTAAACAAAATGTCTTTTGTGCATCCAACGACACATCTGTAGGTAAGATTATTATCTTTACGGTGATATAAAAATATTATAAACAGCGATTGAAATTTTAGGTACGGCTTGAAACACTAACCCGCATAGATGCACGCAATTCTAAATCCTTGCGGTGCTATCTGCGGTGACGTCACAACGATCGCTAGGTGAGGTGTCGCAACAAACTGTGCAGAAAATGTACATAAAAACACGACCAAAAGGGGCCATGAAGGGCGGAATTTAGTTGAATATCAGGACACTATGTTATATTGTATTTCATTCAGATTGGGAATAAAAAAGGTTAATTTCGCTTAGTCTATAAGGGGGGGGGGGCAATGACACCTATTAAGCTATTAAGAGTTAGCAGTCACTCGCTCATGACTCACATTACCTAATGATGATCTTTCTTTACATTAACATCTGAAAGATAGCCATTCTTGCTATCTTTGTAACTCACCAGGTGTAATCTCGATTGCAAAGACTTCAATAAGCCTCACAAAATCTACCCTCCACCATGCGCGTTTTGCCTGGTATGAACTTGGACAGGAATAGTCGGAAAATATACGTGCGGTTTTGCCATCTATAGCATTAGATGCATTTTGTATGAAAAATACAGGACTCATGTGTGCTTTCCCTTCCAGTGCCAGATTCTTCCCTCGAACTGAAAGGAGACGTATATACATTACACAGAAGTTGCACACATTGCAATCAAAATAATATATGGTGAATGTTTTGGGCGCCTGGACACGTATATTAATCATCTTTTCACACCACCGCTCACAACCAATACATAATATTGTCTTCCGATACATTTTACGTATTATTCGCATATTACGTTTTACATTCCGAACAACTGATTCGCATACGCAAGCTCGATTATAAGTTAATTAATAATAATATTATAAAATAAATTAGATAAATTAATCCATTTTATAGAATCGATACTTTAAAAACAAATACCCACATTGGCACGTCGTTCCTCCGAAATTACCGGGGCAAGTGCATCGAAACCCTTCTCCATTATTGCTGCAAGTAGCCTTATTCTTGCATGGGTTCGACTTGCACGCATTATGCGCTGTAACATACATACACCAACACCCGCGTGTACCACATGCGAATCAATCTTAAGTTTAACAATATTTTGGAAAAAGCACCGTCAGCATAACCATAGTTGGCATGTGGACAAAGATGCCTTTGGCTTATCAAGAATCGAAGTTTTGTATATAAATGTGATACTCGTCTTTCTGAGGTATTTTTCAGTTTTGTGTTTAAATATATTTACGCCGCAATCATCTGTACACTCAGTAGATGCTACGTTCCATAAATCTATAGTCTTATGTGAGAGAAAAACGTTCTTATAGCTATATTCATTATACTAATTGTAAATGATGTTTAACAAATGTTTACGCATTACACCAAGCTAATTCAACAGGTGTGCGAGTGCGTTCACATCAAAAAATAGGAAACGAGTAATATAGTCCACAACATGAAAGTTAGAAGTAGCCTAAACAAGCCTTTCTTTGTCCCTCCCGGCTTAGCGCATGTTTTAGTATGTAGGAAAATATGTCTACTTTTCATGTCTGCCTGTTATTTGAAAAAATGTAAAGAAAACAAGATGGTGGCCAGTAGGACCATGAATGCCCGCAAATAGATTTATGCCGGATAATGTTTTTGTTGAGTATTCAGCTGTAGCATATGTGTTATGATATTTCAAATGCATGTGAATTTTCACCTGCGGAAACTTAGAAAAAAGCTCAATCCAAGTATCCTTTCTTCCTTAGAATTCCATTAATTTTCATATTGTGGCAACCATATATAATACAGGCAGTGAAATGTATTTGTAAACAATATATATGTTGTTCTCGTACAATTTGGAATTCGATACCACCGTTGTTTTTGTTATTTTCATATATTCGCACCTAAATGTCTCTTTATAGGTTTCCTTGGTAAAGTAAAAAATAAAAAAACAAAAGCAAGATATGTTTACGAAACGTAAAATTACTCTTTATATATATATATATATATATATATAAGCAAGATGGCAGCCATACGAGAACAACCGATGTTGTCCACAAGGAAACGAATCTATCTACCAATTCTGATATTTTCGCCACCAGATAACGTACAGACATGATTAAATTATCATTTTATGTTTTCATACACAAGCAATATGATGTTACCGTTAAAAAAATGTAAAGAAACCAAGATGGCGGCCACCTGTGAACAACCAATATTGTCCATGAATCTCTTAATCGTGTGTTTTCACAGGCAAATATGGCACAAATAAAGTTTAATCTGTCATTTTATATATTTGCACATATACACAAAATGTAAAGCTACCGTCGTGTATTTAAAAACATGCAAAGAAAGCAGTATGGCGACCATATAAGTACAACCAAGATTGCCCGAGCGAAAGCGCAAAACGTATCATAATCTGACATGTTCGCAACCAGATACGGCACAAACTTGGTTATGCTGTCATTTTATGTGTTTTCATTTATACAAAATTAAAGCTACCGCTATTTATTTTAAAACAAATGAAGGAAAGCAAGACGGCGGCCATATAAGTACAACCAAATGTGTCCGCACGAAGTCATGCCAAGACGTGAGAATAGGCTTCGTTTTAGGTTTTCTTTGTGGCAACGTTGGCTGTTCTCACTGTGGCCACCATCTTGCTTTCCATGTGGTTTTCAAATAAATAACGGTAACATCAAATTGCCTATATATGAGAACACCTAACATGGCAGTTTAATCATGTATGCACATTACTTAGTTACCAACTTCGTTACGTGATTGGGCTGTCCGCGATTGATAAAAAAAATTGGTCCACACTTCATGAAATTG
This sequence comes from Paraescarpia echinospica, assembly GCA_020002185.1. NCBI lineage: Eukaryota > Metazoa > Annelida > Polychaeta > Sabellida > Siboglinidae > Paraescarpia > Paraescarpia echinospica. The sequence goes on along the minus strand of CM034533.1, from coordinate 17,629,239 downwards.
CACATGTTTCAGGGTAATTGCTAATGGGGTAACAGGCAGAAATGAAAAGTCATGGTTTCCTATATTCTGATACCAAAAGGTACCGAGAATGGCAAAGGAATCAACATCTTTGGGGCCTTATGTAATGGACTAATATTTACAAGTGCATGTCGTTCCTTCGTAATGACCGCGGCAAGTGCATCGAAACCCGCGTCCGTCCGTATGGCAAGTACCCCTGTTCTTGCATGGGTTCGACTTGCACACATTATCAACTGTAACATACGTACACACCTACACTGTTGTGTACTACTGTACAGTTCATCACATACGTGTCAATACAACATTTAACAATATTCAACCAGACTGCCACCCAGAACCCAAGATGGCAAGTACACGATGACGCCTTTGGAGTATGTGACAAATGTGAGGTCAACACTTTTGCATATATTCATGTGAAACTAGCCCTGCTGCTGAATTAATTTTTTTCAATTTTGTTTTAAACATACTAGCAAACATGCCCGTACTTCAGATGGCGCTACAGCCGACATATCTTATGGAAAAGTTTGTCCAGGTTTTTGGTTAAAACGATGTTTTCATATTACGAACGGCGAAATTGAGAAGCACCAGTATAGTGGTCCAGATATTAATTGCATCGGTCAATTTCGCTGCACGCTGTTGTTTTTGTAGTGTATAGTTTAGTCAGATGGGATTTCAAAAAATGTTAAGTCTATTTTTGCATTTATGCAATTAGTAACTTTAGTAGATCATCTGTTCCATTCATCCTCGCAAGCTAGGGGGTGTGACTGCGTAAACTACCCTTGGCAGATCACGTACGCATTGCATGGAAGTTAGCTTAATCATAATTGACGTCGCCGTACCACCCGTGAGAACAGTACAGACACGTTCGAGTCGCGCTCCAGTTCCAGGAAACCCAATATACTTACTCATTCGACCATTCTAACGAGCCACTGAGGTGTATTGTGTATTCAAATAATTACGTCTACTGCCCAAACATTCCATGAAGACCACCTAGAAGACCACCTCGACTTGCCGGCAAGCGATATTACTGGCTGAGCTTATATTCCGAGTTTCGGCCAGCGATCTAGATGGTGCCACTCACGGACAGTTTAAATTGCACAACGAGCTCCACAAATACCGATTTTGTTGATACTAGTTAGCGTTTCCAATTGTGTTCAAGTGCATCAGTTGGTGGACTGTGGTGCACCGATGACACGTTTGTCCGTGATACCACCGGGAACGACAGGAAATGATACCGGGAACGACAGGAAACGATAAGTGAAAAAAAATAGACTGATAAACTTGAACTCCCGCCTTCGTTGTTGCCATGACCGTATAATGTAAACAACTACCGTACACAACCAACATATTGTTGTTACACTATCACAAACTCACCATGCCCAATAAAGGACAGAAAAAGGGTAGTGCCAACCAGACTGACATCACTTCAGTCACTGAGACTCTGAATCAAGACATGCGCGTGGCAATAATTTCCCTTATCCAAACCAACGACCCAATAATTGCCTCAGTCGTCGACTCAATTAGTCAGGCGATCATTGCCCGACTAATTGAGAATACAAACTTTATTAGCAAAATCGTTGAGTCAGTCTTAACATCTGACGCTGTGGCAGACATCAAGCAAGAAGTGTACAAATCCTGCTAGATGGATATCGCCAAAGCTGCTACTGAAGCTGATGAAATGACTGCACGCGTCACGAAGCTAGAGATAGACAAAGTCAAGTTGTATGAACAGACTGATGCAGTTGAACAGTACAGCAGAACAAACTGTTTAATCGTACATGGTGTGCCCAACTCCGCGGACTCAGAGACCGCTGTGCTGGACATCTTCCAAAACAAACTCGGCATTTCGACTAGACACGAACACATCGACCGATGCCAACGTCTGGGATCGTCTGCAAACTCGACTAACCCGAAGCCGCGACCAATTATTGTGAAATTCACAACATACCAACAACGACAAAACGTGTTCACAGCGAAACGGCGCCTAAAGGGGACAAAACTACTGATCACGGAAAACTTGACCAGACGTCGCAGTGAACTGTTCAACAAAGCAAAGATGCTGAGCAACGTCTCCGCCACATGGACAGCAGACGGCCGCATCGTATGCCTTCTTCGAAACGGTAGGAAAGTCATCAAGACCGACCAAGAACTCCGCCAACTTGACAGACAATAAACGCCCGTGACCGGACCGAACAATACTGTAGCACTGTGATTATGTGGAATACATATGGAACATGTAAACAATGATGTAATTGAATGCTCACTATGCAATAGTATGGGCATAAATCCAACGTATGTGAATGATGATAGTAATAGTGAGAATACACTACAATATTATGATAGCTTGATAACCGATACTGATTTAGTAGAAAGTAATGTTAGTCTAAATGTACTTCAAGATGACAATATACATGAGCTTGGCCCAAGAATTGAACCGGAAAACAACTTTTTAATGAAGACTCATTTTCTTGTAATTATTATTCACATCCACAATGTATATATTTACAGTATTTTATAGTACCTATGATGTTTTGTATAAATCATTTCAAATCAATCTACATGTATATGATGTGCATCGATATATATCGATATACAGTCAATATTCACGTTGTTTTCATTTTTGTGGGACGGCAATATTTATACATTTTCTTTTCACCACGTTTAGTGTTAGTTATTGTTTTATTTTTGGGACAGTGCATTATATATAGTATTTCCCCTAAGCTCTGTGCCTACGCAATAATCATTTTGTGTTTTGTTCGATATACTTACGATATTCTCATTCTACGTTCATGTTGTGGCAGTACATATGCTGTAATTTATTTTCACACATTTTGTGCTGATGCAATATGTACATTGTGTTATATTTGCATGCGGAATATTCGTAATATTCTCTTTTATAAAACGTATTTGTAATATGCTCAGGGTATAGCTTGTGCAGCTCTTTCGCAACGTCTAGTCTATGTTTATATGATGTGTCCTATAAACATAGAGCACTATTATTTATTCAATTTTCCAATATGATTGATAACAATTATTTTTTAGCGCAATTTGGTGGTCTAGAGAAAAATTATCTCTCTCACATATTAAAAACGGATGAAATGAATGAAGATGGGGATATTGAACCACTTTCAACATTCACCATACTTTGACGATGATAATTTAATAAACCATTTAACGAACAAGCAAACCAAATTTATTTTGTTAAGCGTAAACTGTCAGAGTTTAAATGCAAAAATTGACGAAATTAAAATAAAGCTAGAGACATTCTGAAGTAGTGGCTGTGAGATTAGTTTACAGGAAACATGGCTCGATGAAGAGGCTGACACTTCTTTATTTCAAATAGATGGATATACATTAATATGCCAAGGCAAAATTTTAGTGCACATGCTGGCTTGGCAATCTATCTCAGCAACAAATACAAATCTGTAAAAATCCATGCTAATACAGACACTTGGGAAGGTCAATTTATTGAAATACCATGTTGTGCCATGAAGAAAAAAGTAATTCTTGGAAATATATATAGACCACCTAGAGATATAATTAACAATTACCGTATATTTACAAACGAATTTGCATCAAATTTTGTTGATTTACAAAAATCTAATAATTGCAGGAGATTACAATATTGACTTGCTAAAAATTAACGAAAAACCCATAATATGTGAATATTTCGATACAATCGTTTCACATGGTTTCTTCCCTAAAATTACTATGCCAACACGACTTTCAGAATATCATGGAACACTCATTGATAATCTGTTATGCAATTTGTCAAAAGGATTCTTCAAATCCTCAGCTGGTATTTTAGTGAGCAATATTTCTGATCACTTTCCGTACTTTCTAAGTCTAGACTATGTTGAACCTCTAATGCGATACCAAGGTTTATACGAATAAAACAACAAAATCCTGACTCACTCAATAAATTTAAAACTGAAATAATTAACTCAAATCTTCATGATAAACTTAACACAGTTTCTCATGCGGATCCGAATGAAAAGTACAATATCCTCGATGAAATTGTTACTGCAGTTATGGATACATTTTTACCTATTAAAGTAATTAAATTTGACAATTATAAACATAAGAAAACTCCTTGGATTACCAAGGGCATTATTATGTCGATGAAATTTAGAAACAAATTGTATTCGAGAATGAAACAGACTCACGTAAATACAGAGCATTACCATAAACTTAAAACTGACTTACTTACTTATAATAACATTCTTAAAAGTAATATTAGATTAGCTAAGCAAATGCATTACCAATCCAGTTTTGAAAAGCATAAGCATGATGTTAAAAAGACGTGATGTTTAATTAAAGAAATTATTCAGAAAAGTCAAAAGAAAGAACAATTTCCAGATTAGTTCAAAGTCGATGGGGAAATGATTAGCGACAAATGCATTATTGCAAACAGATTTAACACATTTTTTTACTAATGCTGGTCCTACTCTAGCCTCTAAAACAACTACTAGTGGAGGTAAATCGTACAAATATTACCTGAATAATCCGATATTTCACACCTTCAGCTTTAACCCAATTAACATGGAAACTATTGTTAATATAATTGACCGTTTACCTCAAAAATCAAGTTGTGGAAACGGCGGTATTTCAACACCATTACTAAAATTGATTTAAAAAAATTATATCAGCAATGCAGTCACTCAATCAATCAATAATAACTGGTATTTTTTCAGACAAATTAACAATTTCAAAAGTCATACCCTTTTTCAAAAAGGTGATGTTTCTGACTTTAACAATTATCGTCCTATTTCTATCCTGCCAGTGATTTCAATTTTTTTTCAAAGGGTTATGTTTGATCAAATCCACGATTACTTCCATTCTAAAGCGTTATACTACAATAGCCAATATGGGTTTAGAAAGAAACATTCTACTGAGCTTGTTACACTTGAAATCATAGACAGAATTATACAAGTACTTGATAAATCGGTTACTCCAATAAATATATACCTTGATTTATCAAAAGCATCTGAAACAATTGATCACACTATATTGGTACAGAAGTTAAATTATTATTGATTAAATGACAAGGCTCTGGACCTTTGTACGAGTTATTTACAAAATCGTAAGCAGTACGTAGAAATTGAAAATGTTAAATCTAAGGAAATAGTCATCAACATTGGTGTCCCTCAAGGTTAAATTTTAGGGCCACTCTTATTTATTATATATATATATATATATATATATATATATAAATGACATAGCACTATCTAGTGACCTTTTCAAATTCAGAACGTATGCTGACGACACCACCCTTACTAGTACACTAAACACATTTAACGATTCAGAAAGCCAAATGTGAAATGATTCTATTAACAAAGAACTAACAAAGATTAGCAATTGGTTGAAAGCCAACAAACTGTCACTAAATGCAAAAAATACTAAATTCATGATTTTTCATATGCCTCAGAAGAAAGTAGAATACCCTGTATTACAAATAGATGGGGCATACATTGAATGTGTAAATGATTTCAATTTGTTAGGCATCACAATAAATAACCGTTTAAACTGGCAGAGTCATACAAACAAAATAACAAATAAAATATATAAAACAATAGGCATACTAAATAAACTTAAACATTTTTTTACCACCTAATATATTATATATTATGTACAATGCCCTTATTCTCCCTAATATTAATTATGGCATACTTTTATGGGGTCATCAAGCACATCGAATTTTCAAATTACAGAAAAAAGCAATAGGAATAATATCCTTAAGTAAATACAATGCTCACACAAGTCCTATTTTTAAAAGACTTCAGTTGCTAAAGTTGGATGACATTTATAAAATCCAATAATGAAAATTGTACTATAAATTAATGAACAATCTTTTACCCTACTACTTCAATGTTTTTCCAAGCACACCCATTTATGATATTCATCAGCACTGCACACGTGACAGAAATAATCTGTATATGTCTAGATTCAAACATGAATTTACGAAAAAAAATGCATTAGACACAATATAGTAGAGACATTTAACAATACACCAAGTATTATCATTAACAAAATTTACGCCCACCGTCTATATGGTTTTTCAACACACACAAAAAACGTTTTTATTTTAAATTATGAATCCACTTGTCGTATCCATAATTGCTTTATTTGTAATTCGTAATACATATTAGAATGTATACCTAAGCATCCATATGTACGTCAATGTATACACGAGTACATATAATCAGTCCTTGTATTATGTATGCTTGTTGACACATTGAGCAATTATCAACTATAAAAACAAGAAGTCATATGCTATTCTGATATGTCATGTAAATTTTATTGTTGTTTATATTTATGGGATGACTCCTGTGCTAACGATATTAGATATCTTAATGGGAGTCTCCCGATCTTATCTATTACTTGCGTTATTTGTCGTATATGTATCGTATTTATAGGTCAAATAAATTGATTCTGAGTTCTGAGATCTACCAGGGAGTAATGAGACTGATGTAATCAGCAAAATGGTTCCATTCATTTTAATCGAAAAAAGCTCAATCCAAGTATCCATTCCTCCTTAGAATTCCATTAATTTTCATATTGTGGCAACCAGATATAATACAGGCAGTGAAATATATTTGTAAACAATCTCTGTGTTGTTCTCGTACAATTCGGAATTCGATATCACGGTTGTTTTTTGTTATTTTCATATATTCGCACCTAAATGAGGTACAGACTTGATGCAAGTCTCTTTACAGGTTTCCTTGCTAAAGTAAAAAAAATTTAAACAAAAGCAAGATATGTACACGAAACGTAAAATTACTCTTTATATATATATATATATATAATTATATATATATATATATATATCAAGATGGCAGCCATACGAGAATAACCATTGTTGTCCATAAGGAAACGAATCTATCTACCAATTCTGATATTTTCGCCACCAGATAACGTACAAACATGATTAAATTATCATTTTATATGTTTTCATACACAAGCAATATGATGTTACCGTTACCAAAAAATGTAAAGAAACCAAGATGGCGGCCACCTGTGAACAACCAATATTGTCCATGAATCTCTTAATCGTGTTTTCACAGGCAAATATGGCACAAATAAAGTTTAATCTGTCATTTTATATAATATTTATTTGCACATATACACAAAATGTAAAGCTACCGTCGTGTATTTAAAAACATGCAAAGAAAGCAGGATGGCGACCATATAAGTACAACCAAGATTGCCTGAGCGAAAGCGCAAAACGTATCATAATCTGACATGTTCGCTACCAGATACGGCACAAACTTGGTTATGCTGTCATTTTATGTGTTTTCATTTATACAAAATTAAAGCTACCGCTATTTATTTTAAAACAAATGAAGGAAAGCAAGACGGCGGTCATATAAGTACAACCAAATGTGTCCGCACGAAGTCATGCCAAGACGTGAGAATAGGCTTCGTTTTAGGTTTTCTTTGTGGCAACTTTGGCTGTTCTCACTATGGCCACCATCTTGCTTTCATTGTGGTTTTCAAATAAATAACGGTAGCATCAAATTGCCTATATATGAGAATACATAACATGGCAGTTTAATCATATATGTACATTACTTAGTTACCAACTTCGTTACGTGATTGGGCTGTCCGCGATTGACAAAAAATGGGTGGGTCCACACTTCATGAAATTGCACATGTTTCAGGGTAATTGCTAATAGGGTAACAGGCAGAAATGAAAAATCATAGTTTCCTGTTTTCTGATACCAAAAGATACCGAGAATGGCAAAGGAATCAACATGTTGGGGCCTTGTGTAATCGTTTAATATTTACAAGTGCATGTCGTTCCTTCGTAGTGACCGCGGCAAGTGCATCGAAACCCGCGTCCGTCCGTATGGCAAGTACCCCTGTTCTTGCATGGGTTCGACTTGCACACATTATCAACTGTAACATACATACACACCTACACTGTTCATCACATACGGGTCAATACAACATTTAACAATATTCAACCAGACTGCCACCCAGAACCCAAGATGGCAAGTACACGATGACGCCTTTGGAGTATGTGACAAATGTGAGGCCAACACTTCTGCATATATTTATGTGAAACCAGCCCTGCTGCTGAAATCAATTGACAATTTTTGTCAATTTTGTTTTAAACATACTAGCAAACATGCCCACACTCCAGATGGCGCTACAGCCGACATATCTTATGGAAAAGTTTGTCCAGGTTTTTGGTTAAAACGATGTTTTCATATTACGAACGGCGAAATTGAGAAGCATCAGTATAGTGGTCCAGATATTAATTGCATCGGTCAATTTCGCAACACCCTGTTGTTTTTGTAGTCTGTAGTTCAGTCAGATGGGATTTCCAAAAAAAATTAAGTCTCGTTTGAACACGTCTTTGTAACAACACTGTGGTCTGTTTATTGGTTTCTTTCAATCATTATAACCCCGTAAAGAAGACAGATGTTTGAGAAGTATCTTGTCCATTCAGCCCAGTGGATACAACGATGACGCAGAATGCCGAGGAGTGGTCGCAGGCCTGTTTTTACATTTATGCAATTAGTAACTTTAATAGATCATCTGTTCCATTCATCCTCGCAAGCTAGGGGTGTGACTGCGTAAACTACCCTTCTCAGATCTCGTACGCATTGTTTGGAAGTTAGCTGAATCAAACTCATAATTGACGTCGCCGTACCACCCGTGAGAACAGTGCAGACACGTCCGAGTGTAATGGATTAATATTTACAAGTGCATGTTGTTCCTTCGTAGTGACCGCGGCAAGTGCATCGAAACCCGCGTCCGTCCGTATGGCAAGTACCCCTGTTCTTGCATGGGTTCGACTTGCACACATTATCAACTGTAACATACATACACACCTACACTGTTCATCACATACGGGTCAATACAACATTTAACAATATTCAACCAGACTGCCAACCAGAACCCAAGATGGCAAGTACACGATGACGCCTTTGGAGTATGTGACAAATGTGAGTCCAACACTTCTGCATATATTTATGTGAAACCAGCCCTGCTGCTGAAATCAATTGACAATTTTTGTCAATTTTGTTTTAAACATACTAGCAAACATGCCCACACTCCAGATGGCGCTACAGCCGACATATCTTATGGAAAAGTTTGTCCAGGTTTTTGGTTAAAACGATGTTTTCATATTACGAACGGCGAAATTGAGAAGCATCAGTATAGTGGTCCAGATATTAATTGCATCGGTCAATTTCGCAGCACCCTGTTGTTTTTGTAGTCTGTAGTTCAGTCAGATGGGATTTCCAAAAAACATTAAGCCTCGTTTGAACACGTCTTTGTAACAAAAGTGTGGTTTGTTTATTGGTTTCTTTCAATCATTATAACACCGTAAAGACAGATGTTTGAGAAGTATCTTGTCCATTCAGCCCAGTGGATACAACGATGACGCAGAATGCCGAGGAGTGGTCGCAGGCCTGTTTTTGCATTTATGCAATTAGTAACTTTAATAGAGCATCTGTTCCATTCATCCTCGCAAGCTAGGGGTGTGACTGCGTAAACTACCCTTCTCAGATCTCGTACGCATTGTATGGAAGTTAGATGAATCAAACTCATAATTGACGTCGCCGTACCACCCGTGAGAACAGTGCAGACACGTCCGAGTCGCGCTCCAGTTCCAGGAAACCCAATATACTTACTCATTCGACCATTATTACGAGCCACTTGTGTATTCAAATAATTACGTCTACTGCCCAAACATTCCATGAAGACCACCCAGAAGACCACCTCAACTTGCCGGCAAGCGATATTACTGGCTGAGCTTATATTCCGAGTTTCGGCGAGCGATCTACCAGGGAGTACTGAGACTGGTGTAATCAGCAAAATGGTTCCATTCATTTTAGTCCCCTGTGAGAAAGAAAACTTCATTATTTAATCTACATTGTTCTTTTACTAACCTAAATTTTTGTGCTCCGGTCTTTCTTTCTTTCTTAAGTAACGACTATATACTTCTGTTAATATTTTCATAACCATTCAATATCTTAGACATTTCTATATTATCTCCCGTTAATCTCTTGGTCTGTATGGTTATTCTTTTAGGCGTTTAATTTGTAACTAAGAATCAATCTCCTTTTTACTCTTTCTTGTGTAGATAGCACAATAAATGAGCAATGAATTCAAAATGAGGTATGTCTATTATTTCATACAGTGGTACAAGTATATTTGCTTACACGTCACCTTTCTCCTATTTAACACAATGAATTGATATATCATCAACTGTCCAATCCCGCACTGATCTTAAACGTTCGTGTCAGCACTAATTGTTACGGGGGTGTACGTGTTCACCTGATTATGTGTGTATGTACGTGCATGTGTGCGTGCGTGCATAAATAATACCGAAGATGGTGGCCAGTAGGTCAATGAATGCCCACAAATAGATTTACGCTGGATAATGTTTTTGTTGAGTATTCAGCTGTAGCATATGTGCTATGATATTTCAAATGCATGTGGATTTTCACCTGCGGGAAATTCGAAAAATGCTCAATCCAAGTATCCATTCTTCCTTAGAATTCCATTAATTTTCATATTGTGGCAACCAGATATAATACAGGCAGTGACATGTATTTGTAAACAATCTATATGTTGTTCTCGTACAATTCGGAATTCGATACCACGGTTGTTTTTTGTTATTTTCAAATATTCGCACCTAAATGAGGTACAGACATGATGCAACTCTCTTTATAGGTTTCCCTGCTAAAGTAAAAAAATAAAAAAACAATAGCAAGATATGTACACGAAACGTAAAATTACTCTTTATATATATATATATATATATATATATAGCAAGGTAGCAGCCATACGAGATCAACCAATGTTGTCCACAAGGAAACGAATCTATCTACCAATTCTGATATTTTCGCCACCAGATAACGTACAAACATGATTAAATTATCATTTTATATGTTTTCTTACACAAGCAATATGATGTTACCGTTACCAAAAAATGTAAAGAAACCAAGATGGCGGCCACATGTGAACAACCAATATTGTCCATGAATCTCTTAACCGTGTGTTTTCACAATCAAATATGGCGCAAATAAAGTTTAATCTGTCATTTTATATATTTGCATGTACCAAAAATGTAAAGCTACCGTCGTGTATTTAAAAACATGCAAAGAAAGCAGTATGGCGACCATATAAGTACAACCAAGATTGCCCGAGCGAAAGCACAAAACGTATCATAATCTGACATGTTCGCTACCAGATACGGCACAAACTTGGTTATGCTGTCATTTTATGTGTTTTCATTTATGCAAAATTTAAAGCTACCGCTATTTATTTTAAAACAAATGAAGGAAAGCAAGACGGCGGCCATATAAGTACAACCAAATGTGTCCGCACGAAGTCATGCCAAGACGTGAGAATAGGCTTCGTTTTAGGGTTTTTGTGTGGCAACGTTGGCTGTTCTTACTATGGCCACCATCTTGCTTTCATTGTGGTTTTCAAATAAATAACGGTAGCATCAAATTGCCTATATATGAGAACACCTAACATGGCAGTTTAATCATGTATGTACATTACTTAGTTACCAACTCCGTTACGTGATTGGGCTGTCCGCGATTGACAAAAAATGGGTGGGTCCACACTTCGTGAAATTGCACATGTTTCAGGGTAATTGCTAATGGGGTAACAGGCAGAAACGCGAAAAATCATAGTTTCCTATATTCTGATACCAAAAGGTACCGAGAATGGCAAAGGAATCAACATGTTGGGGCCTTGTGTAATGGACTAATATTTACAAGTGCATGTCGTTCCTTCGTAATGACCGCGGCAAGTGCATCGAAACCCGCGTCCGTCCGTATGGCAAGTACCCCTGTTCTTGCATGGGTTCGACTTGCACGCATTATCAACTGTAACATACATACACACCTACACTGTTGTGTACTACTGTACAGTTCATCACATACGAGTCAATACAACAGTTAACAATATTCAACCAGACTGCCACCCAAAACCCAAGATGGCAAGTACACGATGACGCCTTTGGAGTATGTGAGTCCAACACTTCTGCATATATTTATGTGAAACCAGCCCTGCTGCTGAATTAAATTGACAATGTTTGTCAATTTTGTTTTAAACATACTAACAAACATGCCCACACTCCAGATGGCGCTACAGCCGACATATCTTATGGAAAAGTTTGTTCAGGTTTTTGGTTAAAACGATGTTTTCATATTACGAACGGCGAAATTGAGAAGCACCAGTATATTGGTCTAGATATTAATTGCATCGGTCAATTTCGCTGCACGCTGTTGTTTTTGTAGTGTGTAGTTCAGTCAGATGGGATTTCAAAAAATATTAAGTCTCGTTTGAACATGTCTTTGTAACAAACCTGATTATTGGTTTCTTATTTGACAAGTCTCTTGTCCATTCCAGCCCAGCGGATGCAACGATGACGCAGTATGCTGAAGAGTGGTCGCTGGCCTGCTTTTGCATTTATGCAATTAGTAACTTTAGTAGAGCATCTGTTCCATTCATCCTCGCAAGCTAGGGGTGTGACTGCGTAAACTACCCTTCTCAGATCTCGTACGCATTGTATGGAAGTTAGCTGAATCAAACTCATAATTGACGTCGCCGTACCACCCGTGAGAACAGTGCAGACACGTCCGAGTCGCGCTCCAGTTCCAGGAAACCCAATATACTTACTCATTCGACCATTCTAACGAGCCACTGAGGTGTATTGTGTATTCAAATAATTACGTCTACTACCCAAACATTCCATGAAGACCACCCAGAAGACCACCTGAACTTGCCGGCAAGCGATATTACTGGCTAAGCTTATATTCCGAGTTTCGGCGAGCGATCTACCAGGGAGTACTGAGACTGGTGTAATCAGCAAAATGCTTCCATTAATTTTAGTCCCCTGTGAGAAAGAAAACTTCATTATTTAATCTACATTATTCTTTCACTAACCTTCATTTTTGTGCTCTGGTCTTTCTTTCTTTCTTAAGTAACGACTATATACTTCTGTTAATATTTTCACAACCATTCAATATCTTAAACATTTCTATATTATCTCCCGTTAATCTCTTGGTCTCTTTGGTTATTCTTTTAGGCGTTTAATTTGTAACTAAGAATCAATCTCCTTTTTACTCTTTCTTGTGTAGATAGCACACCCCACATACAATATGGCCCCCACGCTTGTAAGCCGTATTCAAAATGAGGTATGTCTACTATTTCATATAGTGGTACAAGTATATTTGCTTACATGTCATCATTCTCCTATTTAACACAATGAATTGATATATCATCGACTGTGCAATCTTGCACTGATCTTAAATGTTCGTGTCACCACTAATTGTTACGGGGGTGTACGTGTTCATCTGAATATGTGTGTATGTGCGTGCATGTGTGCGTGCGTGCACAAATAATACCTACGGATCATGTCCTTCCTTCGTAATTACCGCGGCAAGTGCATCGTAACCATAATGTTGCCTTTGGTTGTAAGGTGAAGCCAAGCCATCATATATAATTCCTATCTCAAACAAATCTTTGTCACGTTTCCCTGTATGTCCTACAAGGGCACTGACAATTTCCAACAGCTGCAGTCTTGCCATAACTTTTTGGTAATACCTGCAGCACCTGTGCTTTTCTCGGCGCGCCTTTAAGATTTATTCATTGTAATACTTTTCAGATAGTTTTGCTGTAGCTGCAGCCAGTCTATGGAACAGACTGCCGGACTGTGTCAAGATGGCAAAGACACAGCCACAGTTCAGAACACTTCTTAAAACACACCTTTTTAGAGAAGCATTTCTATAATATGATCACGTGGACTTTATCAAATGCACTTACCCATATTTTATGTAATTATTATTATTATTTTAAAATTATGTATTACATTTTAATTCACTTATTTATTTTATATTGTTTAATACTTATCATATAATTTATATTTTTGTGTACATGGAGGTCTAATAATTATGTAATGAATGTTTTAATTCATATTTTATGGTATACATTGTAAGATGATTTTTGTTTCTATCTATAATATAATTCTAAATTGTTACATGTACATGCATGTAAAGCGCCTGAGTGCAATCTGATTGATTAGGGCGCTATACAAATAAATTGTATTATTAATATTATAGATTATTACATATTTCATTGTGTTTGTGTGCGTGCGTGCGTCCGTGCATGTCAGCGAACATGCGAGGGTGCGTGCGTTCGTGCGTACGTGCGACGGAAGAAGATATTACTGTTTGAAAATGAAACTCTAACAGTGCAGTTTGGAACCTTTTCTGATAAAGCGGAGGCGCGATTACTGGTGTGGTTAACTGGGGTGTTTCGAGGGGCATGGACTCGCGTTGAGCCCGGTGAATACGAAAGAGATGTTTTGAACAAGATGGAGGCGGTGTAGATCAAACAACGGGATGGCTTTAAAAGTTGACGAAATGTTAACCAACAATGTAATTGACGACACAAGCACATGCGAATGTATGGAGGAAGATGGGTGGAATCATCATCACCACATAAGAGGTTTACCTTCCTGTTGTGTTAACGAATAACATAACTTTTCACAGTGCCATGTATAATTGCAGATGTTGTAATGACGCGTGGTGTATCCGTACCATTGTAATTCCCGTTATATTATATTCTGGACGGGGTTGTCTGGTCATCATGTATTTGACGGTTTGCGCTACAAATTCGTTGATATTGTGTTTTTGTAAAGTACTGTTGTCAATTGTTTTTCGAATGTACTTTATTCATCTTTAAAACAATGTGTAATTTCCTCTCAGTTTCTAAATGTACTTTATTCATCTATAAAACAATGTGTAATCTCCTCTCAGTTTCTAAATGTACTTTATTCATCTATAAAACAATGTGTAATATCCTCTCAGTTTCTAAATGTACTTAATTCATCTATAAAACAATGTGTAATCTCCTCACAGTTTCTACGTTAAATGTCCAGCTTTCATATCCATACGTGAGAAAATGGCCACCACCGGTAGGCTCTTTAACATATTGATAGTTGTTGCTGGGGAGATGTCGTTGTTATTCCGTACTTTAAAACTAGCCATAGCTGATGTAGCAGGGTTGATTTCTTCGGAGAGCCGTCTTCAGATGACATAGGATCAATGTATTTGAAGGATCTGACATCTTCAAAATGTTCTCCATTTACCAATGTTCTGGTACTTCTCGCATTGCCACTGTTTGTTACTACTTTATTTCGTTGGTTTTTTCCAGCTCATTACCGTAACAACATGGCTTTGCTCTAATTACAAATTGTGTTTGAGCGCTCATTATTTTCTTTTTATAACAGCTCTCAGTTGATTCTTCTCCCATTAAATTAGACTGTGCTGTTGAATTCCTCCACGGCTCCTTGCGTAGTGATAGGATCCCTGGCGTACACCCCAACAGTTGTTCGGAATGGAGGCCTGTTTGCACTCCATTTAACATGCCCCTACAGCAACGGTTGATGGTCCGTATATTATATAAATTATTTTGACCTTTGTCTATATTATAGCATATTAGTATCTGCCAAAACCTTTTTTATCGGTCAAAGGCCTTTTTTAAGTCTATGGCATTCACGTTATGCTAAAAGTATTGTTGATGGTCAATGTGCTTCTGGATCAGACATCTGATGTTGAATATGTTGTCAGTAGTGCTTAGTTTTTAGTTTGAAACGTGTGTGTTTGTGTGCTTGCGCGCGCGCGCGCGCGTGTGTGTGTGTGTGTGTGTGTGTGTGTGTGTGTGTGGATGTGCAGGGGTGAATGTGTAGGAGGTGGATGTGTAGGGGTGGACGTGTAGGAGGTGGATGTGTAGAGGGTGTAGGTAAAATGATAGAGTAACAATGCATAACAAAACTGCCATCTTCCATAACATTGAAACAAAATGTCACCTCCTCCGTAGACGAACACCTCACATAATGTGAGATAGTCATTTCTGAATATTTGAATCTTCACGGTGTTGCCTTGGGCACCACCACATCTAAATCGTCTCGTCTCGCCTGTTATCATCGTCAGTCTTGGTGTCTTTGATGAAGATGATAGAAGGTGGCTTCCACACTTGTGATACTTTTCCCCATGTGGTCCGACCGTAATGTCAAAGCCTCGCAGGCGTTCACCTGACATCAATGGAAGTGAAAAAGTAATACTATTTGAATAACATCACCAAAATTAACATACCTGGGTACTGCGGTTCCACTAACATACCTGGCTACTGCGGTTCCACTAACATACCTGGCT
The DNA here is from genome assembly GCA_020002185.1 of Paraescarpia echinospica. Lineage (NCBI taxonomy): Eukaryota > Metazoa > Annelida > Polychaeta > Sabellida > Siboglinidae > Paraescarpia > Paraescarpia echinospica. Next base: position 17,613,031 of record CM034533.1, on the reverse strand, counting down.
ACTGCGGTTCCACTAACATACCTGGCTACTGCGGTTCCACTAACATACCTGGGTGCTGCGGTTCCACTAACATACCTGGGTGCTGCGGTTCCACTAACATACCTGGGTACTGCGGTTCCACTAACATACCTGGGTACTGCGGTTCCACTAACATACCTCTGTACTGCGGTTCCACCAACATACTTGGGTACTGCGGTTCCACTAACATACCTGGGTACTGCGGTTCCACTAACATACCTCTGTACTGCGGTTCCACCAACATATCTGGGTACTGCGGTTCCACTAACATACCTGGGTACTGCGGTTCCACTAACATAACTGGGTACTGCGGTTCCACTAACATACCTGGGTACTGCGGTTACACATCACAAATACTAATATGTTATTTTCTTGCTACTATTTTGTAAGTATCGCTATGAATATCGTTTGAACAGTTTTAGCAAAATTTAGCAAGACTGCCACACAAAGCTACGAGCTGCAGATGACATGTGGATCAGGCAGTTGTTGGCGTGTCGTTAGTCTATGTATAGTCTGCCTTTATTAAAATATGCCAATTATATTTTAAATATAGCATTAACAAAATCATGTGATGATCTATTCTATTCATTCATCAAGAATAATTAACTTATCATATTCGATCTTCTGGACCCCTTTATCGGAGAAAGGTTTCCGTTTTCAGTGAGTGGACAAACTGGAGAATTAAATGGAACTGTGCCACTAAGACACGTGATAGATAACCTTTGTTAGCTATGTCGAAGCTATCGCTATATCGAAGCTATCTAGTTAGCAGACATTTCAAAAGCATGCAATTGAGGTAACCGAAACCACATGGTCTTAAATGAAAACAATGACTGACACTTAAGCGTATGCTTAACACAAATTCTATTTGTCCTTTAATATTAATAATACCGCGTTGCCACATAAACAAAACGTTGTAAGTTTAATTATCATTAACTATCAAAAGTCGTCATATCATATAAATGTGGTTGTTATTTATATTTAAGGGGTGGCTCCAATGCTAGCGACAATATATGTCTTAATGGAAGTCTCCCCGATCTTACTTATTATTTCAGTTTTGAATGTGTGTGTGCGTGTATATATATACATATACACATATAAATACAGTGTATATATATATATATATACATATATATATATATATACATATATATATATATATACATATATATATATATATAAATGATTCTGACTTCTGACAGGACAAGTTCAGACTTAAATATCCCAACTTACCACAACAGAATTCGCGATTGGTTATAACCACCTCACTGACGTGTATCGATAAATGAGCAAATGTAAGTTTCCACCAAGGCTTCCGCTCGCGACTTGTGTGCGTGCAACTACTGTGGCTATAGTCCCCATCTGCATTTCCGTCGATTGCTCTTTTGGCCACACCTCCATACACCGTTGAAGATTGTGATGCTGTTCCTCTACTGGCAATGTTTGTACCCTTTTCTGCAATAAGGCACACATGACTTTTTTTCTTGTTTTTTCACTGGGGACATTGTCCCCAATGGGCACTTAACTTTAATGGTGGAGAGGGCACACACAAACGGGCACACACACGCTCACGCGCGCGCGCCCACACATACACACACACGCGCGCGCGCACACACACACACACACGCGCGCGCGCTCACATGAAAGTGGACTTGCTTAATCGTGCAGTGCCATGAATTAAACTGAGGTGAATACATTTGTTCAGGTGACCATGTTGTTAAAGTTGTATTGAGAGTTAAACTGCGATTTTAAAGTATCTTAAAGAAAGTTTATGTACAACCTGAACAATATTTACTTATTTGAGCATACCTGCTACAATAATTATATGTAATTTTGGCATTTTATGTTATTCAATCAATAATATTACTTAAAATTACCGGTCACCAGGTCCGGCCAGCGGAATAATAAATTCATTATTATGTGAATTTTTGTACATGTAGTTGAGGAAAGTGTTATACAGTGTATTGGGCTTGTTGATGCGCTGGAAATGTGTTTTTAAAATGTAGACGGTTTCATAATGCAGTTTTGCAATGGAGATCAATGGAACCGGTATTCAAAAAATGCGACAGAGTTTCACAAAATACACCATTAAACATATATGATAAATAGTTTTTATTCAATAATCGTTTTTTTCCAAAGCAAACTTTGAGTACGTACTGGCCACTAACGTCGCAAAATCGATAGAGGGAATATATAGCGGGGTGCGCATGAAAAAAACAGTGCTGCATCGTAGAAGATATGCAGAACTTTGCGGACTAACGTCACAATGCAATCTTTGATCAATGACCGTAACGCAATTGATGTATCCAGAACGTCGCAGTTTGCCTACGTCACAAGCAACAATTTGCGCGTGACCTCCGCCAAGCTTTGCCTTAGCCACTAATGTTGACAACGTTATATACGTAAATTACATTACTGTTGTAGAGACACTGATTTTCCGCGATTGCGGAAAACGGGAAAATTCGCGGAATCAGCGTTTTGAAACGGAATTAGCCTTTTCACGGAAATTCCGTGATTGCAAAACACGGACGAAATCGCGGTATTTGCGTTTTCAAAAAGATCTTCCGTGATCGCGAAAAAGAACAAAAGCACCGTTTGTTTCATAGATAATGTCTTAACTGGAGATATTTTGAAACAAATGTTTAATATGCAACGATGTTAATTTATTTTTGTGGATTTATGTCGCAGGATTTTTAAAACGCGCAAGGCAAATCGTTGCGAAGTGTCATGGCGCCTGTGCTACCTCGTGTCAACCGACGTAACCAGGGACACGCGAAGAAGACGCTAACATAAACCGTTTCGCGATCGTTGTCCGGCTGTCCGGTAAGCGCATGGAAGACATGTTGCTAATTAAATGTAGTTGTCACATCATTAGAACACACATTTAAATATAAATGTACATATTCCGGTTTCGAACACAAAACGCGAAGGAGTAACAACAGCCTGGGTTACACTGGCTCAAACTGAAATAATCCGCGTTTCGTAGTTCTAACAAATTCCGTTGGATGGCGTCGTATATAGCGCCAGCTAAACATTTAATGGTTGAACAAAATGATTAGTGAAATAGCAGTGATTTGAACATGCATAATTGTTAATATGATTGCTTGTATAATTTACATTTGCTAACTTATATATTAAGCACTGTTGCATTAGAAATAACCAGTCATTTAAATGAAATTGTATGACAGGAATTATTTTATTATCTAAATTGTTTTTGTACGGTTGTTACTGTGGTATTGATGTTGTTAGAAAAGTTAGCTATACCGCAAAACGGTATTATTTAGATGCAGAGATCATAACATTGTGGTATTTTAGATATTTCACAGAATGTATTAATTTTCAAAGTTAACTTTGAAATAAAATATTTATTTTCTGAACAGAAATGGGCTTCTTTAGCCAGTATGCCATTTTTTAACGGAAAATGCGTAATTTGATACCAAAAATGCGTAATTTAAAACGGATTTTTTTTTCTGAAACGGAAAATACATCGTTTGAAACGGAATCTGCCCTTTTCTGAAACGGAAAATAAGTCGATTGAAACAGAATTTGCCATTTTCTGAAACGGAATTTTGAAACGGAATTTGCCCTTTTTGAAAAGGAAAATCAGTGTCCCTACTATTGCTGCATGACATCTCATAGATCAAACATTCCCGTACACAGTTGTCACTCTAAAACTTTTTATCATGTTTTTTGTCGTAAAGAAACACGTTTGTGAGCAGAATATCAACAAAATATACGACCGAATGTCCGAACCCACCACGTGTTATATGATGGCTTCGCGGAGGTTTCGCTAGGCAACAGATTACGTGATGGATAGGTCAATTGATGTATCCAGTTCGTCGCAGTTTGCCTACTGACAGTTTGCCGGTGACCTCCGTCAAGCTTTGCCTTAGCCATCAATGTTGATAACGGTTATATACGTGAATTACATTACTATTGCTGCATGACATATCATAGATCAAACATTCCCGCATATAACTGCCACTTAAAAAAATTTGCCTTTTGTTTTTGACATAAAGAAACATTTTTGAGACCAGAATTTCAACAAAATATACGACGAAACACCACGTGCTCGGCATCCATTTTGTATGGCTTGACGGAGGTTTTCCTAGGCAACAGGTCACGTGATGGATGGGTCAATTACAAGAGATAGCAAAAACTGGTTGGAATTGAGCCGAACGTACGGAAACATCCGGAAAGTCACGAACTGGTCTCTTTGAGATATGTACACTTCAAAGTCCCCAATAATTAAGTAAGTTGGTTTCACTATCGTAAATATGATAAATTGTTTGTAAAAAAATTCCATTGACCATTAAGCTGAGGAAGTTTGGAATATTAAAGAGTGTCTGCAAGTGTCACGATCTCGACTCCCTATACTTATCCAGATCGCGCCATGCACTCAGTTTGATTGTTAGACAGGGATAGGGAGACGAGATCGGGTTGCTTGCAGACACTCTGTAATATTCCTGTAACTTCCCCTTTTATTCATCCCTGGTGCTTGTGCCTTGTCGGGGCGGGATGGTTTGCGTGTTCTGTCGATCCCCAGAGCTATGCCGGCGGGAGCTTTGTGATCCTGGCAGATTCAACCAAGCCGGACAGATCATGGGGGAAGGGGCCAGACAAAACAAGCACCCTGGTTTTCCAGGTTGGGGTTTTGGTACAGGGCTAACAACCCGGTCTTGTAAAAGAAAATTATTGTTACGGAAACAGCGACGAAGATAACTTTCAAAACTGTGCATGGCGGCTTTCCAGAGTCAACGACTCGTATGACTGCCTGTGGTGAAAGCCAAATGTAAGCCACAGACATGATTATGGGAGTGCTGAATGCAAAAACGAAGACCAGGATTAGATTATGGAATGTGAGGACCATGTATGAAACTGGAAAACTGGCGCAGATAACCACAGAAATGCGACGATACAGCCTGGAGTGAGCGAAAGCAAGTGGACAAGTTCGGGAAGACTGACAACAGCAATAGGAGAGACGGTACTGCACTCTGGACGAGACGATAACCAGCATCGCGAAGGTGTAGCAGTTCTCATGAAGAAAGAGGTGAAAAAATCACTGCTGGAATGGAAACCTGTCAGCAGTCGTTTGATGAGAGTTCGACTGAAGGGGAGACGTGGGAACATCACCCTCCTCCGGTGTTATGCACCGACCAATGACGGAGAGGATGAGGACAAGGACGCTTTCTATCAAAGCCTTCAAGCAGAAGTGGACAGGTCACTACACCATGACGTCGCAATTGTCATGGGAAACCTGAATGCAAAAGTTGGAATTGACAACACCCACAACGACAGGGTCATGGGAAGGAACGGATGTGGCAGCATGAACAACAATGGTGAAAGACTGGTAAACTTTTGTGGCATGAACAATCTTATCATTGGAGAGACCCTTTTCCAACCCCCGGGCATCCACAAACTGACTTGGTACTCACCAAACAGAAGGGACCGTAATCAGATTGACCGTCTGACGATCAACGGCAAGTGGCGCCACTCTCTATTAGACGTGACAGTGAAGCGAGGTGCAGATGTAGGAAGGGACCATCATCTGGTCACAGCTTACATCAAGCTAAAACTGAAAAGTACAGGACACCAAACAATGGGTAAAAAAGATATGACGTTGAGAGACTTGGGGACTCAGCAGCGAAGAAAAGCTTCATTCTTGATGTGAAAAACAGATTTCGAGTTCTGGGCGGCCTTGAAGATGAAAACGACTCCACAGAAGACATCGACACAACCTGGAGCCAGATAGCCTCCATCTACACCAAGAGCAGCGAAGTCAGCCTGGCACACAGACAGAGGAAGAGAACAGACTGGATAACATCAGCAACATTGGAAGCCATAAACAACAGAAGAGCAACAAAGAAGAAACTACTGGAAACAAAATCAGGAAAGACGAAAAGAAAGATACCAAGAGCATATAGAGAGGAACATCGGGAGGTCAATAGGCGTGTGCGAGCAGACAAGCGAGGTTACATGGAAGACCTAAAAAAACGGGCGGAAGAAGCGGCTGAGAGAAATGAACAAGGAACCGTGTACAAAAATTCCAAGATCATTAGCGGGAAATGTCGTACCACTTCCAATACCCAAATTAAAGACAAGCACGACAGAGAAGGAGCAAGAAACTCGATGGACGGAACACTTTATTGAAGTACTAAACAGGTCACCACCAGAAGAGGAAGCTATTATAGAAGAAGAAGAAGCAGATCTGGAGATAAACCAGATGCTCCCCAGAGAGCAGAAATCATTGCAGCCATAAGGACATTAAAGAATGGAAAAGCACCTGGGCATGATAACCTCATTGCTGAACTGTTCAAAGTAGACCTCGAGCTTGCAACTAAGGTCATGGAGCTCTTGTTCAAAGTAGTCTGGGAACGGGAGCAGGTACCAACAGAACGGACCAAGGGAATGATCGTCAAGATACTTAAGCAGGGAGCCCTTAGCGAATGTAACAACTTGCGTAGGATGACCCTTCTATCAGTACCAAGCAAGATCCTATGCAAGATCATCATGCAGAGGATCACAGTGGCTATGACCAGATGTTTACGCTGAGGAACATCATCGAGCAGTGTTCAGAGTGGCAAAAACAATTATACATAAACTTTATAGATTTTGAGAAAGCCTTTGACAGCATCCAGATCATACGGAATGTCACAACGCATCGTCAACATCATCAAAGCTTTCTCCACCAACTTTACCAGCAATGTTGGAACCAGCGATCTTTACTTTGAGGTTAAGACAGGTGTCAGACAGGGCTGTGTTATGTCAGCTGTTCTTTTCAATGTTGTCATCGATTGGGTCATGTGACGAGTGACAGAAGATGTACCAAGAGGGCTTCGCTGGACTCCCTTTTCTGCACTAGAGGATCTGGACTTTGTCGATCACCTTGCTCTTCTGTCCCACACTCACAGACACATCCGGGAGAAGACAATCCGCCTTAGCAGTAGTAGTGATTGTTAAACGAAACTACGAAAGTAGTGACTCTGAATATTAATAGGCCAGCCTTAATGAAGATGGACACCACGGACCTTTCCAACAATGAAACATTCACTTACCTTGGAAGTGTCATTAGCCAAGATGGAAGAGCTGGCATAAACATCCGCAACAGACTAAACAAGGCACAGAATGCCTTCATGAGCCTACTTGCAGTTTGGCGATCAGCACAGTACTGCACAAGGACAAAACTCAGAATTTTCCAGAGTTGCGTGCTGTCAACATTGCTGTATGAGGCGGAGTGCTGGAGAATGACAGAGCAGGACCTACCAACAAAGACTGCCTACCTTCCACACGACCTGCCTCAGAAAAATCCTCACAATCTTCTGGCCAAGAACCATATCCAACCAGGAGTTGCTTGCCCAATGCCAGCAAGAGGACATGCCCACCACCATTCAAAGTAGACGCTGGAGGTGGATTGGACATGTCCTTCTCATGGGTGCAGACGCCATCACAAAAACTGCTGCCCTATCTGGTGGACACCAGAAGGGAAGCGAAAACGTGGGCGCCCAAAAACAACATGGAGGAGAACAGTGGAGGCGGAGCTGAGGGAAATGAACCACAGCTGGGGCACCATACAGCGATTGGCCGGAGACAGACAGAGGTGGAGGAACCTCGTCGCTGCCCTAAACGCCAGGGGGCGTAACGGGTAGTAAGTAGCCCTTTTATGAAAATATTGTTCGCATGACCAAAACGCTATTTGGAGACATAGCTTTCAGTGTATGGTCCTTTTTTAAACAGAAAGGGAATTATAATTTAATAGCAACCTCTATCCTTCTTATCTGCAAAAGTACCCGTTTTGGACCTTGTTCTTTAATCTTCCCTTTACAACATAATTTGTGCATTTTCGACAACGGATATTTTGGACTTGCCCCTTTATGAAATAAATGCCCTTTCTGATAACTTTCTTAACCTTGTCCCCCAGAAGTTAGGTCCTTTTGTGAAAATTTTGTAATTGTCTTGTTTGCAATGGAACATGCCTTTTTATGGAGAATGTTAACCTGCATGCAGCGGAAAGTATATCTTCGCGAATTTCCTCCAACGTACTTGTCCTTTTAACAAAATCGCTCTTTGTCATTTCAGACCTTTCCTCGAAAATGGCTTCTTAAAGAAAAATGTCCCTCTTAAGACATGGCCACTGGTTCATTGCCCTTTTATAGAGCAACTGTACCATTTGATCGCAAATAAATGTTTTTTTGTGAGAACAAATCAGGATCTGTATTAAAATAAATCGCCATTCTAAAAGTTAGTATTTTTTGTACATCGAAAGTGTCCTTTCAGGACTTTGCCTTTTATTGACAATGTTAACCAATGTAAGATTTTGTTATATACCCTCATAACTTTGGGGTGATACTTTGTGATACAGCAGGGTGGGGCAGCACTGGAGGGGGCAAGTTGGCCTGACTGTGGACACAAGTAAAAGGTCTGGGGTGGGCAATGTAAAGTAAAGTAAAGTATATTTTATTTCCTCATCCTCATGATATGCAAATATTATGAGGTAGCTACCAGAGAAGTTAAAAATTGATCGAGTTGGTAGTCTATTGAATCAAACTAAATATAGTATACTCCTGTATATAAGTAACATTACAAATATACATGTTAGACAGCTGAGTCACTGAAACTGGTTCAGGTTCACTTCATTTAAACGCTAAAGATAATGTAAGGGAAACTGATGATTAAAAGACTATTCATTACATATATAGTTCAATTAGTTCAATTAATGCCAATTATAAATGTCCTGATTTTATGCTTAAACATATTCAATGATGTTGCATTTTTAATATCTACATGTAGTGTGTTCCAAAGTCGTGCCCCTATTATTTTCAAAGAATTATCTCCAATTCTATTTTTAGATATGTGTACACACACACACACACACATATATATATATATATATATGTGTATGTATATATATATATATATATGTACATGTTAGACATATACATATATATATGTATATACATATAGGGGTCATATATATATGTATATATATATATATGTGCCCCTGCGGTGTATGTATGTAGAGCGCCCTTAGTGGCAGCTGTGTTTTGTATATATGCTCGTAGATTTCACTAGTTTAATGCGTTTTCTAAACATTCGATCATCATTATAATTGTACAACCGTTTTATGAAAATACGCGCTATGCTTGGGCAGATGCTGATTGGAACTATACTCGTGAACATTTGTGATATTTGGACACTACCGCCTGCAATCGCTTGTTCGTATTAACGAAGACTACATGGGTCCATCTATGTTGACCCACATTCGATACGACAGGCACGAACTGCTGCGCCATAGTTAGGTCATAACGAAAGGCAATAGACTCTCTGAGCCGGTGTACTGCCTATTGAAACTACTTGGGATAGCCGTACCACCGCGTGGGTGTAGAGAGGCGGCAAGAACCGTAAACATAAACGAACCGTAAACACTGCACCTGTTGTGCAATCGACCTCACTGTCAGGTCAAGCGATATATGTGATCATAACTGCCAGGGCATATCCCCAGAGCATTGATGAATGTACACGTAACAACAAATCGCTGTTCAGAATCATGGATGACCTGATGAAAAAAAAGTTGCTCCAAAACTGCCGAGTCCTGTGTCTGGTATTGCACAACTGGCAGATGACTTTCTCGTGCATTTCACACGCAAAGTGTTAGACATACGCAGTAAGTTAGCGAGTAGACGCCTGCAAAGTGTCAACGCTGAGTACGTGCATTGTGAACGGTCTTGCACAGCCAATGCGTTTTCCGGCATCACCACAGACGGCGTTCTCTCTTTGGTAGAAAAGTGTCCAACAAAACCAAGTACACTTGATCCACTTCCTACCTCACTCGTGAAAGCCAACATTGACATTCTTGCGCCGACATTAGCTACACTCATCAACACGTCGCTCGAGTCGGGGTCCCTGCCGGTCAACTTTAAACATGCTGTGGGCACACCTCTATTAAAGAAACCAAACCTTGAATCAGACTCGATGAACAACAATACCGGGCCACCGGCCTATATCGAACTTGTCATTTGCTTCAAAGTTACTGGAGCGCCACGTAGCAGCCCAACTTCGCCATCATCTAGACAACAACAATTTGATGGACATTTTCTAAAGTGCGTACAGACAACATCACAGCACCGAGACAGCACTGGTGTGCATTCAGAATCACCATCTACTTTCCCTGGACAAAAGGAAAGGTGCGCTGGCAGTGCTGCTCGATATGAGTGCGGCGTTTGATATTGTTGACCACTCGATGTTAATCAACCAGCTGCGCAACATAGGCATCGGAGGCATTGCACTGAAATGGTTGGAGTCATACCTGTCGAACCGGACTCAGTCAGTGTGTATTAGTGGCCACAACACACATAGAACATTGATCGAGTCTGGCATCCCTCAACGGTCTGTGCTGGGCCCAATCCTCTTCTCCATCTACACTCTGCCATTGGGTGTTCTCTTCAAAAAGCACAAGCTGCAATACCATCTTTAGGCAGATGACGCCCAACTGTATGTTGACCTGAGTGGAACGCAGGATGGAGAATCCGCTGATGCGGTTGACCGTATCGTGCGATGCATCGAAGAAGCGAAGCAGTGGATGTCAGTACTGCTGAACGAAAACAAGACCGAGGCTATTATCACCACGACACCAAATCGTTAACACCTGCATGACGTTTCGTGTGTTAGGGTATGCGGATGTAACATTGTTCCGTCACCGACCATCCGCAACATTGGGATTACAATCGACTGTGGACTAACAATGTCGTCACACGTGTCACGGGTGTGCAAGTCAGCGTACCACCATCTCTACGCAATTTCAAAAATAAGACATTGTTTTATTACTGATGCGTGCAAGACACTAATCGGCGCCCTGGTGTCATGTGTCATCACCGAGGCACTTATCAACAAGTTGCAGATGGTATAGAACTCGTGAGTGCTTGTATATTCAAGTGCAAACATGTACTTGCCTTTTTGGGGACGGCATCTGGGAACACTACAGGTCTCCCATCGTGTATTTTTGTCCAACGTATAGCACCAAGGAATGGGTTCCTGGCAATGCATCGGGTTTCTGCAATAGTCCTGTGCTTGCGCTTGGGTATCAATAAAGGTATTGTCGCAATCTCTGTTTTTCGGGTGAGGCTGTAAATACACGTGGACATGCTTAAATATATACCAGATATTTCCACTGACAACATTAACGTCAATCCAAAAGAAACTGTTTAAGGACTATCCCACGGTTACCCAAGTTATATTTGTCCATACTTTTCTTTTTGGACTGCTATAGTTTTAATAACTATGCATTGTGTGTGTTTCCTTGCTAAAGTACCAGCTATATAATAGAAGATGTAGTATGAAAGAAAAAAAAAACATTAAATGATTAGTTTTCATTCTGTGAATTTGCAAACTGTGGTTACTCGTGTTACACAAAATGGACAAGCCAACAAATTAACACAATTAAAATTGAAAGTATTCCTATACAATAAATAAGTTAACAGTTGTGAAAAGTCGCTGCATAGACTATGTAGCTTCATTACATGACAACAGTTTAAGAATTGCATAATTAATAATATTATGGTGATCAAAATAATTGGTTATTCGTGTTACATTGTTTTCTAATTTTTGTAAATTATCAACAAATTAATGTCTTCTATCAAACAATGGCTATATGTGTTACGTAGCTACGGTATCAGAATATCAATATATTGTGTTTAATTGCACAATTTAAAAACCTGTGGATGTCAATAAAAAGTTATTTGGGAAATGGTTATTCGCGTTACAAATTGTGTGTTAGTTAGTAATACATTTAGCAAAAATGGTAACTATTTAATGTTAACCCTTTATTATACAATACTGTATGTATTTTGTGTTATAAATTGTCTGATACAGAGTATTTACAGGGTAGTAACATATAAAAATAGTTTGTTCAAATATATGGCTATTATTAATGTTAAACCCTTATGGAAATCTGTCATTCTATGTCGAATCAGCCAATGGCCAAAGGGTTTGTGTTTCAGAATTGACTTAATTTTTTAACCAGTGGTTAAATGGCCATAGGTGTGCACGTCTGCAAAAAAACTAAGTATCTACATGTAAATTGCATCCGTAATCCCCTATCATGTGAAAAGTGGGTCAACGCCCAAAACCGTACCTGTTATATTTACCTGTTTGCAGATGTCTCTGTGTATATCCATAATGAGTCTTTTACAAGTTACATATATTATAAGAATTTAGTGACTATGTAGACATATTGATACAGATTATATATGCAAAATTCACCTATGAGTTGGAATGTGGATATACCGGTTGGACATAAATGGGAAAAACACATACTGTATTATATCCAAACATTATTTCAACACCCTGTATTTCTTTGTTGTGTTATATTACAGTGTCCAAAATGCCAGTGACACGGTAGTAAGCTGTCAGTTTTGTATGTATAATGTTATATTTATTATACTTACAGAATAATTTAGCCTTAAACGTTTAACTTTAATTTTAAGAATTTCAAACACCATGACGAGAATGTTGGGCACTGCTTATGATCACCTTGTGCACAGTGCATAATACTTTATCAGATAAACAACATATTAAAATATTAAGATGGTGTCATTTATTTTGGATGTTTTTGGCCGATTTAGGACGTTATGTTATGGAGAAAACACCACTAGTCTAAATGTATACTTTCAACTTCAATATAACTTAAATTAGGCAGAACACCATCTTGATATGATCATATGTTGTTTACCTAACAAAGGACTGCCTACAGAGCAACAATGGTTATCGTAGGACTGACTTTCATACAATATATAAAAAGTAGAAGTTCAAGGCTGAGTTATTCTGAAAATATGATAAGTTGATACCCTCAAACCTAAGAAATTGTTGGAACTATCACTAACACTAGATGGTAGCAATTTGAACATTGCTCTTTAAAAGACAAATGCAATGTAAGCTGCTGAAATTACTTTCGGAAATAACAAAATGTGAGTTTTTCAAATGTTCGTGAATTATAGAGACAATATAACTGGTGTGGTTTTGTGTGTTCACCTCTTTTTGTATAGCAGGGCATTAGCACGGACACAATCTGCATGCAAATGCATAGCTGTTTGCATAAATACTCAACTATACCCACTTATTCACGGGTTAAACTTTAAATAAATCAACTTTTAAACTTTTCTTTAATATTGATCTGACTCGAAATTACCCAAATAAATGGATAAATTATGAGATGTTCAATGAATTAAAGACTAAGTGAAATTAATTTGGCAATATCTTTGAAACTGCGCATACATAAACTGATCGCTCTTGCCAAGTAATGTGCCAAATATGACATATGTTGATTGCGAGCTCATGCCCCATAACCCGCACAAATGTAATAATTTGCGTGTGACAAACAATCAGCTGGTCAAATGCTGGTGACGTCTCTAAGGAAGAGCCGTGGAGCGCGTCTATGGTTTTAGTTTTATGTGCGGCGGTGCGGGTTGAGGTTTCAGGCTGTACTTATAGATCTATAATTACTATGTAATCTACTAATATGTCGCTAGAGGTATGCAGCATTTGTTTTCCTTTTTGAATTATTGCCATTTGAAAATTGCGAATGCATAATATCCGGGTTATATCGGCAGCTTCGATCACTATCCGGCGCTGGCTGAATTCTCACACTGTGTAGGATCTGCTCGCGTCTTGCAATTTATTTTGATTCGACGTTTGCAAGCGTTGTTTGTTACGTGTTGCAGCTGATTATTCGAGGAACGTCATCAGAAGGTATTGTAATTAGATATTACATCGGTCCGTCGAGTTGGTGTTCATAATTAATTAAACCAATCCCACTGGGCACTCGGGTCGAATCGTGTGTTGATCGTTAAGTGGAGTCAGCTTGCACAGCCAGCACGGATGCCTGCGACATGCCGATTGTCAGACATACAGCTTTATTTATAATGTTACACTCATCATTTCCTTTTTTCGAGCATATGGTACATTATTATGTTTATGTGGTGGGCTGTTTCATTTGAATATTACTTTTAAAAATGTATGCGTTTACAGTCTACTCTGACAGATACACAGCAAGCGACCAGACGACGCCACAAATAAAAGAAGTGAGGCATTAACAGGTCGTGACATTGCAACGTAGATATCCATCGCCTCAATGCGGCAAACATACGTTCGTGTCAAATGTGTTGTTGAATATAACATAATTACATGTCCAACTAATGTGCAAGATGTGATTGTCAGCAACATTGTGTGCATGCTTTTGGTACATTAATTGTTTACGTATATCAGGCTAGTAAACACACGAAGAATAAACGAACGCTTGCACAACGAACCGAATTACTGCTCCATGGTTGACAATGTTTACCAGACTTCGTCCTATATGCTTGGCCGATATAATCCAATCCGTTGTCCGTTAGCATACAATCTATTGGACCTGTAAACCATCAATACGACCGACTCTTTGTATTACAATGGTAATTCACTTAATCCATATGACTTACCACCAAACACTCTCTTAAAAATAATTCAATATGGGATATCCCGTATTGAATTCATAACGTATTGTGCGTGAATGATGAAGTAACGGAGACGTGGGGAATTCAGAACGGAAAAGGTTACATCCTGTCCACTAGGTGCTGCATCTATGATATACTTATGGGATCAAACTATGACATGAAGACTGGGTAAGACTATATAATTTATGCACACGGGGTCCAAATTCAGCACGTTCAAAAGGCACATCTACAAAAATCTATCGTTGAACAGATATGAAGCACGAAACAATAGACATACAAAACAAATACCACTCAAAGAAGCAACATCAACACGTTCAAGATACAAACATCTAAAAAAAAATAACGTTCAACAGATATGAAACCCGAAAATACAGACTTACAAGACGAAATACCACTCAAAAAAGCAAAAATCGCATATTTTCAACAGACATGCAAGGCTAAACATCCACAAACCAGCAAATTCAATATGTTCAATGAACTCGAACCCGCTTCATAGCGCCCTATAAACCTATCTAGCGCTTCACCTCTCTTTAATAGTCCTCGCGCCGATGACCGAAAGTGAAGTTGCCGATGAGTTCCATAGGGATGTTCGGACGTCTCTCATGACGTGCGAACGCTTCCCAGCCCACCGGTGGAATCGTCTTCCTTTTTCTCAGGGCGTCGTTCACGTGATCCACCATGTTACCACACCCCATAGGACCGGCTACAATGCACGTAAAACGGATGCTTCAACGACGTATCCATATCGGCGATTGGCCTGCGCGATGTACGTAACCCCGTTTTATCTTCTTCATTGATCACGCACCTCCATTAAAAACTTTTCGAGCGTGTTTCGACCTTTTTACGATCGTAGCCGACCCCAAAAAACATTCTCTCGACGGTACTCTCTCTATCAGTTCAACGTTTCCAGTAGCCAGCAAGCCCTCTCTAAACTCTTTCGAGGTCGTGAACTTTCTCATCAATAAGTCCTACATACAGTCGACACGAATAGCGTCGCACTCGGATGCTTTTCTCGTCTCCCTTATGACTCTACTTCTCCATTTCGCCATGTACATTGACCTCGCCTCTTTGATATTGTCCGCGCATTCGGCGTCTTCACTAAACATCGCCATTTTATACTTTAACCGTGTTCAACATATTAAGCACCCAACCGTACGCTTCGACTGGGTATGGGTAAAAGTTCGACAGGAAAGAAGATGACCCACCAAACCGTATTGCCATATCCATCATATCTCCATCTCTATATCACAAGCTCATCAACTCGTATAGACATTTCTCCATCACATGTCTCAGGACGTTTAAGCGATAACGAAGGTAACTACGCTATATTCATTACGGAATTCACACCTACCAATGACGAAACACTAACCCTTGCATGCATCTATATACCAATGCGTGAGTGGACATGCATGCGAGAACGCGGGATGAAGGAACTAATGAATGGTAGGTGTGGGCGTGAACAGTAAGTGCGCATGCGCGAACGTGGATGTCGGACATGCGTGAAGGTGATATGTTGCACTAAGGGACGGTAATTGCGTGTGGAATTCAGACGGAAAAAGTTACATCCTGTCCCTTGAGTGTGCCTATATTAGACTTATGGGTGCTAAATGTTTGTGTTACATCCTGTCCACTAGGTGCTGCACCTATGATAGACTTATGGGATCAAACTATGACATGAATGATGGGTAAGACTATAAAATTGATGCACACGAGATCCAAAGTGACTCACTGTCCGAGTCCAACTCGGATTTTAAGTTGGGCATCCTCGCGCCGGATGCATTCCACAGGTGGATGGCTAATGTGGGTTTTAAGTCAGCCATGATGTCGCGTGAATGCAGCTAGATGGTGATGACAGCTGACACTGTGGATGGCTTCATGTGGTTTCGAAACTCAGTCTTTAACTCTTCACTTGTTTCACTGTGCTGTGAAGCCTCTTTCACATTCAGCAGAACTCACTTCGCCTTTGTTGTTATATCAAAATGTTTGACTAATGCTGATATACCATGTGTTATTGCCATCATTCAACATCATCTCTTGCATATCTAAGTTACAAACATATCGCGTCTTAGCGCACTTTTGAAGCCCAAAGAGCGACCCAGTTACCGGCCTGACGAAATATTTGACGGTTTCGGGCCTTCGGGTCGGCAGTAATTTCGAACGCTGCATACAATGCTAAACACCCACAAACCAACAAATGCAATACGTTCAATGGACAAACATGTTACTTATACTATCTGGTCACCCCCAAATTGACACGTAAAGTCATTAGGTGGCGCGTCTTTGTAGGTACGATAAACAACACACCATTTTTAAAATGTGAAGAAAAAAATGTTACAAAAATTGAAAAAAGTAAAACAAATTTGAAAACGATTGTGAAAAAAATTAGGAGTCCACCAACCCGCCCCATCCTACCCACCACCTCTAAGAGGGCCGTCCACCAGTCCGTCCTCCCTTACACACACACACACGCACGCACGCACGCACCCAGTAAGAGGAGGTCCAGTTTTGTTCGTTTTATCATACATGCACACGGTGTTATGCCCGATAAGAGGCGGTCATTAGCCGTTCACCCTTACACGCACGCACACACGCACTAATAGGAGGTACACCACCGCACGTTAGGGTGGACCATAACTAAGGATGTGACGTCATCGGAAGTGAGGCAACATTCGCTAGAGGACGCTCACTAACCGGAACTGAGTCAGCATCTTAGGTCCCAAATTTAGTACACCCACATTTGCTCATTGTAATCCTCTTACTAACTACTGTCGATACGCAAACAGTTCCCGCGATTAGATTTTCGAATCGTAACAAACTGATCAATTAAATACCAGAAGCAAGTGAGCGATGATCAACTTTAAGGCGTACGAAAACCTGATACTAACAACAAGATTATGGCGGTGTGCGCCCTGCATTAGATGTTTATAAATTTGCCTTATGCGCAGTCTATCGTTTACATTTTGTGAGTAACCTTAGTCAAGCTTTGTCTTTGCCACCAATGTTGATATCGGTTATATACGTGAATTACATTACTACTGCGGCATCTCATAAATCAAATTGTCCTGCATACAGTTATCGTTTTAAAAACTTTGTCTTATCTTATTGTTATAAAGAAACAATTTTGAGACTAGAATTTTGAGACCGGATGCCGAACCCACCATGTGTTCGGCATCCATTTTGTGATGGTTTGACGCAGGTCTTGCTAGGCAGCAGGTAACGTGATGGATAGGTCAATTGGTCAGAACAGCTGAATGCCGATTATGCCACAGCAGAAAACTGGTGCTCATGACATATGCAACATTAGATATGCTCCTAGCTGCGTTGTGATCGTCGTGTGTGTGCGTGCGTATGTTTGTGCATGTGTGCGTGTGTGTGTGTGTTCGTGCGTATGTTTGTGCGTGTGTGCGTGTGTGTGTGTGTGTTCGTGCGTGTATGCGTGCGTGCGCGAGCGCGTGCGTGCGTGCGTGCGTGCGTGCATGTGTGTGGAATGTTGTGCAACAACAATTACTACAATGCTCACAGCAAACCAATCTACTTACGACCGGGAAGCCTACACAGTGGAATATGACAAAATTCCCATCGTCTATTCCGATCTGTCGTATAGCAAAACGGACGTTTTTCTTTACATCCGGTGGATTTGTGTTGTCGGCAGTAATCCTTTGCTTCCCGTGCAGTATCAGGCATGGTCTTATGACATAAATATTTATGAGGCTGTAAACAAGCACATGACTACCTGAATATTTAACATTCGAAATTCAGTAATTGTGTCGTTCTATATGTGTGTGTGTGTGTGTGTGTGTGTGTGTGTGTGTGTGTGTGTGTGTGTGTGTGTGTGTGTGTGTGTGTGTGTGTGTGTGTGTGTGTGTGTGTGTGTGTGTGTGTGTGTGTGTGTGTGTGTGTGTGTGTGTAAACTGCATTATTTCTTCAGCGAAATGTTGTTTGAAGATTAATGTTAATAAAATTAATATTTAAATAAGAAACCAGAACTTCGTTACATGAATGGAGGTAAATCCCTGTTTAGATATAATAAAAAGAATTGTGTTAAGAAAGTGAACTATTCGTGTGCTTGTGAGCGTGCGTGCGTACGTGAGACGGAATTAATCCCACAGTTTATGTAAAATCAAAAATCAGCCACTATTAGGCATGCATTATTATTGCCGGTAAGATTGAAAACAGTCTCTACAAGTGATAATATTATCAATGAGTTGTAGAGGCCATAAAGTTATATCTTAAGTAATATATCTAATGCTAGGTGGCGTTATTTTTATTTCACAATACAAAGTTATTTACTTCAAAATGAGTCCTTACATCTCATAAATAAATTATTGAGATACCTAATGAAAGGATCATAGTCAAGGTGTGCTAATTAGTGTTTAATCAATACAAAAAGGAAAAATGTAATGAAATGTGTTTTCTGTAGAGCTTTTCATTTTTGAGTGCCAACTATACAGTTTTCTTGAGAATGACCAATATGTAACTTTAATTTATCTAGCTTTCCATGCATAAGCAGGGGAGAGGTACACAAAATAAAAGCAAAATAAACCTCTGTAGCCGTCCACTTCTGACATCTTCTGCCTGATGTAGTAGTGCGTGTATGTCCTGTGTAAAATCTGCCGTCGTATACCAGCAAGCATTGTCTCGTCCCAAAACCTGCAATGTACACATAATTAGATACTAGGAGAACAGAATATAAACCATTATAAGATATACGTACGTGTTTGTGCGTGCGTGCGTGCGTGCGTGCGTGCAAGCAAGCATGCATGTGTGCGTGCGCGTATATGTGTGAAGTGCATGGTTGGGTGGGTGGGCGAGCGATGGAGAGAAGACGGGAGGGCGGGCATGCGTGGATGCGTGAGTGGGTGGGTGAGTGAGTGGGAGAGAGTGAGAGAGTGACTGAGTGAGTGAGTGAGTGAGTGAGTGAGTGAGTGAGTGAGTGAGTGAGTGAGTGAGTGAGTGAGTGAGTGAGTGAGTGAGTGAGTGAGTGAGTGAGTGAGTGAGGAGTGGGTAGATGGATGAGTGGGGAGTGGAGGTGGGTGAAATGGGTGGGGTGGGGGGTGAGAGGGTGGATGGGTGGTTTAGTGGGAGAGTGTCCGTGCGTATATGCACAGCTATGTTAGAAATTGTATGTTCAAGCATTTATCTATAATATTATATACATGAAAATCGATTATCAAAACGATAGTTGCGAACCATTTTACTATTTGCGAATCGAAATCTACATGATATAGTTACATATGCCCTTCTGTCCAAAGCGCTCTTGTTCAAACCTAACAGTAGCTAAGCCGTCCACATTGAGTTGGCACATAAATAAAAATCGCATTCTCTTATATATATATATATATATATATATGTTATACCTGTTGTTATACCTTATTATTATGCTGATGCATATATATATATATATATATATATGTTACACCTGTTGTTATACCTTATTATTATGCTGATGCGCGTCAAAAACAAACAGGTTCAGATGTCTTACCAAAGGTACAAAATATACAAATTACATAAACATTCCTACAAAACTAAGTAAAATCACTGACGTACAGCAAAATGGTGGTATATTTTCGATTGCCAAAGTGACAACTAACTGTGCTGACAAGATTATTATGATAAGTATATATCTTTAATTCTTCGCTATTTAGTGATCATCTCAGAACGTCTGTGTCCGATATCAAACGAAAGTACTTGCGCCTGGCCTGAGCTCCCCACCGCATCCTCTCCCCTCAGATGAAAGTTTGTAAACATTTATATGATGATGTCAAAAATATATTAACAGTATCGGTCCGAAGCGTAAAAAATCGATGTCCGGTGCCAGCCGAAACTGCCTCTAACCCACCCCAAACGAAAGTAGTTTGACTGATAATGGACATCGACGTTCTGAGATGATTCCTTACAAATTTAGCATCGATATTTTCACTAATTAGAATGTTTGGAACTGCTTGTTTTCCGGTACCTTCGTCATATGAAGCAGAACTGGGAGACAACTGTGTACAAGTGAACAAAATACCCAACATGTGCAACATGAATCGCCGATGCGTGTTTCGCGTCTTCTCCCGGATATGATGCTCTGGAACAAATGGAATGTCCAGTGTGATGCAGGATCACCAGAGGTGTGCACATGTGGGCCTACTGGCATGGAGCAACATGTGGAGCCTTGCAGTCTTGGGAGTTTACTAATAGTAATATACGTACTAAGTAATTTCTCGAAGGTATCGCAGAAAAGGCACCTAGACAAGTACTAATGCTTTATCCCGTATTATTACGTTACCTTTGAAGCATTGTAAATGCATCTCTCCTGTGGCGCCGAGAGAGGTAGCTGCCAGTGCTAAGCCAAACAAGAAACCCACACAGGAAAAACATTACCTCAAGGGTTATGGTTCCTCAAACATCACTAATTACATAGAAAACCTGTGCCACAATAGAATAGATAAATTAACGTTAGTTGTATCATATTGGAGTGTGTAAGAATTCAGCTACTAACATATGTTTCATTTTGGATGTACATGTAAATTACATAGCCCATCAAGAATAATAACTTTACAAGTAATCATTTAAAAACAAGATGATGCGTGTACAAAAATCACAGCAACTAATAAATCTAACTATAATCGAGCTAGCGCATGTTTGTGTACAGGACCGTGTATTAAGGTTTTTCTCATAGATGGCTTCGACCTCGGGCGCTAAACTGTCAAGGATTAATCTATGACCACGCGAGTGTAACGTGACATTTTTATTTGTTCGAAATACCTCGTATATCAAGTGTTCTTACTGAATATTAGCGTGGTGTTTAGGAGAACGTAACTGTGTTAACCGGACACAATCTACAATGCGTGCTAAAGTTTACGTCATGATAAACGTCCGTAAGAATACAGCGGGAAACCGTCTTCTTTGAGTATGTAGATCGGAACGATTTCTTCTACCTACCATATAAGGTTGCCTTTCTATTTGATATTTTTTTATGTATCTCACGTTAGATACTCGGCAGAAACTGGCTGAATCATATACTGGTACTTCCCAATTTTGCCGTACATAATAGGAAAAATCGTTTTAACAAAAAATGTAGACAACCTCTTCCATAATATATTCATATTATAAATCTCTACCATATACACCTGTATATGTTTAATCATTCTTTTGAAAAGTAGTCTTGAGTGAAGTACTTACAAACTTAAAACGGCAAAACTGCGTTTCTGCAAAAGTACGCTAGCGCCATTATTCGCGGCATGCACAGCACAACGCTGACAATAACAATAATATATCACAGAGATAATATAAATGTTCCATTCATCATATATAATATTTTATCAACCAACTGTTAAGATTATTTAAACAAAACACTTTTTTTCGTTGCTTCCACTAACTTTACACAGGCAAGTTTACACAGGCAAGTGCCGCCAAAATCATCACTGTACGACAAAACGCAACGCATTAACTGTATAGGCACCACGGGCTGTCCGATAACGTTCCTGTGGTGATTAGCGTGAACGGTTGCTTACAATTTCGTCCGATAAACTGAAATATTACGGATGTTTACATCAACGTCATCGGTATGTCACGTGATCTGCGTTCGCTATCAAAATATTCCTCAAAAACCTGAACGTACGAAGTTACCTTTCTGAATCCTTAACTGAATCCGGTAACAACATACATACATGCTGATACCTCAAAAACCTGTTTGCCTCGTTTTAATTTGAGAAAAATAACTTTGTTGCAAGTTTTTAGACGTCCTTTGCTATATATATCACTATGTGTGTGCATATATATATATATTGTTTGGCGATCATGGCCCTCCAAACCGCACGGTCGTGTGTAGTTTGTAGCAGTTCTGTTGTGCTCTTTCCACACCATGTTGAGAGACTATCTATTATTTTTATTCTCTGGCGTCCTCTGGATCTTTTTTCTTCTATCTTTCCTGTTGTTACTATTTGTTCTAACTTTTTCTTTCTCATGACATGGCCTATAAATCGTGCTTGTTGTGTTCAAACTTTGTTGATGATCTTTCTTTTTGATTTGGCTGTCCTAAGGATGAATTCATTGCTTTGCTTTGCTTTGCAGTCCATGGCACTCGCAGCATTCTTCTTAAGAACCACATTTCAGTGGCTTCTATAGTTTTTGTGAACTTTTGGTTATTGTCCAGGATTCACATCCATATAGCAATATGGGCTCTATGTAGCATTGCAGTACACGTTTTCTCACTTCAATTGATACATTTTTATTTGTTAACATGTTTTTCATGTTGTGAAAAGCTGTTTTGGTTTGAGCAATTCGTCTCTTGATCTCATCGTTGCATCGACCGTCGGATGTTATTAGTGATCCCAAATAGTTAAACGTTCGGACTTGCTTCAAAACAGTGCCATATGCTACCATGTTGCATGTAGGAGTGTAATTTTTCTTTGAGATTACCATGATTTCTGTTTTCTTTTTGTTCAGGGACAGACCTTTTTCTCACTTTACCTTAATACTGTATCTAGCATCTGTTGTAGATCTATTTCGTTCTCAGCAATCAGTACCGTGTCGTCTGCATATCGTAAATGACTTATCTTGTATCCTCCTACTTGAATACCTGGCATATCTTCTAATGTATGTAAGATGAACTCAATGTATAGTGAAAAGAGATCGGGTGATAGGACACACCCTTGTCTTACACCACGTTTTATGTCTTGAAATTTACTGATGTCATTTTCTATTCGTATTGCTGCTGTTTGTTCCCAGTACAGATACTCTCGGATCTTTCCCATCAATGTTCAAACTCTCCAGCATTGATATGATTTCTTCATGACGAACTCTGTCAAATGCCTTTGTGTAATCAATAAAACATACATACAGATCTTTCTGCACTTCCAGTGCTCTCTCAATCAGTGTTCGCAGGATGTATATTGCATTACTTGTACCTTTATCTTCTACAAATCCACACGGTTCTTCAGCAATTTCCGGCTTTATTTTGTTTCTCATCCTGGTCATAATAATTTTAAGCAACATCTTGGTGAAGTGACTCATGAGACTAATTGTACGGTGTAGTTCACATTCAATTGCGCCTGGTTTCTTTGGTATTGCTACAAAAATGGTCTGGATAAATCAGTTGGGATTCTTCCGCTGTCATACATTTTGTTCAAGAAGTATGTTACTATAACAATACCAAATTCCTCTAAACACTCAATCATTTCAATGGTAATATTATCTGGTCCAGCAACTTTTCCCTTTTTCATTGATCTGATGGCTTTTCGAACCTCGTCCTTCAATATAGGAGGACCATCAAAGTTCTTCTTAATTGATGGTCTATCACCCCTTTCATCATCGTACAGTTCACCAATATATTCTGACCATCTCTCGAGTATTTTGTCTTTGTCCATTATTGTTTCCTTCTTTAGATTTCAGGCAACCTGTAGCTGAGCATGTTCTTTTCCTGTGATTTCCCTTATTCTAGAATGCATGGATTGTGTGTCGTGCTTATGTTTCTGTTCAATTTCTTTGCATTGTTCATTAAGCCATTCCTCTTTCGCTAGATTACATTTGGCCGTTATATCATTGTTCATTGCTATATATGCATCATGATTTTGCTTAATTTTCCTACTTTCGTCCATCAACTTTCGAATATCGTCAGTTATCCATTTTTTCTTTGCTTTTCTGCATTGCCTAGGAATAGTTTCTTCTGCAGCCTGTGTGATTGATTCCTTCATTTGTTCCCATTGGTCGTCCACATGTTGAATGTCATTCAGAACATTGAAACTGTTTTGTACTGCTACATTGAATTTATTTTTGATCGCTGAATCTGATTTTAGTATATTCATGTCTAGTTTCATATTCCTTGTTGCTCTTTTCCTTTTCTTCAGTTTCAGTCGGAACTTCGCTCGCACTGGCACATGGTAGGAATCGCACTCTGCCCCGGGAAAGGTCTTTGCTACCAGTAGGGCATTTCTAAATCTTTACTGACCAGGATATAATCAATTTGGTTCCGTGTACGGTCTCCTGGACTTTGCCAAGTCCAAAGTCTTCTTGGGTGTTGTTAGAACCAGGTGTTTCCTACAATCGTGTCATGAGATTGTGTCCACTCTATTAGTTTATCTCCTCTCTCATTTTTGCTCCCCAGGCCATGTGGTCCAACTATGTCTTCACATCTTTCCCCACCAACTTTAGCATTAAAGTCTCCCATAACTATTACAATCTCCTGTGATTTGCAATGTGATTTTGCCAATTCAAGATCATTATAAAATGTATCGTGCTCTTCATCAGATTTGTCTGCGGTTGGTGCATACGCTTGTATCATGTTAATATTAAATGGTTTGCCACTGATTTTCACCAAGAGGATGCGATCCGATATGGTCCAGTATCCTAGTAAGCATTTTGGTCTTTCTTCATCCAACAGAATTCCAACTCCTCTTTCATGTTTATCGCCTCCTGAGTAAATTATTGTGTAATTATCTGATGTCATCAATCCTGCCCCTATCCATCTAACTTCACACATTCCCATTATATTTATCCTCAGTATTGTCGCTTCTTGTTTGATGTTTTCTAGTTTTCCTTTCTGATATAGAGTTTTTACATTCCATGTAGCAATATTCAAAATCTTTCTGTTGCACACAGTAGCTGGATGACGATCTAGTATCACCTGTCGCACATGACTATCCCTACCGAGCGAAGTGGTCCTGTCAGAACTGTCAGAACAACCGTTCACGCTGTTAACGTTATTTTCTGTGGTTTTGTGGGTCATGATTGTCTTGGGAAAGATACAGCAGTGGTTTCCCATTGCTTTCTGCCGGTTTTTGATTTGGTTTACTCCAAAGAACCGTAACTCGTACTGAGTTGTGCTCGCCGTCGTTGTCCATACAACTGGATCTTCCGCCGCCGGAACTGAGGAGACATGCTGTCCATCACATCCTCTGCTTTGCTATTTGCCCCATAGCTGGAACATGATTTGTGAGGGTCGGGACGTGTCCACACACTGGTGGGCCCTGCATCCTGCACACATCGGGCTCATGCTGCTCCGCCAAGGTTTTCATTGCTGGACCACTAGATCCCATGCAGGTTTGGTCTGGAGCCGCAAGGTGTCCAGTTACCATATGGTGTCGCAAGGAGGCACTGCATGAGTCTTGATTGAGGAGAGGCTATATACCAGAAGGAAAGACTTTCGCACTCGGCTTTCTTTTCGCCTCGGATATATGTATATATATATATATACATATATATATATATATACGTGTATGTATGTTAGGATACTTCTCCTTGTCTAGACTCATTATTTATCGGGAGCCAAATAGTCAGGGGTTCATCTTTTCATCTTCGACTCCACAACACCCCCACCCCTTAAAGCTAATTTAATATATTTATTACATCCTGAATTGCAACGCTAGCAGTCTCTTGTAACATTATGAAATAGTATAATAAATGTGTGACATGTTCTGTTTTAGCAGAATCATTTATACAGGTATAGTAGACCTATACTACATTTTCTCGTCTTTAAATCGTAATACATATTACTCAGTATTCTTTCCAGAGAGTATGATTCTATTAATTTACAATGTTACTGTTCAGCATAGAACAATGGCATAATATACTAAAGGAAGTTGTTCATATAATAATTATATTTTTAATAAACACAATTGTTGTATTACCTTATTGTTCCATCTACAAAACTGTAATACACGTTTGATTACTGGGCTACTTAGCTTTCATTTGATCGATGATACACTGTGCTCAGTGTAGATTACCTGTGTAGTTCACCCTGGTCAATTCATTAATTTATTATTTTTGTAATCAATTAACAAATAGTTGTATTGTCTACAAAAAGAACACATATTAATTGATGAATTCCTCAGCTTTCAATTGCTATATTACACACTATGATCGTTGTAAAATAATCCATCTTGTTAGTAATTAATTAATCTTGTTACATTAATTGATTAATTAATTAATGTATTGTTCTGTCTACACAAATGGTAAACATACATTGAATGCTGAACCAAGCAGTTTTAATTTGCTATATTACATTAATCACTACAAAATGTTATCTTGTTCTATTAATTAGTTAGTTAATTAATTAATATTGTTCTAATAATTAATTAATATATTTGTGTCTACTCTCATTGTATGTATATATTGATTGTTGAGCACTTCAGCTTTTATTTGCTGCATTACACGCAGTAATCACTAAAACATTAATCTTGTTTTTTAATTAATTAATTTCTTATATTAATTAACATATTGTTCCGTCTACACAAAATATGCTCGCATATATTAAATGCTGAGCTATTCAGGTTTAATTTGCCATATTACACACTGATCACTATAAAAATGCTATATTGTTCTATTATTTAATTAATATTTATATTTTAATTAATTAATATTGTGTCCCATCGACAGAGTTACACTTTCATTGATGAGCTTCCCAGCTTACATTTGATAGATTAAAAATTATACGTGCAACAAAATAATGATAAAATATAATTTAATTACACAATTTCCCTGATAATCATGCTAATTTATGCAAATTATGCCAATACAAATTAGTAAAATATTACTTTTTGACATATTTGAAAAGGAGATCTACAAAGCTATCAATGAGCCAAATTTCATCGATAAATATTGAACTGAACTGTTTTAATAAAAAAATATGCACGCGTTTTGGTGCCATTTTCCAATTCACTGGTACTGTAGAGATAAGCTTACAAGCTGAATTTTTTACATCTTCAAAAATGCATATCTCGAAAGGTATTTTACCGATTTTGATATTGTGTTCCCTTTTCACTTTCTCCTGGATTCCGCCATATAATAAAAATATAAAACAACATATATCTGCAATTTGAAATTTTCAATGGCATCCCTGCTGTTGACATTGCCCTTTCTAAGTTGAGTCTCGAGACTACGAACAATCGAATTACAATTGTTCGAAGTTACAACTTACGTAATCGTAAACCAATTGATTAGAGGACGGCTTTCGTAGCTTGGAACAATCGTAAAATTAGTCATAAATAGCACTGCGAATAGCATACGTACTTCGGAGTTACGTAAAGACTAAAGTCGTAATCTTCGTCATACGTCCGATATGAATGTCATAAAAAACATAATCAGATGCATTGACTTGACACTGTTGTGAAACCGTCCCTGCGTCCGTGTGAATGTAGCGTCTTCTTGCATATAACATCGAACTAAAGACTGGACTGTTTGGTTTCTGACCTAACCATGAAGGTGCTAACATATTGAACTCCCAAGTTATCCATTCCCGGTTCCGCAGGATGATTTCGCGGACTGTTTGGTAGTAAATAGTGATCAGTGATTGCCAATGCTAGATAAGACTAAGAGCCAAATTACATCATGCAATCCAGTTGAGTGCATGTATTAATAGCACACTTGCGATCAAAAGTTGATAATCGATTACATACATACAGCATAGAGAATTTCTCGCAAAACACTAAAGACGCAGTGGTAGTATTAATCTCTCACCGGAGTAATCCTGAGAATTCATTCTGCTAAAACAGTGCAGTTTGAATAAGCCAACTCCTAATTCCGGTATTGCAACGTATCGTGGGTAATGTCATAGGTTAATCAAGTAACAATATTGTGCCATGTGATGTAGAACTTGTGAAATCACGGTCAGTTGCGGGACATTCGAACAACTTTGTGTTGCTCGTGTTGCCACTTGTTTGGCTTCCCTTGCAGTTTTAGCTGTTAATCCATGCATCGCCCACATATATATGACCAATGTTGACGACTTCCGTTTTTTCGTGAAAAAAGTGATATCTAAGAGTATTTACGTGACACGGGATTAGAGTTTGTTCGTACCACGAAAACTCGCCCAACCAATAAAAGATTCAACGTTTTCGTATGGTTTGCGGTTGTTTTTATTAAACGTTTAAAAAAAAGTGCCAGTTGCGTGGTTAATCGTAAGGCATAAGGTATTAAGGGGCGAGGTTTCGTTCGTAACCTTAGGGGCGGGGCGGGGCGGGGCGGGGCGGGGCGGGGCGGTAACTCCGCGGATCAAATCAAACTTTCCTGAAATATTTAAATATTCAACTATTTGTTTTAATACTTTGTTATTTCACATAGAATGCCACCTTGCCATCCCTACACATAGTACATTCTCTGATAGCCATGAGTTCACGTTTTTGAATGCATCTGGAGCATCTGATTGGGTAAATTACTGCGTTTGTGAGACAGTCATGAAGCAGGACATACCCTTGTATATAGTTAGAATTATAATATTTTGGTATACTAATAAAAATGATGTACCTTGGAAGAATATCATGTCAGACAGTTTTTTCTGTTAGTTTTAATGGTGTACATAAATTCTCTTAGGGGTCTGCTTCGATCATCTCGGTAAAAAAACAGTGCAGATGCTGAATGTGTAATAGATGCAGCATTAATTAATCATCCGATGTATGCTGATGATTTAGTGCTTTTGGCTCCATCATCTATGAATTTATTAATGTTGTCCAGCAATGTTAATGATATGTGATATCCTGGATGCCACAGGTCAATTTCACAATGTAAACAATGTATTTAAAAAAAAATTAACGTAACTTATTCTCAAACGTTAAGTTTAATGTGCAATTTGTTGTGCTTTTAGAGACGCCATCCATCTGTACATGGAGATGTCGCATCCAAAAAGATACATGATCAGGCTCAGCCACCCATAGTCAGCTACATGCCGCCAACATCTGCAGTGAAGTATAGCACGCATAATCCACGCCAGCATGCCATCACCGATGCCATTGTCATGCTGGTCGCCGGTAAAATGTTGCCATTGTCGCTGGTCGGCAGCTCTCGGTTCCACACACTAATGGAATGCGCAGATGCCCGTTACACAGTGCCCAGCAAAAAACACCTGTCGACCAAGTTGCTGCGACAGAAACACGCATCTGTCCACTCACAGATTATGCAGCAACTGAAGCAAGTGCAGAGCATTTGTCTCACGATTGACATTTGGAGCAATCGCCAGATGAAAAGCTTCATCGGGATAACCGGCCACTTCATCCTTGATTGGACGATGAAGTCAGTCATGCTGGACTGCAACAGATTCAAAGGAAGACATACGGCATAGAACATTTACCAACAGTACCACGAAACTGTCAGTGCCTTCGAAATCGCATCGAAGATCATGAACATCATGACCGACAATGCCGCCAACACGGTAAAGGCATTCAAGGTCGATCTGCCAAGATACACATCTGTGGCGACAGAGTCAGATGTCAGTGAAGATGATGACAGTCCCATCAACCCAGCTGTATTTGACTACCTCCCTGCTGAACGTGACAGCTGCTTCAGTCACACGACACAGCAGGTTGTTCATGATGGACTGAAACAGGCTGGCCCACATATCACAAAACTTATTGCAAAAGCTGCAAAGATCGTTTCATTTGCAAGAAAGTCGACACTTGCTACTGACGTTTTTGAGGGTGAGAAGTGTCTCCAAGCCGCAACTGCAACAAGATGGAACTCGCAAATTCGCATGATTCAGTCTATTCTGAATGTGCCAGCTGACAAGCTGGATGCCCTCGATACTGTGCATCTAACACAGTATGAACGCAACTGCCTGCAGGATCTATGTGAAATCTTGCGACCTTTTGAAATCGCAACAGTCCATGTGCTGGAAGAGAGTAGTGTATCTGCGAGCCTAGTTGTGCCAATCATCCGTGGATTGAAGAACAAAATGAAGAAAATGTCCTCCATCTACAACAGCAAGTTTGTTTCGGCCCTGCAACAGTCAGTAGAGAAACGCTTGACTTCGTTCCAAGAAAATGACATTTACAGGACAGCGTCTGCACTTGACCCGCGCTTCAAGTTGAAGTGGTGCAGCAATGACGGTGAGCGCAAAACTATCAAGCAGCTTCTGACCAGCAAGGCTGAGGCCATCACCAAGCAGACTGCTGAAGTTCACCCTCCTCCAGCGAAACGACGACATATCAATGACCAAGATGACCTCTTCGACTTCATGGAGGATTCGGATGCATCAACCACCTCCTCAGACAACTCTGCCATCACCGTAGAAGTGAACGAATACCTCAGTCAGCCGCGTTCAGACCTCATCATCTCAGCATTCCCGCCTCATCAGCCCCAGTTGAAAGGCTATTTAGCATAGCTGGGAAAGTATTCCGCCTTGAACGGTGCAGCCTCAAAGACTCAACCTTTGAACAACTCATGTTCATTCGGTGCATTGGAAAATAGATGCAGATATCATAGGATGCCACATAAATAAATGTCATTGTCGATTAAATAAAGAGGTTTTATTTTACAATTTTCCTCATACAAAATTGATCAACTGCCATTGCTTATTCACTTGTGCTGAGTTATATAAATTAGATTAATTTTAATAATTTGACAATACGTTATTATTTAATGTTTATATTTTTAAAAATGTACTTTTACTCGTACTCGTGTGAATGTACTCGTACTTGTACTCATACTCAGCTTTGAGCAATGTACTCGTCTCGTACTCGTACTCATGAAAATGTACTTGGCTCCAGGTCTGATATATATATATATATATGTATATATATATATATATAACATCTGACTATATATATATATATATATATGAAGCAATAATGAAGGGCCAGCATATCCGCAATGCCACTGGATATCTCGGGACAATGTAGTTTTCAATGTGATCTCCGTAACGCTACGTTATTTCGTTAAGTCTTATGTTAGCCAATAATAAGGTAATTAACTAAACAAGCTGTACATTGTCGATCATAATTAGTTGTCGTAGCTGGAGTAAAATGGAAAATGAAAGTTAGCCAATCAAATGCAGTGTTGTTATTTAATGTACAGTGAACCCATCGATATGGTTTTATAGGTTGGCATTACCATTTTTGTATTACGTCAACAATATAATAATCATGGTACTTTCGCACAAGTGTTACTAATTAGCGAATCAGGAGACATACAAGCGTTTGCAGACTCTCGGGAAATGTTGCTATTATTTCAATTTTATTAGGATATAGCAAATATTAATATTTATATTACAGTGACATTTCCGTCATATCCGTTACGCAAAATAGTATCTACTTCATTGTGGTCTAACGTATTATTGAAAGTATAGCTGTAAACAACAGGCAGTCTATAATTATGTATACTAATTCAGATGTTAATTAAAATGTAACCCTTTAATTCTGTGTAGTTGGAGTTGATAAAGTGCACTACTTACACCGTGTGTAATATAAAATGAAATTGATAAAGCATTCAACGTGTAAAACGGTAAGTAAAGGTAAGTTCTTATATAGCGCAGTACCCAGTCCTGAGGACTGCTCAGAGCGCTTTACACTTTACTCCCTGGCAGACCTGTTCAATCAAACAACATCTCAACTTCTCTGGGAAGCATTAATGAAATATCATACAAATAATATTTATTGTCATTCACGACATATATATATATATGCACTGTAGAAAAATGTATTTGGTCAGATAGCAATACATTTAGTTTTGTTCCAGCTCGGTGAAGATGTCTATATCCTTTCGTCACGGATATGATGCTCATGAATTGGACCCAGTATTCAATGTAGCATACAATCTGACAAAACGATCCTTGTGTCAAAATATTTTGTTTCGAT
The DNA here is from genome assembly GCA_020002185.1 of Paraescarpia echinospica. Classification (NCBI taxonomy): domain Eukaryota; kingdom Metazoa; phylum Annelida; class Polychaeta; order Sabellida; family Siboglinidae; genus Paraescarpia; species Paraescarpia echinospica. Next base: position 17,580,984 of record CM034533.1, on the reverse strand, counting down.
ATCTTTCAATACTTCTTCTATCCACTTTGCAAATTTGAAATGAAACAAAGAAAATTAATTCTTGACCAAAACTGAAACCTCAATTGTATATTTTTTGGCGTGTTCACTGTTCTGTTTTGAAATATTGGCAATTTCGTCCACCCTACAACTACGTTGCCAGTTAGTTTGTTTTAATGAGACAGTGTAAGCACTGGCGCAGGAACGAAATTACTATTGGGCGGGCTGAACCGGAACATCTCAGGGAAACATTCAACCAAGCTACAATTAATGCGCAAAGACTGTTCGTACACAAATACCCACCACCGTTTATAGCCAGGTACTCGTTCATACAGCTGAGTGAATTGAAGCAACGAATTTGTCAAAGGTTCGACACTTAAGCACAGAAATCGAATCCGAGTTCTCTCGGTCCAGAGTCCGAAGGTATATCCATTGTAGCACTGCGCTTCATAAACTGTAAAAAAGATGGAATTTTATAATATTTGGGTTGAAATGGAAGGGATGTTCCCCTTCAATTATCATATTATAATTGTAAATGAACGCATTTTGGGCTCAAATGGGGGTCCGGACTCCCTGGAGCCCACTCTGGATCTGCACATGTGTAAGGCTTACGACCCACCATGTGACTTCAGGCAAGCTCCTCATTGGCAAGTGGAACTGCTCCGTCTCGTCTCGACTGCGACTCGTCCTGACTGTCGCACACCAAGTCTTGAGAGGAGACAATGTCAAGATGCGTTGAGAGGCTCTCGAGACGTCTCGAGGACCCCGCAAACCATGGCAGGAGCGGTTCCACAGAGGGTTGTCTAGGGGGCCCAAAAAAACACTTCCAATTGCACTCCTTGAGGCTTGCCAAGAAACTCTACTGGCGTCCGAACTGAATTCATATTTAGGCCAATATGGGTTTAGGAAAAACATGTCAACATCAATTACATCACTGGAACTCGTGGAAGAAATGACTACTTCTGTTGATGATTGTAAATCTACTGTTGGTGTCTTCATTGACCTGAAAAAGGCCTTTGAGACGGTGGATCACAACATTCTCGTACAAAACTTGAGCATTATGGAATAAGAGGAATAGTTAATATGTGGATCTGTAGTTATTTTAATTACAGAAGCCAATATGTTTGTATTAATGACACAACTTCAGAATGCGTGAATGTTCCATGCGGGGTTCCACGGGGATCTATATTAGGACCTGCTTTGTTTATTATATATATTAGTGATATGTGTAATGTGTCATTGTTAATTAAATCAGTTGTCTTTGCTGATGATACTAATTTCTTTTACTCAGGTGACAATTTGTCACAAGTGACCGACCTAAGATGTGGAATGACCTGTATGCTCACATTAAATTGTGAAATTCTACTTATCAACTCAAAACGATATACAAAGCTTTACTCCTGCAAAGATATGATGAATTCATGTTTTGAACCTGTTTGTTATTGTGTATCAACTACCATACCTTCAGGTAGTTTAAATCTAACTGAAACTTAAATCTAACTTAACCTTATTTGAAATTACACTTTGTACTTATGTTGAATGTTGAATAAATAAATTCAGTTCAATTCAAATTCAATTCGTTACGAACCGACATCTCGTGTCGAACTGATATATCGTGACGAACCGACACCTCGTGTCGAATTGACATCTCATGTGGAACCGACATCTTGTGACGAGCCGACTTCTCGTGTCAAACCGACATCTCGTGACGAACCGACATGTCATGACGAACCGACATCTCGCGTCGAACCGACATCTCGTGACGAACCGACACCTCGTACCTGATGTGTTCAAGCATGCGGACGTTAGACCAGCCCTAAAAGTGACGCTTGATGAAGATGTTTTGTGCAATTACCGCCCGGTTTCGAACTTGCCGTTTGTATCAAAACTTGTTGAAAAAGTGATAGCAAGGCAACTCAACAATCACCTTGATATGGACACTTGGCGTGATCCTTTTCAATCAGCATACCGCCATGGCCACTCGACTGAGACGGCGCTTCTGCGAGTCAAGAATGACATCGCCGCGGCGGTGGATAGAAAGTGCAATACTGTTCTCGTGATGTTAGATTTGTCCAGCATATTCGACACAATTAATCACGATTTCTTGATGACTCGACTGGAATACTCTTTCGTTATCACAGACTCGGCACTTGCATGGCTGCAGTCGTACATCACTGAACGTCATCAGAGAATCGCCGTGGATAGCGCAACGTCAACTGATTGTGTTTTGAAATGTGGCGTCCCACAAGGGTCTGTGCTTGGGCCAATATTATACTGCATATACACAAGACCTATCGGCGACATCGTTGCACGACACGGCATGCAATACCATTGTTATGCGGATGACATGCAAATTTACATGACAGTGGAGCACGATCAACCCATCACTGCAGCTATAACGAAGATTGAACAATGTGTAGCGGAGGTGACCGACTGACTTGAACGAAACCAACTTAAGTAGAACATCGAGAAGTCAGAGGCAGTAATCTTCCTTACCTCAAAACAACGAAACGATTTGCCCTCCGATATTTCCGTGACAATTAGCGGACATCGGGTTGTGCCGAAGTCATCCGTACGCAACAAAGGGGTCATACTTGACAGCAGACTTACTATGGAAGCACAGGTTGCACAGATAGCAAAGTTGTGCTACCACCAGATTCGCGACATTGAACAAATTCGGCTAAGTATCACTGATGATGCATGCAAAACCCTGATGCACCCGCTCGTGACTTCACGCCTCGATTATGCAAATTCATTACTATATGGCCTTCCGCAGACGACGCTGCAGCATGTTCAACGTGTGCAAAACTGCGCAGCCCGCCTCATCTGCCGTACGAGGAAGTACATCCAGGTCACTCCAGTGCTGCAGCACCTGCATTGGTTACCTATCTGTGTGCGCCCGACATAATGAAGTGCTTGTGTTTGTGTACTCTTTGATGACCTGTCACCGAGTTATCTCGCGGAGTTACTGAACCGACGTCCATCGAATCGGCAACTGAGATCAGCGTCTTTGCCGCTACTGTCAGTACCGGGTTCGCACACGGTCACTCACGGTGATCGCCGTTTTGATGTAGCTGCAGCCAGTCTATGGAACAGACTGCCGGACTGTGTCAGGATGGCAAAGACACAGCCACAGTTCAAAACACTTCTTAAAACACACCTTTTAGAGTAGCGTTTCTGTAATATGATCACGTGGACTTTGTGAAATGCACTTACCCATAGTTTATGTTATTATTATTATTATTTTAAAATTATTTATTACATTTTAATTCACTTATTTATTTTATATTGTTTAATACTTATCATATAATGTTTAATTGTTTGTACGTGGAGATCTAATAATTATGTAAATAATGTTTGAATAATTATTTTATGGTATACATTTTAGAATTACATTTAAATACAAGTTGGCCACTACGACGGACAGATAACTTTGGCTGAGGAAGTTTATGAACAATGTCATCCTTTGGGGAAGATGCTGCATCTTCTGGATTTGGTCCAAAAATTGTGACCACAGAATCCACATGACCAGAAACTTTCTGTAGGAAAATACCCTCATGGTCGTCATTGTCAATTACATCAACTCGGGCTATGTAGAGCACAATACGTGACTTCCCAGCAAGCTTGACCACGACAAAGTCGCCCTCCGTGATGGCCATGTCTTCTGATGTCTCATCATCTCACTCCTCGTCAAATTCAACTTCAGATTCTGAATTGGAAGAACTGCTGGTTTGGTTAACTGCTGGTTTGAACAATGTCGTTTGCTTTAGTCTCGGCTTTTTCCTATGTCTTATTTCTAGAGCTGCGGAAATTACATCTCGAGTAGGTGTGTCTATGAGGATCTTTCTGCTGCCTTTCTTCCGTCCCTGGGAAGCTTTCTTTTAGGACCAGCTTTTGGTAAGGGAAGAACTGCAGACGGTGACACATATGCAACGCTAGTGTCAGGGAGTTCGGCCGATTTCTTAGCTCGGTCGGGCGATAAGAGATTCCCCGAGATTCCAGATGTTGATGAATGAATCCCATCGTCAGCTTCCTCTGCCTGAGCTTGAGGAGTGACGTTCATGCTCACATTGTCGTCGTCCTCGGAATTGTGGTTTGGCTCGTCCATGGCCTGGTTGACTTCCAACTCTCGGTCTGTGGTTGCTGCTGGTGCAAAGTCAAAATCAATTAATACGTCCCTGTTGAATGGATGTATCCCTGTGTTCTTGAACTCTGAGATGACATTTCTTGGAAGCATGGCTGAAATGTGTGCTTCATTCACTAACTCTGGAATATCATAGATGGTAACTGTTTTCTCAGGGTTTTACCATAACCATCCATCCATGGCGCGGTTATATGCTCCTTTAAAGGGTCCGTACTCCGACCGATCTAGAGAGGCTGAAGACTATGTGAGGTATGTGGAGGTATGGTGAGCAAAACGATACCATTAGCCTTAGCCATGGCAATATCCCGCAGAGGAATGTATGATTCCTGATTGTCTATAATAAGGAGAATATTGTGTTCTGGAGAGCATCGAGTATGCCGAATAACATGCTCTAAATAATCAGGGAACACGTCTTCGTTAATCCACCCTGATTGTGTGCCAATGGAGCCTAGTGGTGCGCCTCTGGTGAAATGGTGTCGGTAGTGCACTCTTGGGAAGATCAACATTGGAGGCAGAACATTTTCTGAAGCACTAATTGTGTAGACCACATTCCCTAGCTCTCCTTGTTCACCAGATGTGATAGAGCCAACCTGCTCCCTTCCCTGCTCGGTAACCACCTCTTTGGGATGTTGAACTGTGGTGCAGCCGGTTTCATCACAGTTGTATATATCCTCAGGCTGGAAAAGGTTCCTATCCATGACAGTGGTGAGATTGTCATAAAACTGGTTGACAACCGGTCGATTGAATGCAGCAGTTGCCTCGGGTTTTCGAATGGCAAGGTGGTCTAGCCAAGAATCCCAGCCACCAGTCATTCCCTGCCTTACCGTTCTTCATCCAGATCTCTGCCATTTGTAGCTTATTGTTTGGCGCGAACTTGTGTGCAAGGAAGCAGCATTTCAGCATAGACAACCCATGAAACATATCGGCTAACTGTTTAACATGTGTTGTATATGACATATCACGTGTTCCTGTTCCTGGTTAGAGAGTTGTTCCTGACTTCCGGTAATAAAATGTTTGTTCTATTCGACTACGTCAATAGTTCTCTGTAAATGTCGTACCCAATACACGACATATTGGCGACGAACGATGGGATGAGTAACCACAACAAGACGAGCTCTAGCACCTAGACCGTCGCACGCAAGTAGAACTTTCGCTGACTACGTCATTGTGAAAAATGGAAAACACGGGTTTCGAGCCGTTCGCCATAACGCCCGCTGACAGCGCAAGTGCGCGATGGGAGCGGTGGATTCGCCGTTTCGACAATTTCGTCGTCGCGCGAGATATAGACGACGACAGGCGGAAGAAGGCGATGTTGTTACACTACGCTGGTGAAGCTGTATTCGAGCTGAGTGAGTCTGTTGGTGTCGTCGACAGTGACAATTACGCTGAAACGAAAGACAAGCTTACGGCCTACTTCACACCGAAACGAAACGAAGAATATGAAGTGTTCGTCTTTCGCCAGTCACAACAGCACACTGGTGAGACACTGGACCAATTTCACGCTCGACTTCAACTGCTGTCTAAAAATTGCAATTTTCAAGACAAATCGCGTGAAATAAAATCGCAAATCATTCAGAAGTGCACGATGCCTAAGATTCGCGAAAAGGGACTGAGTGAGGCAACGATCAGTCTCGATCGTTTGCTGACGTACGGTCGTACGCTTGAGTCCACAATGCATCAATCATCGGTCATGGGGACCAACGCCGCGTCAACGACGAACGTCAACGCAGTTTCCAGTGATCGTCATCACCACCCGCGTTCGAGGAAGCAAAACCGCGACTGGAATAGTCGTTCTGTTGGTCGCCAGGGTGCGCCACCGAAAACTGACAATCAACGAAAACCCCGTCGTGTGGCGCCACCGCGCTGCAGCGATACCGTTTCAAAATATGGCAATGCACAATCTTGTTCAGGCTGTGGAAAATCTCCGCACAATAGAACGGAATGTCCAGCTTGGGGCAAAACATGTTACAAATGCGAAAAACCTAATCACTTCGCTAGAGTGTGTAGAGCTGTCTTGGCAAACACTAATTTGGTAAAGGACGTTCCACAACAATCAGACAATGCAGGTTTATGCAACGACACATACACATTAAATCTGTACAACTCCAACGCCACGCGCACGAACACTGTCGCACCATACATGTGTACAATTGACATTCAGAGTACACGAGTCAAGATGGAAATTGATACTGGGGCTTCAGTTTCGTTGATAGCAGACAGAGACTGGGTTAGAATCAAAGAGGCTAATCCACAGCTGACACTCAGCACACGTGACGTGCCAAGTCTGCGCACGTATTCAGGCGACACAATTCAACCACTGGGGCAGGTGCTATTGAATGTACATCACAATCGCCAACATCATACGCTGAGTGCGCTGATCGTCCCAGGGGCTGGTCCGAATCTGCTCGGACGTGATTGGCTGTCGGTGCTACGTCTTAATTGGGCTGAACTGCATAAAATGGACCAAGATTCGTTTCTTGAGCATTACCAAGCTGTCTTCACGGCAGGACTAGGCAAGCTCAAAGGAGTTACTGCCAAGTTGTACATTGATGAGTATGTACAGCCACGGTACTGCAAACCACGTCCAGTGCCGCTCACTCTTCGTGCAAAGGTAGAAGATGAACTAGAACGCCTACAGGCTGAGGGCGTCATTCATCCCGTTGAGTTCTCAGAATGGGCTGCTCCTATTGTACCAGTACTCAAGTCTTCAGGAGACATCCGGATTTGCGGAGACTACAGGGTCACGATAAACAAGGCAGTGAAGGTCGACAAATATCCCATTCCCAACATCGATGATCTGTTCGACAAAGTAGCTGGTGGACAACTGTACACAACGCTCGATCTAAGCAACGCTTATCAACAAGTTGTCCTCGATCAGGAGTCGCGCAAGCTAACCACAATCAACACCTCCAAAGGTCTGTTCGAGTACGAACGCCTTCCGTTTGGCGTATCTTCTGCTCCTGGAATTTTCCAACGCATCATGGAGCAACTGCTGCAGAACATTCCTATGACCGTGGTATATCTGGACGACATCCTTGTTTCTGGAAGGACACCAGAGGAGCACGACAGCAACCTGCAAATGGTGCTCACGCGACTGCTCGATACTGGAATACGGTTGCAGAAGGAGAAGTGCACGTTTCGACAGACGTCTTGCAAGTACTTGGGCCATATCATCGACAGGGAGGGCATCCACCCGACGAACGACAAGGTGCTCGCCATACAGAGTGCGCGTGCCCCGCAAAACCTGCAGGAGTTGCGCAGCTACCTTGGTCTGATCCACTATTATCACAACTTTCTGCCGAACATCAGCAACCTCTTGGCACCGCTGCATGAGTTGACTCGATTGGACGCGAAGTGGAAATGGAGTGCGATTCACCAAGATGTATTTGAACGATCAAAGGCATTAGTGTCTTCTTCTACGGTGCTTGTGCACTACAACCCCCGTTTACCCATCGTTGTGAGCAGTGACGCTTCTCCCTACGGCATCGGGAGCGTGTTGTCTCATCGCCTACCCGACGGCAGCGAAAAGCCAGTAGCGTTCGCGTCACGCACTCTATCTTCTGCTGAGAAGAAATATGCGCAACTAGAAAAGGAGGCGTTATCTCTTGTGTTCGGAATTACGAAGTTCCACAAGTACCTCTATGGTCGCGAGTTCGTACTGCAATCGGATCATAAGCCATTGTTGGGACTCTTGAAACAAGATCGACTCATATCGCCAATGTCCAGCGCACGAATACAACGTTGGGCGCTGACAATGAGCAACTACCAGTACAAATTTGAGTACAGGCCGGGGACCAGCATCAGCCACGCTGACTGCCTTAGTCGATTACCTCTGCCTGACACACCAGAGAAAGTACCGGTTCCACAAGAAGTAGTCCTGGCATTGTCAACCATGGACGAGAGCCCGGTCACATCGGACCAGATCGAAAAATGGACGGCTCTTGACCCCGTTCTTTCACAAGTACGTCACTTTGTGGAACACGGTTGGTCTAACCAAGCACCACGAGAGCTCGATGCATACCGTCAACGAAAAGACGAATTGAGCGTACAACAAGGAGTGTTGTTCTGGGGAGCCAGAGTGATCGTGCCGCCCAAGGGACGCGATGCGCTGCTGGATGAGTTGCATAACACACACCCTGGCATCGTCAAGATGAAAGCGCTCGCCCGAAGTTACATGTGGTGGCCTGGATTGGACATGGAGATCGAAAGATACGTGAAAGACTGCAATGTGTGTCAGCTGCACGGCAAGCAACCGCCTGTAGCACCACTACACTCGTGGGAGTGGCCAGGTCGCGCTTGGCACCGAATCCATATTGACTATGCTGGACCGTTTGAAGGTCGCATGCTGTTGATCATTGTGGACGCACACAGCAAATTCATCGATGCTCATGTGGTATCTACAGCAACCACGAGCATAACTCTCACCAAACTTAGGCAAACATTCGCATATATTGGACTGCCTAACACGATCGTCTCGGACAATGGAAGTTGTTTCACAAGCGAGGAGTTTGGACAATTCTGCAGAGCAAATGACATCAGACACATCAGATGTTCACCGTACCACCCATCAAGCAATGGTTTAGCTGAGAGAGCAGTGCAGACAATCAAGGCTGGTCTGAAGAAAACCAAAGGTAATCTGGAAGACAGATTATACACTCTGCTAGCGAGGTACCGGATCACGCCACATGGTACCACGGGTCGAACACCTGCAGAATTCGTACTCAAGACTTCACCTCGAACACGCCTGGATCTCATACGACCATCAGTTCAAGATCGCGTTCTGCAAAAACAGGCATACGACAAGCAACGTCAGGACGCTCATGCGGCTGCACGTACGTTCCGAGCCGGAGACTGCGTCTGGGCCATGAATTTCCAAGGAAAACCTAAGTGGGTTTCGACAGTCATCGAGAACCAGCTGGGCCCACTCACGTTCACCGTACGTTTGAGTGACGGCCGCCTTTGGAAACGCCACCAAGACCATCTCAGAGAGAGACGACCCGATGAAACGGAGACGGTTGATGCAGAACAACAACAACAACAGCAGCAGCAGCAGCACAATCGGTTGTTCAACTGCCAGAAGTACTACCTCCGTCGCCAGCTATCGACGCGGAGGCGATCGCGAGTACTCGACATTCAGTGTCTACAGAAGGTTCGGAATCGAACTTTCCCAACGTCACTGTGACGGAATCTGCGACACCAAGATTGGTGGCAAGTCCCGTGAGAAGATCTACCAGAGTAGTGAAAGCACCTATAAAGTTAAACTTGTGAACTATAACTACAAAGTTAGTGTAGTTATCAGTGTACGTTTTTATTTGCACATTTTCTACGAGCTGTAGAACACTCTGGACTGTTTTCTAATTTTGTTTATTTCATTCATAGAACAGTGAACTCTAATACAAGTTTGTATCCTAAAGAGGGAGGAATGTTATATATGACATATCACGTGTTCCTGTTCCTGGTTAGAGAGTTGTTCCTGACTTCCGGTAATAAAATGTTTGTTCTATTTGACTACGTCAATAGTTCTCTGTAAATGTCGTACCCAATACACGACAACATGGTTTGCCAAATCCTCTTCCGTTTCAGGGGAGAACACAGCTTGCTTCCTTGCAACGTCTTTGCATCCTGTGATAGCATCGGGGTTTGTACCACGCTTTTAATATACCGTATCAGAGTCATTCAATCGATATCGAAGTCCTACAACACTTCGTATTTTCCTTCCTCCTTCAACTTCTGCAGCTGCACGTTTTAGCACGTCCTCTGGGATGTTCCCTCTGGTGGTCTTACGTATGTAGTTAGGCATTTTGTACTGCAAATAATTTATTTTTCGGTGTTATATTGAATTGTAGTTTACTAGTCATTGCTGAGCAAGGTATAGTTACAATGGTCAGTTTTGTTGCACGCTAAAATATGTCGCATTATAACATCTCGTTTGAGGAAGTCATTACGTACGCATGAAAAAATGTGACAGCAAATAATAGAGAGTGCGTTTTCTTTAATTAAACTACCGACAAGCAGGTGGGTAAACATGTATGTTATAAATGGAACACTTCTATGATTAAGATATACAAATAAAACTACCTTTGCCAATGGCGTTGGCGTGTATTCGCCGTAGGAAGTTTTGTTGTTCTAAATGTATAAGTAAACAACTTTTCAAACGATATATTTGTACAAATGTAATTAAATATGTTACATATTTACAATGTGGATGCCGTATGGAAGAGTTTGTTCAGAGTTTTGTTCGAACGACTTTTCTATAATGAACTGCAGAATTATAGGCAGTGCCATTGTATTAACTAGCCCGGCCCCGAGACAAGCTGAAGTAACAATAGTTAATGAAACATTTGGTTTAAAACACCAAAATGTGTTGTCATAAAAGATAATAACATGGGGTAAGTTGATCCAAGGCTCAACTAACCCCAAATTTACTGGCTCAACTTACCCCGTAGTGCACTACACAAAAGCATTCATCAGCTTAATGTAGGTTACTCTACTGACGCATGGTAAATTAATTAAATAAACCATGATTTCATCTTAATTTACCAACTATTTTATGCTACCTGCGGATCAGGGAAAATCTGTACAGTAAGAACAACAGGACTTCACATGCCTGTTCCCACAATTTCCACTTTTACCGCCACAAATCGCACTTTTGGGGTCAATACAGAGTTGTTTTTCCCAGAGGCGACCATGTTAACGTTTTGTCTGATTATAAGAAAACGTGACCTATGAAATGTCTTAAACTTCTCACCTGCTGTTATCATCATCCCATTGACATGCTGATAAATGTTAACAAAAATTGCATACATCTCGTAAAATGCCTGTATGTCTGACACCCATCAATATTTTCAAATGCCGGCAAGCATTATTTGGCAAACAGGCCACACAGGCAAATTGCTGCCAAATATCCTTCCGCTTATTCAAATCATCTAGAATCCACCATTTTACAGTCAACATCTTCTACAATCTGTTACAACATCTGTACAGGCCTCACTGTATAGACGCTAGCAAATTCAGGCAGAACAGAGACGATAGTTCTAGTAAACCAACTTTATTAAACGTGGTTGCTGCGACAAGGGAGCGGCCTGTTATTCTACTTTCTGGGGAGACGTCATTAAGTGATATTGTTACATCCCCTCCGTTTTACAAGCAACATGTACTCAACCAAAACGTACTAACGTATTAAAGTAACCAACTCATTACGTCTATGAATCAGCATCAATGTTTCGTAGTGGTATAAATAAAATCAAGTTGCCAAAACCTGAATGCAACATAACTGAATCACGAAACGTTCCAGCTAACACTAAACACTACATAACACACTATTTCACAACAGCAGCAACATTCCTGATGTCATGCTAAAGCCAAAATGGCATGGTCAACATGCAAATGCTCAATTATGAGAATAGCACCAGACAACATGTCATGCTCATACGAACATGGCAAACATGAACATATGGAATAGGATGGAACATCCACAAGATAACGCACTTGCGTATCTGCTTCAATCATGTCTGTACTCATCAATGTTCATGTAAGTATCATCAGCAGTTCATTTAGACACAACATAGTCCTTGTATTTGCTGGGTAGCTTGGACTTGTTGATTCTCTCGGACTTCCTGGGTGTCGTTGGACGTACCGGAGAGTGTGGTTCTGTCTGGTCACTCTGGTGTTGTTGTTCAACCGGTGTGTTCGGCTGAATTTCAACTGGTGTGTTGGCCCGAATTGGGTCAACTGGAGTGATTAGAGGATCATCTTGGGATGGGATATCCATGGACTCCTCAACCAACACTTGAGGTGGTGTTTCGTGTGTTTTTCTTAGGTGTACACGGTTGCGCCTGTACACTGTTCCCTCACTATCTTCAACTTCATAGGACCTTTTATCCAGTCGTCTCACCACCTTCGCTTTCTTCCATGACTTGACTCCAAGCTTGAACGGCTTCATTCGGACGGTATCACCTTGATGCAGATGTGGGAGATCTGTAGCAGATTTGTCATAGTACTTGGCTTGACGGCGTTGTGTCCTTTTCAGCATATTTGTTTCATGTTGCTGCACAGACGACCGCGACTCCAGAAGACTTTGAGCTGTTGGAAGAATTGTTTTCGTCCGCCTACCTAGTAGCCTCTGTGCAGGACTACTCTCCATTCCTTGAGTTGGGGTGTTGCGGATATTCAACAGTGCTAAATATTGGTCATCACCAGCGCATTGTGCTTTCTTGATCGTCTTCTTTGCAGCTTTCACCGATGATTCCACCTTGCCGTTTGAGCGACTGTGGTGTGGAGATGTCGTCACATGTTCGAATCCCCATTTCTTACTGAAATGAGCAAACTCGTCTGACACCAGTTGTGGACCATTGTCAGTAATTACAGTGTCCGGAATTCCCATCCTTGCAAAGTGAGCTTTGAGCTTTGTGATTACTGCCTTGGAGCCAGTGGTTGGTAGATAGTCTATTTCCCAGAAGTTTGATCTGTAGTCAGTGTAGTCCTTTCCTTGGTAAGAGAACAGGTCGACACCGACCTTCTGCCATGGACGGTCCGGCACATCATGGCTCATCAGAGTTTCCTTAGTCTGAGAACGTTCGAACTCAGGACAGGCTTCACACGTTTGGATGTACTCTTTGATTTCTGCATTCATGCCAGGCCAGAACACCAACTCCATTGCTCTTCTTAGGCATCCTTCAATGCCAACGTGGCCTAGGTGAACATCCTTATTAATTTGTGATCTCGTGGATTGCGGAATCACAAGTCTTTCGCCGCGGAACACCAATCCATCAGTGACGGCCAACTCATCTCTGAAGTGGTAGTAAGGCACAGCAGGTGGCGGGACATCTGGTTTCTCGGGCCAACCATGTTGCAGGACAGCTATCAGCACTTGTAGAGTGGCATCTTGCTCGGTGGCATTACGAATGTCCTGGACAACATCTTCTCTCATGGATAGATACTTCACAGCGTGGATAGCTTCGAACTCAGTGGTCGATTGTTCCTGTCCAGCTGGCAGGAAGGCACGTGACAGCGTGTCAGCGAGAGACATCTTCTTGCCTTCCAAGTACTTGACATCAATGTCATACGCAAGTGCACGTAGGAGTATGCCCTGTAGACGCTTGGGTGCTCTGTCCAGAGGTTTCTTTGTTATTGCCTCTAGTGGCTTGTAGTCACTGTAGACAAGGATGGGGCGACCATAGGTGAACTGATGCCACTTCTCAAGAGCAAAGACGACGGCCAGTCAAAGCACGACTGGCGTAAGCAATTGGTCTTCCTTCCTGAAGTAGTGCACATCCCAGGCCATAGTTGCTAGCATCACACTGAATGACCAGTTGCTTACCCGCGTCAAAGTAAGCCAGAGTGGGTGCCTCAGCCAGGAGTTGTTTCAGTGTTGTGAAAGCTTTCTTCTGAGCATCTCCCCACATCCAGGCAACATCTCGTTGTACAAGAGCAGCAATGGGACGGAATACATCGGTCAACTTGGGTACGTATCTCGCCAGGTAAGTTACTGTACCTCTTAGCCTCTCCACAGCTTCCCTGTCACACGGACTCTTCATCTTCAGAACAGCTTCGACCTTGGATGGGTCAGGTTTCAGACCATCAGCTGTGACAACATGGCCTAAGAACTGGATTTCATTCTCATTGAAGCGACATTTCTCACGGTTCAGTTTGATCACGGTTTCTCGGGCCAGCCATGATGCTCGTGAAGCATTGGGAAGTGGTGGCTCAACTTACCCCACGGATCAACTTACCCCAATCTCCCCTACGGCCAGATATTCAACATCTCTTAAGAGACAATGAAATAATATGTCGTCAGGAAACCTGGTATACTCAACAGGAACTAAAACATACAAGTAACGTGTATGAATCATTCCATGGAATAGGAGTGTCAACAACGGATTACTCGGATGGAATAGTACATGGGCACCCGCCTGGTGGTGTTACAATAATGTGGGACGTGACAGGTGGAATTGAATTGTTCATGAATCCTAATCAGTTTGTATTCAAGACGAAGCATGGAACGGACCAGCGTATGTGTTTTAAAGAAAATCATTGATTTATATCGATCACTTAATGGTAGTGTCTGAGTAGTGTATGTGTATGTTTTATTGATGCCAGTAAGGCATTTGTAAATGACAGAACGTTGTTTGAGAAACTTGGTGAAATATATATATTACGAATACTGATTTATTGGTATAAGAACCAGGCTGTGTATATAAGGTGGGGAGATGTACATTCGATTAAATTTAAAGTAACCAAAGGTATTAGACAATGAGGAATATTATCCCCTTACTTTGTCCATGTAGGCCTATACGTAGATGAACTGAGTGAACAATTTAAAATGTGTAATGTTAATTGGTTGTAATGTGAATAGACATTTGATTAATTACATACTGTATGCTGATGACTTGGTATTGATATCGCCATCATTAGCTGGACTATGTCAGTAATTGCACGAATGTGAGAAATTTTGAAGGAGACATGATGAAAAATACAATGCCAAGAAAAGTGCTGTTATGATATTCAGATCTAAGACCTTAAAGGGATATTCTATTCCTGACTTTAAGCTAAAATGGATAATTTTACATGTTGTGGTCACGTATAAATATCTTGGACACTATATTACACATGATCTTTCTGGTGATATTAATAGACATCGTAGAACTTTATATGTCCAGGGGAATATTATATTGCGAAAGTTTATATATATATATATAATATGTGCTCCTTAGAGGTGAAACTCACACCGTTTCGTTCATATTGCTCTCCTATGCATGCGGTACAACCCAGGTGGAATTACAAGAAATCCACTATAAATAGATTACATATTGCATATCACAATAGTTTTAAGCTGTTTCTTGGTATGTCCAAATATGAAAGTACCAGCGTCCTATGCACTCTGTTTGATGTACAATGCTGCCAATATGTAATTACCCAGCAAGCACGCCACCCTCGGCCCGATCTGAGCGGCTGGGAAGCGGCACCTGGCCGTTGGCACACGACAGCCGCCTGCCAGCCGCTCTCCAGCTGCTGTTGACCAAGTGACAGTGTCCGTTAGTCATTTATCAGCCATCGGGCTTCCCTCGGCTGGAGCACTGGGGTAGTGACATTTGACACTACGGTGTACCGCCATTTAACCCATTTTTTAACAGAGTCCAGGCTGACAGTTATAGGAACTTGGTGTATAGATTTATGTACGTGTATATATATATATATATATATAGACAATTAATAGTTATGTTAAATATATTATAAAGGATATATACTAGCTACCAGTTTCAGATTTACTTCCAGGATACGTAAGCTTTCTCCGGGGAGAGGGGGCAGACATGGTTCTGCCCCCCCCCCCATTAAATGTGAGCGTGAATGTTTGTTTTTGCGGCGAGCGTCAATAGCGGGTGGAAATCTAAATTATATTAGACGATTTATGTATATTTTTATTGACTGCGAAAGGTGCAATTAGAGGACAGACATGATTTTCTGCCCCACCCCCTCCCAGTATAATAGGCGGCGCGGCGGCGAAATTGGTTTCCACAATTTCCAACATGTAATCACTGCTATTGAACCACTACTAGTCACGGCTGTCGTGAATGCCACCGAAATCGTCATGTCGGGCACCCGTTGTGACAGTAAAGATTGCCAGAAAATAAAGAAGCAGACGCAACTCCAGGTTTTTAAACTCGACGAGCTCGAACAATATACAAGAAAGGAGAATATTCGCATCAACGGACTGCCTGAGACGGGAGACAATGAAGATACAGCTGACGAAGTGGTGAAACTCGCACCCAAGGCGGGTGTGGGTATCACCAAGAATGACATCAGTGTAGCCCACCGGCTACCTGGAAACCGATCCAGTGGCAAGCCTTGCACCATCATTGCGAAATTTGTGAGGAGAGTTGTTAAAACAGACTTCGAAGTGACACCGGACCTAGAGTGTACGTTACCGATGATCTCACAAAGATGAGAGCTACATTGCTCTACAACCTCAAACATGACGACGAGATTGAGCAAGCTTACACACTCGACTGCAAGCTCTTCTGTGTCAAGAAAATGCCAAACAACGAAGAGAAACGCTTCAAGATCGACTAGCCAGATGACCTATTCTCCTTAGGATGGACCGAGGAAAAAGTGGAGGGACTAGGTGTCTACTTATAGTGAATTCTCTTGTGAACACTCGTCCTTGAAATGGTGAACACTTGACTTTTCATCATGGCTTCGAAAAACCCTTGTAGCATTTGCTTTAAAAATGTAAAATTAAATGCTATATTTTGTGACCAATGTAAACTTTGGGTTCATCGAAAGTGTGCAAACCTGACAAATGAACAGCTTACTACTTTATCTAGTGCTAGTGAAGACTGGTTCTGCAATAATTGTGTTAATGAAATATTCCCTTTCAGTGATGTAACTGATCAAGATCTAATCTTTAATTTATCAGGTTTCAATGATAATATAATTGACTTGTATGAACAATGTACACACCTTAACTATGCACCTTTTACTTACTCACAGAAAAATGGACATTCTATAAATGATAATATAGACTCTGACAACAATTTCCATAATGGAGTTGACTGTGATAGTGTATACTACACAGAGGATGAATTCAATACTAAAATCGTATTGGGCCAACTTTAGCTAAAAATATACCCAAATGTAATGCAAATGTTGTGTCCTTCTTGGATGACAGGGTAGAAGAAACATTATTTTTAAAACCAGTCACTGATGAAGAATTATTAAATATTGTGTATAATTGTAAAAGTAAAACGTCTAAAGATTATGATGGCATTAATATGTGTTTAGTCAAAAATATAATTCCTCATATTCTAGCTCCGTTAAAGCATATATGTAACTCCTCACTAGAACAAGGTGTGTTTCCCGATGATATGAAAATTGCCCGAGTGATTCCCTTATTCAAAGCGGGGGATGACCAAATTGTCTCCAACTATAGGCCTATATCTTTACTACCTCAGTTTTCTAAAATTCTGGAAAATATATTTAACAAGAGGATAATGAATTTTCTAAATGCAAAACAAGTTTTGTATTTCCGTCAGTATGGATTTAGAAAAAATATGTCCACTTCCATGGCAGTAATGGAATTAGTGGAGGAAATTACAAATGCAATGGATAAGGGAAAGCTTACTATTGGTGTTTTTATTGATTTAAAGAAAGCCTTCGACACAGTGGATCACAAAATTCTTATCGATAAACTAGAACATTATGGTGTTAGGGGTGTTGCCAAACAATGGATCAGTAGTTATTTAGAAAACAGGAAACAGTATGTGTGCTTCAACGGTGTGAATTCAAGTTGTGCTACTGTTACATGTGGTGTACCACAAGGGTCAATTTTAGGGCCAACTCTGTTTATTATGTATGTTAATGACTTATGTAATGTGTCGTCACACTTAAAGTCCATACTGTTTGCTGATGACACCAGTTTTGTTGTTGAAGGAAGTGATTTGTTGGAAATGTGTACAAAAGTGTCAAGTGAAATGAACAAACTACACAAATGGTTTAAAGTAAACAAGCTCTCACTAAACTTATCAAACACAAATTTCATGGTCTTCAGTCACACTAATGCCCCATGTGAATATAATATCTCCATAGATAACACTAATATTGAACAAATAAATTGTATCAAATTCCTTGGTGTTTATATTGACTGCAAACTTACATGGTCTCAACATGTGAATGTTGTACATACTAAAATTGCAAAGAATCTGTCAGTAATGCGTCGTGTTAAATGGTTGCTGAATAAGACTGCATTGTACACTTTGTATTGTTCATTTGTTCTACCTTATATGGACTATTGTTGTGAGATATGGGGAAACACTTATAAAAATAGAATCCAGCCATTGTATATTCTACAGAAACGTGCAATCAGAATATGCTGTCAGTTGGAGTATAGAGCTCACTCAAAGCCAGCTTTCTTTAAATGTAATGCACTGACTATTTTTGACCTGATTGATTTAAAATCCATGGTCATAATGTATAAAATATATAACAGATTAATGCCAAATAATTTTCTTTCTCGTTTTAAAGTGGTAAACACCACTCATGCCCACAATACTCGTCAAGAAAATAACTTTGAATCTAAGTATTGCAGAACAACTCTGAAAGCGATGTGTATCAGTATAAAAGGTGTAAATATGTGGAATTGTTTAAATACAAATATCAAAAATTGCACTAATGTAATTGCCTTTAAGAAAAGGTATAGATCACTGCTGGTCAGTAAATACAATATATAGTACATTTTATTTGATCGCTATAATCGTATTCAAATCTTAATTTTGTATAAAGTATTCTTACATCAATGATACTTATTCCTATTGGTCAATAAATACATTATGTACTCTTCTAATTCTTAAATATATATATATATATATATTTTTTTTTTTACTCATTTGTTATACATCATGTTCAAATCCTTTTGTGTCAAATTTATCTACATCAAAGATACTTGTTCCTGTCTGATGACTGATGTCATCAAGTCTGCATTGTCTATAATTAGTAAAACATGCTTATTAGCATGTATAAGTCCTATGTTAAAATAAGGAGTATTAAATTATACTTCATGTACCTCATTCGTCAAATTATCTTTTAAATTAAGTACATGTATTATGGAAAGGGAAATGCTAACTATAAGTTTTGCACTTCTTGCATTTTTCCTTTCAACATTTCAATATATTATATACTATATTATTTAGTATGCATTATAGGATACTGTATATGTATGTTATGTTGAATAAAATTCAATTCAATTCATGTGCCCTGTTGAGTTTGGATTAAAACTATTGAATGTTTAAATTGAATAACCCTCAGCGTAGAAATGTCGGTTTGGCAATAATGCTCTAAAAAGGCCGACTATATTAGTGAGACCTCATAAGACCATAAATAATAATGTTACAACCGTATAATACATTCAGACTAGTCAGTTAATAGAACGTTGCTGGGAACAACAAGAAACAAATAGAAAACTAGATGCACATAGAAATATATACGCGGCTTGTTGATTCGCCGACTAGTCACACCGTCGTGTCTTTCCTGTGATTGGACGAACCTGACACAAGTCAGTAACCTTCCAAAATGGCGAGCAGTCAGAAAGAGATGCCCCGTGTGGACATGGAAAAAGAATTCACAAAGATGTCATCGTCGGACCAACATTTTATCAAGAAGCTGGAGAAACTTAACACGGACCGAGCGAAAACCGTGAAGATGTTGAGAGGACGAAACTTGCTTGTGGGAGCGCTGCTCGGCTCCGGCGCAATTGCCATTTGTATCCTTTCTAATGCAGCAACAGGGTAAACATGCTTCTCCTGTCACCGTCACGATTTCACCTTGGACGCTCAAAAATGCTACTGTTTACAAGTTGTTGACAGTTGAAACGAATGTCTCAATATGTAATTACATGCTTTGAGACATTAGATAAAGTGTTGTGAATTTTATAATAATATATGTTGTGCGGTTGGGGGACTTATATTTTAATAAATAAGCCGGTTTGACCGTTTATTGACCTGTGGCTTCGCTTCGACGTTGTGACGGTTGTCATGTTTACGTTGGTTCATCATCCATGATATATGCCGTAGCTTATCTTATATACGGCTTTGGCACTCATGTATTTCATTTACCAATATATAAATTGGGCCAATGATAATGGGGTAAATCGCCATCATAGGTTATAGGTAGACTTTACGACTTACCTACAGTGCTACACTGCAGTTCTTAAGTTAGTCATTATGTAATGCGTACGCAGTGGGGAGGGTGAACAGTGATTGTGTATGATCAGGCCTAGACATTTTGAAATTGGTGGAGATCGATAAACATTTATAAATAATTCAGAATAGCACGATTTGTTATCATAAAAACAACCCACCTGCATGATGGATCCCAGTGGATTTGTATGATATAATTTTGCACCATCACGGTGTGAGATTTTCTCTACAGACTATACCTATGTGGCAATGGCAATGTCTCTGTCAAACATTCCACATCGGTTCACATACAAAAGAGCATTATATTGTTCAAATAGGAATGTTCAGCATTCCATTTCGCCCATTTTGACACTGAAGATGGTCACTAGTTACCAGACGACAGTATTTAAATTTGTAGGGACATTGATTTTCCATTTAAAAAACGGCAAATTCCATTTCAATTCCGTTTCAGAAAAGGCAAATTCCGTTTCAAACGACATTTTCCATTTCAGAAACAAGCACATTGCATTTCAAATGATGTATTTTCTGTTTCAGAAAAAACAAATTCCATTTCAAATGACTCATTCGTTGTGTCAAATGACATATTTTCAGGTTTTTTTTTAAAGAAGCCCATTTCTGTTCAGAAAAAATATTTTATTCCAAAATTAACTTTGAAAAATAATACATTCTGTGAAATATCTAAAATATCACAAAGTTATGATCTCTGCATCTAAATAATATTGTCTTACGGTGTGGCTAACTTTTCTAACAACATCAGTTTGGGCAATATTTGCACCACAGTAACAACATTACATACTCAATTTAGTTATAGATAATAAAATAATTCCTCTGACACAATTATGTGTAAATGACTGGTTGTTTCTAATGCAGCAGTTATACAAGCAATCATATCAACAATTATGAATATTCAAATCACTGTTTGCTGTTTCACTAATAATTTTGTTCAACCATTACATTTTTAGCTAGTGCTATATATGATGCCATCCAACGGAATTTGTTAGAACTACGAAACGCGGATTATTTCAGTTTGAGCCAGTGTAACCTAGGCTGTTGTTACTCCTTCGCGTTTTGTGTTCGAAACCGGAATATGTACATTTATATTTAAATGTGTGTTCTAATGATGTGACAACTACATTTAATGAGCAAGATGTCTTCCATGCACTTAGCGGACAGCCAGACAACGATCGCGAAACGGTTTATATTAGCGGCTTCTGCGCGTGTCCCTGTTTACGTCGGTTGACACGAGGTAGCACAGGTGCCATGACACTTCGCAATGATTTGCATTGTGCGTTTTAAAAATCTTGCATCATAAATCCATCAAAATAAATTAACACTTGCATATTAAGCAGTTTGTTTCAAAATATCTCCATTTCAAACAACGTATTTTCAATTTAAGGCATTATCGATGAAAGAGGCGATGCTTCTGCTCTTTTTCTGTGATCATGGAAGATCCTTTCGAAAATGCAAATACCGCGATTTTGTTTGTTTTTTGCGATTGGAATTTCCGTTTGAAAAGGCAAATTCCGTTTCAAAACGCCGATTCCGTGAATTCATTCCGTGATCGCGGAAAATCAGTGTCCCTAAATTTGTTCAGTGTTAAGCCAGAATATGTTGCCTGATTAGTTTCTCACTAACATACAGTGCACAGTATTGTAGTACTTAGCTAGTATGCCTACCTAAATGCATAATACTGAGTAATACAGTCAAATTAACGACTGCCCATGAAAAATAAAATGTCCGCCTGTGCGAATCACATTTACAATAAGTTAAACTAAACAAATACAAATCATGCCAGCACTTTTGTTAGTTTTCAAGTTTGGGAAAGCTAACAGTCATAAAATGGAGTGTGCTGTGCATAATAATGTTTGAACATTTGACCAGTTATTTCCATAGCTCCTTTAATAAATTCACCCATGTAATATAATGTTACAGTAACACACTTTTAAATGTTCTGTCTGGCCAAGTAAAACTGGAGGTCAGTTACCGTGTGGATAAGTGGCAAAATATCATTCCATGATACATGTGTTAATGACAGATTCCCAAATGTCTGACTGTAGTCTGTGTTGTTCCTTAATTCTTGTTCAGACTTTTATGCCATGGCAGCCGTGAAGCAAGAAACGTTCCTCGATTTCGAAGAGATGCCTGCAGAAAAGAAATAGCACGCTCTTCGCTGTGACCGACGAATCTTCCAAGAACTCGTTGGACAATTTGTGAGATGTGATGTAGGATGAAAGAACAAAACATCCAGTAGATGTCGCCACCATTTTGCTGGTTTACTGCTTAACCATGCCGTTGGTTTCCTGACCAGAAATCGGTGTCATCATAAACAGCAGAAACTCCTTGTGAATGAGACGAACTAGCGAAGACATGTGACACTAACAAATGTCCTCTATACATGAATATCTACGTATATGATGATCATGCGTGCTAGGTTTGCGATAGAATTAAGCACATTCAGGTCGGGATGCGGTTCTAGTAGCAAAAGACATTATTGGATGTAGATTCGTGTATGAATGAATGTATAGTGTGAACAGTTTTACTAAGATGTAAAAATATATTATACTCTGTGTAAACATTTCCTGGATTTTGTTTTATTACATTTTAATGATCACTGATATTATGTGAACGTTAAAAATATAAGACACTGAATATGCAAGTGTTTTCTTGGTAGTACAAATATTTGTTGTATTATATAACCAGCTTGTGCTTTTTTGTCCTTGTAATATTTTTTTTCTTCCACTTTTCCGATGTGGACATATTTTTATGTGAACAAAATCAGCACAAGTTTTTATTGTATTTACATACAAAGCAGTGAAATGATTGTTCCAATAACACCAATAACAGTAACAATAGTTGGGATCAAGTACTTGGGCTCAGTAATTGGACTTGGGTTTTTAAAATGACAAGTATTTGTACCAAAATATCAAGTATATTTCATGTGCATAGCTCAAGTATTTAGAAGACAAGATAATACTTCTCTACTGTTTTGTCAGTGTGACGCACACCATTGAATGACCATATATACAATATTATATATTTTCAAAATTGTTACTAATTAGCACCTGAGTAATAGTATTAATTGTCGATCATTATGACTGAAATGTACTTGCATATAACCAAATGTACTAGTACTTGATCAGTTCAGGTTTTTAAGTACTTGTACCTAATCAAGTGTTCTTGATCCCAACCATGGAGCCAGCGGTTATGATTCTAACAATTCACCTCTGCGTTAAGAATAGTTCACAATTGTCAACAATTACCTATCCATGCAGAGCATCCTAATTATCAGACCTCCCTCCGAATAAATTAGTATTTTAGAATATCGATAATTCTCCAGATTGTGATTCTCCAGATTGAAAGTCGTGGGAATAAAACATGACATGGTTTATACAAACGACATGCAATAAGAACCACCATTATATTGTTCACAAATAGGTATTTACATTCACTATGATTACTCAATTCACCTTGTAACTAACATGTTTATAAGTAGTAAGCTGGTCTTGACTCCCATTTTGTACTCTACGAATATATAAATGTCGACAATTATGAATGACCCCTTAGCATCAACCACCAAAATAACAATTTGAGATCAAATTAATTCCTGCTAGGTAGCATCACTTATTTACACATAGACCACTGCCTACGCTATCATAGATACGAATCGGTGTGGTAGGAAATGGGGTGTTATCATAAAAATTGGTGAGAGGTGGACTTTCAAAAATGGTGGAAGGTTGGTCACAAAAGCAGGTGGCAGATGGGAGGTTATTTTGTAAGTTTCTACAACAGACTGATGGGCGTTGCAGTTATTTCAACGTCCCACCTGCGTTTGGGTCTAATAACCTCCCACCTCCGCTTAGAGCCAACCACCCTGCGTTGGAGGCCAACATCCTACCTGCATTTGTGGCCAAACTCCCACCTCCATTTGGGTCCAATCTTTCACCTCTATTTAGGCCCAACTCCCTGTGTTGGGGCCAACATCCCACCTCTGTTTAGGGCCAACCCCTTGTGTTTTGCGCCAACCTGCCACTTGCATTTGGGGCCAACGTGCATCCGAGGTCAACCTATCACATGTGTTTGGGTGTTATAGCACACCTGTGTTTTGGGTGACGCCACCATTCGATCAATTATGATACTCAATAATTGGTCACATTTACCACACTCTTCTCAAAGTCAAATCATTGTCTGTTAGATAACCGTGAACTGCTAATGACGGTACACCGCACGATGCATACGTTAAATGAGTAGACATGTACTGCAATCTGTACCAATATAGCTGGAGTGTCGTGTAGGTTGTCTGCCTATGGCTCAAGCGAAGTGCTGGCTTATGGCAGACATAATTCCTAGACAACTAAAACCTTTCACAAACGCAAGTAGGGATTTCAACCCTACAATTAGGGATTTCAACCCTACAAGTAGGGATTTCTAGGAACGTTGACTGTTTGCCTCCTGCCTCTCTCGCACATTCTGCAAAAACATGGTGAAAAAATATCACAAATAGCCTCGATGTGGAGTATTACGGTAGGTACATCACATTCCGCTAGGGGCAGCACCGTAAATTTGTCCCGCATTCTAGACCTGAAACCTGTGACGCTTTTGGACGCCATTGCTACGGCTCCCGCCGAGATTGGGGGATTCCCCAAAATCGCTTGGCAACATTATGCAAATGAATTTACGTCGTATTTTGATGATCACATGAACCAATGAAAGACTGATCTACGTCATAGCCAGTTTCGCGGGAGTTTTCCAAGCACAACGAACGAGGTAGGTGAATTTAAACTTTGATGTCGTGAACAATCGTTTAAAAATATGGTATAATATATCTCCATCCCGTTAGTTGCCTGTGTTAGCCATTTAAAAATATATATGCCTTCATATGATATGCATTTTATGGTTGTGGACCCCCGTGGGAGCGTGCAATCGCCCGTGGAAAAGCAGCCCTGTCGCACGCTGTTTGGCGTTCAAAGTTGAAATGCGTAGTTTGTAGCCTGCGCGCGACCGGTTCAGCGGCACGTACGCCACGCTGGCGTTGCATAATTATGATGGACTGGCATAACAGTTTTGCTGTACGGGTTAAAATGTATACGTTTCAAGCAATCGTGAAATAAAATCATAGTTTTAAATTGATTTACAAATGTAGCACTGGGCCTGAGAATGTGAGCGTAGACTGCATGATGTGCTTCGAATGTGTTGATTACGCCATTTCCTACGATGCAACATCCACGCAATCCAAACTGTTTGCACCTAAATCCTAACATGTTCTGTGCACAAAAGTAACTATTGATATGTAAGTGTTGCATGGTATTCATTATTTTTCCAAATAACTGTGAAAATATTAGTTTTCTAATTTAAGGCCAGGCACGGCAGGCAAAAATGTATTATTGCATATATCTGGCATTTAAATGGAAACGTGATCGTGATTGGGTTACTTGTGCCACGTGGGCACTGACCTGCCACGTAATTGGCTGTTGTGAGGGACGGGCTAGGATCAATGGGTTTGACTCCATCTTGGAATCTTTGAAATTACCACCTACTGCAAGATTAAAACATTTAATATTAAATCCAGTGCCATCAGCCATTTTGTAATTGTGTCCATTTAATTTAACATTTATTATTGTTTAAAATAAGAAATAGTAATTAAAATGTTGCCATGATATTTTAATTATTGTAATACAACAGTACTCAATGCCAGCTTTTTAATAGTTGTCTTAATAATTTTTAGTGTAAGATTACTTACACAAAAACAAAGTCCAGTGACACCAATTTAATTATTTTATTTTTTGAATACACTCATGTTTATTAACACTAGTGGTACTGCATTAATTTGTATCACACACATACATTAATACAGTTTTCCTCTATTTCATGTTGAAGGATTCTGCTGCACCAACAGTGTCCTGTGAACATTGGTACACTTCACTTGCATTGCTGTGTGATGCATTGAACGGATTTTATCTACACTCGACCAACAGTGTCCTGTGAACATTGGTACACTTCACTTGCATGGATATATGAAACAGTGAACCGATTATATATACACTAGTCAGCAATGTACTCTGTTCCTCCTATAGTTTCCTGTATGTGCAGTGAAGCTGACTAGTTCTTGTACTTCTGCTGTTTCAGTTGTTTTCAATGTCTACTTGTCGGCTGCATACTGTGAACAACATGTTAACATTACTTCATGTTGACGTGTGAGACATTAATGAACAAAACAATTAAATATCATTGTTGTAGTACTGACCTTTGCATTGTACTGTGAACATTTCATGACATTGAACTATACAGGAAATTATACAGATCTTGGAATGCATAATAAATTATGTTAAATTCAAGCAATGCTGTTGTGTTTCTTCACAACAATGGTTGTGTCAGGGACACCTCAATGTTTACAAACAGGTCAAATAATGCCCAATGGTCAACAGTTAATAGTTGAACTTTCATTTTGATCAACATACCATAATTATTAAGTAAAAATAAATTGGACATTAATAATACAGACAACATGGTTAGAGGTCAATTTTTTTTACAAATTAATCATTAATGGTTCGCACTGTAATATGCCATTTTATCCCCAAAATTATGGTCAATATGTATATGTGATCAATTACAATGATTTATAAAGTTACTAAGTCCATGTGTTACACTAAATAATTTAAGTAAGTAATTTGTCAACATAATTAAATCTGTGCTCATTCAAGGTCAATTATCTAGGTCGTATCAAGGTCATATGCTATTATGGTCAAGATTAAACATTTAGTTACTTTTAATTTACTAGCTCCAGATCACAAGAAATGGACATGAATCCTATAGACACAATGACCCTTTTTTCAGACACTAAAAAGTGGATTTACTTTGTTAATATTAGAGATATTTCAAAAAGGGTTGTAAACTACATAGCATACACTATCACATAGAAGTGTTTAAATGATTATATATCAATTTTGAATTTTTTTGTAATGTACCTAATTACGGACCACCGCGAAGAAACACAACATGTGATCGACCAGATGAACAGATTAGAAACGTGATATTAAATTTAAGAGATTGAAATGCCTCTCAGCAGTAGTCGACTGACCGAACTGGTGATCTATATTGTTTATGGAGTCTCGTTTTTGTTAACAGACGCAAGATGGTTGTGTAAACGCACTGTGTAATGAGGCTCCATCGATTGGTTTGGCTGGTGTGCGTATGCCTATTATAGTATATGTCGGAAAGGGATATATAGTAGGTCTCTAAGTCATGCATTAAGGCCGCCCGTGACCAAACAACATTGTCGACATAGCACACGGATACCTATCGGGATGTGTTTGGTCGGCGACAAGGTGTAAGGTCGTGTCGCAACGGTGTGTACGGACATGTGTATATATAGTCACCTACTCGGTATCTGTCCTATCTGAGTTTCTGCCTCATTACAATTATATAGCTGGATCTCATATTAAATACATCTTTACTAGTCAGATATATCGGACACAATGAGCAAAGGACGTCTACAAACTTGCAACAAAGTTATTTGTCTCAAATTAAACGAGGCAAACATGTTTTTGACAGATATTTCGATAGCCAAACGCAGACCACGTGACTACAGTGCACCATTTGAACATATCGGTCACGGTAATGTAAACAACCGTAATATTAAAATTTATCGGATGAAATTGTAAGCAACTATTCACCCTAATCACCACAGGTAAGTTAACGAACAGCCCGTGGAGTTTTATAGTGAATGCACTGCGATTTGTCGCACAGTGATGATTTTGAACACGATGATGCAGAAACCGAGTGCTTCCGTTTGGCGCGTGAAGTGTTTATCGTCTTACGAATATTGTAAGTATTTCACTAAAAACAACTTATTTGACGCTTCGTTTGCATGCCATTGATGAAATAAGTGGTTCTGATTAATGATATTGATACGTTGCTGAACGATTTCAAAAAGTGTTGGTGAAAACTGCATATTATGCTTGCGTAAGGCAGAAACCGAGTGGTCCAGTATACTGCAAGGGCGATTTTGTAGCGACATGTCGCAGCCCCTAGTGCCATCTGATGTTAGCTAGGATTACTACAGTGCTACGAAAAGTGGCGCCACCTATGGAATATAGTGAGTACCCCGCCGACTACCCGTTGCATAGAACGCCGTGATGTTTCGCCTTTTTTCTACACGTCTGTTTGCCGCTTTGAGAAAGAAAACAATTGTCACTACAATTAGTAGGCATCTTGCAGTCTCGTAAGACTATGGATGTGTGTCCTGGTGTCGAAGATCAGTTGTTGGCTGGGCAGCGTCTGTTGTGGCTGTAGAGGCTGCACTTGAAGGCGGTCTCGGCTCTGTTCTCAGCCTGGGTGTTTTTTCTGCGGTTGCGTTTTTCTTCTGCTAGCCTGCGGAGAATATCCTCTCCTCTTTTGAGACCCCTGTGTAGCTTCTGCCTCCATGTGGATCGGTCTCCAGCAAGATCCTCCCAGTTATCAACATCTTTGTCTAGTGCCTTCAAGTCTCGCTTGCATACGTCCTTGAAGCGCATATGGAGAAATCCTGCAGCTCTCTTTCCAGAGGCCAGCTCTCCGTAGAGGATGTCTTGTGGAAGTCTTCCATCTTCCATCCGATGCACATGGCCGAGGCACTACAATTACCGATTTGATAACCACATGATAAGATGGAGTCAACAAGAGATCTAGCATTATCCATGGTATCATTGACGTCGCTGTGGCAGCGCAGAAGAAAGAAACATGCAAGACAAAACCGTAAACGCAAGTAGTAGGTCAAGGCTCATCTGTTCGCTCGTGAGCAGCATGGGGCACATGATAATCTTGTACAGGAGCTACGCCTACGGGGAAATTATATAGACGTATACCGTAATTTCTTACGGATGACACCAGAGGTTTTCACGTTCCTGCTCGATCCGATCAAGCCTGCGATTGAGAAGCAAACGACCCGATATCGTGCTCCCATCTCCCCCTCTAAACAACTGACCATCACCCTACGTTTTCTTGGCCACGGCACTGGTACGTGTGTGACGTCAGTGGCCAGGCGGCTGCTAATTGGCTCATGTGTTTTGTCGGTGTTGCGGGATGTCGCCGATCAAGGACCGGTCGACGGACACTGCATTTGTTGCGTCTTTTGTTACACGGACACCATCGAGGATATTCGATTTTGGAATGTCTCTTAGTCTAAGCTATTAGTCGCCGACTAAGGCCTTGTCTTTTGTCGTAAGAACTCCGGACACTGCATTTTCCTAAGTCGGCGACACCTGCCGACACCCTGAGACACAATTTGTCGCCGACTAACCTACACAAATTGGTTGGTGACAGCTGGCCTTTAGTTTTTTATGCTAAAATGTAGTGATGCAGCAGGTTAATGCAAACAAATAACAAAATGAATCAATCGCATAGACCACTGTGGATTATAGCTGTGTGACAAGTCTATTATTTCCCGCCAAAATGTGCTCGCGTAGAATCCACAACCTAGGCTACTCAGCTATATAATTATACAATAGGACAAAGCACCCCTGAAATTATAATTTTGTACTTGTTTTAATGTTTGCAGCTGCCTATATATATATTTTGTCTCGACATGTATCAATGCAGACTTCCTTGTCCACATCATTTCACATGGAACCAGCGGCGGATTACCCAATAGGCACTATAGGCACGAGACTAGGGCGAACGAAGGCCAGAGGCCCACGGAAATAGTCGAGCATACTTTTGGGGACTGAATATTCCCGAAACCTGACTAGCAAGACATGATTTAGCCAATGTTGGCTACTGCATACATGTCATTGGTACTTTATTGGCCCAACGAGTTTTGCAAGATGGGAATAATTCTGATGAGGGCCCTATATGTTTGAATGTTTAATAGACCTTATAAAGGTGTTACTACATACTATAAAGGAAAGGAAAAAATCTTCAACAGCACACCACCCCCGTCTTCCGATGTCATGATCAGACAGCGAAATCGTGCTGAAGGTCTGGCTCAACCCACCCCATATTCATTTCGTTCCGGCGCTAGTGGAGGTGTTTCGGCAAGCTTCAAAGGGGGATGTAAGTTGAGGTTTTGGACCCCCCACACTACCTTCTCTGGATCCACCCGTGGGTTTACCTGGGACCCACGAAAGTGCCAAGTGCCTGTAGGGCCCTCGAATGTCTTAATCCGTCACTGCATGGAATACCGACACTTATAATAATAATCTTTATTGATACACAATGTTCAGTATAGCACAGATGTAGCAGTAATATGAAACATGCAAATACATTACGTAACAATTGGAACAAAGCAACACATTGCTTGTGCTCCTTATGTCATATTTAAATGTACACTATAATTCGTGTCAAAAACAACATAATACATAAACATAGACATCTTCACAATAAATTAACTAATTATTTAATAGTGCATTATACGAGTACCGTAACACTGAACACCGGGTGCATCTTAACATGGAAAAATAACATTAAAGCAGAATTTAGCATATATTGCTAGAATTAGACACTTGGTCCTTTGTTTGAACATATGAAGATATGTACAGTATTGTAAATAGTTATTTGTAATAAATGTATTCCATATTTTAGGACCAACATAAGCCAAAGACAATTGTCTGCGATTAGTCTTGCAGTATGGTATTTTATATGTTACTTCCTGCCTTATATTATATTTATGTGTGGATATTTGCAGGACAAATACATCATGAAATATATCTGGCAACATACCCCTATTATGCTTGTACATTAGAATACAACATAAATATTTATTTACGTGATAAATATTAATTATTTGATTATTATTACTAACATTTCTATAGCGCCATATTTCCGGGACCAGCCCGTTCATAGGCGCGTACACACATTATAAAACGTACATGGAAACAAAAGTAAAAAGTATATATGTATAAAGATGCCGGTAAATGTAATGATTAATAAGATTTACAAGATTGTATATATATAATGTGACTAAAATACATGAAAAATGTGCCCAAATGTAAACATAATTAAGTAAAATAATATATATTATGATATGTAAAATTGTATTAAAGATAAATAATAATAAATTAATTAAAATACATTATATAATAGAAATAAAATAATTGATTAAATACATGTTCAGAGAAAAGTGTCATGCAGCAAGTTCCTCAGTCGATGTACGCCTGCTTAACTAGATACTTTTTAAGGCAAATTTTGAATTTATTCAAAGTCTCTATTTTACGAACGTTTATTGGCAGAGTGTCTTATACGCATCAGTAGTAAGACAATGTCTTATTTTTTGAAATTGCGTAGATATGGTAGTACGCTGGCTTGCACATCCGTGACACGTGTGACGACATTTTTAGTCCAGAGTCGATTGTAATCCCGATGTTGCGGATGGTCGGTGACGGAACAATGTTACACCCGCATACACTGACACACGAAACATCATGCAGGTGTTTACGATTTGGTGCCGTTATGATAATAGCCTCGGTCTTGTTTTCATTCAGCAGTAGACTGTGGTCTGACATCCACTGCTTCGCTTCTTCGATGCATCGCTCGATGCGGTCAACCGCTTCAGCGGCTTCTCCATCCCGCGTTCCACTCAAGCCAACATACAATTGGGCGTCATCTGCATAAAGATGGTATTGCTGCTTGTGCCTTCTGAAGATAGCACCCAATGGCAGAGTGTATATGGAGAAGAGAATTGGGCCCAGCACAAACCCCTGTGTGATGCCAGACTGGAGCAATGTTCTATGTGAGTTGTGGCCACTAATGCACACTGGCTGAGTCCGGTTCGACAGGTATGATTCCAGCCATTTCAGTGCGATGCCTTCAATGCCTATGCTGCGCAGCTGGTTGATTAACATCAAGTGGTCAACAGTATCAATCGCCGCATTCATATCGAGCAGCACTGCCAGCACACCTTTCCTTTTGTTAAGGGAATGGAGATGGTCATTCTGAATGCGCACCAGTGCTGTCTCAGTGCTGTGATGTTGTCTGTACGCTGTCCAGTGTAGATGTCTCGGTGAATCTGCAGCTTTGTCAGTCTCCATTTCCGCTCTGCTTGTCGGAACTTTCGCTTAGCAAGCGATAATTCCATTGTGTGCTAAGGCGTGTTGGGGCGCACAGTAATTGACCGTGTGATAAACGGAGCGTGGCTATCTAACAGTTCTTGCAAGGAAGTATCATACTGATTTGATCTGAAATCTGATCTGAAATTCCTGGGATTAATTGCAGCATAATTTTGATAAGTAACCCGCTTCTTTGTTCGGTTCGGCTTTGGTGCTTGGAGTAGGCAGTGTACAGCGTGGTGATCGGTGAGCAGGGATCCCACCGCCACTGATGTCAGAACGCTTCCTGACGATGATGAAATTACGAGGTCCAAAATATTGCCGATGGCGTGTGTCGGATCACGAACATGTTGCTGCAAGTTGGTGACGTGCAGGAGGTCAGAGAAGTCGTTTGAGTCTTTATTTCCGGCCTTTCCATAGTGGAAGTTAAAATCGCCCACGATAATTAGTCCAGTCAACTGTGCTGTGAAAAGTTCCAGGAGATTGGTGAACTCGGCCATAAACGTTCTGAAAGAAACACCGCCTCGGCCTGTGGATGGAGGTCTGTAAACGAGTAATATCCTGATAACATTTGATGGTGTAGCAAACACCACCCGAGGCACTGGAAGGACAATGCTGGCCAGTGTCGCGATAAGATCATGTTGATACTTGCTTAGACTTAGTTCCTCCTTTCTCCATCTACTACGGTCTTTCGCAATTTGTTTGGTCTCATTCCAAGTTATTTCCATTTCTGCCAGGTCTTCTTTAAATGTCTTGCGCCAGTCTTAGTCGGCCTTCCTCTCCTTCTGTTTCCACCTCCAGGCACCCATTCCATTGCTACATGTGCTGTTCTCTCTCTTGGTAGGCGTAGGATATGTTCCGCTGGTCTTCGTCGTCGAGACTTAACTATGTAATGCAGGCTATCCAGACCTGCCCTCCTCGTCATTTATTCATTGCTGATGTGCTCTCTCCATGATATGCCCAATATGAACCGGAGACATCGCCGGTGGGATATGTCTAGTTTTTTATATCCTCGCCGTATTCTTCCACGTTTCACAGGCATATATCGCTGTTGGTATTACGATTGACATGTAAAGATGTGGTTTTATGTCCTTTCTGATTGTGTTACTGGACCATATTGGACGTAGTCTTTGGAACACTGCTGATGCCTTGCCTATCCTCGCTCGTACATCTACTTCCGCGTCGCCTTTCCTAGAGATGTAGCTTCCGAGGTAAGGGGAGTTCTCGACGCATTGCAACTCTTGCTGACCGATCACAGGGGGGCAGATCGATCACCAACTGACAATGTTTTTGTCTTCCCATAGCTGATTCGTAATCAGACCATCTCTCCATTTTTGTTTAAATTATTGGTCATCTCTTGCAGGATCTCCGGCGTGTGGCTGAGCAGTGCAATATCATCGGCAAAGTCAAGGTCTGTCAACCTATTATTTATCCATTTAACACCACAGTTCGGATCTTTCATCGTTTTCCTCATGATGAAGTCGATAACAACAACAAAGAGGAAAGGGAACAGGATGCAACCTTGACGTACACCTGTCTCTATATCGAACATGTCTGTGTAGTCATCGTTGGTCTTGATGCAGCAGTTGGTGTTTCGGTAGAGCGATTTGAAAATGTTTATATATTTGCTTGGTATGCCGTATAGCTTCAGGATTTGCCATAGCGAATCTCTGTGGACACTGTCGAAAGCCTTCTTACAGTCAATTAAATTGACTAAAAGAGGTATCTGGAACTCTGCTTTGCTCGATGATGTTTCGCAATGTGAAGATCTGCTCACAGCATGACCTTCCTTTTCGAAAACCAGCTTGTTCCTCCCGGAGGTGTTGGTCAACTGCTGTCTTCAGCCGGTTTAGGATCACACTGCAGAACACCTTTCTAGGTACTGACATCAATGTTATTCCTCGCCAATTATTGCAATCGCTCAGGCACCCCTTCTTTAGTAACGTCACGATCACTCCTCGTCTCCACTCATCAGGAACTTCCTCCTCAGACCAGATCAAATTGAACAAGTAGGTTAACTCGTCTACAACCCCGTCCTTGCCATGTTTCAATAGTTCGGCCGATACTTCATCAAGGCCCGCTGCCTTGTTGTTCTTGAGGCTATCGATGGCTTTGTAGACTTCTGCCCTGGTGATGTCATTGGTGATGACATCAAGCTCTTTTGTGTTTGGTTCCTGTTCGAAGTTGAAGAGTGTGGTTGGTGTTGGTTGATTTAGTATTTCTCGGAAGCACTCTGCCATCTTTTTCTTTTATTGGTATGTTGGAATTGCTTTTCGCGCTTATTAGCTCTCTCACAATCCTATACAGCGTTTTCGAGTTATTCCGTTCTGCTGCTGTTTGTGCTTCTTTATCTTTCTCTTCTAACCATTTCCTCTTATGTGTCCTACAGTTCTTTTTTGCTTCTTTGCCCAGTTTCCTGTATTCTTCATCTGATGATCTCCATTTTTTTTATGTTTCTAGCTGCTTGATCTCTTTTGATCTTCATATCCTTCCTTTATCAATCAGTTTCTACGAGTCTTCAGTAATCCACTGTTCTCTGTTGGACCCTCTCCTCCTTCCTAACACTACATTCGCGCTCTCCTTTACGGCTTGAAGGAATAGCTGCCATTGCTCTTCTAAGTCGGTTGAGTGTTGTTGCGCTTGGAATCTGTTCTTAGTTTCCCCGTAGAATTGTTTTGATGTGTCTGTGTTCTTTAAGTTATCTGTCGCATATGGCCTGACCGTCTTCACCATCTTGACTGTCTTTAACTACAAGCGGATCTTACCAATCACAAGGTTGTGGTCAGAGCCAACATCTTTATGTTCGGACGTCCTATAGAGATGTACGCCATTTACTACTAATGCAGATGTAATCAATCTCATTCGATATATTGCCATCTGGTAAGATCCAGGTTTTCTTGTGAAAGCGTTTATGTTTGAAGAAGGTGTTGCCAATGCTGATACCACTGGCGGTGCTCATCGAGAGCAATCGTTCACCGTTGTCATTCGTATTTCCAGCTGAACCGTGAGGTCCAATCGTAGCATACATTTCTCTTCTGTCTCCATCCAGCTTCGCTTTAAAGTCTCCTACCACCACTTTATGTCAAAGCTTGGTATCTCGTCAAGCACGTTCTGGAGTTGGTTGTAAAAGGTGTCCTTTTCCTCGTCTGCGGCGACTTCGGTTGGGGCATATACTTGCACTACAGTGACTTTGACATGTCTGGAGTTGAACATCGCTGTGATGATGCGTTCACTAACTGGCTTCCACCCTATCAGTGCTTTTGTATCATCCTTATTCATTATGATGCCAACTCTATGGATGTGGTGATCTTCATTTCCGGAGTTGAGTACATTTTTATCTCCACTGTTGAAGCGTCCCTGTCTTGGCCATCTCATCTCGCTTACGCCTAGAATATCTAGATGGTAAGCCTTCATTTCCTTCAGCACTTGCTCCATCCGCCCGCTCTGATAGAGCGTTCGAACGTTTCAAGTGCCTACTCTGGTGTTAGTTTTGGCGTTTACGATATGGCTCAACGGGAGTCGAGCTTCCTGACGGCTTTCACTCAACCCTGTCATAGATACATCTGTAGGTGTAGATACAATGATACATATGTAAATGCAGTTGCATCCACATTTATGGATGTGCCTTCTCTTCTTCCCCTTGAAAGTGTACCGGAATGGCTTTTTCTCGTCGTTTCTGTAGTACGGTTTGTTTTTACGGGGTATGGTTACTGGCCCTACGCCCAACCCTTCTCCTTTTTCAACCTGGCTTGGGAGAGGCTATGGCAGAGTTCATGTTGATACACGACTTGTATAAAACACCGATTCCCCACCCCGCCGGTCGGGCCGAGGTTGGTGGACGAAGTTGTATTCATCCGGGGTCAACTTGCTGGTGTTTGGGATGTCTTTGGGGTCATCTATCAGCCACGTCTCTGTAAGCGCGATGATGTCAAGATCATGTTCGTGGATATAATCGGTAATGAAATCCGTTTTGTTCCTGACGGACCTTGCATTTAGCAGAGCAAGGTTTGTGCCGTTGCAAGGATTGTATGGTAATGTCAGAGTAATCAAGTTGTCATGTCGAGGTACAGGCTTAATGGGAGTTGTTGGTCGCGCTGACACAAGTACACGTATCGGTCGTTGTTTGCATGCACCCCCACGACAACCTCGATGGGTGGGCCGATGGAGTGCCACCCCCGCTTCACAAGCAGCTCTCCAGGCAGCTTTGTTGAGCCAAGTGTGACTGTGACCGCTGGGCCGTAACCGATACAGGCAGTCCTGGGTCATGCTGGGCGTGTAAACAATGTTCTCTTTGTGCGGGTTACACATGACCGATCACCAGCTTGTCAATGTCACACAGGTGCAATCGCAAATGTAAAATGTAAGTCGGTTAAATTAGTAAAAAGTCACAAAACACTTGATAAAACCACTTAGTCCAGTATCCTCTTGGTGTATTCATAACATATATATATATATATACAAACTTGAGTACTGTAGATTGGCAAGAACTTGTAAAATCATCAATATATCCAGATAGCATCTATAGGTGCAGCCACATAGGTGCAGACCAATCTTGATAAGATGTAAATAAAGGCTGCGTATGATCAATAAATCCTACATTACTTATTACACACAAAACTCTGTTTTGGAGTAAATGAATTTTATTTGATATATATTTAATGTGTGTGCTCCAGTTCAATTGATTATTTATAAGCAGACACAAAAACTTTATCTCATGTACAGTGTTAATTTGTATGCCGTCTATGCAAATGTTATTACTCCTTTCTCTTATACTGATCGTATTACTAAAGGTCACTGTGTGAGTTTTTTGTATATTCAAAGAAAGTTTATTAATTTTAAGCCATAAAGATAGTTTTTTATTTAAGAGTTCAGACCATTTTTCATTTATCTATATTGTCGCCTTGTTTAAATATGTTCGTGTCATCAGCAAACATAATGGTAAACGTTGTGTCAGATAAAGTAGATAAATAATTTATATAGATAAGAAAGAGTAAAGGTTCCAGAATTGAACCCTGCGTAACACCAACTGTTAAGGGAAGATTTTGTTCCATAAAATTTTATTCGTTGTTGTCTGTTAATTAAAAAGTTACGAATCCATTGGGGTATATTCCTTCTGATTCCATAATGTGTTAATTTTCTCTATAATATAGTATGATTAACGGTATCAAAGGCTTTGGCTAAATCCACAAATAACCCAATTACGTGCTCTTTGGTATCGATTGCCTTACTAGTTTTGTCAATTAGCAGTGAAATAGCCATATCAATGGAATATCCTTTCCTAAATCCAATTTTGGAATTAGACAAGATGTTATGTTTCATGTAATTAATTAATCTATTGTACATTAACCTTTCAAACACCTTTTAAAATACAGGCAAGCCAGAAATAGGCCTATAATTATTAATTAATGATGTATCGCCATTTCTAAAAATAGATCACAACCGCAATGTCCGAATGCCCTGGGAATAGTCCACTTATGATTGGAACAGTGTACCGCCAACGAAACACTGACCAGGCCTCCGCATAGGAACTGTGCCTGAAAATCAGCAAGCTTCACCACGACAATCCGCTTACCACTGTTTGGATGCTGGAGACGCCAACCTTCCTGACTTAGACTAATATACTGATGCGATCGTAGGACACCGCAACCGCATAGCAGTAATGTAGTTCTTCCTCAATACTTTACATGATATAGGTTAAAATCAGATTAAGAAATTACCACAATGGGGCAATAGCAAACCTGTTGTCTTCATCACAACCCGACCCAGCCACATCAAAGGTGACCATGGCATCGTGCTTATTGAGACCAGCTAAATTAACAGACCACCTCGAAAAAAGATCTACCTCGAAGATCTGAAGGAATGCGGACATAGATGCGTTGAAGGTTGGGATCAAGTGTTCCGTTCCTTTACCCATGACAACACGACGTGGAATGCCAATTTGGATGTGATCATATCTGCCAACTCTCCCGAAATTTCTGAGAGTAGTAGATTTTTGGTGTATCTCCCGGAATACAGACAAACCTCCCGGATTTTCGGTGGAAATCTCCAACATCACCACCCCCCGTCTTCGAGACAGTGCGACTCTACGGGAGAACGTGCTGAACCGCTGAATTTCCGGAGACAAATCTCCAACAGCGCCCATTCATCTCCACCCTCGTCTTCGAGACGGCGAACCGGTGAAGTTCCGGCAAAAAAATCACCAACAGCACCCCTCCCACGCAGTCTTCCGATGTGAAGATCCGAGACAGCGCGACACCGCAAGCGGTCTGAACCTCTGATGAAGCTTCCGGATTTCGAAAAAAGTTGGCAGGTACTGTCATGACAAAGAAAGCAAACAACAGCCTTGCTTTCCTAAGAAAGCTTTCTTCCGTAGCTGTTCATCAAAGATCAAGGCACAGTGTTACGAGACACTAGTTAGGCCCATCATCGGGTATGCCAGCTTATCATGGGACCCCCACACCAGGACCAACATACTGCCAAGCTATACCACGAAGTACCGTGTGTCATACCACCTAATAGACATACCAGCAGCCAGGTTTCTTAATCTATATCTACAAACTGGCAACTATCTGCGCTTTCAAACCTACTACAGGACTGACATTTTAAGCACTCCTTCCCAGCTGGTACCTGCAGTGCCTCTCAACCGGTGTGCCGCGGCACACTAATAAGCCGTGGTAAAGTCCCAAATGTGTCGCGGGATTAGAAGAGAAATTTCCCTGGACGTTTAGGCACTTAGCATTGTTATTTATGTTAGCCAACACTACAGAGTAACACTGTTTTTATCCATAACGTAATCAGAGAAGGGGGAAGACATCGAAGAAAGCGAAGAAGATGATGCATGTATCTTGTACTGTCACCGGTTAGCGTCACTTAGCAAACTAGTAAAATGCTGACTTCAACCACTAACCCTGCTGTTATACAACACAATTTGCTGTGCGGGGAACCTAGCTTATACGACAGCTAAGCATTACCTATTGTGAAATGATATACATCACCCCTGTCGTATACGCACGGCCCGATGACCTGTAATATCGATCGCATCAGCACGTGCGGTGGTGTGAGTGTGGTCAGTTTTAATTTACAGAGTGGTTTACGCCATTGGCTACCTGTTGCTTGGCTTTGGCTTGCTGTAGAAGATCGCCCGAAAGGTTACCACACCATAGTTTGTTCTCACAGTGCTAACATGGTTCGATGGAAAGCCTGTGGTGTAGTCTTTTTGTGCGTTTACGTCTTTTCAAAATGCGCTTCTGCTACAGGGGCGCACGACACCGGAAGTGCATCACACCAGTCGACTGCTCAGATCTTCCGTGGCGCCAAGAACGGCAGATCGCCGAGATCGGCAGACGGAGACGTCACTCCGCAGTCTTCGGTATACACAAAAGGTACGGAAGTGTGTTCGTCTAAGTTCCTCATAAATCGGCAGAAACAACAACCACACACGGTTCTTTTCAAAGCCGACCAACACTTTGCAAAATATACTGAGACATGACAGTTTGTTCATAACTATAAATTCTCCAAACATTCACCAATTCATCTTTAAAAAGGGCACATTGTCATGCAACACATCAATTAGAAATTTACAAACAACAACATTATCATGTTTTACCAATAAATACAATAATCTGCCCAATAACATTTCATACAAAGGTTTTCATGATCATTAATACTATGTCAATATTATAATAAAGTAGTTTGATAGTGTAGCGTTTGCGGCGAGCGGTCTGCAGGGAAGCATACGGGAACACGTTCACTCACTCAGTCGTACTAATGATAAGTCAGGTTATACGTTTTCACAGTTTATTATATTATGCGGAAAACCCTACCAATGCAAGATATAATACACAGTATACGGCTATGTCTGCTAAATACTACCCAGTTGATTATAATTGTCAGAACGATAGGTTCAGAGGCGGCGGCTATTACAGCAACCGAATTGTAACCGATATATTCTAAATGTCAGAACGATATAGGTTCAGATGGCGGCGGCTATTACAGCAACCGAATTGTAACCGATATATTCTAAATGTCACAACGATAAGTTTAGACGGCGGCGGCTTATACACAGCAACCGAATTATAGGTGTCAGAACGATAAGTCAGACGGCGGCGGCTTATATGCAGCAACCGAGTTACTTACCGAGTCTGCGAATAACTGATTTTCACGGGTGTATTGCGATAGTCTTTTAGTACTTCTCGCAGGGCGCTCGGTGACAGTGCTTCACGAGAAACGTTTATCCGGCAGTATGCCCCAGTAGTCGCCCCGATTATCCACAAATAACCCTTATTTATACTGCTAAAACCATAGCCTTGGGTGAGACGCTGACCCTTTAGTTATGTCATTTCCAAAGTATACGGGTCTCTAGAAATATTGTCGGGGTGCTAGTGAACTTAATTATTATTACAGTAACCTTCTGAACGAAGGCCCTCTGAATAAGGCTCTTGCCTCCCCAAAACCAGATGGCCTAAAATGTAAACAAATCCCCACCCCAGCTATAGCCATTTGCATATAAATTGGGTTTCCGGAGCCTGTACAACATTCAGCAATTAAGAAGATTTATACTATGTGCGTTATCATTCTAAATTTTCTACACTATAGCTATTTTTTAATCCACATAACAAAATCTCTAACATTGTTAACATGTAAAATATTAACAACAGGAATAATTTATAATAAAGCTCACTTCTTATTTACAGGAAATAAAACAATATTTTGTTTGCAAAATAAAATGTTTGTAAAACACAAAACATATATGTATTGTATCATAGCTATGATGAATCGCCTTTGGTAAACAATATTAAAATGCACCAGTGTTTACACAAACCAATAGTCGTAATAAAAAACCCTCTTGTTGTCAACACTGAATTTAAGTAATCTTATTTAATTAAATATCGCATATTTTATTGACTTTATTTTACATTGTCTAGAGACTAGACTAGTCTTGATGCTTGATCATCAAGACTTGTCTATGACTATGTCTATGTATATGACTATAATAACACATTGTTAAAGTTCTGGCAGTTGTGGACCCTAGCTAGCCGGCCAAATTGCGGGAATTGAATTCTCGTTTGCGAGCCGAGTCCAATTGCGCACGGGAATCAGGTGAGTTGAGTCTAGTCGCAACTCGCGAGACAATGGGGGTCAATGCTGTCCAAGTTTCTTTAAAGGTGCCTGTTATAATCGGACATTCTGTAGTCGTTACATCGGGTATAATCTATTCTGTGTATACGGCGCGCTGTTGCGCGCTTTGTGTGTGTAGTTGGTTTCCGCCGCAGGCGTGGTTCTTCGTTCATAATAAAAGGTTTATAATACTTACTACTCTCTAGTTATACATTAATAGTCAAGTTACGACAGCTGGCGACGAGGATAATGGCAGGCTACATCGGTCAGCTAGGAGAGTTCAATGAGGCTAAAGAGGACTTTGAGAGTTACGTAGAGAGGCTGGATCAGTGGTCTGAATTGAACGGAATCGATTCGACGAAGAAAGCAAACGTGCTTCTTTCTGTGATCGGGCCTACGTCATATAAACTACTCAAAGATATCCTGACGCCGGAGAAACCGAAGGATAAGTTCTACGTTGAACTATGTGATGCCTTAAAGGGGCATTATTCGCCAAACCCTCTGGTTATTGCTGAGAGATTCCGATTTTACAAGAGAGGACAGAAGAAGGGAGAGTCGGTGGCAGACTACGTGATCACCTTGAAGC
The DNA here is from genome assembly GCA_020002185.1 of Paraescarpia echinospica. Taxonomy (NCBI): domain Eukaryota; kingdom Metazoa; phylum Annelida; class Polychaeta; order Sabellida; family Siboglinidae; genus Paraescarpia; species Paraescarpia echinospica. The sequence continues at coordinate 17,539,434 of CM034533.1, read as the reverse complement.
ATGCAGCTGAGTGGTACGTGCGAGTTTGGAGAGTTCCTACCGCACGCCCTGAGAGACCGTCTTCCAATCAGCAAAAGAAGTAGCGATTGCAATGGAGCTGGCGACCAGAAGTGAGGTCTGTCTACGGGCCACTGGTGAATCCGTAAATAAAGTCACTTACTCGCCGCGTCAAGGAAGTGGTCGTGCTGCACGCAAGCCTGAGAAGTCGAGACGGAATGAGTGTTATCGCTGTGGCGAGGACCATAATCCTGAAAGATGTCACTTCAGGACGGCAGTGTGTTATGTCTGTAACGAAGTGGGACATTTGGCACGCAAATGCAGAGGAAATAACCGCAGAAACACGTCTCAGAGTCAGATGACCAAGAGTCAGTCCCAGAATGTTCGCTACGTCGGTGTGGTCGCTGATGAGTCGGACATTGGAATCTACACGTGTAACGTTGGAGGGGCCGGGGCGCAGCCAATCTTCGCTGAAGTGGATATTGGAGGCAATGCCGTGAGAATGCAGGTGGACACAGGTGCAGCTAAGTCGCTCATTCCAGAGACACTGTACTTGAGACATTTTGCACATCTCGCTCTACAACCCACCAATCTCACTCTACGCACCTATACTCAAGAGGTCACCGAGCACATCAGAGTGGTCACTCTGGATGTGAGGCATGGAGACCAACGCGCTGAGTTATCCGCAGTGGTCGTCAAGGGCGACAAAACACCTCTATAGGAAGAGACTGGCTGGCAAAAATGAAGTTAGACTGGTCGAGTATCCTGGCAGTCACCGCAATTGCAAGGCATTCGGTGGAGGAAGTGCTGAAAGGGCATTCAGAGGTATTCCAAGAAGGAACGGGCACAATAAAGGGCTACACAGCGCACATCTACATGAAGGAAGACGTGCAGCCTCGCTTTCATAAGGCTAGGCCGGTGCCCTACGCACTGCGAGATAAAGTTGAACACGAACTGGACCGGTTGGAGAAGGAGCGCATCATCCAGAAGGTGGACCACAGCGATTGGTCGGCTCCGATTGTGGTAGTGCCGAAGGCGAACAAGACGGTGAGGATCTGTGGTGACTTCAAAGTCACGATCAATCCGAATGTGGAACGTGAGCACTACCCACTTCCAAATGTGGAGGATCTCTTCGCGTCACTAGCCGGTGGTAAGGTGTTCAGCAAGCTGGACCTATCCCATGCGTACCAACAACTCGAGTTGGACGCCGAGTCGCAACACTACGTCACAGTGAATACCCACAAGGGCACGTATCGCTACCTGCGTATGCCGTACGGTGTGAGCAGCGCACCGAGTATCTTCCAGTCGGTGATGGATCAGATCCTGCAGGGCATGGATCATGTGATGTGCTTCCTAGACGACATCCTCATCACGGCTGAGTCGGAGCAGGAGCATCTGAAACTTCTAGACGAAGTACTCACTCGTCTGGAGAAGTGTGGCGTCCGAGTGAATCTGGCGAAATGTGAGTTTGCCAAGAAATCAGTTGACTACTTGGGTCATCTGATAGATGCGGAAGGCATCCATCCCACATCTGAGAAATTGGACGCAATCACCAATTCTCAGAAGCCGAAGGACGTGAAGGAGTTGCGTTCGTACTTGGGTTTGATCAACTACTACGCTAAGTTTATACCCCGCGTGTTACGTCCACTACACCTACGAAGGATCGTGAGTGGCGATGGACTCCCGAGTGTGATGACGCAATGCAGAAGTGCACAGAACTGCTGACGTCACAGCAGGTGCTGGTGCACTACGACTGTCGTAAGCCACTGCGACTGGCTACGGATGCGTCTCCGACAGGCGTCGGGGCCGTGCTGTCACATGTCATGGAAAACGGATATGAGAAGCCGATAGCGTTCGCGTCACGGACCCTTTCGTCGAGTGAGTGCAACTACGCACATATCGAGAAGGAGGCGTTATCGATCATCTTTGGAGTCAAGAAGTTCCATAAGTATCTCTATGGACGCTCTTTCACATTGATCACGGATCATAAGCCGTTGGTCACAATCTTCGGTCCCAAAACGGCTGTGCCAACGTTGGCAGCGTTACGAATGCAGCGTTGGGCACTCATCCTGCAAGCGTACCACTACGGTATCGAGTACCGTAAGTCCGAGTATCACGCCAACGCTAACGCATTGTCGAGACTACCTCTACCGACTACAACGACAGAGGAGCCGGCAATATTCGAAGTATCAGTGGTTGACGATCTCCCGGTCAAGGCTAGGGACATCGCCGTGGAAACCCGCAGCGATCCTTTGTTATCACGAATACTCGAGTATGTACTCATAGGTTGGCCCAACCACACAGACAAGGAACTACAAGTGTTCTTCGCGAAGCGAGACGAGCTGTCAACTGAACAGGGTTGTCTGCTGTGGGGATCACGCGTTCTGGTTCCGTCAGCCTATCACCAGGCGATGCTGGATGAGCTCCACTCGGAGCATAGTGGAGTCAGCCAGACCAAAGCATTCGCGCGCAGCTACATATGGTGGCCAGGTATGGACAATGATATCGAGACGATGGTGCAGGCTTGTGCAGTGTGTCAGTCAGTGAAGAATCAGCCAGCCGAAGCACCACTGCATCCATGGCCTTGGCCCACACGCATATGGCAGAGAATTCACATTGACTTTGCTGAGAAGGACGGTGTGAACTATCTGATTGTGGTTGACAGCCATTCGAAATGGTTGGAAGCTGTGGCGATGAGGTCCACTACATCCGCTAAGACCATTGAGATACTCAGAGGAATGTTCGCATATCATGGTCTACCGGAGGAGGTCGTGTCAGATAACGAGCCTCAATTTATCGCACACGAGTTCAAGACGTTCATGGACAAGAACGGCATCAAGCATACGAGGGTGGCTCCATACCATCCAGCGTCGAACGGTGCTGCTGAACGCTGTGTGCAGACTGTGAAGCAGAGTCTTCGGAAGTACTCTGTTGGAACTCAACTGACGAAGGAGAGTTGGCTCGCTAATTTCCTCCTGCGTTATCGGTGCACTCCGCATACCGTGACCGGTGTGTCTCCTGCGGAACTCTTCCTCAAGCGTCGACTGAGGAATCGCTTCAGTCTTCTCAAACCGCACCTAGAGCGACACATGGAGGAGAAACAGACGCAACAAAAAAAGCAACACGATCGGAGTAGAGTGAAGCTTCGAGAGCTGGTCAGCGGTGATCCAGTATACGTTCGCAATCATCGTGGCAGCGGTCCTCCGAAATGGGTCGCGGGCAAGATCATCAGACGACTGGGTCCGCTCACCTACTTAGTGCAAGTACGTGCACAGCGTCGCTATGTGCACGTAGACCATCTACGGCTGACGGCTGAAGGTGAGGTGACTGTACCTATGGTTCCGGAGATTCCAGAGTCGGTGTGTGTTACCCTTCCTTCGTCTTCTACGGAGCCGTGTGTTCAGGCAGAGTCACTTCCGTCTGAGGCAGATGAAACTGTTCGAGCACCAAGTGATGTGACTGTGGTTCCTGATGAATCATCGTCTCCTGTGCTACGCCGATCAAACCGGTGTGTCAAACAACGGAAAATACTGGACCTTTAAATTGATTCAGTATTCTGACACTGTTCCATGTTATTACATTAGTTAGTGACTTAAAAGCTTAAGAGGAAGAAGTGTTATAATCGGACATTCTGTAGTCGTTACATCGGGTATAATCTATTCTCTGTATACGGCGCGCTGTTGCGCGCTTTGTGTGTGTAGTTGGTTTCCGCAGCAGGCGTGGTTCTTCGTTCATAATAAAAGGTTTATAATACTTACTACTCTCTAGTTATACATTAATAGTCAAGTTACGACAGTGCCCTGCATAGATTACGCTATTGCACGGCAGAATTATTTTGTCGGCCGATGCTTGGCTTCTTCGGCTATTTATAGACCAGTCTCGTGTAGGCGATATGTTTGCCGTCGTCAGTTCTCTGGAACACAAGACAAGCGTGCGCTGAATCTAGTGATTGTGTTGTTGATAGGGATTCATTTATGACATACTGTTGCAAACTAACAACACGAAATAAATCAATATCAATAACACAATCATTAGATGCAGCGCACGCTTGTCTTGTGTTCTCGAGAACTAACGACGGTAAAATATCGCCTGCACCACAATGTTCTATAAATGGCTGCAGACGCCAAGCGTCGGCCGACAAAATACTGTTGCCGTGCAATAGCGCAATCTATACAGACTTTACAGTGCCCTCTTAAATTGGCAGCTGTACCAGTGCACCTTACAACAGTGTAACTTGCAACTGTGTCAACATCATTTATATTTATAAGTACCGTTGAGGTTGGTATAACTTGCAATGTTCATGCAACCAACATATAACTTACACCACTCTGTTACTGTAGTCTAGAATTGAGGCATAGGCTAGAGATGGTGCAAGTTACTTGCAACTTAGTCATAATTGCAACGCCAACGGTTTTCCAGTCAGTGGCTATGAAGACAGCTAGTTGAACTGCTGCAAGTTGCAGGCCCTACCGTTGCATATTGTATCCTTCCAAACTTGTAATAATTCAACTTGCAAGTTTGCCTGTGTAGAGACAATCTTCTACTATTTAATGACCACCTTCATTTGGTTGAACATTTTGTAATTTGGGGAGGGGTAATATTTGCTTTGGCAACAGGAAAGAGAGAATAAATGCTGCAGTATGGTTTAGTGGAGATAAGAGGGGCATAAACAGAGAGGGAAGGGGATGGGCGTGGTGTTCATATAATTCAGAGCGGGTGCCGGAGCCTGGAGATAAAAAAGTCCAAAATGGTTTACACAGGCATTTGTATGGGTACAACTTGCAATGGTACAGTATGCATCATTTCAGCCAATTGCTGCATTTAACATACACAGGCAAACCATTACAAGTTGCACTGTACAAGAAACTAGCATCACCTCTCCAAAATGACACAAGTTGTGTCAAGTTTTGCAAGATGCACCAGTACAAATGATCTTTACACATGTATTTGTACCAGTGCCTGTGTATTAATGCTTAATTAAAGCTGCTTCCTCAGCTCATTTGCCTATCATAAATCTGGTTCTTTTATTTCCAGATGTGTAGTAAGTAATGTGTGTTGTATGTTTAATTAATCGATGTGTACTTTTTAAATCGTTTAGAGAAATAATTTTGGTTATTTCATCTGGTAACCTAAATGTCCAGCAGACATTTAACGCTAATCTGTTGGACTTGCATTTCAGTCACAACACAACAATGAAATACAAAACATATGCATCACATTTTGTCCATTAGCATTGAGCTGTAGCCTATCCCAAATACATCCTCATGATCAACAACTGTCTCTTGCTAGATTAGGCTTTTAACCATCCTTTAAGTTGATTCCGTGACATAAGCACACGCGTAAAAAACAATCTTATCATGCAAAAAAAACGGCCATGAGTTGAGCCTGGTCGAACTTGACGAAACTTAGTTTGACTAAATCGTCATTAATTTTCCCAACTCAAGTCCTATAGCTAATTTTGAACTGACCTGGTTGAAATATATTTCACAGGTTGTTAATTTCACCAAAACCGCAGAACGAAATAAGACATGCACAAACGAACTAGTATATCATAGTGAATACTTGGTAGGTATGATGTTTCACGAAACTAGCCTGAAACATGAGGAGCAAATAAATTGAACTGAGGGAGGAATTCTAATGTTCAAGGTTCTCTAAAAGATATTTCTAACTTTTTAATGAAAGGCTGGCAGACAGAAAGCAGAGCTGGTTGTGACAGAGGTATTCATTGTTGTTTCTCACAACATCAATGTATATAATAATTATAAGTAATTTGTGTGATAATAGATAATTATACATGTGATCATTAGGCCCATATACATTATCATGACATTAGTTATTACCAACTTTGTTACGCAATATATAACAGAGCTCTGGTGTAACTGACATCTATTCTATATACACTATGCACATGCCATGCCATTTTCACTTAATTTCTTTGATAAAAACCTGCCTTCTGACATTTTTCACAGACATCCTAAACCTTGGCTGTTTTTAAATTAACAGTCAGCATATTTAGAGTGCAGTCAGTGTAATCACTTATTGTTATTACACAAATCAGTAGTTATGCTGAATATGTCAGCCTTAATTGAATACACGTGCAACAGCATACATACTGTCTACAACTCGATCACGTATGTGAAATAGTAGATACCAGAGACTCTCTGAACAGACGCTGTGTTCACAGTCATGTTCTATTGCCACATAAACTGAGCTTGGAACAGTAGGACTTGATACAAATCTAACTCAACCAGTGCACCATCACATTTTCATGTCATGAATCAGTGGTTGCACATTAATATATAAATCTTTAAACATGATTGGTCCAAAAACAGAAAGTAGTTAAGTTGTCGTAACCTGCTGTTTCATTTGTATGCTATATCAGCGATAGAAATAAGCCAGAATATTTACTTGTCCGCCGGACAAGTAAGTTTTAAAATCTACTTGTCCGCCAAAATGTTAACTTGTCCGAGACTCCGACTGGTTGTAAAGGGGAGTCGAAGCTTCGAAAAAAACGTAAAAAGTCTCTTATTTTTATGACAACAACACAATGTTCCTGCTGTTTCGTTGCATGTACATATGAGTGACTTGTGATCAAAGACACAATTTGATTTAATCTTCAAATTTTGAAATTGCAAAATTATATTTGCAACTATTTTCAGGTCCATTATTATTCATCACGAATATTAAAAGTAGACACGTTACATGATGTATACCAATATTTTAGTGATACTGATATGAACGCTTTTATTAATAACAAATAATTATTACGATAATAGGAATGAGACAATTGTTTTCCTTGCTATTTGTTTTATAATGTTGCAAAAACTGTTTCTCTTTAATATGGTATATATCATTATATATATATATATATAAAACATATAACACTGCTGTAAAATGTTGGCATCAGTTTGTTATTGAAGACGCCACTGAACCAGGAACACGACCAATGCAAAGCCAGGAAATGTTGTCACAAAAATCATAATAAACTATAATATAATCTGATAATATTTTGTTAAACCTTCAATATTAACAAAGTTCTGTATTTTACAAACGAAGGTAATATTCAATATTGATCATCAACAAACAAACGCATATTTTTCCTAAATGTTATATTACCATTTCAATGATAATAAAACAGTTTTAACGGTGCCTGAATTACATTTACCAGGCGGAAAATAATTTATAGATTTAGTTACGTCGTAAGTTGTAACGTTGCTGCCGCGCGCAGACCGCCGTAGTTGGCAGAAGCCAACATGTCAACGGCGGGTGGCGCCCCGTCCCCGGCCGCGCGTCTTGCATAATTCGGTTTCGAAAACTCGCAATTTATGGTTAAAATAAATGTTATATAGATACAACACTTCTGAAATTTCGTTAATATTCCGTTTATCAACCAGCACCATATATTTACTGGAGAGCCAGTTACAAGTTTTGAAAATTGTCACCGATCTGGATCGGCTAACGAGTAACGTTCTGACTTGGTCTTGGAAGACTGCCGAGTCCGCGTGGGTTAGGCGTAATAATGGTTAAAACTATATAATTATTCAAATAACAGGTAGCGATACAAAATCTACTGTTTCCAAAGTTCATCAAAAAATATGATCCGTCAGTGGGAGCAAGTTGTACGTCGGCCAAACTGAACGATTTTCGATTGTGTGAAATACAGCCTCGATCAACGATGCGGAGTCTGTCCTACGCGTATGACAGAGCTAGGTCGGTGCGCTCTGCGGATGACCCTGTTAACGCAGGTACTAAACTCGGTCGAACACTGACGTACAACACACTGGCGGCGGAACGACAAGACGCCGACACAAACAAAATTGGAACGCGCGCGATTGCTAGCGAACATCATTTACGTTTGAATTTCCTCAAATAAAAAGTTTGCAATGTTGCACATGTTACTATTTAATGTAAATTTTCACTTGTCCATCGGATAACCATGTAGAGTAATTTTACTTGTCCGGGCCAAAAATCACTTGACCACTTGTGCTATTTCGAACGCTGTATATATAATTCATATTTTTAACCTATTTGAACTTGACAAAAAAAATATAATGTGACATTTTAATTAATAGACCTGTGTTTCTGGTTTCACGTTCATTAAACGATCAGACCCATGTGGATCTCTGAAGTTTATGCACATAATAAATTAACTAAAATACATCTAGGTAGTGTATGTACCGGTAAATTGTTTTAAGAATATAAACCAAGTCATTAACAACTGACGTTGCTCCTACCATTATAGACACACATGCATTGGTAACTGGATTTCACAACAACAAAGAAAAATAACAATAATTATTACTATTAGTAACTAACATTATTCAAGTTGGAATTATGATCATTGTGAAAATAATTTAGAGATACAAAAAAAAAATGTAATTTCAGAGTTGTATTTGACACTGACATATTTAGTCAGTTTTTCATGAGCCATTTATGGAACAGATGACAAGAGCTTCAGCTGCAAATGACGGGTTTGACCGCAAGTTCTAGTTTATGTTCATGATATTGATTGCAACGGCGAGCAATACATAGACCAGAAGTTGTTAATGTGACATGTCTTCTGAGAACGCTATAATTTAGTTTTATTGCACCATTGTTTATAACGACCCATGGTGTAATTGTTTTCCGACAATGATGATAATTAAATGCTTTTAAAGTTAGTTCACTGAATCTGTTGACTTGTATGCGGGAACCAAAAGAACACGCAGTGCATCAAAGTGGATTGCCGTTAGACCACCGGCCTGAAATGGAATGTTTTGTTTTCAGATTGAACATTTTGTAGGCACCACTTTCAAATTGCAAACGTTTTGTGCTTATCAAACACAATTTGGTGGGCAGTTAATATACGTGAAGCATACTTACTCCAATATTAGGAACATTGTATATGATAAATGAGGAACAGAGGCGGCCTCGATTTAAGATAGATTACAACACGTACCCTGGTAGATTTGACATATTTCAGCACATCGCTTGCATTGGATAACGTCAGGTTGGCAATTTTGTGTTCCAGCCTGCTTGTTAAAACCTCTGATGTACTAAATTAAAGAATTATGAAGAATTAGATTATCTTACTGCATATAAAGTAAAGGCAAGGAAAAAAGAAAATTTAAACAGGGTTTCTACTGAGTGATAACATACTAGTGATGCTGGACGTTACGTGGGAGTTTGCTGGATATTGATTGTGGTATTGTTTAACTGTTACAATGCCACTGCCACCTGTTTCAACTGGCTTGCACACGGCAATGATCAAATAAATTTTGCTCTATATTTTTAACCCCACAGTTGTAGCTATGATTTAGTTAACATGTGTGTCCATCCAGATTGTTCAGCCAACAAATACAAAAATTGCTAAAAACTGTTTACTGTATGCCAGAGCTAGTGTAGCCACAGCCATGGATGCTGCCACTGCAGGCTTATACAATGTTTCTATGGTGGGCCCATTGTTCGTTTGGCAAGCGATTGTTATTTTCTCAAGCTAAACTGGCAAAAAATCTTCCATTTTGCCTAGTGAAATGTATTCATGGTTAGCGTGGGTCTAGCTATGAGTACAAGGGTATGCCAGAGTTACGTACCGGCTCTGGTGTATGCCGATGTGTTCTCTAACTGTAGGTAAACAATGTGGTGTTTGTAGTTTTCTGAAAAACAATAACCAACATTATTTATAATTTTTAGGGCATTTATCGTCTAATTTGTTATTAGTATTGCTTTTCTAACTCCCTCTTTAACTGATTTAGGTCAGCCCATCTTGAATAATCAGGTCCATTGGTGTTCAGATTGCATTGTGGGACTACCACTGGTACACTAGTACTAGTATTTCAAGTAAGGTGTGCGGTCGGTTTAATCAGAGTATACTTTTATTAAAATCATCGAATGAATTTACTATGGTTATATGATGACATATGTCATATTGATGTTTCCACAACTACTGATTTGCTAATTAATAAATTAAATGTAATTAAACTGGTGCTTCTCATTCTACACTGCACAAGTGTTCACTTTTTGTAATTTTTTTTTACAAATTTCAACCAGATCCAGTCAAACAATTTAATAGTTTGTTTGCAAGAACTAGTTAGTGTAATGTTTAATAATAATAAAATTTAGTAAACTGTTAACATTATTGGGAACACACAAACACTAATTGTAAAATATTAAAAGGTTATGTTTGGTGCCCAAAGAGTATTTTAGTACAACATCAATACAATAAGTATAACTGATTAACAGTGGTCAGAAAAAATAAATCCTAAAAAAGTACGGAAAAAACAGAAACCAGCTGTGGCTTAAACTGTTGTTGTATGTCTCGCCTTTAACTGGAACATGTACTTGTTAAAATCGATTTTCTTCTACAACATTATCTTTCTTCTGGCTGTGTGTGGCTGAACAAGCTGAAATGAAACTATTTCAATTTTGTTTCCAAAATGTCAGAGTCGTAATTTAGGATGGTTGCTATGGTGATGTAGCAGATGTACATGCCCAGCTGTTTATTATATGACAAATGTACAATGTGTGTAGTCAACAAAGTCATTATTAAAATTGTTATGTATATATACAACACTATTTTATTAGAACTAAATGTTGGAAATGCGATACATTTTATCAGTTGTAAACAAATGTGTGCATCAACAATTTTATAATTTCATTATATCCACTGGCACTCTTGTAAAGACCAAGTGAAATGAAATTTAAAATGTCTTTGAAACCTCGTATATGTAAATTTAATACTCTTGTCAAGTAATATGCCTAATATGAAGCCTGTGCATTGCGAACTCATGCCACTAAGCCCGCACAAACGTGGCCATTTGTATGTTACAAAGCAACCAGCCCATCAGATGTTGCTGACATCACCATAGACAATGCCGCCGAGCGCGCCCTATCATTTATACGATTATGATCTTTATTGTGGTATCAAAAAATAATAAATCCATTGCAAGTCTGACTATTTGCAATGTTCAACTGGCAATAATTCAACAACAAAACATAATTCTTTACAGTGATTACTGAACATTCTTCAGGATAGTTCGTTTTCAAATTAGAAACTTTCATTTTTCATATCCAAGAATCATGTTAAATTACCTGGTAGAGGCTTTCGTTGACGTGTCACGCCGACTTCATCAGTACCTATGACGCTGAATGACGTCATCGTACACGTGAGGCAGTTCGTATAGAATAAGAATAAGATATTAGCGAAGGGACTAAATTACGCGGTAACGCCAAAAAAAGTACCAATCGAGGAGTTCGTCGTAGCGGCAGAACAAGCGACATGGAAACTACCACAAGAACAAAAAGACAAACTTCGTGCAGATATCGCGGGAGTTCTGAAATCAGCAAAAGTTCCAAAACAGAACCTAACCAGACAAGAAAGAACAGCTTTGAAAGAGCTGCAGAAGGAGAAGTCCATCACCATACTCCCAGCGGACAAGGGAAAGGCCACAGTCATCATGGAAACGAAAGAATACCAGGAAAAAATGAAAGAAATGCTAAGTGACGAAGCGACATATGAGAAGTTAAAGAAGGATCCGACCAAGAAATATAAGGCAGAACTCATCAGAATGGTAAATTCCTTGGAGAAGGAGGGGAAGATCACCAAAGATCAGTACTGGTACTTATATCCTACGCTAGAAAAAGTACCACGGATGTATGGATCACCAAAAATCCACAAGGAGAAGGTGCCACTCAGACCAATTGTCGACTACACACAGACAATAGCATACAGAGTATCCAGAGAATTGGCCAACATACTACAACCACTTGTTGGAAAAACAGAACACCATACGGAAAATTCACAAGAATTGGTGAAAGAAATGACAAAGCTGAGAATGGAAGAAGGAGAATCATTTGTGTCATATGACGTTGTGTCACTGTTCACGAAGACCCCAATCAGAGAAGCTTGCAAAGTCATCAGAAAAAGACTAGAGAATGACAAGACCCTAAAGAAGAGAACAAATATAAACGTAGACGACATCATGGAGTTGTTGAAATTTGTCTTGGAGACGACATACTTCAGATTTGGAGGAGAAATTTACCAACAGAAGTTTGGGGTAGCCATGGGCAGTCCAGTGTCCCCCATTGTTGTGAACCTGTACATGGAGGACCTGGAGCAGAAAATCATAGCCACAGCACCAGTCGATTGCCAACCGAGAAACTGGAAGCGATATGTGGACGATGTAATTTGCCTGGTACACACAGGAAAGGCAAAGAAATTACAACAACACATGAACACTGTAGACCCCACAGGTAGCATCATTTTCACGCGGGAAGACGAAGAGAACAACAGCATGCCCTTCTTGGATGCAAAGTTCACCAGAAAGGAAGATGGCAGTGTGAAGTCCACAGTGTACAGGAAGAAGACGCACACTGACCAATACCTGAATTTTGCATCCCACCACCCCAAACATCAGAAGTTGGGAGTTGTCAGAACCCTTATGAACAGGTGTGAGACAATAACTTCGGAGGAGGGGGACAAGAAAGAAGAGATGGAACACCTGAGAGGAGCTCTAAGGGTATGTGGCTATCCGTCGTGGGCCTTGAAAAAGGTGACAGATAGCAGTAAGAGGAAAAAGACCAACAAAAAGACTAAGGACAAAAACTATCGGAGCCAAGTAGTCATTCCATACATAGAGGGGGTCTCAGAGAGAGTACATCGAGTACTGAAAAAGTATGGAGTAGCAACGGCCATGCGTCCCCACACCACCCTCAGGCACCTGTTGGTACATCCCAAGGACAAAGTACAACTAGAAGAACAGGGCGAACTGGTGTACCAAATACCGTGCAAGAATTGTGGTGGGGAATACATTGGGGAGACAGGAAGACTACTCAAAACAAGACTGGAGGAACACAGAAAGGACGTAGTCAACACGAAAAATGAGAAATACACAAGGAGCGGGAAAAAAAGATTGATGTCTACCATCAATAAATCCGCCCTTACAGACCATACGACAACTGAAAACCATATCATAGACTGGGAGGGAGTGAAAATTGTAGACAAAGAAACCAACAGAAGAATTCGGCATATCAAAGAAGCCATCTGGATCAGAAAAACCAAAACACCCATCAACAGAGACGAGGGCAATTACGAACTGCCTCACGTGTACGATGACGTCATTCAGCGTCATAGGTACTGATGAAGTCGGCGTGACACGTCAACGAAAGCCTCTACCAGGTAATTTAACATGATTCTTGGATATGAAAAATGAAAGTTTCTAATTTCTTTACAGTGATATAAAATAATATAAAATTCCGTGATTGCAATTTTAGGTACAGCCTGAAACGCCAACCCGCATAGATGCGTGCCATGCTAAATCCTAGCGGTGCTACCTGCGGTGACATCACCTCGACCGTTAGGTGTCGCAACAAACTGCAGAAAATGTGCAGAAAAGCATGACCAAAAGGGGCCTTGAACAGGGTGACGGAGAGGGTGAACAAATTAGTTGAATATCAGGACACTATTTTAAGGGTATATTTAATTCAGATTGGGTATAAAAAAGTTAATTTCGCTTAGTCTGTCTTTAACAATGACATTCTGAACAAATATCAGAATCATAATATTATAACTCCTGCTTTTTTAATCATTTCACAAATTTGCACAGTTCTAAAATATAACAGTTTCTACTAAATATTAAAAAAACATTGTTTCAGACATGTTAAATTAAAATCGCCTTCAAAATACCTAGGCGCGTTCAAATCTACTTCATGCTTAAACAGTTCATTGACAAACACTGGTATTTCTAATATTCCAAACTTACAACCTTCCTCACTGAATACTAACTGGCAAATAGTACTGAAGTCTGCATATCTTTAGACATAACATGGGCGAAACACTTCCGGAAGTATAACTGCGGCCCTACTGTTGTTGAGATTTCTGTGCGGGCGCGGTGTAGTTGACCTGGGTCATCCTCATACACCAGGAGGTGCGGCTGATCACATCAGTCTTTGTACCCCCTGGCATGTCGCCTTGCTAAACTCTGAAGATAAGCTCATCCAATAATATCGCTTGCCAGGAAGTTCTGGCGGCCTTCATTTCAGCGAACACGTTTGTCCACACCATTTGTAATGTTTGGGAAGTAGAAATAATTACTTGAATACATATTGCCACTCAGCCGCTCGTGAGAATGTTGGGATTTCCTGAAGTCGCTGGCTTTATCTTAGAATTAGGGTGCGGGTGGGGCAGGTCTGCTCTGTTCTCACAGGTGGTACAGCCGTGACCGGTGAAGTCCCTTACTAATTAGATTTACCTGACTTCCACAAATTGCGCAGGATATCTGCCAGGGTTATTGTTTGTAGTCACACAGGGCTTAGCCAGATACCTGTCTGCCCATCTTCAACACTGGTAGCTAAGATGGGTAATTACAACTGATAAGACTACCCTGGTAGTTGGAATTTAGAGGGACAAGCTGGCCACTATATAAACTAATAGTTCCAAGTCTAGGGGAATTAATGACTATCAGTAGCACAACTGGTAGTGAAACAAATCAAATGGATCAGTATTAATTAAATAAATGGCTTGAGTGACACTGATTTGATTTGAATAATGGCTGTGTTAGACGTGGTTGGCTTCCACACAAGCAGTTCGCATGCTAAGAGGTACACTTCTGATTAATTCAACGCAAAAAATTATTTCTGGCTAAAGGCCTGGCAGTCACCACTCTTGGCTTGCGAGGATGACCTGGGTATCTTGTTGTAGATTTCAGTTGTGACAAGTGTTTCCATGGATACTGCCCAGGGGACAAGTGTCTTTGTCCACCAGGCTGGAAGGGGGCATTCTGTGATGGCGGTAAGTATTTACAAGATTTTTTTAACTGGAGAATGAAGTCATTGATTTATCAAAAGAGTCAAACAGTTCGTCTGTTTGTGGCCCCCTATTTCTCATATATCTGGTTATTTTTTTTTCAGTGCTAGAATTTACACAATCGGTAGATCATTATTTTGTTCCATGTAATGATCAGATATATTAGTTTTCATTTTATGCTTCCATTAGTACAGTAAGTTCGGTGAGTTAAATAAAGACCCAAGTGAATGAATTACCATAATTAATTAATTACAATTGGTGTGGCATATTTTAATACAACACAGAGTTAGTGTACTTTAGAGTAATACCCATATATGGAAATGATGTTCTTATTTATATACATATATATTTTTTTCTTCTGAAATACAGACATAATTAACGATATATATATATATATATATCATTGTCTTTATTTCAGAAAATTAGTATGCCCTATAAAATATAATAAATACATAGATAAAGCTGTATTCATAACAACTATAAAAACTGTAATTATGAATTATATTCATGATTGTGTGTTGGTTTATTCAGAGTATTCCGGTAGTTAGATGTGCTTCTGTTTCAGATATCAACGAATGCGAGACGGGTCAACATCGCTGTCACCCCAAGCTCGGGGTGTGCACGAACACTATTGGCTCTTACAAATGTCGATGCAAAGAGGGCCTAGAAGGGGATGGATTCACCTGTAAAGGTAAACTATCCCTCAGCGAAAGATTCTACATTACAATGGATCCTCACTATCAAGATCACCATTGGGACTGGTCTGAAGTGACCTTAGTGGCAAGGTGACCCTATTAGCAGTACAGTGTACTAATTTCCTATTCTTTGGTGCAGTGAAAATTATTTGGGGCCGTCCCAGGGTGGCCTTAATCCTGAGATGGCTATATTACCGAGGTGACCATCAGGCAGGGTTCGACTGTCTTCTAATAATATACAGGATTTTTGTGCATGTTTTTTAATCGAATATTATGTGCTACATTTGTAGATTATTCTACAGGGTTTTTGTAGGTAGTTCTCTATAGGATATTTTGTAGTATACAATTTGATCTATAGTATTTGTCAGATTTTAAGCTTTCCTTTAACTTAATTCTGTAGATTGAAATTTTATAGTAGTTTTGCAGATATTTTTTATTGCATATATATTTTCTATGCTCTGCGGATTTCTACAGAAAAAACATGTCAATTTGAAATCTCAATTTCTTTAAAAATACCATATTTGACCGCGTTATCCCTCATACCTGCATTATCGTCCACCCCCTATTTCCCGGAAATTTTGATTAACTGCCCACCTGCTCGCATTACCGCCCACCCCAATCTCAGCCACATACGTGGATACATTTGTTATCAAAATATAGACGATAAAATTTCAGAAATACAACAAAATGGGCAGAAAGTTGTTGAATATTGTCAACGTTAATATTAAGATCACGTTAAGACTTTAACATGGTCTGCTCCGATGTTTCTGTCGCTGGTTGGTCACTGATTAGCGCTTCAGCCAGCAGGCATCGATTCTGATTGAATAGCCCTCAAACTGACCACCGCACTATTTGTCTTTTTATATGAAGTAACTTTGTTCACATAATGTACTTTGTAGTAATAACCAATCATCCAATTGTAAACATTAAAAACAACATTGGAACAATTCATCGACAGTAGTGCTGCACGTACATGATATACGCCGGTAACCAGCGAAGGCGGTATCCGTACTTTGCACAAACTACATCTACAATGCCTGGTTGATTTAGCGCTCAAAAGGTGACACACAGACGGGTTGATTTAGACGAGAGAAAAAAAAGAAACATTTGTCGATAATGGCGTTATGACATAAAAACGTAAACCTCTTTAGCAACGGAGATGGAGGATTGTGTGACAGTCCGTAGCAACGGAGATGGAGGATTGCGTGACAGTCCGTAACAACGGAGATGGAGGATTGTGTGACAGTCCGTAGCAACGGAGATGGAGGATTGTGTGACAGTCCATAGCAACGGAGATGGAGGATTGTGTGACAGTCCGTAGCAACGGAGATGGAGGATTGTGTGACAGTCCGTAGCAACGGAGATGGAGGATTGTGTGACAGTCCGTAGCAACGGAGATGGAGGATTGTGTGACAGTCCGCAGCAACGGAGATGGAGGATTGTGTGACAGTCCATAGCAACGGAGATGGAGGATTGTGTGACAGTCCGTAGCAACGGAGATGGAGGATTGTGTGACAGTCCGTAGCCACGAGGAAGGGTGAAGATAAAATATAAAATAACCAGCGCCCAGGCGTCCGACTTCGAGAACACTGTAAACTTTGTGGCGACGCCTGCCATTTTTATTCATACTCGCGAACCTTTTTATGATGTTTTAAACAATATGAATGTTTCGTGAAACTGGCCCTGTTTTGTGATGTTGGAAACGGTTTCATGAAGTGGGACCCTTCACAAGGCATCTCCAAGCTAAAGCGCACTCTGAATAAATCGAACCCCCAGTCTCACATGTTTATACTTCGAATTATCAGAAGTACCACTTAGCAGGGCCTACGTTTTAGCGCCTTAGTTAACGATACAGGCCCGCGAAAATTGGCTAATGCGAGTTCGAGTTATTGGGAGTGCACTGTATACAAATATCCACAAAGGTATTCATATGTTAAATTGTGAGATTGTTTAGAGTTACATTATTTTCATCAGACGTCCATCAATAACAATGTTTCATATTTCAGTTATTGCTTCATATGGTATGAACGCTTTGAGAAACCTGGCGCTGATCAATGTCCACTTTTTATCTCATACACCCACTTTAAGTTTATATTGTTTGTATAATTTTTGCATGGAGGGGCGATAATGCGGATCTATGTAAGTGCCCATGTCTACATAACTGCCCACCCCCCACTTTTATAATATCTCGACCTAATCGCCCTTGGGCAATAATGCGGTCAAATACGGTATATAAATTTCTTTAAATACGTCAGATTCTATAAAATCTATACTTTTCTGAAGATTTTTTTCTCATCTGGTGTCATGAATATTTTCTCTTAACAGTAGAGTTGGTAAGATAGTTTTGTGTGTGACATAATAATTTATTATTTTATGTACATTATATATGCCTTACTTGTGAGATCGGTTTGTGGTGGATGCGCATCCTTTGGTGTATTGATGTAACTGATAAATGAGTAAATGCAGATGTAATGTAGTTTGGTGATGTATACATTACCTGCAGTACATACAAACCCAGTATGGATCACTTTCTTGTAGTGTTTTTCAACCAGCTAAGTGATTGCGACGGTTAATCAGAATAAACATTTCATCCTTCACACTTCAGTTTTGTTATCATTTTATGGGTATCCTAGGAGACTATTCCTCCAATGCCTAGGGTTGCATCATTGTGTTGTCAATTGAAGACTGAGTTATTTTGTTCAATAATAATGACACATTTCTTGTATAATGCCCTGGTAAATGTTCAGGGGCATGTTACAATGTTTCATCAAATCTAAAATTAATTAAATTATTTTAAATAATTGTTAAATAACGTTTTGTTAATACCACCTTTCCCGTGTTTAATCACCTGTAGTTCAAAGTTACCGTACCTGGCAATAGACAGAGGTGAACGAGTAGATGTTCTGTTGTGCAGTAATTGCAGTATGGCTGAATATTTCCCCAGGATGTAAGATCTGATTACCATTGAAATGAACATTTCTGCCAGTGGAAGGAGCCATCAGCTATCCTACAGACAGAGAATGCATTACATAACTTTTCCTCTGTACATCATCCCAAGCCAGGGCTATTTGCCTTGCAAAACTAGCCCTGGCAGATCTCCTACGCGAAGTTAGCCGAGTCAAACTAGTAATTGACTTCGCTGCGTCACTCGTGAGAACAGCGCAAATACCCGCCCCGATTTGAAGACGGATAAACGACTTCTGGGAATCCCTATATATAATGTTCCCCCATTAGCACGAGCAGCTGAGCGGTATTGTGTATTCGAGTAATTGCTTCTACTTCCTAAACATTGCATGTAACATGAGCCACGGTTGGTTGAAATTAGTTTTATTATGACCACCTGACCTGCTGACAACCGTTGATCTAGTGAGCAGTTTCATAGGCTGAGCTTAAATTAAGAGTTTCGCAAAGCAATCAGGGAGTGGGTACTGCTGGCTGGCACTGACTTAATCAGTGGCAGCGACCCCTGGCGCACAAGGATGCCTAGTATTGTGTGTCCATAAAATTGATTAGATGTCTGATATGGGTTTTGTCAACATGTCTGGTGACATATCTGAGAAAGTATAGTGTGTTAATGTAGTCTTGTATTATTTTATGTTGGCTGTGGTGCCAGTCACGGTATTAGCTGATGGCATGAAGAAATAATTACCTTTGAAAATGCAATGAACTCCTGAATGAATCATCTACAATGGTGTGCATGTTGGATGTAGCATAAAATCATTGCAATATCAAATATTTTTTGTAAGACAGTCTTGTATAAGCCACATTTCTTATATTGTGCAATATTGGTTATTTATTAATTTATACTGTACCTTACGTTTAAAGCAGATATCTACCAATCCTGCATTCTCTTCTCAGCCAACTGCCTATGTCTGCCACAAGTGCGGCAGAGACCAGAGTGGGACTTTTATGCCACTCCAGGTGATGTACATCACTAAATTGATAATCACAATGCAAACCATTGTCTAACAAGACAGAATAATGTCTGCTACAACTACTTTTAAAACATTAGTTATTTTTTAATTTTTTATATTGGACATGTAATTAAGGTATTCTATCAGCACTAATTTTTATGTGAGCTTAATTGATTGTGAAGTGCCACGATTTGTAATTATTTACTTAATAAGTGTTTTAACAGGAACCTACATCTAAACAGTAAATGTATGTTCTTATATAGCACAGCATTCAAACCTTAGGAATGCACAGAGCACTTTAGAGAGAAAGGAGACTGAGAGGAGGGAAGGTGACTGGTGTGAAGGAACAAGAAATTGAGAAGACAGAGGGACGGAGGAAAAGTGTTCGGCAGAGGAAAAGAAAACGGGTCAGTGGGGATAGATCAACAGGTAGTCAGACTGAAGAGAACGAGGAGAGACGCGACAGCGATACAGGTGGTGAAGAGGTAGATACCACAGAGGCAGTTGGTAAGACTATGAGACAGAAGACTGATGGAAGAAGACAGTGTTCAGCAAAAAACAGAAAACATGACAGGCGTGAAGGTGACAGGGGAGAAAGTGACCGTAGTGAAGGAGGTAGCCGGGGAAAAGGGACAGGAGAGGAGAGAAGAAAATGTGATGGGAGGAAAGATGAAGGGATGAAAGGAAGTGAGAGTAAATGTGCTAGAAAAGAAGATGACAGGAGGAAAGGGGACAAGAGAAAACGCGACAGGAAAGAAGGGAATGGAAGAGAATGTGACAGGAGAGAAGATGGCAAGAGGAAAAGACAACAACCAGAAATATGCAAACCAGAGGAGCTACTCCGAGGCAGTGATTGAGGGGGCAAGGAGAAAAGATAGAGTGTTTATGGGCGATTCAGTTCTAAGAAAAACAGACAAGACTATATGCGAGGGGAAGGACGTTGTTGTATGTCTACCGGGGGCTAGGATAGAGCATGTGACCGAAAGGGTAGAGAAGGTATTGGGGCATGGCAAGGGAGGGTCTATACTAGTACACGTAGGGACAAATAATGCAGACAAGGAGGGAACAACTGGGATAGTTCAGAAGTACAGACATCTAGTAAGGAAGCTAAAGAAGACAAGAGTGGAACAGGTTGTTCTCTCAGGAATTTTGCCAGTAATGGGAGGAAGGGGGGCATCATACAGAAACTGTAAGAGGATGGCGATCAACGCACTAGTTGAGCAGATGTGTGAAGAAGAGCGCGTGGGATTCATAGATTTATGGGGTACTTTGTTGGAAGAGAAGATATGTACATGAGAGATGGCCTCCATCTAAGTGGAAAGGGGGCAGCAGTATTCTCAGAGAATCAGCTGAGATCTGTTGACAGTGGGACAGGTTGCATCTATTTAAACTAAATTCACAGGGGGGACTCGCAGAGAAGCCTGAAACTGGAGGCATAGATAAAGACAGCAAAAATAATTCAGCAAAGAACAGTCTGGAAAACTGTTCTGAAGCTGGATATAAATGCGTTTGTTTAAATGCAAGGAGTATAGTATACAAAAGAAATGAACTAAACATTATGGTAGAAGATATTGACCCTCACATAATAGGTATAACCGAATCATGGGCAACCACCGATGTATCAGATGCCGAATTGGGATTGACAGGATATGTAATGTTTAGGAAAGATAGAATAGGAAGAAGGGGAGGTGGAGTTATTTTATATATTAAAGAATCTATCCAGGCTTATGAAATAAAATTAGACAGAGAAGCAGATTGCGAAGAAGCTGTTTGGTGTAACATAGTTACAGGAAACTCAACGTTAACGGTTGGATTAGTTTATCGAAGTCCAAACATAAGCATAGAAGAGAATGAAAAAATACAAAACGCTATAAGGGAAGTGAGCAAACGGGACTGTGTTATTATGGGGGATTTCAACCATGGGCATATAAAATGGAAATCTCTACAGAGTATGGGTAGTGAGGACCACAAGTTTTTAGTTTTAGTACAATATAGTTTCCTTTCTCAACATGTGCTAGAACCAACCAGGGGAGAGAATGTGTTAGACATAGTTTTGTCCTCACAGAATGAATTAGTTGACAATGTCAGGATATGTGAGCCACTGGGGAATAGTGATCACAACCAGATACATTTTACCATCAAAGTAAAATCAGAAATGAATAGTAAAAAGCAGTACAGGAGAAATTTCCACAAAGGAAAATATAAGGACATAAGGAAATATTTAGCAAAGATAGACTGGAATAACACACTGAAGAATAAGACAGCAACAGAATGCTGGAATATCTTAAAGAGTGAAAGTATACCATTATTCAAAAAAGGTTCGAGAAACAAGTCAAATAATTACAGACCAGTTAGTTTAACATCAGTGATTTGTAAATTATTAGAAAGACTAATTAAAGATCACATGGTGTATTTTTTTGTTAAACATAACTTGATAAACCCATCTCAACATGGGTTTCTAAAAGCGAGGTCATGCTTAACAAATATGTTATGTTTTTTGGAAGATATCACTAAGTGGGTAGATGATGGATCACCAGTAGATATCATCTACTTAGATTTTCAAAAAGCTTTCGACAAAGTGCCACATCAGAGATTACTGCTTAAACTAAAGGCCCATGGCATAGGAAATGGTATAATTAACTGGATAGAAAAATGGCTGATTGACAGAAGACAACAGGTAGTTGTTGATGGGGAGGCTTCAAACTGGAAATCAGTTTTGAGTGGGGTTCCACAGGGATCAGTACTGGGACCTATATTATTCTTAATATATATAAACGATTTGGACGATGATATAGCTAGCAAGGTGTTGAAATTTGCAGATGATACAAACGTGTTTAGAAGGATTAAAAGTGATGGAGATAGACATCATTTACAAGATGATCTTTACAGGTTGATCAAATGGTCTGAAAAGTGGGAAATGTTGTTCAATTTTGGGAAATGTAAATGCCTTCACACAGGACATGGGAACGAATGTGTAGAATATACAATGGGGGGAACTGTACTAAGTACTACTGTAAAAGAAAAAGACTTAGGGCTGACAATTAGTGCTGACATGAAGGTTTCAGAGCAGTGTGGAATTGCAGCTTCAAAAGGATATCAAATCTTTGGATTGATTAGGCGAAATATAGCATATAAAGAAAAAGAACTAATACTACCGCTGTACAAAACAATAGTTAGGCCTCACTTAGAATATTGTATACAAGCGTGGAGGCCATACCGCAAGAAGGACATAGATATCCTAGAAAGAGTACAGAGGAGAGCGACTAAAATTATACCAAAACTGAGGGATCTTAGTTATAAAAAACACCTAAAAGAATGTGGTTTAACAACACTAGAGACCAGGAGATTGAGAGGAGATCAGATAGAAGTGTTCAAAATATTGAATGGTTATGAAAATATTGATAGAAATATGTTTTTTTCAGTTAAGAAAGATAGAAAGACTAGAGGACATGAAGTTACATTAGTAAAGGAGCAGTGTAGATTAGACGTAAGAAAGTTCTCATTTTCACAAAGGACTGAATGAATGGAACAGATTATCTGATGATTGTGTGGGTGCTAGTAGTGTGAATATGTTTAAAAATAAAAATGACACACCTCAGAAGGGCTGGATATATGTAGATAAAAGGGTTGGACTCTCGATAAGCCAAAGGGCTTCCTTGTCCACCTGCCATCTAGAGTTAATTCTCTGGATGGCATCTTGTTAAATCTTGTTAAATCTTTAAACTTTACTCTCTGGCAAACCTGTTTGAACACCATCTCAACTTGAAGCATTCAGCCACACTGCAATTACTGCGCAAAGACTATTTGTACACAAATATCCACCAATGTGTGTAGCCAAGTAGTATTCATACAGCTGAGTGAACATTACTATTAAGTAACTAATTGATTGAATTGTGTTATATTTGTCCTTCATCAGCCCCCCTATTTCACTACGTCTACAATGTGAGCTCCCCAAAGCGGGGTGATGACATAGTCTATGGACCTTACCCCATCTACGGTGGACTGGCTTACCTTGGACGGAAATATCGAAACCTATATGTAAGTGACGTTGGTGGTACTCTGTAGATTGGCTCATTGTTTGATGTGTGTCATGACCCTTGAATCCTTTGTTTCTTCCTTTGTATCTCCAGTATTTCCTCCGTCTTTTCCCTTTTCTTCGCTACGTTTTTTCCTCGTACATAAGCCAGCCATTGATCATTCCCAGAATCTCACCAGATCTGGCCCCAGTTCTCACTGCTAGACATGATAATATTAATAATAATATATTTTCAATATACTACACATCCTCCTTAGTTTCTTTGCAATTCCATCCATCTGTTGATGACTTTTGCTCAATACATGACAGTGAGAATGCTTAATCCTTTGGATTTGTTGTGGTACTGAGCTCAGATTTTCTGAGGATATTAGCACTAAAATGTCATTTCATTATTATTACTATTTATTAAGCACTAAATCCTGCTTAGCAGATCGACACGCTGTACAATAAAGTAAATGTATATAAAAAGCACAAATAAATAAATCATTGAATAGATATTTAAAAAAATATAAAATAAACACTGGTAGGGCCTAAGACAGATAATACTCAAATATGAAATTACAAATAATGTCTATCGTGATAAAATATTAACTAATTAAAATGTCTAATAAAAAGATGAGTCTCTTAGTGTGCTGCCTGTTTATGATTTACGATATTGAGCACGACCTCCAAGCAGTTAACTATTATTCATTTGTTAATAACCGCTCAAACACGTAATGCTGTGAAAATGGTTTTGTGAATGGTGACTTCATACAAAAAATGCAGGTATTTCACTAAATCCACCTTGTCTAACAATTTGTTTGCATAGCATGGAATAAATATCTTGTAGGATGTTACTATATGGATCTATTTCGCAAAAGTTTCTTCAGATTTTTATGAAAACGTCACATTTATATTAATTAAGTGGGATATGATCGTCAGACGGCCTAGTGTAACATACTTCTTCCTAATTTCCCTATGAACATCCAGTTCTTTTATCCAGCCTGATTCCTTCTGCCTTCACCCCCTCTCTCCTGCTTCCTTCTGCCTTCACTTCCTCTCTCTCCTGCTTCCTTCTGCCTTCACTCCCTCTCTCTCCTGCTTCCTTCTGCTTTCACCCCCTCTCTCTCCTGCTTCCTTCTGCCTTCACTTCCTCTCTCTCCTGCTTTCTTCTGCCTTCACTCCCTCTCTCTCCTGCTTCCTTCTGCCTTCACTTCCTCTCTCTCTCCTGCTTCCTTCTGCCTTCACTTCCTCTCTCTCCTGCTTCCTTCTGCCTTCACTCCCTCTCTCTCCTGCTTCCTTCTGCCTTCACCCCCTCTCTCTCCTGCTTCCTTCTGCCTTCACCCCCTCTCTCTCCTGCTTCCTTCTGCCTTCACTCCCTCTCTCTCCTGCTTCCTTCTGCCTTCACTCCCTCTCTCTCCTGCTTCCTTCTGCCTTCACCCCCTCTCTCCTGCTTCCTTCTGCCTTCACTTCCTCTCTCTCCTGCTTCCTTCTGCCTTCACTCCCTCTCTCTCCTGCTTCCTTCTGCCTTCACCCCCTCTCTCTCCTGCTTCCTTCTGCCTTCACTTCCTCTCTCTCCTGCTTCCTTCTGCCTTCACTCCCTCTCTCTCCTGCTTCCTTCTGCCTTCACTTCCTCTCTCTCTCCTGCTTCCTTCTGCCTTCACTTCCTCTCTCTCCTGCTTCCTTCTGCCTTCACCCCCTCTCTCTCCTGCTTCCTTCTGCCTTCACTCACTCTCTCTCCTGCTTCCTTCTGCCTACACTCCCTCTCTCTCCTGCTTCCTTCTGCCTTCACTCCCTCTCTCTCCTGCTTCCTTCTGCCTTCACTCCCTCTCTCTCCTGCTTCCACAATTTTGTTCCACCTTATATTTCTCTCCGTCTCTGCACTTCAAGGGCAGGTTGTCTCTTCCTTGGGTCTTTATTAATTAATATTATATTTTAAGACTAGAATAAATATTTTGAAGACATTCTGTCAACCATCAAAATTAGCATGTCTTCCACCCCATATATATATATATATATATGAAATTATTTCTTGATACTATTTTGAAAGACTTGTATCTGTTCATTTTTCATTTTAAAATCTATGCCAAATTTGTGTTATCACTCCATATTTATTATCATTTCATAGTAAATAGCTTTAAAGGTACAGAACACAACTACATTTCAGGAACTTATGAGATTGTCTTAGCAAGTTTTTGTTTCCAGGTAAGTACAAATGGCTACGTGTCTCTTGATAAGAAGTTCAAAAAGGCGAATCCGTTTCCCGGTTGGCAATACCCTGCGAACATACCCATCATCGCCCCCTACTGGACAGATCTGGACCTGTCAAGCGGGCCGGGGGCGTTGCATATCGACGTATATTCTGAAATTAACCAGACCGAGGAAGGAACGAAGATTTTCAGTCAGTTTAAGAACGACGTTGCGAGGTGGCGGAATGTCAGCTTCTCTCCAACGTTTCTTCTTGTGGCAACGTGGGAGAACGCTCGCGCATACCCCGACTATCTCTACAACGAATCAGAGGTACGTGTCGCCATTCCGCATGAACCCATTAGACCTCCCATTAGTTTTGTATTTTCCCGATTTCCCCCCCCCTTTGACCAGAAACATGAAAACGTGCAGTCTGTACGTTCAAACGTTGTTTCTAATGTGTTTCCATAGCTGTCCACTAGATGGCGCCACAGTTATTTTGGGCAGGTTTTGCTGACTCGGAATGTCTACATGCGGGTTTGTCCAACTTGAGGTCTAAAGGGTAGCAATCTGTACGCAGTTAGTTGACGACTGGCAACATCACCTTGCCATTTCTGTTATTTGTATTTTTTCACTTGAGAAGTGTGTTTTAGACGGTTACGCCCGAGATTCGTTTGGTTTACACAACTTTATGTATCCTTATAATGCGCTATTAAATAGTTAGTTTGTTTATCATTTTTTTATTTAGAGATTTATTACATTTTTTGCACGAATCATGATTTACATTTCAATTACGACATGACTAAGGAACACAAGTAATGTGTAACGGCGTCCACTTATTACATAATGCATTTACTTGTTTCCTGTTACCACGTGTGTACTCTAATGAACAAGGTGTAACAATGAAGATTATTATTAATTGCAAATAAAATTCACACGGATGTTTATTGCAAATTTATATTGAAATACTGCTAAAATGTTTATTTTTCAGCTTTAATATAGAATAGAAGTACCGGGCTGGGAGCTTCCCTGAATACCAATTTCTGTACTTTTCCTTGTTTCTGCCTTAACAATGACGTCAAGGTCACAAAGTCATGTATGTAGTGTTTAGTAAATATTGGTTCACACCGACACCAACCTCTAGAGCAGTGTTGTGAAGTAGTGAGGCAACTGCATGTTCCCAGACATGTTTGCAGTAAAATTAAAAATCATGCAGAAGAATCACTTCCTGTCTGTTTGCTGAACATTCTTCAGGATAGTTTGTTGTATTTATTCAGAGACAGTAAAGTAAGACGTACACGTGGTTCTTTGGGTTGGCACTCAATTCAACTTTATTTGCATATCAGTGTATCACTACTCACATAGTTCTTAGCTACGTGTATCACTACGCATCACTACACAAGTAGTCCACTACATAGACATGCATATATGGCATATAGTTCAATTCTATGCAAATTTGTTCTTTTAGACATATCCAATACATGAATTGTTTACCTCGTAGAGACTTTTGTCGGTGTAGCACACCAACTTCTTTAGTACATGTGACGCATGGTGTCATCAGAAAGGCCAGGACACCAATCAACGAGGGGAATTACGAACTATCTCACATGTACGATGACGTCATATGTCACATGTACTGAAGAAGTTGGTGTGCTACGCTAACAAAAGCCTCTACAAGGTACAAAATTCACGTATTGGATATGTTTAAAAGAACTGATTTGCATAATTCCTATCTGTGTTTACTTACGCAATTAAGGCAGACACATTCAAGGCGATATGTTTTATTCAAGCAAACAACGTAGGCTGCAATCGCCTCAAAATGTTTTTGTTGTGACTTATGTATGTTTGAAAGGAATAATTTAAATGTGTAGTTAATATATCCCCAAACTATATAGTTAATCACGTTATTATTATTAAATTATCTGATGTATGTGTGAATATTGCACACATCTCAAATGCCTACAAGTAAGGAAAAATACCTTAGATCACATAATCATACAAACATGATCAGTGCAAAATAAATAAATTTCAAAATATGGTGGATAATTCTGATATTTCAGAATAAGTTTCAACAACAAATACAAACAAAGATATTTATATTCATTTATGATTGTTTATCTGCAAATGTCAACTTAAATAGTAAAGTTTGTTACATGTTTTCTCTGACAGAGTGTCAGTTTCCAAGCGGTACTTGCCACTGACAGCAAACAGTCGTTCCTGCTGTATGATTATGGGTCCGGAGTCATGAGATGGGGCAGAAATGTACAGTGGAAAGATCGACGCATTATTCTTGGGTTTACCGATGGTTCTGATCAAGACAATCGTGTGGGTACATCGTCTATTTATAGACCGGATCTCGACACAAACATTGGTATGATGAGCACTCTTTTCTTCTCTGAGTAAAACGAAAGGTCGACAGTTTGTCGCTAAACTGAGAGGATTGTTACCATGTATAATGTGAAGTTATTATTTTGATAAATTTATTGTTTAGTATTCCAAGAGGGTTTTGCTAAGTCTTTGTCTTGTTTGTAAATGTTTGCTATTTAAACAGGATACATTTCTTTAATGGTTCAATCCATTTTAACAGACACTCACACATGTGAAAGTGTTGGACATTTAGGGACCTGATCTTGACTCAAACATTGGTACGATGAATATTGTTTTCTCTTAAGAATGTACATATAAAGCTAGAGGGTGTTAGTTTGTTGTTAAAACTGGGAGGATTGTTGACATGTATAATGTGAAGTTATTTTAATGTTAAAGGGGTTATTTAATATTCGCAAGTTTTTGTCTTGTTCATAAATGTTGTTTATTTAAATAGAATGCTTGTTAATCCATTTTAACACATACACACTGACACACACTAGCACGCACGCACGCACGCACGCACGCACACACACACACTTGCATACATACACACACCTACACCAGTGTTTCCTCTGGTATGTGATTAGCAAGGCGGGCCACCTTGCTACTTTATTCACCCACCTCGTCCAATATTTCAAGAAACTACCGCCTTGTAGCTATATTTCTGGTGTGCATATTTATGATTTAAAATATATTTTCCCCATTACTGGTGGCTTTCAAAGTCCTCAAAGATCACCAGAGCAAATAACAGGTAGTTTACGGATATCAGTTAGATGCCCTATCCCGTCTGTTGGTGTGCCTTGGACAGATGGAACAACATGATTCCGTGTGGTCAAAATGAAAGTGATGTTGCTGTTACTTGCTGTGTTACACAACTGCCGTCGAGTTAGGCACATTGTGTCCACTGTTTCTTCGTACCGCGTGAACGTACGTTGACTGTGCACATTTGTGCTGCTTCTAAACTCTATAGACGTGTCAGTTTACAATTTATCGACGCACTCCGCATAAATAAACTTCAACATGACACCAGATGTGAACGTGTCAGCCAATCACTGGCCTCAATGCTTTGCGGAAAAGCATACTGAAAGGAGGCTTTCCATTGAAATTGTAGCAACTTTTGGGGCACTATGGGCGAATGTGGCCCACAGGGCTATTTCATATGGCCCGTGGACTAAAAGTGAGATTGTCAACAATGCCGCCCGTGGGATGACAACAGTAGACTTGCTGTTGCAACAAGTCTTCTGTTGTCATCCCATGGAAGGCAGTATTGCTGCATCATCACTTAAGAAAGCCTGAATGCCAAGTAAATGAAAATGCAGAACGCAATGACCTCCTTCGTGAAGACTCGCGACCAAAGCCATTAGCATTTCCAATACCTTTTAGCTGAAATGATGGCGCAATATCAAAATCTCCTTAATTGTGAAAAGCGCCAAGTCAGTGTGCTTTGTTGCGCCACACATCAGCCCAATGAAATGAGAGCTGTTCATGGAGCAGAAGGGTATTGAATTACCGGAATTTGCAGACCCCCAAATGGATTTGTGAGAACATCTCATCATTTAGATTTTCCCGTTCATCTCCGATTCCGAGTCATGTTGTCCGCTGTGGGAGACACAATGGCGGAACACAAAGCTGAGTGTCTTTCCGGTCTTAGGACTTGCAGTGAGGAGCCTTATTTTCCAACCCGTTCCATGTGGAACACGATGAAGCAATGGAAGCTGTGTGGATACAGTTCACCGAACTACAGAGCAACTGAATGACACTCAATGCTACCGCCAACGAGGTGATGCATGTAGAATGTTACTACATGCATTTGGCAACGGATTGCTTTCCTGATTTGGCCAAACACGCTAAGCTCATTGCCAAGCTGTTTGGTAGTGCGGCAACTGCACCAAGTGTCATTTCTGTTCCAAGAACACTGACCCATGGATAATGGACATTAACGGTGACGTCCAAGAGTTATTCACATTTAGACGTTGATGTTTGATGATAATGATACGTCTTCTTCGTAACTGGCAACAATTTGTAAGTTAAATTTCAATGCATAGTTCTAAACAAGATGGCTTAAATTCAGATTCCAAGCCTGTACCAGTTTTCATGAGGTTTAGGCTAAAAATCATCAGTAGTCAATTGTGTGGCCCACTGACTTAGTCCAAGTCATCTGTTTGGCCAGCCATTCAAAAAGGTTGCCAGCCCTTGATCTAAAACATGGCATTGTTGATTATGCTCCATTTTGCATAAACATGAACTTAGCAAACACACAAAAGTCATGTTTCGGGTTTATTAAACATGAAATATATATGTATTCATCCATTTGTTGATAATGATTATTTGTACGGCCATGTACATATTTGTATTCAACATCCAGTAACAACATAATCTTTTTTCTAGATTTTGTTACTTTTTAAATACAATCCCTGTCAGACTAACACACGTAAACAAAATTTGTCTCTTCTAACTTCAATGGGAAAACATCAGAATGCACCATCTTGAAACAAATAAATATTTAGAGAAATTATGGGGGCATGCACAGACCTAGCAACAGTGCGCTTTGCGCCGAATGTGCTCGTCTTGTTCACACCACATACCACCTTGCACCTAATTTTACCCAGGGGAAACAATGTACACAAACACACACTCTCTCTCTCACACACACACAATCACATACACACTGTCACACACACTCACGCACACACACACACACACTCACACACACACACACACTCTCTCACACACACACACATCACACACACAAACACAAACACACACACACACACACACACACTCTCTCACACACACACACAATCACATACACACTGTCACACACACTCACGCACACACACACATACACACACACTCTCACACACACACACACACACACATCACATCAAACACACACACACTCACACACACTCACACATATACTCACACACTCTCACACACACACACACACACACATACACACACACACACACACACTCACACACACTCACACACTCACACACACACAAGATACACACAGATTGCCACATCGTGATACAAAATGTTTCTCACGTTGTATTTGACAGAGGTGCCCGGCAAGTACATGTACTCGCTGGGTGCACCTATCACCAACCATGACATGGCCTGCATACGCTGGGCCTTTGGGGACAAGCCAGTCGATCCGACGTCTCCCCCTCAGTGTCCGTGCGACATTCCTCACATGAAGATCGATATTCGGTACCGCCGCGTCAGAGGCTCTTGCTACGTTATGCGATCGCTTGATGTTGACAGAAGTTTATCATACAAGGATAAGTTTGCGCCCTGTTGCTATGATAGGTAATTGTTTACGTGATTATCCTACCTGTCCTTTTCGTTCCTTAATTACCCATAATGCTTCAGTGCATCTTCTTACCTCTGGCCACCATTGTTTTTCAGTTGTTCTTTCTCTTTCTAGTGAATGAGTGTTTTGTTATGGAATTGATTAATACAGCACTTAAGTGAAAGACAGATAATGCAAGATAATAAAACACTACATTACTTGGTTGGCAGCAGAAGCGAGGCCGTCACCAGTTTATATATGTATGCAGACCCCTGTATAAAATGATACAGCAATCAACCGACAAAATGTGTAACTGATCACTGTCAGCTTCTGATAATGGTAGACAACTTGTTGTGACATTGTTACAGAATGCAATTAATAACCCTAAATGAGCAACTAACACAGCCTTAATGATGAATAACAACTGTGCTAAGGTCAATAGACAAAGATACGAGCTGTACATTGTGCCAATATATGATTTTTTTTACACATTCCTGTTTACATGTTCCTTGCAGAGATGAGAGGATTTGTACTGGGTAATTGTAATCATGTGTAACTGATTACAATTTTTAAGCAATTAATTGTACTCATACTCAAATACATTTGTAAAAGAAGCAAATAAATAATACTCAGTTACATTGCCAAAGTAGTAATAAATAGTGATCTTTTAATGTTCTGCTCACACGAGCACATCGTTTCACAGGGACATCTACATTTTTGATGTGTTTGTAGCAACATATCACATGACGTGTGTTTGTAGGAACAGATCATGTGGCATGTTTGTAGCAACACATGTGACGTGTGTCTATAGCAACACATCATGTGACATGACTTTGTAGCAACACAACATGTGACGTGTGTTTGTAGCAACACAACATGTGACGTGTTTGTAGCAACACAACATGTGACATGTGTTTGTAGCAACACAACATGTGACGTGTGTTTGTAGCAACACAACATGTGACGTGTGTTTGTAGCAACACAACATGTGACGTGTGTTTGTAGCAACACAACATGTGACGTGTGTTTGTAGCAACACCACGTGTGACGTGTGTTTGTAGCAACACAACGTGTGACGTGTGTTTGTAGCAACACAACATGTGACGTGTGTTTGTAGCAACACAACATGTGACGTGTGTTTGTAGCAGCACAACATGTGACGTGTGTTTGTAGCAACACAACGTGTGACGTGTGTTTGTAGCAACACAACATGTGACGTGTGTTTGTAGCAGCACAACATGTGACGTGTGTTTGTAGCAACACATGTGACGTGTGTTTGTAGCAACACAACATGTGACGTGTGTTTGTAGCAACACAACATGTGACATGTGTTTGTAGCAACATAACATGTGACATGTGTTTGTAGCAACACAACATGTGATGAGTGTTTGTAGCAACATAACATGTGATGTGTGTTTGTAGCAACACAACATGTGACGTGTGTTTGTAGCAACACAACATGTGATGAGTGTTTGTAGCAACATAACATGTGACGTGTGTTTGTAGCAACACAACATGTGACGTGTGTTTGTAGCAACACAACGTGTGACATGTGTTTGCAGCAAGACTGGCGTCCTGTTGCCAGCCCAGATTGTCCTACAGTCTGGTGACAGTCGCCAACGAGTCGACACCTTCATCTCTCCGGCATACCGGCCAGCCTACCAGGCATGTTGTAACATGTCTGATCTCTGTCACATCTTCGTCACAATCTCCAGTAAGTACTAACTACGTGAGCACAATCTCCAGTAAGTACTAACTACGTGAGCACAATCTCCAGTAAGTACTAACTACGTGAGCACAATCTCCAGTAAGTACTAACTACGTGAGCACAATCTCCAGTAAGTACTAACTACGTGAGCACAATCTCCAGTAAGTACTAACTACGTGAGCACAATCTCCAGTAAGTACTAACTACGTGAGCACAATCTCCAGTAAGTACTAACTACGTGAGCACAATCTCCAGTAAGTACTAACTACGTGAGCACAATCTCCAGTAAGTACTAACTACGTGAGCACAATCTCCAGTAAGTACTAACTACGTCCACTTCACAGTCTCTCTCTCTCCCCGTGACACCAGAACTATAAAAAGCATGAAGGTTTAGTTGACATATGTGTAAACTCTAATAAAAATAAGGTAAGTTCTTATGTATAGCGCAGTATCCAGTCCTCAGGACTGCGCAAAGCACTTTATTCCCTGGCTGACCTGTTCAATCGAACACCATCTCGACTTCTTTGGGAAGCATCCAGCCATGTTGCAATTAATGCACAAAAACTATTCGTATCCACCACTGTCTGTAGCCAGGTACTCATTTATACATATCAGTGAACTGAAGCAACTAGAATGAACAAACTTGCCCAAGGCTCGACACTGCAGTACAGGATTTGAACCCGGGTTCTCTCGGTTGAGAGTCTGAAGCTCTAGCCACTGCACCAGTCTGCACCATCTAATAAAGCTGTTTAATGTACTAACACGTGTTAACGATGTCTAATTATAACCGACATATTCAAGTGGGTAGTTTCTTTCCACACTCTGTTATTGACTGGAATTCCATTCGTCCAGAAATATTACTAACTGACAAAACTACCACTTTTTAATGCAGAATAGAAGATACTTATTGGTGTAGGTACTGGAAACCTTGTGGTCAGCACCCACAGCAATATAGACGTAACTTCAAAATATATTTTTATATTGGTTCTAAAACACCTGATGCTGTCCACAGGGTGAACGTGGAACTATAGACAATTTAAATAACACCTTTATTTGTACATTTAGTAGGTACCGGTAATTGCACCCTACTGTCTTGCCCTCCATGGCTTCCTATCACCAACCACCTCTCCAACTTTCATCTTCAGATTTTACAAATCCTCCTGTGGCCTTGTTGTTTCTCCTCACCTAGTTCTGATCTATTCCCGTGGTTCATTCGGCGTTTTATCCACCCTCTTTATTTTTTGTAATTCTCCAACTCTGATTATATTTTCTACATCATTATCGGGAAGAATCATTCAGTGTTGTTCTCCTCCTGTTTCCCTGTCTGTCAGGGGTGAGGCTGGCTTCGATTCTCATCCTCAGTTTTTTTATTTTCTTTCCCCTCACTGATATTGCACTGCTTTCTCCACCAGTCGTCTCCTTCCCCTCTCTCTTCCCCTCCCATTCTCCTCTCCCAATCCTTCCAAATCTCTCTACACAATCCTCCCATCGCAGTCTAGGTCTTCTATTCAGTGTATGATTGTTAAAATTATGTCTATCACTTTGAAAGCTGTCCAGAAGGTTTCCAATATCTACACTAATAAGTTATTGTCTCCTCTGCATTTAAGATTAGTAGTTTCGTCACAGTTTAATATTTTCGGGCTAAGGTAATTCCAGTCAGCAGCTGTGCATGGAAAGAAACTACTTGAATATGTTGGTTTTAATCAGAAGTGCTAGCCCGTTTGTACAACTGTTGTTATTTTGTTCTAATGAAATCATCAGACAAACTGTACTTTATACTGTAACATAAAGCTATTAACTCTCACTTATGATTTAAGTCAGTTTGCTATGATTTCAACAATAGTTTATATTATTGTCTTTGTGGTGTGGAGTAGGACAGTGAAGAGGGCATCAGACTCTCAACCATGAGATTCCTGGTTCAGTGTTTAAAATATTGAATGGTTATGAAAAAATTGATCGAAATTTATAGAAATATTTGTTCTCAGTTAAGAAAGATAGAAGGACCAGAGGACATGAAGTTACATTAGCAAAGGAGCAGTGTAGATTAGATATAAGAAAGTTACCATTTTCACAAAGGACTGTAAATGAATGGAACAGATCATCTGCTGATTGTGTGGGTGCTAGTAGCTTGAATATGTTTGTTTTTTTAAATTGACTCATACTTCAGAAGGGCAGGATACACTTAGATAAAAGGGTTGGACTCTTGATAAGCCAAAGGGCTTCCTTGTTCACCTGCCATCTAGAGTTAATTCTGTTGGTGGCAATCTTGTTAAATCCTCGTGTTGCCATTTAGAATCTTGGGCAAGTTCGTTCACTCTATGTTGCTCCAGTTCACTCAGCTGTATGAACGAGTACCTGTGGCTATAGACAGTAGGGGAAATTTGTATACAAATAATTTTCCTGCAGTAATTGCAGTGTAGCTGAATGCTTCCCAGAGAAGTCAACGCTAGTGTTCAATTGAACAGGACTGTCAGGATGTAAAGTGCTTTGAGTAGTCCTAATGACTGGATACCACACTAATTGAGAACATACCTTTCTTTTCTTTTTATAAGCCTACTGTGTACAATACTGCTCACCGTTGACACACTATGCACACCTGAACACGAACGAACCTGAATAGCTTTGAGCTCAATCATTTGAAGAGGGAGATTACGCATAAGCTTAATATAATTATGAATTAATCGAAAATATCATAGTCATCTATATTGGAGCAGTAAGTTATGCTACATTTTGCATATAACTTTGTAGTAATATTCTTTGGCATACAGCTGACAGTCACATTACAGCCAATGAAGTGGCTACATCTTGCCTGCAAATGCCACAATTCTTACGTAATCATTGTTGAGGGGTGTATTACAATAAAAAGTGGACATGCATGGGGTGAAATATATAGAATAAACAATAATGAACAATACAAACAATAATGAACAATACAAACAATAATGAACAATACAAATAATAATGAACAATACAAACAATAATGAACAATACAAACAATAATTAACAATACAAACAATAATGAACAATACAAACAATAATGAACAATACAAACAATAATGAACAATACAAACAATAATGAACAATACAAACAATAATGAACAACTTGAAGAAGACTGCACGAGGTGGCCAAAATATACAGATCACTAGAAACAAGTTTCTTGAGCAGTAACTATGTACAGTATCAAGAAACGAGATCTTCTATCCATTCAAGGAATAAGGAACAACATCTTTACCATTTATTTTGTACTCGCATCACATGACTGCACTGTCACATGGTGTCATATGACATCAGACATTCTTGTGTTTTGCTGCATTGTTAAGTGTATTGCAGGTATGGTGAGCGGCTATATGACATTCAAGACATGGTCCCGCAAGACCTTCTCTCACCCTGCATTTGGGCAGTTTGTGCTTGCCGATATCAACAATGGGTAAGGCTGTTGTCTTCTTGTCAGAGTGTAATGTTTACCCAAAAGTTATATGGAATTTTCTGCTCTCTGCCAGATATATTATGTAGGATATTTATGAAAATGTGTTTATAGAAAATATTTTGCTATAGAATTTCTGGAGATTTCTGTTCTGTGTGGCAAAAAAAATGTATAGACATTTATAGAATATTCTATAGAATACACTTTAGATTTCTATGGAAATTCACCTGGTTATAGAATTTCTGTAAAATTATATAGAATATTATATAGAATTCCATGAAACGTTTGATGCCACATCATTCTACAGAAAGTTTTTAGATTTCTACACATTTTCCTGTACATTTTTCTATGTATTTCTGTAGGATTCTATAGAATTTTTCCAGAAAGAATATTGCTGCCTGAACAACTGACATTTTATTGATGAACTTTACCTGTAGAGTGCTTATTTATCGTAGAAGTTCATTTAAGCTAAATTATGAATTAAATAAATGTTGCTAGTTGTTAGTGCGGTTTCTATACATTTTATAATTCTATGTATATATATATATATATATTTACATTGACAAATGTGTATAGTTTCACATTCATTCCATGCTTTTCGTGTAAAGTGAGTTTTGACCTACAAAGGAAATGTCCTGTATGGAGCACAGTGGTGCAGTGGATAGAACATCGGACTCTCAATCAAGAGAACCCAGGTTTGAATCCTGTGCTGCTGTGTTGAATCTTGGACAAGTTCATTCACTCTACTCCAATTCACTCAGCGGTATGAATGAGTACCTGGCTGTAGACAGTGGTGGAAATTTGTGTGCACGAATAGTCTTTGCACATTAATTGCAGCATGGCTGGATGCTTCCTAAAGAAATCGAGATGGTGTTCGATTGAACAGGTCAGCCAGGGAATAAAGTGTAAAGCACGTTGAGCAGTCCTAAGGACTGATATTTTGCGCTGGATACAGATAGAAGTCCCTGAAATGTTCACAACTCTTCTTTGGACCGTTGCGTGACTATTGTGATGCCGAGCCGACCGAGCAGTTGGTGAATCTTTACTCTAAATAACAGTAAATTCATAATTACTATTCTTGCAGATCGTTCGTCCTTCAGATGCGGGCTGGTTCACCAGTTACTAACCTCACGGCGTCTCCCAACGTCACAGTCCCTGTCGCATTTGCTGCAGAGGTAAGGCACACCTCTCTACTGGAGATGTGTTGGCTGTGGACCAAACAGCAAAATAAGCAATTGACAGAGTTAGTCGCAATTTAAAGCTACTTTCTCATTCTGTCTACTACCCCAGCCCGAATAAGCTCCCTTTGTGTGTCGGCCTGTAATGTGTGATTAGATTACGTCCTATGTGTAGTTTTTTGCAACGTGATCAAGTTACGTGAAATGTCTCCAACTGATCGGTGAATGGTTTAAGTAGCACGGAACAATCGCAGAAAAAGCATAACACTGCAAACAATCATCCAGTACAAACCCTAAAGCCGGTGAAACCCTTAACCAATGGAGAATTAAAAAAAATGAAAGGTTATATTCCTTTCCATGGCTCGTAGGTTAATCCCCCAGAAACTTTGGCACCCGAGATGCAAACTGTTTGTGAGGAAAAGGTTACTGTACACGCTCTCTCACACAGACACACACACACACACACACACACACACACACACACACACACACACACACACACACACACACACACACACACACACACACACACACACACACACACACACACACACACACACACACACACACACACACACACACACACACAGAATCACACAAACACACACTAGCTCAGTTAGATACATGTCAGTTGTTGTGTTGCCAGGCCTTTGCCTCAGATCGCTTTGAGGTACGCTGGACTGCAGACGGAGACGCTGCAATCCATGTTGGTGGTAAAGCTGTAGGCACAATGAAGTTCCTGCCACTGGGGTTTCAAATTTGGTACAAGGGTGTTTCCTTAGAGAGGCTGCACGGCACGGAGGTGAACCACACCCAAGACATTGTCGTGTATTTCAACGCCACACAGGTTGCACTGAGGGTGAGCACTGAGGGTTATCTCATACACACACCGTGCACACGCACTACGCACGCATGCGCAAACACAAATGCATACACGCACACTAGCTCAGGTATATATATATATATATAATATCAGGGCTGCTAACCATTACGGATTTTCCATGATCATTACGGAAATTCACCTCAGATTACAGCATTACGGAAACTGCCGCCATATTACAGAAATACAAATATCCAACTGAAGAACATGACACACGTTAAAGAATTGCTAAATCTATAAATAATTCTGCTCCAGATGCCCTGAGGAAACTGTCATCATTCATTTGTTACAAGTTATCAACACATGTTTAGTCCACTGCAAGTTCTACGAAGTCAGTACAGTGACGTCTTCCAATGTTGTTTGCTGTGTTACAACTTCGACTGCCAGCAGCCTGCTGATGACTGCCGTGGCACGTGGATGTATTACTAGTACAGTGTACGTCTACAGCCGTCAGTCAACAGCAATTACAGTGGGGAAAATATAAATGTCATTAATGCGCCTCTACATATTAATAAAATTTTTAGAATTATATTATGAAATAAATAAATTAAGAAGACGTTAGGTAGATCCATTAAATTACGTTAAATATTTATGGTTTTCTGAAAATGATGAATATAATTATAACATGTCTTAGACGAATGTAAAATAAGAAATACAACTGTTGTAATTGCCATAGAAAACTATCATATTTTATGGAGGGCTTTTTATTTAAATACAATAATTTAACATTATCATTGACCATTAGTAATAATTATAATGTTGCCTGCTGTGTGTTTTAAATTTGGAAGCTCTTTGGATGATTATTGGCTATTCACTGGTGCTGGCATGTCTGGCCAAGCATGGACTTTGACAGTGGTAATTAACTCAGTGTAACTTATTGAATGTTGTAAAACAAACATCTCTTTGAAGTGCAAACGGACAACCTTAACTGGCACAGGAGTTACAGTGTGGCAAGACAGTTATGTTGAAACAAAGTATGTTTAGTTTGTGGGGGAGGCAGGGGGTCATTACAGAAATTGTTTTTGTCAGGTAGGCAGCCCTGTAATATATATATATATATATAGATATACGTAAGTTATAAACAACGTCATTGTGTATTTCAATGCCATGCTTATTGCACTGGGGATGAAAGGGATAATGTACTGATAATTACTAGCATACCCCCAGTCATGGAGCAGCACCTCATGCCATTATCAAAGCAGCTATCATCATTTCATACTTGTTTATCTTAAACACTCTGCCCTGTTGTTACTAGATGTTCTAATTTTCTCATTATACGGCCTATAAATCTTGCTTGTTGTCTTCTAGTTTTGTAGTCCTGGTGCTGCACGCCCCCTGCCAACATAGGTTTCTTTATATTTTCTTTTTAATTAAACTATAAACTAATAATTTCCAAACATTAACCAAAAATTAAGGTGTCCGTTCTATGAGAAAAACGACATTTATCACGAGTGGTTGGCAACATTTTTCAGAAATAGCTAAAATCACAAAATATGCCATAAATAAAATAATTTTAGTTAAATCTCATTATAAATTCACAGGTAGATAAGATGTCTACAACAGGGTTGCTGGCAACATCCATTACGCCGGAGAAACAAAGAATTGACCACCAGTTCAAAAAGTCACTTCGAAGTGCACAGTTCAAGAAAGAACTATCACAATTTCTTCTGGATACGTGGCAGCAACCCTTGTATGCACCAGAATTAACTAGTCGGTCTCTTTATGTGACTAACGGAGAAGAGTGTCACTTGCTCCAAGTAGCGATGACTGACAGAAATCATGTGACCACGACACCAGTTCTTGAGCTTAGCTGTAACCATGAAGAAGCAGATAGACGCCTTCTACCTCACGCCTCTCATGCGGCTCAACGTGGTTCTAACAAGTGGTTCTCAGGTCACCTGATAGCGATGTAGCCGTAATAGCAGTTGGAATTAGTCATTCAGTTCCAGCTACAATGCTATTTAACACTGGGACACAACAGCGGGAGAGAAACATCAATATCACTCAAATTGGATCTACCATCAGACCAGACATGTGTGAAGCCCTGATTGGCTATCATGCATTTAGTGGTTGTGACTCAACCAGCGCGTTTGTTGGTCACGGTAAAGCAAAAGGCTACAAACTGCTACGTGAGCACTGTTCCTTCAGAAGTACCATGGCCAAACTTGGCAAATCCTTTGTCGCCGATAAGGAACTTATTGCAGGAAGGTGAAGCGGCAGTGTCAGAAGACGACTCCGATATGGAGTGACATGGTCTATGATGGTCCATGAAACTGTTTGTCAGTTGATGAACTTCAATAGAGAACCTTTAAATTATGATATACTTTAAATTTGTTATCATTATTATCATACTATTTGCGATTTGCCAAAATGCCTACTTACATTAACATAATTATGAAGTCAATGCATGCATCTCATAATTACGCATTTATATGTCAAAAAGAGAAACATGTTATGTTATTAAATATATGTCGGCCAGAAATGTATGTAATCACACTGAAAGTCGTTTACACGAACACAACATGAGCTATGCCCACTCTGAAAGGACTTTGTGGTTTTGTTCGATAAGGGGATACTGAAATGTCTGTATAATTGTTCAAACATAACAAATAACAATTATTCGTTCAGTAAGTCGAAGTTATTAACCATATAAACATAGACACCTGGTCTGTTGATATGTAATTTTATATCAAGCATTATGTTGTAACGTATGTGATTCCTTTCACCGTATGTCGATGAAAAACTGTGTATTTTATATTGGCGAAAAGTTAAATGTATACACCTGATTGGTGGTAAAAAATTGCTTTGCATTATGTTATGACCAACTATGTGAGACTATAAGATGATTAGCAAATAAATAGTTGATTTAGAGCATATTGTGTGACATTTCGTCATTTCCCGCCATTTTCTCGATTTAGGGGGTAGGTCTACATATATGATGATATCTTCATTAATATTGAATATTTCTCACCAGTTGTTTTTCCAAGTAATAATATGTGGATATTGGAACATACTGATATGACATTATCTGGTCAATATACTATGGGTATGAGGGTGGAACAAACGGAAGCGCTACGCATATAGATTTTACTGAAAAAAGTTAGACATTTTTACACAAAATTATCGAACGTATTCTATTAATGATTGCAATTTATACATTTTGTGTTACAGTGTTATTGTGCATTCACTTATGTATCTACCTGTGAATTTATAATGAGATTCAACTAAAGTTATTTTATTTATGGCATATTTTGTGATTTTAGCTATTTCTGAAATATTTTGCCAACCACTCGTGATAAATGTCGTTTTTCTCATAGAACGGACACCTTAATTTTTGGTTAATGTTTGGAAATTATTAGTTTATAGTTAAATTAAAAAGAAAATATCAAGAAACCTATGATAGTCACCAGGACAATAGTCCTGGTGCTGTTTTGGAAATTTAGGATTTCCAAAACAGCACCAGGACTATTGTTCATGACCTTTCTTTTTGGTTTTACTGTTTTGAAGATGTCTTCATTATTTTCAGTCCATATGATACTCTCAACTTTCTTCTCAGTGGCATCTGTGTTTTATGATGTTTTATTTATTGCCCAAAAACTATACATGTGACCCGTCCCAGCGAACCGGGTGTTTAGTCATACATGCCTGTTCTGCAGATAAGCCAGAAATAAATGTCCCATTAATTTGTGATTTTTCTCAAAAATGCTTACCTTATAATCTACTCTTTCAATGTTCAGTTTGTCTATTCCTGACACAATCCAAAACTACTAAAA
The DNA here is from genome assembly GCA_020002185.1 of Paraescarpia echinospica. Classification (NCBI taxonomy): domain Eukaryota; kingdom Metazoa; phylum Annelida; class Polychaeta; order Sabellida; family Siboglinidae; genus Paraescarpia; species Paraescarpia echinospica. The sequence goes on along the minus strand of CM034533.1, from coordinate 17,497,215 downwards.
TGCATGCAATTAAGAACCCGCAGACAGTGTGATTCCAAATAACCTCGCTTCTCAAAACCTCACTTCTCAGAGTTTGCTTCAGTTTTACCAATTCTAAAACTACTAAAGACATTTCAACAAATAGGGTGTCATTTTAAAGATAATCTGTGGAATAAAAACACATAAAACTACATTTTGGTAATTACTGGGAGACTTAGCGAGAGACCTGTCTGCCTGTCTTCAAGACTGGCAGATGACTGGCCAAGACATGTAATTACAACTGATAAGACTGGTGGAATTTAGAGGCGGGACAGCTGACCATTAGATTAACTAATAGTTCTATAAGTCTAGGGGTGCACATTAATGGCTATCATTGGCACAACTGGTGGTGAAACAAATCAGATGGACCAGTATTAATTAACTACCCTGGTAAATGGCTCAAATGACACTGGGTTGTCATTGAGAAAACTAAACTGGCCAATAATGGCTGTGATTTATGTGAATGGCCTCCTTGGAAGCAGTTCACGTGCTAAAAGGCACTCTTGTCTAATTCAAGATGGCAAAAAATATTTCTGGCTAGGAGCCTGCTAGGGGTAATACCCACATCGCTGTGGCAGGTCACGTGTTTGTGTAACTGATATAGATTGGTACCTGTGCTAGTGACTTACTGTCTTGGTAGAAGTCTACTGGAAATAAACGATTTCTGATGACAGATTCACCAACTGCTCGGTCGGCTCAGCATCATAGCAGTCATGCAAAAGTCCGACGATGTGGAATTTCGGGGAGTTCTAAATGTACCCAGTGAAGGAAATGAGTTACACTACACTCTGAGAAATGGAAGCATATCGTCTCATACAAACATGATGATTGATTGTGAGTTACTACTTCATTATCTCATCCCACGTTCCTAAGTGTGGAGTATTGTTGAAATTCTGATAGAAAGGTTTTATAAATATGTGACAGGTTGCAGTATTTCTGACCATAAAGTACTTCTTAAAACAAAACTGTGGAAAAGCCAAAGCCATTCGCGCAGTGAATGTATTGATTTTTATTTGTTTCCATTTTTAGAGATAATAAGCGGTTATTATACATTACTCAAAAGGGGTCGGTTTCATGAACTACATAGTTACACAATTACTTAGCGTCACATGTTTTGTGTAAACTTCTATATTTGTTTATATAAGAAAAATTGCATCATTTACTAAGACAATGATCTTAGCATTAAGAGCGTTCTTAACTGCTTCATGAAGCTGGGCCCAGGGGCATAACTTATTAGCAGGAAGTAAGCTGAATCAGTTGTTTGGAATGTGGGAACCACACGAATGTGACTGCCTTCCAGTTAGCCAAGGGAGCAACCACAAAATTCCTAAAAGAGTTTGTTTAGAATCTGGAGACAAAAAATTATGATTTGAAATTTTTTTTCCTCAAAATATTCAAACTGAACACTTCCAGGATTGTTGAATGCAGTTTGGTAGGCAATACACCTATTAAGAAGATTATATAAAAATGTGAAGAACAGATGATATCTCAGTAAATAATAAACGAAAGAAAATCTGTCCCATCTAAGCACATAGCTGAATATTGAGAGGACCCAGCAGGAAACACAAATATTATTTTGAATACAGTTAAATTTGCATTTTGTGATCGTCCGTTTTAAATGCGAATTTCCAATGAATCAACATGCCCCAAATACTGTCACTTTCCTCAACGCCATATAAACTTTTCACACAATATGCAATTTTAATATAAAACAGCACAAAGGAAACAAATTTCATATACGCAACCTATATGTTTTAATTCCACTAACTGGACCCGATAACCGGTAATTTAAAAAAAGCATCATTTATCGAATAACTTAAAATGCCAATTTGGTACATAGTAGGTATGATCAAATAAGTTAATATTGTATATGTACACTTTCTTTAAAAAAAATCAGTTCAGAGCTGCCAAGTTGTGTTGGGAATATACGTGAGGCTCAGTTCCACAAAAGGACACCAGGTGCAGGCACTGGTGTTTCTCAAAAGGACACTAGGAGGCAGCACTACTAATTATAACAAAATTGGAAAAAGGCATTTTTTATACATATCACTAATGATAAGAATAACGTCACGGATTCTATCGATCCTATGCAGTATATCCATCCATGCATATGAATAAATATATCAACTTGTGTATGAAAATAAGCCTGTCTTTTTTAGTATTTTTTTGAAATAGGAAATATGCGTGAGATTTACATGGACGCTAAATGCGTGAGACTCACGCCAAATGGCAGCCCTGACAGTTAAAAATGGTAGTTTACTTCCATCGGAACTTTGACAGCGAGCTTTGAGGGTATACAGTGCAACCTCATTACTAATGTCACTTTTGGGACTGGACACAGGTGACCTAAATAGTGAGGTGGCTGTATTGTGGAGTGCAGTGGTGCAGTGCATAGAGCTTCGGACTCTCGACCGAGAGAACTCGATTTCGAATCCTGTCCTGCGGTGTCGAACCTTGAGCAAGTTCATTCACTCTACATCACTCCAGTTCACTCAGCTTTATGAATGAGTATCTGGCTATTGACAGTGATGGATATTTGTGTACGAATAGTCTTTTTGCCCATTAATTGCAGCTTTGCTGAATGCTTCCCAGAGAAGTCGCGATGGTATTCAGTTGAACAGGTTTTTCAGGGAGTAAAATGTAAAGCACTTTGAGCAGTCCTGAGGACTGGATACTGCGCTATATAAGAACTTACCTTTATGTTTTTATTAGTTGGACTAATATCCTATACTTTACTGTGTGTGGAAATAATTTGGGTTTGTTCTATGTTGCAAGGTGGCTGTATTATTGAGGTTACCGTAAACCATTCCACTGTACTTGTCTGCTTTCACAGGGGAGGTTCGTGAAGATGAATCACTCTTCACCTACAGCATAGACACTGCCATCAACAAGGACTTTGTTGTGCCCAAACTCTCATTCCAGAAAGTTGTGGAGAAAAAGCAGATGCCAGTTAGTGATTACTGTTGGACGGACATATCTTGTGCCGCCTACATATTTGCCTATGTTACTCTCGATGATGAGAACTTCAATTGGGCCACCCACAATGAAGAGGATTACTATGAGCGACTGCAATTTTTCGTATATGGTAAGTAGGAGCGGCTCGGATTGTGAAAACAAGAAGTTTAGGGATCATTTCAGAACGCAAATGTCCGATGTCAGACGAAATTAATTTCATCTGGCCTCAGCCCACGCACCCCCTAGACGAAAAGTTCGTAAACATCGATATGATGATAATTATCAATATATTAACTATATAGGTCCAAAGCATAAAATATCAATGTCCGACGCCCCTAATCACAGTAATTGATATTGTACATCAACATTCTGAGATGATCCTGTACTAGCCACAGATGCATTATGAGATTACATATTGCACAGTAGATTACATATATTGTGTATACTTCAGTCATAATTAAGCAGAACTTCTAATAATTAATACAAAAAGAGTAAAACAAAATACCAAACCTGTAAAAAAATTTGCTATCTAGGATCCACTCATGTTAAATTATAGTTGGTCTCAAGGGGTCCCTTTATATATCATTTAATATCCCATTTTGCATAACAAATCTGTAACTAATATTTCAGACAGTTTTACAAGGTATTCAGCGAAAGCACCAATTACTCACTAGATGAGTTCAAGATGAAATGTACAATTCCTGACTCCCGTGAATACTTCCCATCCATGGCCGACATCTTCGTAAGTGTCCATGGAGTCAAAGAGCTTCTGGCCAACTTGAACTCCACCAAAGCAGCTGGACAAGACGGCATCACACCACACGTGCTGAAAGAACTGGCTAAAGTAATGGTACCTGGCCTCACTGCGATCTACCAGTCCTCACTGCGATCTACTGGTCCTCACTGCGATCTACTGGTCCTCACTGCAATATACCGGTCCTCACTGCGATCTGCCAGTCCTCACTACGATCTACCTGTTCTCACTGCGATCTGCTGGTCCTCACTGCAATCTGCCGGTCCGCACTGCGATCAGCATGGCTTTTGCAGACATCGCTCCTGTGAGACCCAGCTCCTCAAGTTTGTAGAAGAGATCTCAGCAGCAACAGAGAGAGGTATCGTGACTGACATCATCATTTTGGACATAGCCTGCTCACCCACAAACTGAACCACTACGGTGTTCGAGGTAGCACCAACCGCTGGATCGCAAACTTTCTCTACGAGCGGGAACGAGCAGTATTGGTTGACGGAGCACAGTCCGGTTATGTTGCTTTGAAGCCTGGCGTCCCACAGGGTTCTGTACTCAGGCCTTGCCTCTTCCTAACATATATAAATGACCTCCCAACCTGTCTCCTCTCCATCCAGACATCCATTTGCGGATGACGCCGCCATTTATCAACTTATTACCTGCACAGACGACCCAGCTAAACTCGAAGAAAACCTGCAGAAAATGAAAGCCTGGGAGGAAGAGTGGGACATGCCGTTTCATCCCGACAAGTGCAGCCACCTGCCCCTGACCCGTAGCCCCTGACTGCCCACACCAGTTACACCCTCCATGACCACACTCTGAGTGTCCTCCGTGAAGTACCTGGGGTCACCCTGCAGACCGACCTTTCCTGAGGTGCTCACGTCGACAACACTGTTGCCAAAGCCAAAAGAACCCTGGGCTTCTTATGAATTAACTTGAAGATGAGTATATCAGCACTGCCTGGGATCCATACACAAACAAACTGACCTCCAGTTTTGAGAAGATCCAATAAACAGCTGCCAGGTTCATCCTCAATAGACACAGAAACACATCAAGCGCCAGTGACATGTTCCAACAGCTCCAGTGGCCAATGCTGGAGGAACGGCGCCACTCGGACAGACTAGCCATGCTTTACAAAATTAGTAATGGACAAGCGTGTGTGAGGTATGACGACCTCAAACCCTTGCCTCCCAGCAGTAGACGAAGCCCCCACAGCCAGCAGTACCAGCGCATCACCTGTCGCATGGACTACAGAGTAATTTAACACCTTCTTCCCCCACACCATCTGTGACTGCAACACTCTTGGGGTACCACTACGGTGCTCGGGGTCCACTTACCCCCAGCTTGCTGACGGACATGTGTGCGGCTTGTGGCCCCAAGCTGCACAAATCTTTTTCTCCCACCTGTCAGTAATTATCGACCCATATGACAGATGGACATAAATGAAAAAAGAAGAAGAAAAAGAACATATTGGACTTGACAAACTGATTCATTTATCAGATGTTTCTTATATCTGTAGGCACATAAAACATTGTCGGCCAAAATTTGGTTTCTTTTTTGTTGATGTTTATATCAGGTCACAAAAACGCCTAGCTCACATCAGATACACTAAAGAATCCAGTGACCCAAGTTACATAATAATAAAGTCTTATACAGCGCTGTATCCTGCCCTTAGTTCTGTTCAAAGCGCTTTACAAAAAGTTCACAATTATATGTCACTCCTTTAGGTAGTGAAAGCGATTTTAAAAAGGTGTGCCTTCAGCGCCGTCTTAAACGATGCAATAGTGTCACACTGTCTGACTGACTGTGGGAGATTGTTCCAAAGTACAGGGGCTGCTTTGGAGAACGCACAGTCTCCGAAAGACTTGAGGCGTGTGGTTGGTACTGTCAGCAGACCAGCAGAATTTGATCGGAGGGAGTGTGTGGGCTGATATTCAACAAGAAGCTCGGAAATGTATTGCGGTGCAAGTCAGTGGAGTGCGTTGAAGGTGATCAGGAGAATTTTAAACGTAATTCTTTCTTGGATGGGAAGTCAATGGAGAGATTTCAGGACTGGTGTTACGTGCTCATGTTTCCTTGTTTGTGTGATTAGACAAGCAGTCGTGTTCTGAATGCACTGCAGTCTACGTAGCTGACACATGTTAATTCCGAACAGCAGCGAATTACAACCATCCAGTCTAGACGTTATAAATGATTTGTTTGGTAGCTCCTGGCGTAAGAAATTTGATGATTTTACTCACATTTCGGATTTGCAGACCAGAAGATCTACAGATGGCACTGACTTGTTGATCCATTGTAAGTCCAGCATCGAACATGACCCCAAGATTTCTGACACATGTACTGGGGGTCACTTCGGCATCTCCAACGTTGATCTTTGTTGTTTTACGTATCTTTCTGCGCAGCGCCTCTGACCCGTGAACAGAACTTCAGTTTTGTCACCATTTAGTTGAAGTTTGTTTGCTGTCATCCAACCATTGATGTCAGCAATGCATGTTTCTAGCTGAGATATGGCAACAGATGTGTCGAGGATCTTGAATGTTGTGTAAAGCTGCATATTGTCAGCGTACATATATAAATCCAAGCCACGTTGTTGGATTTTGCAACCCAGTTCATCAGCCGTGTATATGGTGAACAGTTACAGTCCCAAGACTGACCCTTGGGGGACACCGCATGTCAGCATTGACACGTTCGAGATGGCTCCTTCAATCTTAATAGCTTGTTTTCTGTTTTCGAGATACGAGGTAAACCAGTTTAGTGCTGTGCCCGAAAGGCTGGTCTTCTTAGACAGACGTGACACAAGCACCTGGTGGTCAATCGTGTCAAAGGCAGCAGACAAGTCAAGGAGGACTAGACACGAGACACACCGATTATCTGCAGATAAGAGTAAATCGTTCTGGATTCTCAGCAGTGCAGTATCTGTACTGTGGCCCTTTCTGTGTGCTGACTGATTCACTTCACATAGGCTGTGCTGTGCCATGTGATGTGACAAACGTAATGACACCACCTTCTTTACTTTGGACAGGAAACTGAGATTAGATATCGGTCGGTAGCTTGTAAGACATTCGGTATCCAGGGATGGCTTCTTAAGAAGCGGAGTCACAAGTGCAGCTTTCAAGTTAGCTGACACATCTCCTGTGGCCAGCGAGATGTTCACAATCCTGGTAATGACAGGAAGAAATACGTCAAGGCAATTCTTCAGCATCCGTGTCGGCAGAGGATTGAAAACGCAGGATCGAGGAGCAGATGATGTAATGATGTTTCTGACCTCATCCTCAGAGGCTGGTGACAGCCTGTCCATCGGATGACTTCCATCATGTTCATAAGTGTTGATCTGGGCATCACATTGTGCTCCCGCTCGGTGATCTAGTGCACAGCGAATGCTTGCAGTTTTCTCTTAGAAGTAATTTCGGAAAACTTCAGCCAGAGCTTCTGGAGAGGCATGTGTTGGCAGCGGCGGGTCCACCCGAGTGTGCATCAATGTTTGCACAATGCTGTAAAGTTTCTTTTGGTTTGATCCAGCCTCAACAACCTTGTTGGAATAGTATCGATGTTTGGCTTGACGATGTCAGTTAGTTGCGACCGTGCTCTGGTGTCTGAACATCTGGCAATGAATTTCAAGTCCAGATTTCCGGCATAGACGTTCATATTTCCGACGTGTCTGTATCTCTTTGCATAACTCTTTGTTGTACCATTTCACATCGGGTCGCACCGTGATCGTCTTCTGCCTTACAGGAGCATGTTTATCCAACAATCCGTGCAAGACCGAGTCATACTGACGAACGAGTCCATCCAAGTCATCAGCTGGAGTAGTGTACAGCTCTGACTGAGAAATGTCTGCCTGCATGTCACATGCATTTACATTAAGGTATAATCTGTAGCTGACTCGTTTCTTAGGAGCACAATGTTTACAACCTTGTATCTTGAGTCATTGCAGAGTGGTCGGATATACCCGGATTCTCAACCATGATATCACCAATGATGTCTGCTTCAAATCGCGTGATTATCAGGACTAGAGTGTGACTTTTCCATCACATGCTGATGCAGACCATGAGATTATAGGATGTTGTGAAAGCGTACAGTCTTTGTATCATCCAACAAATCAAAGTGTATGTTAAAATCTCCAACAATCACCAAGTTCTCATGGCCAATGCAGAAACACTCCAGAAAATCTGAGAATTTGTCCATGAATATCGATGCGCTCAGACCATTACGGGCAGACGGTGGAGGCCGGACTATAAATAACATACACCCGGAAACAGTATTATCTATACATCAGCTGAAGACACATCACTTCAAACGATCTGTATGTCTTTGTGGCAAGTTGCATCATTTCGAAAGATGCACGGTAGATGACACCAACACCTCCTCCAGTTCTGTCACTTCGTGGTTTGTGGTCAAATTTGTAGCTGTTTGGTGACAACGAATTTATCTCTGTCCAACTAGCATCACCCGGGCTCAGCCAGGTTTCTGTCAGTGCTAGAATATCAAGTTCGTTGTCATCAAGCAACTTGACAAGTTGATCCACTTTAGATTTCAAGGACCGGGTATTTAGTAGACATGCAGTTATTGTAGGTCTCGCACATTTAGTTACACGTAGAGATGTGTGAATGTCCACTGCAATCAGATTTTGTAGGCAGGATTTGCGTCTCACAGTAAACAGGGGCGGGGGGCGAGGATTAGTCAGTACAGCAATAAGTCTGTTCTTGGACCTGCCAGCCCTACAGCCCCTATGAGTCCGACGACGATGATTCAAGCGTTCACGCGATGCAATACAATTGTCCAATGCTGGGTAAAGTCGGGTCACAGAGTCACATCTAATCAGCAGTAATCCAGTCCTATTGTATGTGATCATGCTGCAGGAATGGTTGTTCACAATGTTCTTGTTGTCAACGTCATGCCTGGTCGACCAGCAATGTTGCAACACAGGTGCAGTTCAACTAGACAGGTGCACACAATATAAAAGTTACTAAAATTTTAAAAATTATAAAACGTTTGCTAAAACTGTATAGTCCAGCATCATCATTAGACTTTCATAAAACCAACTGTATAAACTTTGCCACTGTGTCCTGGATAAAAACTTCCAGTATTCCAGAGCTTGTTATGGTGCAGCCACATACATAAGTATCTAGAAGATGATGCCACCTCCACACCTTGTTAAAGTTACAAAATGTTTGCAGCCATTTGCGGCCGCTCAAGGAAACGGGCATCTGTTCAGGGTCTAATTAAGGTATATATATACAAGTATAACTAACATGGGGGCGCGCGATAGTGTAGTGGTTAGCACTTCCGCCTGACATGCCGGCGACCCAAACCGGGCAGGTAAGGTATATTTGGTGTAAAAACCTGGCTCTTAACATTGGGGACTGTGTATCCTTCGTGACTCGGAGATTACGTTAATGTCGGTCCCGTCTCAATTTGGGACGTAAAAGAACCACTGAGGACGACAAGCACCCTGGCAGTGACCACCCTCAGTGCCAGCATAGAAAGGTCGGCGCGGCGATAATGTTCTGAAAAAGGCTGACTAGTTGAATGAGACCTCATAAGATCATAACATTGTAACCACACAATACAGACTAGTCAGTTAATAGAACGTTGCCGAGTGCTGGAAACAACTAGAACTAGATTAAGATAAGTGCCTATGTGCTTTGAACATAAAGAATGCGTTTGTGTGTTTTACCTGACAGGTAACCGAGCACCAGTCTTTGATGCTGAACGTGTAATCAGAGTACAGGTGGGCAAAACTTTAACACTGGACTTTACTGAGCTCTACGATGCGGATGACGATGACTATGAAGTTGATTTGGAGACAAACATCCATGCTGGCAGTTATTCGTACCCAGAGGGTGAGTTGCTTTTATTCAGTAGTTCAAGTTTCTTTTGAAGTTTAAGTGATTTGTAGCTGAATCGGGCTCTGAACATTATCTATGTTTTAATAGCAAGCTGTATTAGTGCTTTTTGTGCAGTACGCAAAATGTTTATTCAAGTTTTATTATTTATTGACAAATATTGCGTCACATGTCACTGATCTGCTATAGCGTTTTTTCAGATGCAAGAATGTGTTAAAATAAAGACTAAGGGAACTGAGCCATTTTTTCCCAGTCTGAATGAAATATACTCTAAAAATAGTGTTTTGATATTCAACTATTTTTAAACCCCTCCGTCACCCTGTTCAAGGGCTCTTTTTGTAGAGCTTTTCTATACATTGTCTGCATAGTTTGTTGCGACATCTGGTGGTCATTGTGACATCACTGCAGATTGCACAGCCAGGGCTTAGCATGGCACGCGTTTATGCGGGTCGATGTTTCAGGCCGTGCCTAAAATTGCAATTGTGGAATTTAATGTTTTTTTATATCACCTTAAAGATAACAATCTTACCTACAGATGTGTCACTGGATGCACATAGGAATTTTTTTTACTTTTTGAGTTATTGCCGTATATAAATTGCGAATGCTCAAAATTACAATCGGTTTTAATACTTTTTGATATCACAGTAAATGCAACGATCGTATCTACAAATATGTTGCCGGATGTACCCAGGATTTGTTTGTAGCTTTTGAGTTATTGTCATTTGAACATTGCATATGCTTAATCTTGCAGTATGTTCGCGGATATAATGCAAAGTTGAGCATTTGAATGTTCAAACGGCAATAACTAAAAAAGTTAACACAATTCTTGTGTACACCCAGCAACAAACTTGTAGATGAAATTATTATCTTTACGGTGATATAACAAATTAAAATTCTGCAACAACAATTTCATGTACAATCTGAAACAACAGGCTGCACTGCTGCAGTACTAAATGATAGAGTGCGCTCAGCGGCCGTGCCTGTGGTGACGTCAACAACTTCTGACAGGCTGTAACATGCAAATAACCACGCTTCAGCAGGCCAAGAGTTTGCAATGAACAGGCTTCATAATTGGCACGTAGATTGACAAGAATATTAAGTCTACGAATACAAAGTTTCAAATACATTTAAAATTTCATTTCACTTAGTCTTTAATGAAAGTCAAACGTTTCTATAAACCGATGACCTAATTGAGGCTCTCTAGAAAGAATTCGTTTGTTGGAAACAATATGTGGCTGTTTCAAGGGATAAACAGCCACACAATAGCCTGCTGGTAGAATTTAGGCCCACATTTCATGCATGATTTTCTGCGAAATCTGCAACTGTTGCCAGATAAATAATAATAAAAAATCTAATGTCTTGATGTTATTGTAGCAAACACTTCAAGCAGTTAAGACGTTTTACTGAATTCCTTGTTTTGTATCGTTCTAAGATGAGTACGACTACAAGTTCGTGTGGACACCGACACCACGAGTTGCAGATGGTGCCCTCTACCTGAAGTTCATTGCGGTAGACGACTATGACCTGCCGAGGTTGTACTGGCCTCGGCTCGAAGTATGCGCCTGTATGGATGAGTGTTCCTTCGACTATTTGTTGACTGAGCAGCATTCGTTTAGTCCAGGTCAGATCATTTTCTTGTGCAGCTGATCTTTTGGCAGCGTGTTTCTTCACAATCGTCGGCGACTTGTCTAGTATCCGGGCCTGCCTCAGTATTCCCTGTTATAACCACATTTTGGCCTGAATTTTGTACCTCCGTATGTTATTTCCATCTTTAAACATAAAGAGCTATTCCTAAGGATTGCATACTATGGTAATGACAGCTAGTGTGTATTCAGACACTATGTTTTCAGTCACCCTAAAAATCTGCAAAAGGAATTATTTCATGCACCGTACGTCTTTGGATACATATTATCTTTACGTATCTGAATATACGATATGTTTTCGGCCACAAAATATTATTCAATGAGAATTTAGTAATTAGTATGTACAGTGGAACCTCAATATTAAGGTCACTCTCGGCCAAAAGTGTCCTGAATCGCAAGGTGACCACATTAGCCAGACTGATCTCCTATAATTTACTGCTCCAGAAAAAAACTGCGACTGTCCGGGGGTGACCTTAATTATGAGGTGGCTATAATACCGAGGTGACCGTAAAGCGAGGTTCGACTGTGGCTGTATGCGGATTTACCTGTCTTAAGCTAGGATTCCATACGTACGGAAACGGCGTGTTGATGCAGCATGTAGCAATACAATGAATAGTGCTGTGTGGAAATTATTAGAAGTAGTACGTAGGCGGATTAGTTTGGTCATGCGGATGCGACAAACTGAATCGCTCCACACAGCGATTAAAATCGTATCAGCACAGGAATCGGATAGGAAATTCCAAAAAGTGATATCACTCAGAGGCTGTCCCCGTTCCACAGGCAGCACACATTTCTGTAGATATGGAATCCTAGCTTTGCCCCCACCCTGCTGTCGACAGACAAATTCTACCTGGCGGAGTGCGAGTGCAGACAAGGTTACAAAGGGCGCTTCTGCAATGAGACAGTGGACGACATTTGTGAGCCAAGCCCTTGTTACCTTGAAAACTACTGCTACCGATCGCCTCAGAAACCCCTGTATGCTGAGTGTGAGCCATGCCCTGATGGACTGAGCGGTGACGGCGTAAAATGTGGAGGTAACATATTTTGCGTTTGTTTATGTAATCACTCGAATGTCATTAACCGTTTCAGTGCCAGCCAAAATGGCACTGACATACAAGAAGTGCGAGCCTTTTTGGGACTTGCACGTCATTCTAAATGTGTTTTTTTATTTTTATATATATCACCGAGTATAAACTATACATTTCCTGAAAGGATAGATAATTTTCTATGTAGTTCCAAAAACGTAATAGTCAGATGACTCAACATAATTTACTTTTACTACCGGTAATATATGTACTTAGCTAGACTGTCATTCAACACGTTTCGCATGGTAAACATACAATTTTTTTTTTTTTTGGTTAGGACTTATCGTATTATTCCCAATAGATGCGCAGTGCACGATTGCAAGGGCTTGGGTGCGCGTGAATTAACACATGCAATTGCTAAATAAACAACATGTAGCAAAGACAGATTCAGCAAATCTACCAAAACGTCCGGCGTTTGATCAACAGAACACGGTACACGGCAGGAAGTGTGAGTAGAGATTATTCGAGTGATGCTGAACAGACATTCATCGCGCTAGCATCGTTGGATAAATACAGTTGGACAATTAATGCAGTAAATCCTATGTGCTGAATCGGTATTAAAATGTTGTTGAATAAACATTCATTCATTCAAATAATTCAAAACCACATGCTTTGCCAACGTCCGGACAGCGATGCAACGAGGAAACGCCATCGTACTACGAGCGCTGCACTAAGGGAGCGATTTCCGAAGACATTAAGTCGGACATCCAGGCACTCTTCGTTCTTCTGACCCACCCTCGTGGCTACATAACGATTACGTGATTATGAATATCACGTTATTTTGACCATTCCTCTGCGTTGTTAGAATGCCTGACATTGAGAATAAAATGAAACTAACAGCAACGTAATGCCATCTTACGGCTAATGTACAAATAATTGTTATCTAGAAAGTACCCGCAAGATGGCGCTAGCGGGGTATACTGCATTTGCCATTATTAAAGCTCACACTCACGCTTAAAAATGTTTTTGTGCGTGGTTTCACTTCTGTGAAACGGGAAACGCGTCTAGTAGACATTACGGTAGGTTTATTTTCACTGCCAAACTATAGTACAAATCTAAGCATTAATTATAAAACTGAACACCTTTCTTTTGTATTCATTACTCTTATTGGTCAATTTAAAATGGTGTCAGCCAATGCCAGTGCACATTGCAAAACTAAATCGACAGTGTGGCACTTCTTGGCAAAACCATTGATCTGCGGAATTGGCTCTGTGGCACTGAAACGGTTAAAGGGAATGTCCAATATTGGCTGGGTAGCCCGGCAGATCGACCAGATGCGGGCAGCTGGGGGCTAGAGGGTTAACTGAATGACTGCATTACGGATATTGCAACACTGAATTTATTGTATTATAAGTATTTACCTATTGGTTGGTTGAAAATAGTATCCATGCAATTTATTTTATAAGATAATCGACTAAATAAAAATTGAGACGAATTACATTTAAGGGTTGCCACTGGTTCCTGTGTATCTATAGCAGGGCAGGACTTCATGAGAATGCAACATAGCTTCATACCATTTTAGGATTATATTAGTTGGGTGAAGATTACGAATGCATTTTTTTCAGGCAAAAACCCATATGCAGTTGGTACATATAAATTAAAATACTTAGGTTTTTAAAAATAGATAAGTTAGACACATAAATAGATACAACAAATTAAATTAAAGTAAGGAATTAGTTAAATAAAGTGAATAAATAAGTTTTAAAGGGTTATAAAAATAATTAAATAAATATGTAAAACATAAACAATGTCTGTACAATTGTATATACACTTTATCAGATCATTGTTAATGTTGAGAATCCGTTTTCTAAAACCGTACACATTATTTTGCAATGGGGCGTCAAAAGAGAATATGGATACAGTAGGAGCTTAATTATTATTATACAGCCACATTCTCACTGATTATTAATATATATTTGCCTTAATATGTTGTGACATTCAGCGAGCTGCCACCACGGCTTCCATCTGCTGGGCAACGGCACCTGTGCAGGTAAATTCTATTGTTCACCTGTCACAGTCACACCTTTACCGACTCACCTCTAAGGTCAGTCGTTTCTTAGCGAAGTCGCCGCAGTTCTGTTTTTTGCCCGTCTCACTTAGAATGTTATAAAAAAATCAAGCCGGCTAGTATTCACTTCGACATGTTGACTTGCCCGTGTGAATGTGTTGTTTTGTTTTGATGAGGTCATCAAAGAAATTATTAAATTAGCTTTGACCCGGCCATGTTGAAGTTTGGCAACAAATCATAAAAGTGAACCGAATCTGTAGAACATATCATCAGACTATTCAATGTATTTACATTTTTGTTGGCATGGCTGAATGCTTCCCAGAGAAGTCGAGATGGTGTTTGATTGACCAGGTCTTGTTGCCAGGGAGCATAGAGTGAGCAGCCTTAACGGGACCCAGAATTAGCAGACATAGTAATTTATAGCAGGAAGTCTGCTGTGTTGAACGTGGGAAATTGAACATCGTTGAACATCAAAGGGTATTGCAGTTAACTCAGCCCGACTCGGCCGTATTGTCAATAATGTTTGTTTTAAAACTGGATGTTTTGTTTACTATTTGAACATGCTCCGGGGTTGTTCCATCCAAATTGCGAACATTGTTACGGGCTTACTAAACACAATTTGGCGGGCAGCATTCCTTCAACATAGTTAGTATAGTCTTATGAACATATTAATTAATACTTGAAACATTTGGAACAGACTGCCTCCTTTTAAGGGCTGGATACATTGCTACAGACTGGCAAGACTTTTTAATCACCTGTCATCGTGTGTTATGACGTGTCCTTAGCATATCAAGACAGCCTACACTTCGTCCTTCAAAATAAGTCCACTCACCTTGCTGGCCAATGTACCTTCTGTGCAGTAGATTTAGTCTTGACGATACAGTCAATTCGATGCCAGGGCATGGTGTGTCACCATGTCACTGACTGGTGGTGCACTGTGACATTTGGTGACAGTGTCCTTTGAGAGAACCCAGGTTCGAATCCTGTGCTGATGTTTTGAACTTCGGGCAAGTTCGTTCACTCTACATTGCTCCAGTTCACTCGGCTGTATGAATGAGTACTTGCCTATAGACAGTGGGGGACATGTGTGTACGAATAGTCTACATGCAGCTTGGCTGAATACTTCCCAGAGAATTAAAGTTGGTGTTCAATTGAACAGGTCTGCCAGGGAGTAAATTGTAAAGCAGTTTGAGTAGTCCTAATGACAGGATACCGTGCCATATAAGAAGTTACATGTAATTTTTAGGATGGGCAAAAATGTGATCGTAGATAAATGCGTGGTGTTGTGTCTTGCAGATGAAGACGAGTGCGATGGAGATGAGTGCACAGAACTGGGACAATACTGTGTCAACACGGTCGGCTCATTCGAGTGTAAATGTCGCACGGAGTACGTCACCAGTGCAAGTGGGCTGGCCTGTCTCTTTGGTTAGTAACGCAGTTGCGAATCGAAACTTTCTGAGAATTCTTGCTTTATTGGTCTGCTAAAAGACGTAATCTTTATTGAGCTGTTCGGAGGTTGCCAATTTTTGCGCCTGTGCATGTGCAGACATGGAATTGTCTGGAGAATTGCATTCTAGATGTAAATAGAGGAATGTGTAACAAAAATAGTTTGTTTGCTTTGTGATTGGGATGACGATTTATTGAAAGTAATTGCACATTGCCTGTTCTTCATCAAACTTTGACCGCAGTCGTCACAGTTGTTCTTGTTGCTGTTTGGTTAAGTTGAATTTTGTGCTATGCAGGTAAACGCATTTTTACCCAGGATATGAAATGGGCCGATCTCTGAACAGATCAACGCATTGGTCTGCCACTTGATGAACTGTTAATATAATGTGCTATCACAAGCAAACCCACAATTTATTGCCCTGTTATAACATAAGCTCTAAATCCTTTGATCCATCGCTATTTGGGCTGTCAAAGTATTGATATGATGCAAAACAAATCCTCTTCATATATAATAAATCCTCTACACATATTGCTTAGCCACAATGCAAGCTCTAAATTTATTGGCCTCAAGTTTGGCAAACTTGTGGGCAAGGCAGGTAAGCCTTGACGTTTGTAGAATGGGAGGGGACCATTATAAGACAAGGCCATTTGGCCATGAACCATTGCTTAATTTCCGGGTGACGGCCAGTTACAAAAAGCTTTGTTGCAAATGGCCACATGGCCACCAGCAAATTTTAGGCCTGCTCCTAACCCTAACTTTAAGTTTAACTAGCATTGCCGCAATCTGATTACCAGACAAGTATGCAAACACATCAATATTTTTAGATAAAATATTCACATACTAATGACTCATTCAGTGTTTACACTTTCCCCAAATCCATGTCATTTCTACCTTGTCTTGCATGAGCTACGGCAGAATCTGTGATGTTTATTTGTGAAATGATAATTACAGCCCCAAAACGGTACTATGCAAACTTGACCTTTGGTGTGATAAAGACGGCGGAGGGATACGTTCCATACAGCAGTGAGATGAGCAATGTGGGCTCCGAACTCTTTAAGGCAGTCGAAGAAAATGTTGCTCGCATGGTGAGTATTATCCCTGGATGGTAACTGGGAACTAATTGTTTACCTTATAAGACCTCTTATTGCTGCCCACATGGGACGAACATATGTTGATACAGTGTTAGAGTTGACATCAGGCTCAATAGAGGAACCATTGTTAACACCTTGTTGCCATTCAAGGCCTGGATAATTTTGTTCAGTTCCCATTGCCTTAGTTGTTCCTGCATTGTGACAGAATGGGTCAGGCCATGGTTATGTTTCCAAATGTACGTAGTGCCTAAGATGTGCAATTTTGCCAGTTTAGTTATTTTATTTTCCAAAACGTAACTGTAACAGCAAAGAATGTTATATCAATTGAAGTGTGGAACCTTTGGCAATGAGATGTGCGAAGCGGATTTGAAGACGTGTGATTATTTTCATGGTAACATTCTCAGAACACTGGTTGGCATATTTAGTAATATTTTTTAAAACCTGCCAGTGTTGGAAGTAGGCATCTTTGCAACATGATTACAGGTTTGTGATTTTTAAAAACTTTTCACTCTTATCACATTGACTTGGTTACAAAATAATTAACTACAATATGTTCTTCTGGTCATCACTTCATCGCATTCCATCTATGACGACTTAGAAACATATTCTACTTAAGATTTTATCAAATGCATAATGGTTTTATGTATGTACAAAGTGTAAAATATGTGTCTAACTATAATCAAGCCAGCATGTGTGTGTGTTAAAATTTTTGTCATTGACAGGTTGCACCTTGGATGAAAAACTTTTAGGGATCCTTTGAAGAATCAGTTGTTCGATTTTTTCAGAATTTCCTGCAGGTTATGAGTGTTATCTGTTTTATATTTGAAATGGATTGTTCTTGTTGAAGAAGCCATGTTATGCATGGCTTCTGGGATTGTTCCGAACCATGGATACTGATCAGTTAGGCTGCTTTACATAACTCCTATTGCAAATTACATCATAACAAATATTATTTATGAATACTCCTGGAAACCGATTACCATGTGTGCGTGCGCACGCGCGTCCATGCGTGTATACGTAGCATTTCTGCTAGTGAATTTAATAGCTTGTTAATAAATAAATTTGGTGAATTCTTCACACACATTCTGTTGTTGCAGATCACTGGAGTCTTTGAAGGTCTCGGTCTTGTGGCGGCACACGTTGCAAAGATAACCCAATCACAATCCAACAAGTAAACGTCACCAGTTCTTGTCACGACGTTTACCTGTCATACTTTTATGTCATTGTCTGTTGTCGTTCCCACAGTTCACTGCTATCACATATTTTTAGCTGCTATTTGTCATCACAGTTATGTCACTTATTTGTCACCGTAGTTCTTTGTCACAAAACATTTTCAGTTAGCCAAATGTTCTGTTATTGCATGTTTGTCACCATGTGTCACCATGTTTGTCACCATGTTTGTCACCATGTTTGTCACCATGTGTCACCATGTTTGTCACCATGTGTCACCATTTGCATTTGTCACAACAGTTATTGTCTACCGTCACCATGGTTCGTTGTCATGTCGTTGGTGGGAATGCACTGGGTGCTCTGTCAGTCAACACAATACAAAAGTCTTGCGTGGAAAACAGATATGGAGATTTATTGAAATGTGAAGATCGTGATGCACGGCGTAACCATTTCAGTCAAACATCTGTGGAAATGTTCAACTTCCAGCATATACAAAAAAGGTCAGAATAATTTAGCAATATATTAAAACCGGAAGATTTGGAATTTCTGATTTAGACGTTGTTGACGTGTTTCAGGCAAGCACCATTGGTTCATGTGAAGCTCTATTTCTTACAAGAAGCCCAGGTTGACGTGAAGAGACTTGAGTCTTACATTGAAAAGAGACATGACAGGAAACATGCGGAAAAACTCATTGATGTTAGCGGCCTCGGTGTCGAAGGTGAGTGACCTCTGAGTAACCAGGTGGGGTGTCCTTCGACGATACTCATGTTTTCTTCATGAAAAATTTATAATTTTTTCGGGCTATATTTAAAAGGACGTACCAGGTAGTCTGTTCATCTACCTGGAATTAGCGGGAGTAGTAATTTCTAACTGGAAGTCTGCTGTGTTGACCGTGGGAAAGTGAGCATCGTTGAACATCAAAGAGTATAGCAGTTAACTCAGCCCGACTCAGCCGTTTTCCCAATAAAGCTCGTTTTAAAACTGGATGTTTTGTTTACTATTTGAGCACGGACCTTTGGTCGTGCCTTCAAATTACTACTGTTGTTACAGGCTTACTAAACACAATTTGGTGGTCACTATACCTTCAACATAGTTAGTATAGTCTTAAGAACATTATAATAATTAATACATGAAAAACTAGGAACAGACTTCGTCCTTTTAAATAATAAATAATTGGGTGTGCTAAAATGAGACGATTGAAGCTCGTGGTAGTCAGGGGTTTTAACATGAAGGAATTGAAACTTCAAGAATTTTGATGTAACAGAATGGAAACTTCAAGTAATCCGACATATTAAATTGAGCCTATTGACATTTCAGGTAATCAGATGAGGCAGTTGAATCTTCAAGTACCTAAGCAGTGAGATGTGTAAAAAAGTGGGTACACATGTATCCAGTATGTCACAGTTTGGGTACACATGTATCCAGTATGTCACAGTTTGGGTACACATGTATCCAGTATGTCACAGTTTGGGTACACATGTATCCAGTATGTCACAGTTTGGGTACACATGTATCCAGTATGTCACAGTTTGGGTACACGTATCCAGTATGTCACAGTTTGGGTACACGTATCCAGTATGTCACAGTTTGGGTACACACGTATCCAGTATGTCACAGTTTGGGTACACACGTATCCAGTATGTCACAGTTTGGGTACACACGTATCCAGTATGTCACAGTTTGGGTACACACGTATCCAGTATGTCACAGTTTGGGTACACACGTATCCAGTATGTCACAGTTTGGGTACACACGTATCCAGTATGTCACAGTTTGGGTACACACGTATCCAGTATGTCACAGTTTGGGTACACATGTATCCAGTATGTCACAGTTTGGGTACACATGTATCCAGTATGTCACAGTTTGGGTACACATGTATCCAGTATGTCACAGTTTGCCAGTCATAATCAAAACTTTGCACATTTTCTCCATCAAGCTTCACCTCTGCCACCAATGTTGATAATGGTTATACACGTAATTGCATTACAATTGCTGCATGAATCAAACATTCCTGCATGCAGTTGTCAATTTAAAAACGTTGCCTTATGTTTTTGTCATAAAGAAACATTTTATAGGCCAGAATGTCAACAAAATATACAGTAGGATCCACGAACATGCCATATAAATGTTTGGAATCTATTTTTTGATGGCTTGACAGAGTTTTTCGTAGGTAACAGGTCAGGTGATGGATACATTAACTGCAGCTTCTTGGGGAGGTTGACTGATCGTCTTCCTGTCATTCTGTTACATGTGTAGGGTGGGACTTGTGTAAGAGTGCTGAGGACAACACATGTGATGTCAACACGACCACATGTACGATGACAGGTGGTCGCTTTGTGTGTGTCTGCAAAGATGGCTTCCATAACCTGAGTCGGGACAATAGCTGTCAAGGTATTATCATATTACACAATTCCACCATCCGGGCTTATATTCACCATTGCACCCGGGCATATCCATCCATTTCTTGACAACTTGTATACTGCTTATCAGTCTTGAAATTGACCAACCCTTTTGTCTTGATGCGCCTCTGAACAAGGATTTAGGCGCAATAGAAGTTACCTTATTATTACGAACATTGCATAAAATGTGTCATCACTCAAACTTGCTCCTTATTTTGTTGCCCTCTTTGTCCATGTACTCCGGGGTGAGGCTGGCTTCAACTATCACTTCATGTTGTTTAAACTATCGCATGAGATCTTGTTGGCAGTAGAGTTCACTATTGCAATTCCCTCTTTTATAACATCGCAAGCAAGGACATTACAACACTTCAGTGTTCAGAATTGTTTGGCAATGGCAGTTACATGATCTTGTCGTTTTTTTCACCCAGTGCCACTTTCAAAGACTAAGCGAAATTAACCTTTTTTATTCCCAATCTGAATGAAATATAATCAAAAAATAGTGTCATGATATTCAACTATTTTTTAACCCCCTCCGTCACCATGTTTAAGGCCCAGATTGGTTGCGATTTTTTTACACAGTTTGTTGTGACACCTAGCGGTCGTTGTGACATCACTGCAGGTAGCACCGCTAGGATTTAGCCTGATGCACATCTACGTGGGTTGGTGTTTCAGGTCGTACCTAATATTGCAATCACTGAATTTAATAGTTTTTATATCTCTGTAAAGACAATAATCTTAGCTACAAATGTGACATGGAGGAATTGTATTTACTTTTTTAGTTATTGCCGTTTGAACATTGCAAATGCTCAAATTTGTAATGCGATTAAATATTTTTTGATATCACAGTAAAGATAATAATGTTATCTACAAGTTTATTGCTGGATGTATCCAGGATTTATTTTTATTTTTTGAGTTATTGCCGTTTGAACATTATTATTAGTAGTAGTTATCGTGGCAATGGATATAATGCAAAGTTGAGCATTCGCGATGTTCATACGGCAATAACTGAAAAAGTTAACACAATTCCTGTGTACATCCAGTGACAGTCTTGTAGAAAAGAATATTATCTTTAGGGTGATATCAAAAATTCCATAAATTGCAATTTCATGTACAGTTTGAAACAACAGGCTGCACCGCCGCGCTAAAGGATAGAATACGCTCATCGGCCCAGCCTGTGGTGACATCAGCAACATCTGATGGGCTATGACACTCAAATCACCACGTTTGAGCGGGCTTAGTGACATGAGTTCACAATGAACAGGCTTCATATTTGACACATTACATGACAAGTGTATTATGTTTCACTCCCTATCAGCATTAAGTCAATAGGAAATATAGTTTAATTTCACGGACATCTAAAACCCTATCCTTTTAGTATTGCCTATCCTCCATAGCTTTAGCAAGTCCATCCCTCTGTTGATAACTTTTGCCTTGTACATGATTATGAGAACACTTAATAATAAGGCAACTTCTTTTGTGCCTAAATCCTCAGAAACCAAGCTCAGAGGTGTATCGATACAAAAAGGGTTAGTGAATCAATAATCACTGCACCCCCTGGCTGATCTTTTCATTCAAATACCACCTTGTATTCTCTGGGAAGCATTCAGCCATGCTGTGACTAACTGGAGCAGCATGGAGTTAATCACCTTTCCCAACGTTCAGACCGGTAGGAAGAGGATTCAAACCCAGAATCTCTCTACCGAGAGTCTGAAAGTCTAATCACTACTTCACTTCGCCCCTTTCTCCACCGTCATGTATTTGTTCACTGTTGTTTCTACGACGTTATACAGATGTCTGCAGTGGCGACCCATGTGAGAACGGAGGCAAGTGTTTGCGCGAGATACACACGTACCTGTGCAAGTAAGACATATTTATATACACAATTCATGGTATGTTTATTTTTTGATGTGATATATGTTTCGTTTCTGTGTATGCCTGATGTCCATAACAATTGACCATAAGATATGTCCGTTACGAACGTACATGCACACACGGACACACACGCACGCACAATGTCGCACACACACACGCACACACAATGTCGCACACACACAAATCCATCATCCTTTATTCAACATCAAACAAGCTGCAGCCACCTTAACACACCAGCTTGCATACAACATACACTCATGTTATACAAATAATATACTGTAGAATACCGGGTAATTATACCCTCAGTCATTTGGATTCTGAAAGATAATGTCGATAATATTAGTTAATGTAATTTTCAAGGCTGTTACTTGGTGGTTTCCCTTTGTTATAAGATTTTTTGTGTATAAGAAATTTCTTTAAAACCTTACAAATTGTTCTATGAATCAGCTATAAAAGACAAAAGGAGCTGCTTAAATTTCTGTTTTTGCATGTTGCAGCTGTCCAGAATTTTGGATAGGACAACATTGCACAGTGAAGAATGCGCCCGCAGTTCGTAAGTGCCTCAGTAACTTACAATACACCAGTATCACTCTACACCAGCACCATTTCAATACACTTCACATGTAATCAGTTCCACTGTCGTGTAAAGAAGAACGTTTATAACCATGCCCATCCAATTTAGCCTGCTGGCATACCCATCCATCTGTTGGCATCTTTAATACTACACATCAGTTTGGGATGACTCACTCTTATTTTGATGCACCTCTTAGCATGGTTTCCAAGGATTTCAGCACAAAAGAATTTACCGCATTACTATCAATAAAGTTAACTTTTATAACAGTTACTATTCGTGTATAAAGAATGGCTCTTTCAAGTAAACTGCCATCATTTCTTTTATAAGTGTCCAGAAAAACATGTTTTTGGTAATATAAATTTACAATGCACTGGAAGTAAAAATGATATGCTATTCAACTGCATATTCTCCAATTTGTACAGAGTATTTTGGTTTTGTGCCCTCTTTGTAGTAGTATATAAAAATGTGCCAACGAATGGTACATTTACAATAATAATTATCAAAATAAAATACACATATGAAATGTTTTAAAGCAATTTTTAGTGTTAGTGATGTCGTACTTGTATGACTTTTGATGTGACTCTGCAGGCTACAGGAGCACCACATAGCCCTGAGTGTCCTGATGGTGTAGTTGTACGACTCTTGGTGTTACTCTGTGTCTGTTGGCTATAGAAGCACCACCATAGCCCTGAGTGTCCTGATGGTGTAGTTGTACGACTCTTGGTGTTACTCTGTGTCTGTTGGCTATAGAAGCACCACCATAGCCCTGAGTGTCCTGATGGTGTAGTTGTATGACTCTTGGTGTTACTCTGTGTCTGTTGGCTATAGAAGCACCACCATAGCCCTGAGTGTCCTGATGGTGTAGTTGTACGACTCTTGGTGTTACTCTGTGTCTGTTGGCTATAGAAGCACCACCATAGCCCTGAGTGTCCTGATGGTGTAGTTGTACGACTCTTGGTGTTACTCTGTGTCTGTTGGCTATAGAAGCACCACCATAGCCCTGGCAGTGTAATTGTATATACTTCTATTAGGGGTGGATCCATCGAGGGTAGTCTACGGGGGGGGGGAACAAAAACCTCCACTGGCGGCTGAACCAAATGGTGTAAAACATTTTTCATTGCTGTGTAGGCCCATTCAAAAAGGTCTACGGGGGGTATGTCTATGACTTTAGATGTGATTCTGGGGCAGTGATGGTGTAGTTATATGACTTTTGATGTGACTCTATGTCTCTAGGCTACCGAAGCGCCGCTATAGCCCTAGGAGCGGCCTTTGGTGTGATAACAGCCATCCTACTGGTAGCACTGCTTGCGGTTGTAGTCAGGTAAGTCTCGGGCAGTCACATGTAACAGCAGCAGAAGGCTAATAATAAGTTTACTTCCTCGTACGTTAAAATTAATTAGGCAATTAAATAAAGTAAATTATTAAAACATTGAATGAAATTACAAATAATTGAGATCTCTAAACTGCGAATAAATAAATAGAGTAATTAACTAAAACAAGGTTCACCTGATAATTGCAAGTAATTTGTAGAAAATGAAAAATGTCTTGGTTACTGCCTGTGATAGTCCATATTGTTCATCAACAAAAGGCATGGTCAAGACAGTTGCCATCTAACAAATTACTGGCTTTCTCTTATTATTTTAAAGGAATCTTCTTATTGACAGTTGCATAATGAAAATAAACAACACTAAGTACTGTTGAGTGTATATTTTTTCCCACGCCGATTTGATCAGTTGTGGTCGGAATAAAAAAATTTTGTTTTTAAAGTTCCAATTGTCTACCATATCTTGGATTGACGGCAACTTAAAAACATGGCCATTCACTGTTATGAACACTTAAAATATGTAATCAGTTCTGATTGCTGATTAATCTCTGAATATTCGCTGCTTTTCAGAAATGTTGCTGACCGAAAAAGGTAGTATTTTGTGTTGAAATTGTTCTGAGAATAAGGTAGGACATTATGATAATGGAGCGTCAAAGGAAGCATTCAAATTAAGAATAAGAGTTGAAATATACAAATAATTTGTGGTCCAGAAAGATCAGTTGTTCAAGTTGATACTAAGTGTAATACTAACTGTAAGTTTGTAAAATGTAAACAATTCAGTTTTAATTAATTTATTGCCACGTGCGTTCGGTACTTATACTGATCACTCCATACCCAGAAATATTCACATTAACTCAAAACAATTGAATTAATAAGCGACATCTCTCAGTTAGGTAGTTTTTTGGCGAAATTTAAAACATTACAAAAAAACTTGAATTATGTGTTTCTGCATTGCTCCTATATAACTACCCTGAACATTTCAACAATTGTATTGCACTGACAGGATCCGTCGCAGTCAAAGGTCATTCAGGTCCAAGCGAGCCAAGGAAGACCCGTTAAAAGATGCTGTGGCATCAATTCAAGTGGATGTCACCTGTGGGCAGCACCAATCCCCTGACGGCGAGAGTGACAAATCGAAGGACTTGGTGAGTCATTTGAGCCATTTATTTAAGGGAGGCCATTTTGGGATTTCATCATTTTCCAATAGATTAACATGCTATGGATTCCCAGCAAGTTGCATTTTTCATAATTTTAATTACAAATACCTATAATTAGATGATGTATATATGCCCGTACTGCTTAATGTATGACGTTTTTATTTTGTTTTGGCCGTTTTCTTGAAATTATATTTTTGCCCATTTAATTGTGACATCAGCAAAAATTATTTTTGAAAACTACACAATATAGAGAATTGAAATTTTCACCAGTTATTATTTGGGATGTCCTAAGTGCAACGAACTATTTTGGATGCCATAGCTTTATTTTACAGGTTTATAAACAAGGGTCAACCAATTGAGGAATTAAAAATATAATCTACCCAAACGGTGCAACTCACTATGGTCATGAAACATTTGAAGTTTGAGTCTAAAACCACATTATTTCTGTAAGTAACATTCCACCAAACAACTTATGGCAATTGCATGATGATGTTTGCTATCATTTGTCCTAAATATATTTTTCCATGGTGCCATACCTCCACAGCAACATAAATGTCATGGCAACAATTATGCAAATTTGTTACAAGTCCAACAATCTTCATCCAATTAATATAATCATAAAATGTTATAAAGATATGTTGAGTTTTCATCAAGATATGGTCCATAGTTACTTTAGAACCAGCGAGTATCCTTAATTAATACTGATCCATTCGATTTGTTTCACTACCAATTCTGCCAGACAGAAATATGGGCTACTAGACTTGGAACTGTTAGCTAATCTCGTTTCACAAAATGATTTGCCAGTGGGTACCGAGACTGGTGTAACAGCAGAGTACTATTTGTTGTTGGCAGGAGTCGCCAGGACAGGAGGGAGAGGAGAACCTTGCCTGCACCGTCGCCAGCTTCAACCCTCGCCGACAAAACTCCAGGAAGATTAAAGGACCTTGCCAGACCAGAGAAACTGATGCGATCGACACACAGGCAGACATCTAGGCTGTACCTGGCTGCAGACAGTGATCACAAGACAAGAAAAGAGCGTCCCAGAGAAATCAGATGAACATGTTTGAATGAACAGGTCTGCCAGTCAGTGATGTGTAGTGGTGTAGACTGTCCTGAAGACTGGATACTGGGCGTTAGAAGATTCCTGTTACATTAGTAATATTTAGCCAAGTAATTTATATGCATTATATTATGTCCAGCTTACATTAGCTAGTTGGTTGTAAAGCACTTTGAGTAGTCCTAAGGGCTGGCTACTGCGCTATATAACAACTTATTTTTACCATTTTCCCATTATATTTTATTATTTACATATCTAGCGAGTTATTTATATACATTATATTATTATGAATGTCACTAGCTGAGCTCAACGGTGTCGTGTATCTAATGTAAACTAAACATTTCTAGAAAACCATAGATGTATCGAGGCTTCTGCAGAATGTCAAAATAGCAACCCAGTGGTCTTTCTGCAAATGTCGTCTTAATCTCTAGAATTTCGGGATATTTTCATTGGAGCTCGGAGGTTGTTAACACGTTCTCCAAGCTGTGTGTTGTCTGTCATTGGCATTTGTTTTTCACCGAAATAGTGGAATACTTTCTTTGTTTCGTATCGTGTCGTTTTCTTAGAATTGTGGGTAGACACTGTAGAATCATACAAGTTTCTATTGTCTTATACGGCCTCCCGTATAGAGCTACAAAGTAATCATTATAGACAAGACATGAAATGGACTCGTAGTTGACCCTATAGGTAAATGGTGGTGGATTAGTAAGGGGCTCAAGTGTAGTAGTTTGAGCAGTCCCAAGGATTGGATTGCGCACCATATTTTCAATGTACTTTTTAGCCAGACAAAATAAAAACATTCCGAGATTCGACAGCACTTTATAAGTTTTATTGCACCTTCTATGGTGTCGCTAGTTCGATAGTCAAACAGAAAGTAATGTTTACAGCACATTTTGTACAAACCCAAGTACCAAAGGTGAACGAAAACAACTGACAAGTCAATCACATTAAATGACTCCCTACAGAGTTTGGTGATGCAACGTGTTCTATGTGTGTATTTGTATTATTAATGTTGTAGTGTATTAATGTATATTTGGTTCAGTTATGAATATAACCAATTACACTAAAACTGTATAATCATATTCAAGAGCCTTAGCCATGTCAACGATGGTACCAATAATTGATCAGTAATAAATTATAATCAAAGCAAGTTTTCTGAGTTACAACATGACACTGGATAAAGTAGCAATTGTTTTAGTTCCCCCACTTTTTAACTTTTCTTATTTTACAGACAAAATACTTTCTAATATTATCATTCCAAAGAACAAATTATTAGACTTGCACAACCAGAAACCTAGAAAAACATTTACAAAACCACAATTCTCATGTACATGTATAAAGCCTTTATTTCAGCAGTTGACACATTAGAATGCCGTCATTACATTACGATAACCTCCACGCTGCGGCAGCACTCTTGCAAGGCCGATAACTAATTAAGTTGGAGCTAGTCGCCGCCGATAGCACCGCTGGTACGGAAAAATAAACTATGAAGAAATTTGATACGCCACGTAATAATACTCCTATCTTGGCACGACAATCCTGCTGCGTTTCGCCTCTGGCACACACCTTGCAACGGCGGACGACCTCCGCAGTAACTAAACCATGAATGGTCCACACACTTGCTGGATGTAACGTGGGTGTTTCGGTGGTGTCTATGACTTGACGGCGGTGGCAGCTGGAGCAGTGGCTGGGGCTGACGGAAGGACATCCGCTACTTCCTCACTGATCGCCTTCACTGCCTTCTTCTTCTTCTTCTTGGCTGCCCTGCGACTGGCAGATGTCGCTAGCAGCATCTGGAAACACACACGTATGTTAGATACCGGTTGAACATAAATCACTGTTGCATGGTCAACTATTAGGCAAATTAGCCAATGCTTCACATGTCCATAAACCTCCATCGAACTAATATATAATTTTATGAAGATAGTCGCGCCTCATTATAACGCGGTAGTCAGGGTCCATGAAATGAATCCGCGTTATAAACATGGCGCGTTCCCGTATCTGCTGTCAGCGGCGCTACGACGACCGACACCGCTGCTGCACGAAGAACGCCATCGAAGCCAAAGTGTGCATGTTGCGCAGTCTATACACAGTTTATGAAGCTTATTAAACTGCCAGCCAATGTCGGTGTGTATTCTGTTTAAATGTCATAAACTGTTGGACAATGTTGAACTGAATAAAATTCATGAACTGTGTACCGTTTTTAAAAAAACAACAGACCAACAAGCCACGGTCAACTGAACGATAATATGGTACCGCTGACGTAAGATCTAAAATAATGACCTGGCACTCGAATATGCAAATAATTTGACAAACGCTGTGTTAGAGTTGATTAAGGAGTTAAAAAGTACGCTCACAATTGGTTTAACTTCGTCTTTCAATCAATATCAAAATACCAATTTAGAAAGCATATTTACCGTGCCAAACAATATTACAATTCACCAATTCATATGCGGTAGACGAATTAATATTTTGGCGCACCAGTACAGGCAGCAGCTTTGCGTTCATCGCAGCGAAAAGCTAATGTTTGTTATGCAATGTTAGCTTACTGATCTTGAATACTAAGCTGTATTAAAACGTATTTAACCCATTCTTAAGCAAGGCGTATTTGTGAATTTCAATTGCACTTTACAAGCCGCCCGGGGCCGAAACGTGGTGAACTCGCGATCCGCGGAAGCCATGAGCATGACTAGCAGAATGGAAACGATTCGTTTGACATCGGCACAAAACAAACAATACCTCACTCCACATTTATGTTCCTAAGGTTAAAATTGACCATAATTATAGTCAAAGAAACTTATACCTTTGAAAGCATTGGCAGTGCAGAATAAACAACGGCAACGTAGTGACACACCTCACACTTGATTCTTTGCAGTTGTACGTCAACGTTAAATTTATTGTCCGCCAACTAGTCTTTCAATATACACGTCGTGGACAAAGACGGAGATAACTTCACAAAAAAAATAATTGAGTTATTACCGTGTTAATAGTTTGTCATAGCACCCACTTCCCCCCTGGCGGCAGAAATTTGGGGTCCACGACCAACTGTGTTATAACCAAATCCGCGTTATAACGGGGCGCAACTGTATGTTGAGTTTTCACCAAGATAAGGTCCATAGTTACTTTAGGACCGGCGGCTACCCCTAAAACACCACAATTTAATACCCACTTTGTTTCGGCAGACCACATATTGGATGTTGCTTAAGGCCAGACACGGCAGGTAGATGGATTATTTTTTAAATTGTGCAAACAGTTCAATTTGTTCTGCCCAATGCATGAAATGGGTCTTACTGAGTAAAATATATATTTAACTTTTTTCAGCCAGACCCCCCGTTTCCATGGTAACAAACAAAATGGCGGCCATTTTAAGCAAATATTGGCAAATTTGGAAATACTGCCATTTTTTATTGAATCCAGTTATAATTCTTGCAAATCCATGTTCTTTATAGATTCTATTGTGCAATGATCAGAGCATTTTTTGAAATGTTGTTTTTATTTTTTAAATCAATTTTTGGTAAAATAAATATGGCTATATCTTTCAAACTATTCATGATTTTAAAAAAGTGTCTGATCATTGCACACAGTAGAATATGCTGAATGCAACACTGAAAACATTATTTATATAGCATAATTATTCCAAGAGATATCCCGTTTCCAAATGCAGAAATTTGAAGAAAAATGTTTTTGAGAAAATGGCTGTCAAAGATTGCATAATGGATTTCATTACATGATATCGACGTGCTTTTTTTGTCAAAAAACACCATTTCACCTGGGGTGTCTGGCCTTAACATTTGTCCTATTAAGTGTACAATATGTCTGGCATGTTTAACAGAATGAATATGGTATATCCATGCATATCTAAAACCAGACCAGGCCCAAACACAAATTTCAAAGTTGTTCCTATTCATTTCTTACACCAGGTGCTCTTATAGAGAGTACACTACATAAAAACATAATCCTGGGGTGCTGTGGAGGGGCGTTACCTTGAGATCCTCGTCCTCAATGCTGTATTCTGTCTGGTAGCAGTCGGCATCGAATGGCAGCCCAGTGATCTTCATGGGGCCGTTGGGCATCAGCAGCATGGTGAACTTGAACTGAGCCACCAGCTCACCTGGGACACAACAGGAGTATTATAATCAAACCAATTATAAATAATATCACCTCGCTGAAAAATCTGTGAACTGACGAACACAAAATGTTATAGATAATGTCCCTGCCTCAATCAACCTTTCACAATGCAATGGGTAACGGGGCAGTTAATTTCTTTACTTTTTTCTTTATAGAACATTAGTAGGTGTCAGAATGAACATATGTAGTATAAAAAAAACCATGTCGTTAGTGCCAATCCATCCTTCCAAAACTAGTGGAAATCTCCCTTTGTATACTTCAGCAACTATAAAATTCCACGCCATTTCCATTAAAAAAATCCACGCCAAATTTGACTTACATATGAGCATGGTAGTTACACAAAACATGTTAACCTTAATTATAATATACCTGTACTATCTTATACGCACATATGGAACAAACCAAGGACAGCAGCTATAAATTACATTACAGTATTTTGATCTTTCACATGTTCCCACAGTGGCTCCCTCTGGAGATGTGGTTTGCCACTCGGTTTCCATTTCCATACACAGAGAACGGAACGTTATGGCTGCCCGCCATTTTATTTCCGAAAGCTTACAATTCCATTCTTTTCCATGTCATTTAGAAAATTCCAAGCTTTCACACCAAAACAACATGTAAGAAAGTTGCAGAAACGGCCTAACGTGTCATAGCATAGGTGTGCTTTTTCATAAAAATTTGAATTGTAAAGTTTTGCAGTTACGACATTACTCAACATTTTCACAAGGGACAGCACAATACTGATAAATGCAATATAAAATCAACTGAACAGAATAAAAAAGTTATCAAGATTTCTAGTTGATAAGTTTGTGATCATGTGATAAAAACACAAAATTGGATGATTTGTATCAGCTGCAGTAGTGCCCAACGATGATTCGAAACTTTTTCGATGATTGCTGTTTACGCCATGTAATGTAGAAATTCATCAATTCCACCCACCCAAGGTCACCCCCCAGGGTATGGTGTCTTCTCACAATAACTACAATAAACCTTGGATATAACAAATTTGAATTACAACAAATTTCGCTCATACAAATAAATGAACTGGTCCAAATTTTTTTAATATACAGTAAATTTCAGACACAACAATTTCGGATATAACAAATAAACTGGCTGAGAATTTCATTATATCCAAGGTTTAATGTACTTGGCATATAAAAAAAACCAAGATGCCAGTGCACCAAAACTTACCCTCCCGTTCCCAGAGTACAGTGAAAGGATCGAGCAGCTCGTGTTTTACACACTCGACGACGCCCATCTTGGCTTTCTTCTCGTCCTCAAATGCCCTGTCCCAGACAATAAAAATAGTTTGTTTATATAGCCCCCCATCCAAATAATTGTTCTGGGGCGCTGTACAAAGGCTACTAGAAATAAATTAATAACATAACACCATCCATACTTTAAAATATTAATACACTAGTAGTTTAGTCGCCACACCTGGCTTACGAGTCACAACTTTTATCGAGTCACTGAAGTGCATTCCACACGTATGTTGCCCCTGTGTTTTGCAGAGCATCATGCATCAATCAAATTCATAAAAAATTCAATTCCAATAATTTTATTTCTACTTGTCTAAACTGCTCGAAGGCAACACCCATGCAGTGATTGAAAAAGAAAGAGGGTTCTGGAAAGAAATATATCGCTATACGACATATCATTAAGCAGCTGCTAACTATCCTTCCATTACGAAAACAATTTTGATATTTTCAGATTGTTCGAGGTAACAATTCCAAGTCACCTTAGTGTGAACGGCATGCCGGCAAATCGCTTCTCAACCTCACTGAAAAACTCTGCAAACAGAAAACACAATGTGAAACTGGGAAAGTTAAACTGTTCAAAATATCAAATACACCCGACAATTAATGCCAATGTTAGCCATACAATTCAGACACGAGCAAATAAGTGGGTGACATGGTAACTTAAAACAGGGTTAAAGACCAACACTGTTGCGTGTCTTCAAAATGTAGCCAATGAATAAATACGTACGCCTAGATGCCTTCATTTTTAGGTTGTATATCGTGTCCTGAGTGCGTTTATAGATCGTTGTTCGTGTGTCGTATTCACGCCCCTGTCAAAGAGACCACAGAAATAGCAACATTGTCACAACAAAAGACATTACCTCTGTAGAGGTTGGTTACAGTGGCTGACAACCAAACTTTCAGATACTTAATTCTGCCACTATTCTTATTTGAGCATGTTTAAACCGGCATTGTAACATTCATGTCTGGCAAGAATTTGTTATACTATGCTACATAACGATTTACTGTTACCATAGACTTGTACATGGAAAAGAATGAACCAAACATGGTAAACTGTTTGTGCATACCAACATCAGATTACACCCATTACAAAGACAGGTTTACACGAGCAACCCTTGCCTCAACGAAATACGAATGTACAAAAACGTCACTAACCTTTGCATCGGCGCCCGTACTGACAAGAATGTCGATGGCGTAGACTTCGTGTACTTCAAACTCGCATTTCTCGTGTTCCCGCCTGTAATCAGAGATGTGAATAGGTCAACCTAGATACAAATACAGCGAGTATTATCGACACCGGAGTTGAAAGGTTGGTGGTGCACAGGACTTTCAACTGTGCAAAGTTGACATTCCCACTCAAAAGCTGGTGGTCCACATAATAACATAACATGTAAACAATATCTGCAGTTAAGTCAAAATACTTCTTTTTGACATATCCATATGATTATTTACTTGTTAAAGGCCTTCATTTGCATTACACGCAGACTTCTTCAGTACCTATGATGCCATTGTACGTGAAGGTACTAAAAACGTCGTGTGTAATGCAAATGGAAAATAAATAATTAGTTGGTTGCCAAACAGAAATATTTTGAATTAAAATGAACTAGCCTGAAGAGTCTTCAGTAAACGTCTGCATTTATCAGTTTAGGTAGTATGAATCTGTTAGTCGCTGTCTTATTATTTACTTATTATTATTTACTTACAAAGCACCATGAGTTTGATCCTCAAAGAGAGAAGTTATTCCATAGTTCATTGAGAATCAACCACTGCATAACAAAGTTGCACATTCATAATAATCATGGTACGTGAGAGAATGCAAACAGGTACAAAGATTAATAAGTCAATGTTATGAACCTCTGCAGCTCCGTGGGATTCTGAATGATTGACTTCTCTCCGTCTATGACATGTTGTTTCAACTGGTGAGACAGCATACCTGCAGACAAAGGGTTAATAACATGTCACTAACTGCCAAGACAACATTCCAAGTATATCAATGTCATAGGGATGAAAGGGTTAACCGTCTACAACTACTAATTAAATACTTCTATATCTTAACCAGAATATCTTCTATTAAAATCTCTACTGCCGTCATTATTGCCGTTTGAAACTGTGCTGCTCACAATATATTCCTTTGTTAACAAGTCCTTTTTGTGAATCAAATTTTGTACAAAACACACCATATTATTACTGGATATTTATAAATCCAATTAATAATGTAACATGCATGAAACATTATAATGTCCCTGCCATTAGTAAGTCAACCTTTCACAGTTAACAATTTAAGGCCAAAAACAAACAAATTCTCATTCTTTGTCCCTGTGCAAAGATCCCAGGAAGTGACGTACCTTCAATTGGCTTACACTTGTATGATTCACATGCCTTCTGTATCGAGTCCGTCACTTGAAAGTTCTGTAGGAAAAAATGATGGTTAACTAAGTGGATGGATAAACAAACTGTAGACGTAGAAGTGTTGCAATTATAACACCAATGACCCCTATTACTTCAGCAAATCTCGTAAAATTGCAAAATCTGTTAGATTACAAGTGAGCAGGTATATCCTTCAAATAAAGTGTACGCAGGAACAATACAGATAGCGACAGTCGTCTAATAAAGTTCGCTGGTACAGACTGAAATGTTACATAAAATAGGTTGACTAAAACAAGTACAAGATCAATAGGAGCAATACAGTTCTGCAATCATTCACAAACTAATAAGTGAAAAAGGTGGAAGCATATCCAAAACCAACCTGACATTCGCATCATTTCTCACACATTCTTTAACATTTTAAGATTTACAAAAGATGGCAACACTCAGAAGGTGAGTTCATCAAGCAAATGAAATCCAGGTGGTACTATTTATTTGTACATTTTCACAGAGAAATATTCCTTAGCCAGAGTAGAGATTTAATATCATATTAGGTTAGCCGCCACAGAGATGACCACTGCAGACATCAAAACCTGAGCACAATTCACAAACTTTCTGAGCCTAACCAAAATATCATTTTCATTCCCAATGTGTGAACTCATTTAGATCCATATAAGGTGTTTCTTTTCTAAATCGAGTCATCTTACCCCGATGCTGGGCTTGACCAATCGTAAGGCGGCTTCAGCTGCCATGTGCGCTGCCATGATGACGTCAGCTTTGCGTCCCGTCACCTTGTTGTCCTGACAACCAGGTTCAAAGTTCAGTTAGGTGGAACACTTAAAACCTTGCAAGACTTACAGCAAAACCAACTGTAGAAATGGAATAAAAATCATACACAAAATATAAATAAACGTATACAAAATGCAAATTATAGGGTCACGTTGATAATCCCTTGTAACGGAACAAACAACAAGTTGGATTTGACACTTTAGAGTCTATTTGCTCATCAGACGCAGTAATGAAAGAGCTTCAATCATTACCAAGCCTGTCGTTCTGTGATAATTATTTGCTTCAGTCTCAATTTCCTGAAAGGCCTTATGTGGAAATTTTGCTACAGCCTTATTGAGATAATTGTGATGAAAATGCACTATTTCATTGATTATTTTGTAAGGTAGCTTCCTGAATGGCTCAAAACTAATAGGAAAGAGCAACACATATTTGATAAATAGTGCACTAACACATAAAATGAAAATTGTAGGTCAAACTACAAATAGAGAACTTTCAAGACATGTAGCTATGATAGTGATTCATGCCTTATGGTCAGTTCTGACAGCAGATCACACATATATATGTATGAAACTTACTGGAGATGCCCCAACAACAAAAGAGTGTGCGGCGACTGCCGCATAGCCGTCAACATGAGCGCCCATGTCACTGAAACACAAGGGTCGACATACAACAGCCTGTCTTATGATTTATAACTCCACAGGTATTAAAGTTCAGTTGTAATACTAAAAACCAGCAAGATACCTATCCTACAAAGTATAAAAAAAGTGCAACAACACAATGCACACAAATGCAACAAATTTGTCACCATTTCTCCAGTGAAATGTTTTTAAACTAACAATTTTTAACACAAAGCAAAAAGTCTTCTATATTATTCAATCAGAAAATGCTCCACTTTTCAAGTTATCAACTGTCAGTTTAACTGGGCACTAACACCTGCAGTTTAGACTTACATTTTGACGAGGTCGCCGTCTTTGATGACAATGTCTGGGTCACTCTTGAGAGGAGAGAAATGACAGATGCAGTTGTTTATGGAGATACACGTTGGAAACGCAATCCCTGCAACACAGTACAGAACAAACGCTAAGTGACAGATACTGTTTTTGATGGAGATACACGTTGGAAACACAATCCCTGCAACTCAGCATAGAACAAACACTAAGTAAGACGAACACATCCCAACTGACTCCTGCACACGACAATGGTTGC
Source organism: Paraescarpia echinospica (assembly GCA_020002185.1). Classification (NCBI taxonomy): domain Eukaryota; kingdom Metazoa; phylum Annelida; class Polychaeta; order Sabellida; family Siboglinidae; genus Paraescarpia; species Paraescarpia echinospica. The sequence goes on along the minus strand of CM034533.1, from coordinate 17,461,075 downwards.
CAAGTTTCCATCATTTCGATACATAAAACGTCGCAATTACAAAATGGAAACATGCAATGTCATACATTCAATTTGTTTACCCTGTGACACAAGCCTAGCACAACATCTAGTTTTACAAAACTAAAACATCAAGACCATACTTCTTTACTATAAATCTTTTTAAACAAAATCCAAATTATCCTACATCAAGAAAGTACACCCGAGATGATTGCACCAAATGTGTAACCAACATCACTGTATCTGTAGACTCGTCGTAATTGGCAACTTCTGCACATGTAACATAGCTTAGCCGATACTTCATGTTGTATAAGTTATTTATTTACAAATTGATGTTTATAGATAACTATTGTATTCTAGCGATCATGTTTTAACAATGACGTATTTTAAGCGTCTTTCAACAGTTTTTATACGTGGAGATATGGTGCTATATAAATAATATTTATTATTATACCTTTCTTGAGGTCCTTCTCCTTCTTGAAGACCTTTGCCGTCTGCTCTAGTAGCTGCTTGTCAGCAAACTCACAAATGTCGGCTACCTTCTCCCCCGTCTTGCACCGACCCACCGCCTCCTTCAGGATGGCTGCAAGACACAGCAACCAGAATAGGGCAACATTTATAGCATCGGGAAAGACAGTTTCTAGACAACATAAGAGTCAACCCAAACCAACAAGTCAATGTACACAGGGAACCAGAATGGTGAGGTCTATAGCACGGGGAAAGACACCGCATATAAAACAGAATCTACACTGTCTTTACAAATATAATTTATTTTATTTAGATGTTATAATACTCTTTTTTGGCATAAAAATGTATGGTTATGTTATTAATATATTTGTAATAATCATTGTGCAGCATCCCAGAACAATGATTTGGATGGGGTGCTACATAAGAAATTTATTATCTTGTTCCTTTCAAGTGCAATAAACTATGGCCACGGTACCGCTAAAACCACAGCACCATTTGAACCTTAGGTCCCAAAATGCAATAACTTATATTTTATAACATTGCATATCTGCAGCATTGCAGAATGGATGTACTGATTTATCAAGTTTTTTAGACAAAAACGTAGTTAAAACATCAAAATCGAAGTGAGCCCGGATTCTTCACAAGTGCCACATTATGTGTTTAATATATATTTAGTCTGTTATGTTAGTTATTCTGTGCTTCTGTAGTAGAAGTCAAAGATTCTCAAAATTCTGGTGCAGGGGTAACCTGGGCCTGACACAGTGACAGGCTGGGCCGAGGCCCGGTTTCCATATGACGGCATATGGAATTTTTTTTGTTCAAATGAAACCTGTAAGAGAAACACACAACAAAGTGGATATTTGTAAAGTTGTTATATAGCTAAGACGAATAATTGGTATTCCATTTCTTTTTGCGACCATGCTTAGAAAATCGTATGCACTCCGGGTGCGGGACACGGCGTGGTCGCGCCATGACAAGTGACAGCATGGCTTTGTACGGAACCTCCGTCAACCTAGGCTTCATTTTTGGCGGAACGCAGTCGTGACTTTCGTACCAAAACATGCCGAACGTATTGCCTTTACCATTCCGTTAATACCCACCATTGACCATCTCTGCGGCCATCTTATATTTAGTGACCACGAGGTCATTTGCGATAGTTTGCTCATCCTGATCCTCCTTCTCCGCCATTTTGGTATTCACGTGTATCCCATAATTATCTGTTTTATTCATCGAGAATGGCGGGAACTGTACTCTCGTTAACTTTGAAAAGTATTTTATATTTTGTACTTATTCGAATTTTTTTCCAATGGTGATGAAATTATTATAGTGAATAATTATATGAACAACTGTACAACCGGAGTTATTTAATATTGTAGCTGTCCTATTCATATGCTGGATTGCACGCATAGTCTCGTTAACGTTAACCCATTATTTTCTGTAGCATGTTCTGCTCGAAAACCCCGTTAGATGGCGGTATTTTTGCACTGACTCCGATGTTTTCAGTCCATTGTGGGGATAACCCCAATTACAATTTCTAGTTGTTGTTTCTAGTTGTTTCCAGCACTCGGCAACGTTCTATTAACTGACTAGTCTGTATATATTGTGGTTACTTTTGCCCAGGGGCCGCTGCAAAATATATTTTTTTCGATGTTTTAGTTTGAGTAGTAATATAGGTCTCTTATGATTTATCCTCCCGTCAAAATGAGTCAGGTGGAAGGTGGTAATGAGTCCACATCCGGTGGAGGGTCAAAGGTCACATGTCAAGAAGCGCCACCTGGTGTATAGGTGGTGAACTATTTAAGTACGTCGATAAGCGTGATAAAGTGAACTAGAAAAAAATCAATCAGCGCCGCCTATTGATTAAACGATGAGTTATACTACAAGGTCGATGACATCATGAAATAGGTCAATTATGTTATGGAACAGGTCATTGCACATGCGCAATAATGTTTTTTTCTTTCGGTAACGATTACATTCGCTACCCTAATGTTTTGGATGATAAAAATAGGTCGACGATGTCATAAAATATACCATTACGCAATCGTATTGATGCCTGTTTCCGACGGGGGCAATATGGTGAACTATCTGGTCACGTGATCATGGCGTCACAAATGTTGTAGCGCCTCCGGTTGAGTAAATGGTGAATTATGAAAACAGGTAAAATTAAATGTCGTTGAAAGTTCATTTTACATATTTTTGAAGGCTTCACTGGATCGCTTATGCTAATGTGATGATGACGTAGCTTTCTGAGGTTTTCGACGTTGATATGCTGTCTGGTATCATGATCACGTGATTCTCATAATCCCATATAAGACCGGAGCGGCGACCAAGTCGCTCTCCTTACTACAACAGCGTTATAACTAACACCATGCTTGGGATACCCTATTACTACGCTCCTGCAACCTTCAGAGACGGCGACGCACACGAACCTACTAGCCGACCGTTCGCGGCATCTGTCAGACGACCACCGTCACCATAAGGCAGCCGACAACAGTCGCCGTCTGTCAGCCGACCAGTTGCGCCGTCTGTCAACCGACCACCGTCACCGTCTTTCACCCGATCCCTCGCACCGTCTAGTCACAACGTAATGTAACCAGAGGTCGTCGACATCGCGACAGTACAACACAGAATAGGCACCGATCCGGTTATTGTAAAAAGCCTCGTTATTAACAAAGTACGACAAAAACCCCTCGTTCTACATCGGTTGTCATTTCTGCAAGACGCGCACGTATAAAGACGTCTTTGATCAGCTAGGGTGCGAGAGAGAGACATATACGTGGACTCTAAGGCGTATTTCTGTGTTCGAATGTGCTTCCGTGAAACTTCCGGTCAACATTTGTGGCTGACTTGTTTGACGAAAGTATAAATAGTCTCCTAGACATGAAAGTGGACGAGTTCTCTGTTGCTCATGAGATCACCCAGGGCAACAAATTGGACTATTTGACGGGAACCCGCGTATCGCGCACGATAACAAAAACCCAACGCAGCTCCTACACGAACTACAACGTCATATATCTGGAAGTCGTCTAAATTCTCCATGCTATGTTACAGTCGGAATCATCCACCGCCGCCGCCGCTTCTGCTTCTTCTCCCGCTGTCGCGGCAACTATCGCGGCAACTATCGGTACGACCACCCCTCCGATGTGAAATACTTTGCTGTTATCGAAATGAAGAAGAAGTTAGCACCACACATAGCATGTTGCGTCGTTAAGCTGTCAACACATCGCTGTCCCAGTTGCGAGATAGACGATCCTAGTCAATTTCACCACCAGTGTCTGTCATCAGCCGATATTCTAATTTACATGCACTTTGAGGAGACAGTCGAGGACGTTAATTCAACCGCAGTTATTAAAGATTGGTTGTCTGATTTAGTAGAGGCACGTGTTAAATTATCTGACATAATGTCCGAAGAGTTATATAGTATTGTGAGTTGCTTGCGAGACCTTGTTTCAGAGGAGTGGCAAAACAGTGTGAAGGAAATGGTGCTTGCAGTAATGGAGAATGATTTGTAAATAACGGACTGCGTTTGTCGTTTTGTTGTAATCGTCAATTTTTATTATACACGAATAAAATGTGCAAACCTTAGCTTGTGTCATTTTTTCCAAGTATAAGTATCGTGCAACCTCGTCCCTTTGGTCAGTTGCGTAGAGTATGGACACGAGATTAGGTCATCCGTTTACATGTATTGTTGCCGGTCCGATAGGGTGTGGTGAAACGACGTTTGTTACATCTTTACTACGTCATTCTGCCACACTCATAAACTTACCACCCGAAAAGATCATGTGGTGTTCCAATGAATGGCAGCCCTTATATTTCACACTATCGTCGACGCAAGCCAACATTGAATTTGTAGAAGGGTTATTGGATATGACATTGTGTGATCTTAAAACGAGAAACCTGGTGGTTATCGACGATGTAGTGTTGGAAACAGTCGATTGAGTCACCACTGCAACACGTCTGTAATCTATTTAGTGCAAAACTTATTTCCGATAGATAAAGACAGTCGCACCATAAACATAAATTCACAATACATGGCGGCTTTTCTAGCTAGTTAGAGTAACGCTATCTACCGTTCATGCCGGATCACTAATCGTCGAAACACTTCCGGTGATTGGTGGAACCGTAGAGGCAGCCTTGATAGTCACGTGACTTCTGGTAAGACGACACTTCCGGTGTTGCGCCCCTAGTGGATAACTAGAGTAGTACGTTACACTGTGGCGTCATCTAGCGGGTAAAAATTAACTAATTAGGGTTATATACATAAACAAAGTTGGGGTTAATCGAGCGAAAAGTTAATGTTTTTGTCCTGTGGAACAAAAACAATAACTTTTCAGATAATTAATCAAACCACCTTCGCAGAGTGTCGTCGTACCGGAAGTCACGTGACTGTCATGGCCGCCTCTACGGTTTCACCGGAAGTGTGTCGACGAATAGAAATCTGTCATGCACGGTAGATGGCGTTACTCTAAGTAGTTACATTGGTGTCCTTTGGGTGATGCCGGAAGTCGCCTATCTCTCATAGCTGCTGTTTGTAGTAACGGAAGTCGTCAACCGGAAGTGAATCGTTTGAAAGATGACGCGACACCTCGCATAGGAAATTCCCTAAACCGTGTGATTGGCAGCATGGCCATTTCATATAAATATGCTTTCTGTTAAATGAAGCAATACTTTATGCGAGTCTCATGGCTGCACCATAGGAAGTGACCCACGAAGATATTGCTGCCTCTGAGAATGAAGGTATGTCACGTTATTTTCTTTAGAAAGTTTGGACATAGTTGCTTTTCTATTATAGCATTTTTGATAGTTAATTAGCCGAACTAGTCGCCCCAAACTGACACGTAAAGTCACTAGGTGGCGCGTCTTGGTAGATCAATTGATCAAACTATGACATGAATGATGGGTAAGACTATAAAACTTATGAACACGGGTTCGAAACTCAGCATATTACACCCATGCATTTTAACACGAATATTTACTAGATGATAGACTACTACAATACTAAAACCTTACAAGTCTATCATATTGAAACGATAACATTTTAAGAAGTTACCTATTTAATGTACTAACTTACTAAAACACTACCACACTAGCGCAATGAAACGTTAGAAGTTACCGCGCTGACTTACTAAAATACGAAAATCTTACAAGTCTACAATGTTGGAACGCTAAAATGTTAGGAAGTTACCTTTTTAATGTACTAAATTACTAAAATACTACCACTCTAACGCAATGGAACGTTAAATATGTTACAAGTCCTAAGTGCTGAAAGGCTAAAATATTAGGAAGTTACCTTGGTATTGTACTAAATTACTAAAATACTACCACTAACACGTTGAAGTGTTAAAAATTTTACGACGTTACCGTGTTGACGCACTAAACTACGAAAATGCTACAAGATTACTGAGCTGAAACGCTAAAATGTTAAGAAGTTATCTTAGTAATGTATTAAATTACTAAAACATTAGCACTCTAGTGCGATGAAAAGTTAAATATGTTACAAGTCTATCGAAATGAAATTGAAATGCAAAAATGTTAGGAAGTTACCTCGGTGATGTTCTAAATTACTAAAACACTACCACTCTAACGAAGTGAAACGTTAAGATATGTAACGAAGCTACCACGTTGACACATTAAACTATGACAATTTTACAAGTCTACCGTACTGAAATGTTAAAATGTTAGAAAGTTACCTCGGTAATGTATTGTAATGTACTAAATTACTAAAACACTGCCACGTTAATGCAATGACATGTTAAATATGTTACAAGTCTACCGATTAGAAACGATAAAATGTTAAGCAATTGCCATCATGATGCACTAAACTAGCAATAATTTAAGACACTCACGCACTAATATACGAACATTTTACAAGTCTACCATGTTGAAACGTTAAAATGCTAATACAATACAGACGTGTTGCAATGGTTACTCTTTTTAGTAGAGTTTCGTGACCTTATCGTCTGTTTCTAACATTAGATCGTCGATAACCACCAGGTTTCTCGTTTTAGAATCAAACAATACCATGTTTGGTAACCCTTCTACAAATTCAATGTTGGCTTGCGACATTATGGGTGGTAAGTTTATGAGTGTGCAGAATGACGTAGTAAAGATGTAACAAACGTAGTTTTACCACACCCCATCGGACCGGCAACGATACAGGTAAATGGGTAAACTAACATCGTGGCCATGCTTTACGCAAATTACCAAAGGGACGGGTGCACAGTACTTATACTAGGACAAAATGACGCAAGATAAGGTTTGCACATTTTATTCGTGTACAATATGAATTGACGAAACACCAAAACGACATAGTCCGTTATTTACAGATCACCCTCTATTACTGCAAGCACAATTTCCTTCACACTGTTTCGCCACTCCAGTGAAACAGGGTCTCGCAAACAACTCTCGATATTACGCAACTCTTCGGACATTATGTCTGATAGTTTAACACCTGCCTCTACTAAAACAGTTGAATTAACGTCTTCGACGGTCTCCTCAAAGTGCCTGTAAATTAGAATATTGGTTGGTGACAGACACTCGTTGTGAAATTGACTATGATCGTCTATCTCGCAACTGGGACAGCGTTATGCTGACAGCTTAACGACGCTACAAGCTATGTGCTAACTTCTTCTTCATTTCGATAACAGCAAAGTCTTTCGCATCGGAGGGGGTGGTCGTACCGATAGTTGCCGCGATAGCGATAGAAGATGCAGAAGGGAAGACGGCGGCGGTGGATGATTCCGACTGAAACACAATATGGAGAATTTAGACGACTTCCAGATGTATGACAGTGTAGTTCGTGTAGGAGCTGCGTTGGGTTTTTCTAATCGTGAGCGATACGCGGGTTCCCGTCAATGAGACCAATTTGTTGCCCTGGGTGAGCAACAGAGAACTCGTCCGCTTTCATGTCTAGGAGACTGTTCATAGTTTTGTCAAAGAAGGTCAGCCACAAGTGTTGGCCGGAAGTTTCACGGAAGCACTTAGAGTCCACGTATCTGTCTACCTCGCACCCTGGCTGATCAAAGACGTCTTTATACATGTGTTTCTTGCAGAAAAACGACAACCGATGTAGAACGAGGGATGTTGGTGTACTTTGTTAATAACGAGGCCTTGCACTAACCGGATCGGTGCTTACCCGGTGTTGTAGTGTCGCGATGTTGACGACCTCCGGCTGCATTACGTTGTGACTAGACGTTGCTAGGAATCGGCTGACAGATGGTGACCGTGGTCGGTTGACAGACGGCGCAATTGGCCTGCTGACAGACGGCGACTGCGGTCGGCTGCCAGATGGTGACGGTGGTCGGCTGACGGATGCCGCGAACGGTCAGCTAGTAGGTTCGTCTACGTCGCTGTCGCTGAAGGTTGTAAGAGCGTCGTACTAGGGTGTCCCACATGGTGTTAGTTACAACGCTGTCATGGTCGCCGGTACGGTCTTATACGGAATTATGAGAATCTAGTGATCATAGCACCAGACAGTCAATCAACGGCGAAAATATAAGAAAACTGCGTCATCATCTCATTAGCATAGGCGATCCAGCAAGGCCATCGAAATTTTATTTTACCTGTTTTCATAGTTCACCATTTATTCAACAGGAGGCGCTACAACATATGTGACGTCATGACCACGTGATCAGATAGTTCACCATATTGCCGCAGTCGAAAACAGGCATCAATAAGCATGCGTAATGGTATATTTCATGATATAATCGACCTATTTTTATAATTCAAAACATTAGGGTGGCGAATTTAAGCGCTACCGAAAGAAAAACATTATTGCGCATGCGCAATGACCTATTTCAAGACGTCATGGCCCTAGTTATATAGTTCATCGTTTAATCAATACGCGGCTCTGATGACTTTTTCTAGTTCACATTATTTCCACCAGTGCGCTTATTAATCTACTTAAATAGTTCGCCACGTATCCGCCAGGTGGCGCTACTTGACCTCTGACCTTTGCTATTTGACACTCCACCGGAAGTGGACTCATTTCCACCTGACTCATTTTGACGGGAGGATAAATCGTAAGGGACATCTATTACTACTGGTTGGTTTCTGCTAAATGTACATTATTATATGGAGAAGTGTGAACAATTATGAGAAAACGACAGGTCAGTTACTACCAAGTGAACTTCGCAGTCCTAAATACGACACTGACAGAGACGTGTTCTCGTTATGACGGAGATTTTTCATAGGCCTACCCTGAACCAAAATCAGGGTACGCAATGGGATTTACTCCAATACCATATATATATATATATATTACCATATATATATATATATATATACATATGCGTGTGTGCGTGCGTGTGTGCGTGCGTGCGTGTGTTCGTTCGTTCGTTCGTTCGTGCGTGCGTGCGTGCGTGCATGGCTGTTTGCATGCGTATTTTTCGTCGAGCTGGATTGATTTGTGCCCGGAATGTCCTGGCACAAACTGAACTGAGAATGTTCTGGCATAAACCGAGTCCGGAATGTCCTAGCACAATTAGCCGACCCACAAACTACCAGTGAGATGTGTTTCACGTGGCTTCAACTGGCCGTGCATGTCAGCTAATTCCTTATTTTGTAATATAGTAGGCGTAGGAAGGAGGTGAAATGGTGGGAGCTGAAGCTTACCAGAACACTCCAAATGCACCCACCCTTGTCGAAATATTGGAGGACTAAACATATATCCAGCCTTCTAACAAAAATATCGGTGCCTATGAATGTGTGTGTGTGCGTGTGTGTGAATGAGTGAGTTAGTGTGTGTGTGTTTGTGTGCGTGCGTGCGTGCGTGCGCGTGTGTGTGTTTGTTGTTTGTGTGTGTGAGTGAGTGAGTGTGTGTGTGTGTGTTTGTGTGTGTGTGCGTGCGTACGTGTGTGTTTGTTGTTTGTGTGTGCGTGCGTGCGTGCGTGTGTGTTTGTGGTTTGTGTGTGCGTGCGTGCGTGCGTGCGTGCGTGCGTGCGTGCAGGCGTGCATGGCTGCTTTCATGTGTAATTTATAATGTTCGTAATATTAATATTTATATAAAAAGTACAAGTTAATGGTAGGTAATGACGGCCAAATTGTGTTTAATAAGTTCACGAAATATTGCTCGCAGTTTTAGTGTTACGCCAACGAAATGTAGTCATCTTATACCAGACAAGACATAGGTCTACAATTTATAAACATAGCTATGCTTTGTCCGGATCCTAGGCTACTGCAAGTTTGTCTGACCTACCGCCAGACCATCGGGAATGCGACGGACTGACTCTACGGGAATGGCGGTGGGGGTGGATCTAGGATTTCATCAAATTGTGCACAGTCCAGTACATGCTAAGCGGTTTAGACGTTTCATTATTAAAATAGTCCACGATGTTGGAACTATACTTATAGAACTACATTGTTTTGTAGGCCCTATCATAATCAACATCATCGACAAGTTTGGCGCCATTCGCGTCACCTGACGTCATACGTTTTAAATTACATGCTATGAGAATTTCGCGTCGGATTTTTTATGGTTTGTTAAATGACACATTCAGCAAACTGATTTCGACGAGCAATTTGATCGGCTTTACCATGTCATTTGGTAAATGTGTGTTAGGTGGGTGACCTTTTGCCGTTTATAGAACCCTATAATAGATTTATTTCTAATGAATGCTCCCTGTGTTCTTTCCCCCTTTGGCCGACTTCCATCTCTAGAGACAATGTGTTTTCTACAGTTCTGGATTGTGGTCTTTCGTATACTACGTAACCTCATAGTGTTGTTTTAACGTAATCGCAGCGCAAATAATAAAATAATAAATAAAATATCCATGTGTTGTCCCTTCTGGGAATTTATGGATTATTTTTCAAGATTAGGAAGATTAAGATATTGGAGACGTTAAAATAAATAAATGCATATCATCATCGTTGTGCAGCCGTAGTGTCCCGTGGTTGGGCAAAGGCCTCAGCATGTCGTTTCCAAATATGTCTGTCTTGCGCTATCCTCTGCCAGATGGTGCCCTTGCAGTACTCGTCCAGTTCGTTTCTCCACCGTCTCCCTGTCTTCCTCTAGATTGTTTCCCTTCGTAAAGTTTCCAGGTTGTGATACGCTATGTTCATCGGTTATCTCGTAGTCTGTTGATGTGCCCTGCCCAGGTCCACTTCTGCCTTCTGATTTGTTCTATCACGTCTATGACCTTTGTCTTCGGTCTTACCCAGATGTTTGTTTTTCTCTCCCGATATGTGATGTTTGACAATCTTCTTTCCATCTTTGTTTGTTCTTTGCCTGGATGGTGAGTGCCTATGTTTCCGCGCCGTATGTCATCGCTGGAAGTACGCATGAGTTGAAAACTTGTCTCTTCAACAGGTTCCAAAGTTACCCTTGAAGATGTCGCAGTGCTTGGCGAATGCTGTCTAGCCGACAGTGATCCTTCTTTGAATCTCCTTGTCTTGGTTTTTGTCTCAGATACTATATCGCTGTCCCTGCGTCGTGTTGATATATATATATATATATATTTGTGTGTCATTTTCTAGGATCACATTTGTCTTCGAGTTGTTTATCTTTAGATCTTGTTTTTCATTTCATCTGCTAGCTCCTGCAGCATGTTTTGTAGTTCTTGCAATGTAGTAGCGCGTATGAGTATGTCGTCGGCGATGACTGTATCTCAGTCAACAATTCAAATATTCTCCGTCTATCCTCAAGCCTCTGGTTTCCCAGTTTTCTGAATATGCTTTCGAGTTTTGTGTAGGTGGACTGTCACCGAGCTATTGGTATAGTCTTTCAGGAGATCGATCTACACATATTCTATCCCATGTTCTTGAAGGGAGGTCGTAGTCGACGAAAGCGGTGCAGAGCGGGATATTATATTATCGGCACTTCTCTTTCAGTTGGTTTACGACGTGTATGTGGTCTGTCGTTGAGTACCTGCTTCTGAATTCTGCTTGCTCTCGTGGTTGGTTTTCGTTGAATGTCTTCTTTAGCCTATTCGTTAATATCTTTGTGAGTAATTTGTAGATGATAACAGACATATCGGTCTGTAATTCTTTAAGTCTTTCTTATTTCCCTTCTTGAAGATTATCACCATCTTTGCGTTCTTCCATGCGGTGGGTATTCGGTTTTCTGGTAAGCATTTAGTATACAGCTTAGCCAGTGTCTCCGAGATGGTATCTTCTCCTGCTTTTAATGTTTCAGTGTTTACATGGTCGTTGCCTGATGTCTTCCCTTTCTTCATATCTGTTAGCACTGCTTCCACCTCCCATGGTGTTATCGCTGGTATCTCTTTCGGGTCGGTGTGAATTATGGTTCTCTGTTCACCGTCGTACAGCTCGGTGCAGAATTCCTCTGTTCGTTCCATGATCATATGTTGGTCTTGTATTTCTCTACCCTGCTTGTCTAGAAATGTAATCAGTCTGTCTAGCTCTAGTGTCTGTGTTCTTCTAGCTTTCTTCAGCCTCTTTGATGACATAATTTGTTCTCGCATGATCTCATGTTTGTACTTTCTGATGTCCTCCTTCGCTTTCTTTTTGATGGTCTTGCATATTTCTGCATACTCTATTTGTTTTTACGGTCGCCGTTATCTCGTCGTTTCTTCATTAGTGCTCGTGTCTGTGACGATATTCTCGTCACTACTTACCTGTTGATTGCTTTGGCTACACATGTCGCACTTAATCACATCATCTCAGTGATGCTCATGGTGTCGATGTCGTCTAGTTCCTGTAGTATCTCGAATCGGTTTCGCAATTCGAGTTGGAATTCGATCTTTTTTCTTCCGATTTGTGTGGTATCTACACTCGGTGGTCTCTTGTTTATCAATTTCTTCCTTTCAGCATTGACATTCAGTTTGATGTTGCTCATTAACAAGATTTAACAAGATTGCCACCCAAAGAATTTACTCTAGGTGGCAGGTGGACAAGGAAGCCCTTTGGTTTATCGAGAGTCCGACCCTTTTATCTATGTGTATCCCGCCCTTCTGAGGTATGTGTCGATTTTATTTTTAAACATATTCACGCTACTAACACACACACAATCAGCAGATAATCTGTTCCATTCATTTACAGTCCTTTGTGAAAATGAGAACTTTCTTATATCTAATCTACACTGCTCCTTTGCTAATTTAACTCCATGTCCTCTAGTCCTTCTATCTTTCTTAACTGAGAAAGAAAAAAAATTCTATCAATATTTTCATAACCATTCATTATTTTAAACACTTCTATCTGATCTCGTCTCAATCTCCTGGTCTCTAGTGTTGTTAAGCCGCATTTTTAGGCGTATTTCGTAACTAAGATCCCTCAGTTTTGGTAGCATTTTCGTTGCTCTCCGCTGTACTCTTTCTAGCATATCTATGTCCTTCCCGCGATATGGCCTCCACTCTTGATTACAATATTCTAAATGAGGCCTAACAATTGTTTTGTACAGCGGTATTATTAGCTCTTTTTTCTTATACGTGATGTTTCGCCTAATTAATCCAAGGATTTGATTTCCCTTTGAAGCTGCAATTCCGCACTGCTCTGAAACCTTCATATCAGCACTAATGGTTAACCCTAAATCCTTTTCTTTTACAGTACCCCCCATTGTATATTCTACCTCTTCGTTCCCATGTCCTGCGTGGAGGCATTTACATTTCCCAAATTTGAACAGCATCTGCCACTTTTCAGACCATTTTATCAACTTGTCAAGATCGTCTTGTAAATGCTGTCTATCTCCATCACTTTTAATCCTTCTAAACACTTTTGTATCATCCGCAAATTTCAACACCTTGCTTGTTATTTCATCATCCAAATCGTTGATATATATATTAAGAATAATATAGGTCCTAGTACTGATCCCTGTGGTACCCCACTCAATACCGATTTCCAGTTTGAAGCCTCCCCATCAACTACTATACGTTGTCTTCTGTCAATCAGCCATTTTTCTATCCAGTTTATTATACCATTTCCTATGCCATGGGCCTTTAGTTTAAGCAGTAATCTTTGACGAGGTACTTTGTCGAAAGATTTTTGAAAATCTAAGTAGACGATATCTACTGGTGATCCCTCATCTACCCACTTAGTGATGTCTTCCAAAAAACATAACATATTTGTTAAGCATGACCTCGCTTTAAAAACCCATGTTGAGATGGGTTTATCAAGTTATGTTTAACAAGAAAATCGACCATGTGATATTTAATTAGTCTTTCTGATAATTTGCAAATCACTTATGTTAAACTCACTGGTCTATAGTTCTCTGACTTGTTTCTCGAACCTTTTTTAAATAACGGTATAATATTTGCCTCTTTCCATTTTAAAGGAACCACTCCCTCTTGTAATGACAAATTGAAAACTGTTGCAAGCGGTACGCTAATTTGTTCTACGATTTCCAATAATAGTTTGGGCGGAATCCCATCCACTCCAGGTGATTTATTATCCTTCATAGTCCTTATTACCATTCTGTGGTCATTTCCGATGTTGACTTGGTTGATGACAGTTACGTCAGTGACCATGTCTGGCCTGTTTGTCAGGATGTAGTCAATTTCGTTCATCGTTTCTCCATTTGGGCTTTTCCATGTCCATCTCCTCCCTGCTTTCTTCTGGAACATAGTATTAATGATTTTGTACTTTCTTGATGTTGCCCATTCTACCAAGGTGTCGCCTCTTTCGTTTCTCACACTTAGGCCAAATTTGCCTGGTTCTGTTTCCGAAATGTTTGCGCATTAAAATCTCCCATTACTATCGTGCAGTGATTTGGCTTTTCTAAGGTCTCATCCACGTCGTTGTAGAAGTTGGCTGTGTCTGCTTCCGAGTATGATGTTGTTTGTTGGTGCATATACTTGTACTATCTTCAGTTTGTAGCACTTTGCTACGCATAGAACAAATTCTTCTACTCTGGGGCTGATGCTGTTAACCCTCACTAAATTGTCTTTCCACTTGTTGTTTATGAGAAAGTCTACTCCTGCTTGGCTGTTGTTCGCTGTGGAATGGTATAATAGATGGCCGCTTTGTATGGTAGTGAAGCATTCCGCTTTTCTCCGATCCAGATCATATCCCATACCGACTTGGATTCCCTAAGTTCTTCCTCCTGTTCTTGTATCTGTTCTACTCTTAGTAGTCTTCTCAGTTACGTTAATGCATCAATTATAAGCTAATTATTAGGTTTCTACAATGTTCAATCTATCTTAGTGTCACTGTGTGTTTCTCAGTATCGATGTTCCGGCCGCTGCGTGAAACATGGTCGGCTAGCTTGACCAGTCCATGACAGCACCATTTCTTAAAACATGATAATTATAGTGTACAGGGCTGTTAGCACTTTTGCAGGTAAACAAGCCAACCTGTTCAACGTTTCAATATTACTATATCTATTTAAAGCGACACCAGCTATACATATGCTGATTACTGTGAGCAAACAGGGCTACCTCGTAGGCTTATGTACACGTTTATTATCAGCAACCTGCTATTTCCAATGCGTTTCCATACAAAATAGTTGTATACGTCTAAGCCTAACAGGTACACACTTGCATCTGTGGTTATTTGCATGTTATATATATATATATATATATACATGTATATATATACATATATATATATATATATATGCCGTTTTGCATATTTGTAGTCTTTTCATTGTAGATCGTTCCTTTCTATTTCGTATGTGGATTGCATTTGCAGTGTCCACGGCCGTGACCGCTCGTAAGTGTTACGTCTGTTTCGATATGTGTTGATCACAATAATCTGTTTGTGTCTACGCACGAATAACTCTCACACGGAAGAATCATCAAGCAATCGCATCGCCCTAGCCCCGCCTACACCATTGCACCGCCTCCATCACAGCCCCGCCTCAACCACATCCACGCCTCCACCATAACCCCGCCTCCAGCATAACACCGCTTCCACTGCGGTCCCATCTCCACCAGAGCCACGCTTCCGCCATAGCTCCGCCTCCATCATACCACACCCTCGACAACAGCCCCGCCTCCACCTTAGCCCAGCCTCTACCCTAACCACCACCGTAACACCGCCTCCATCGCAGTCACACCTCCACCATGCACAACCACGTTTCCACCATAACCCTTTTTATACGGCTTTACATTAGACTGAGTCGCCACCGAATATCAATAAGAAGCATACAAATTCGTCCATAAAGCACAGTCTAAGACTAAATAATGGTCGTATAACTATCGCTGTGTCCGTCGCCAGAGGCGCTGCACGCTTGCGGCAGTACGCCGTGCATGAACGGAGGCACGTGCATCATTCTCGCCGTCACGTCATACACGTGTGACTGTCTGGTCGACTTCACTGGAACCAACTGCCAGATAGGTACGTATTGACAACATCAAGTAATGCCTTAGATATATTATCAGATCTACACACGCGTCCAATGCCCCCCGACCTATGCTGGCGTGCAGTTTTGATGCCACAACTGCACACGTTTGATTCCGGCCATAAGCCTATTTCTTTATCTCACGACGCGATTATTGTGTACAGAATGACGCATGCGACAAAGTTGAAACTGTTGTTTGCACCATCGCAAACACAATAGAACTGCGGAGGTACATTCCATTTATTTTGAAACGGAATGACAGCTAACTGCAACGATAAAGATCATGGTCAATATCATTGAATTTGTTAAAATCAGTAGACATGTGAATTTTTTTAATAAAATTATATCTTTGCCTTATAAGTTTTCTGCAGTAATTGTGCAACAGTTGGTGGAGTTGCCCAAATAATTGGATGCTGCGCGTGACCTTGTCCGATTATGTATGCTGCGCCGCTACCGTCTCATCCGATTATCCGATTACAGTAATACGCAATACGCAAATCACAGGACAAGTAGGTCTATCTTGGGTTTAGAGACGACTGTTGTCACACACGGGTCTACTATCTGTTTTTGTACTGTGACTTTATGATTTTACAGCATGTTGACTGCGATTGACTATGATTATGTACGTGCGTGCGTGCGTGTGTGTGTTTATATATATGTGTGTGTGTGTGTATGTGTGTGTGTGTGTGTGTGTGTGTGTGTGTGTGTGTGTGTGTGTGTGTGTGTGTGTGTGTGTGTGTGTGTGTGTGTGTGTGTGTGTGTGTGTGTGTGTGTGTGTGTGTGTGTGTGTGTGTGTGTGTGTGTGTGTGTGTGTGTGTGTGTGTGTGTGTGTGTGTGTGTGTGTGTGTGTGTGTGTGTGCGGGCGCGTGCGTGACTGCTTTGACCAACGTCACTTATATCTTTCGTATGTCCAGGTTTATAAATGTTGCATTTACACCTCTAGTGAATCGCGCCTGTCACAGCAACCCGTGCTTCAACGGCGCCACCTGTCACCCGAATTCGACGGGCTACACGTGCACATGCGCAGCTGGATACTCGGGCGTCTACTGCGAGAATGGTGAGTTAATATGTCCACATAACAACAGCTACCACCTATATAGATATTCAAAGGAGTTCAACCGTTTTTTTCGCCGATGTCGTGTTACTGTGGTGACCGACCATATGGCGACGAAATCTTCAATGGGTCTGATACGCACGCACGCACGCACGCACGCACGCACGCACACGCACGCACTCCAGCGCATGCACACACACACACACACACACACACACACACACACACACACACGAATGACGTAGCCATCCGGGGTTCAACAGTGTCAACAGTTGTAGGCAAACTTTTGATATACCCAGAAGTTGTCGTGTGGTTTACAGACGCACTGGGTCTGTCAGCCGCCTGCAGAAGCAACCCGTGTGAGCACAACTCCAACTGCACCGGGATACTTCGTGTCTTTACGTGCCAGTGTACACCAGGTTACTTCGGACCGACGTGTGGCCAAGGTGAGGGCTGCGATGTTTCGATAGTTTCATATTTTGTTGTGATGCCACGTGAAATCGTACGACTTCCGGTGACACACGCAAGGAGCTATCTTCAACCAATCCTGTTGTTTGTTGCTTCTCTCAACTCGTCCACTGCCACTTGTGTTTTATGGATGTTACGATAGCGATGTCACTGTCTTCGCTCGTTTCTGTTATCTACATAATTATAGTTGACTGCGCAGCGGTGTGAAACAAACAGTACCACTGTTCTTTGGTTTTTCATTTTTATTTATTGTTGGATTTTCTAATCTGTCGTACCCTTCGTTTCATTTGTCTACATTATTAGGCCCTATTATTATTATTATTATTTAACGTACGTAAGCCTCTTCTAAAGAATCTTCTAACCATAATCATACTGCAGTAGCTGTAAGAATAATTCAACAGCGGTAAATGTGTATTGGATTGGCCTATTTCCGTATGCTACTAAACGACATACCTAGCGCATTCTTTGTATGCCGATGTGTTCATACCATCACAATACGTCATTTCAGTATCTGCCACCTTTTTAGTTTCGATAACCAGGAGAATTCCATGTTTACCTTAAAACATACAATTACACCCCACCCCTTGGGACCTCCGATTGCACCCCCTTGAAACTCATCCAACATACAATTGTTCCTTAAAGCGGTCACAACGGTGGTGTATTTCACTGGCAGAAATGCAGATATACTACCCATGTCGGATTTTCTGGGAGTCTCCCGGATTCGTTGCGAAACTGTCGGCCTCCTAGAAAAAGAAGAACATATTCTAGTTTTTTTATGTCATTGTGTAGTTTAGTGTTTGGTGAGCCTCAAACAGGGTGCAGTTTAAGGTCTTAAGGGGAGGGTGCAGTTGAGCATCAAGGGGAGTTCACATGGAGGTTTCCAAGGGGTGTAGGACGTGGAGGTTTCCAAGGGGTGTAGGTCCTAATTATGTGTTTCACTGTGAGCCTAAAAATCTCTTGGATTTCGAAACTCAAATGTTGGCAGGTATACATATATTACGATCAAAACATGCGTTTCGAAGCATTTGTGTGTTGAATTGATCACAAAATATAATTAGTTGTCTAGTTGAGCTGTCGATGTTGCAGTGGACGAGTGCGCCAGCGATCCGTGTCTAAATGGCGGCGTCTGCACCGACCAAGTGAACACGTACTCCTGCGCATGTCTACCCGGCTACACTGGCGCCACCTGTCAGAATAGTGAGTCAAAATCAGACTAAAGTAAATCGCCAAAACTGTTCAAATAAAGTGTGTTGACATATGATTTATGACAGATGGTATTGCCGGTGGAAGTTTCCGCGGCCTCGTCGTGGCAAACACAACAGTTCCCATCAGGGTGCGTCAATTATCTTTGTGGTATGGCTGCATTTTAGCAGGAATATGAACATTTGAATACATGGTCTGATGACTAGGCCTACTTCAATTAATATTCCAATAACATTCACGATCATCCTGAATAGATAGCGGTATCAACTATAACTCATTAGGAAAACAAAGTCCTCGCGGCATGAAATATGACCATCTACGGAGCAACAATCAAAGACAGCACTTATTGCCATACACAATACTGATTTTTATCTTTTGAAACTCGTACCAACAATGGTGCCATAAAGAGGAGAGCGGTTCTCTCAGCCACGATATACAGGCTTGTAGCAAAGCAAGACAACGAATATCGCAACCATGTAAGTAAATAACTCTAAATAGCTATCGTTGAGTTTCCTGAAACAGATATGTGGTAAGTGGTCGAATGAAGCGAGTGAACGTACAAAGTAGAGAGTGCACCTCGGCGCTACAGATAGTGTTACCGTACTCAAATGTTAACATATTCATACATAGGTATTATGTCATTATCTTGGGTCTAGTTGAGCTTTGTGCTGCACATCATTGAACATAACCTCTATCTAGGGACCACCTTCACCAGCCTACCGACGAGATGTCGTTGTTTTTTGTAGACACGGACGAGTGCGCGAGCGCACCGTGCCTGCACGGTGTGTGCACCGACGATGTCAACGGCTACACGTGTGCGTGCCACCCAACCTACACCGGCACCAATTGCGAGACGGGTGAGGCTGAAGCAAGGCACTACAGTGTACTGTTACATAGTATCTGTAAAACATGCACGCACGCATACACGCACCCACGCACGCACACACACACACACACACACACACACACACACGTTATCTCTTATTTGTGTTGTTCAAATGTTGCTACATCGCCAAAATGTGTTGACGACTTTGGCATAGTACACTGATCTTGAGAGAGCCGAACCCTTTCGGTTTTATGCATCACTGAGCTAGGGATTCCGAGGATGCTGGGCACCATAGAAATTTCATACTGTACTCTATCGTATTATTATTCTTTTTCAAATAATCTCCTATTTTTATTAATTCCTACCACAACTGCAAGCAATGTACATTATTGAATGATAATTTTTTTTTGTATCTTTGTTATTTTATTTGGTTACGTTTTATATTTTAAAAGGCTACATAATGCACAAAATTGCACCCTCAAAATTTTCTTTTTTAAAAATATCCGTATCTGTGCTGCAATCCTACCTTCGTTTTATGTCAAGCAGGACAGTCAGCTGCCTCCGATTTTTTTTTAATGTGTCCTGCACTCTAAGGAGGGGTATTCCTCCTCTCCCAAACAATCATATATTAAACACATATCTCAATTTCCAAATATTATGTATTGCCTACATTTTGAAACAATAGATGGAACTATGTATATACCGTGTATAGTAATGATGAACACAAAACACATACAAAAGCCTATTAGTTAGGCAGCCAAAGCAGATTTTTGGGCCTAACCCTGCATTGACCGATATAGTTTGTTTCTTGCTGGATTCTACATCCATAGGACCTCTATAACCAATATCAGGCGGATATCAAGAGGATATCCTTGAACAATCCAAGAAATCCAAGATGGCCGCCAAGATGGCCGCTGGTGCCCATAGCAAAATAACCTTTTAACCAATAGGCCTAGAATCACGAGTGGTATCACTTTTTCAGCTAAATTTGTTATAAGCAATCCACTTTTGAGGTTATTTGTGTAATTTGTGGTCAAGAATAAGGTGAAAGGTCATGTTCAAGGTTATGTTACCATGGACAAACCAAATTTAAGGGTTACAGAAATCTCGTTTGTTTTAATTTATCCCAGCTGATCATCAGTTCTGAAGAAAACAAGACTCCTGAGTGGAGTGGATGGATCCCAAGGTCATACATACTCCTGCCCCTAAAACTCACACCATCTACCATCCGCTCATCATGGCGAAGCCATCTGATCCATCAACAGTGTTCACCTCCATGATCAAAGCGAGAACAGTCACCGCTGCAGCTGCATACGGCAGACCAGCAGCTTTTCAACGACGCTGTCCACATCAAATGGGAAAATCCTCAGGATTTTAGCAACCTCATCACAAGACTGGGCTGGATGCATTTCCTTATAAACATCATCGGCTGCATCGGGGTCTGGCAACTGACAGTGGTTGTGCAGAGGTCCTTGGTGCCGCAATTACTGGTGTGGCTAAACTGTTCTCCGGAAAAAAGAATCCACATAATTTCCGCGCCCTTGTGAAGCTCACCGGAGAGCTCCTGCGCCCAGATCCAGCACCAACTCCTGGGGACGCATCTATGGAGGAGCTACATAAGCATTTGGACACTCTCAGCACACAGAGCAGGACGGCACATGACCTTGAACATGACCTTTGAACTTGACTGGTTTTACGGGTGCACCAAGAAAAATCTACTTTTATCTAGTTTATCTAGTTTGGATTATAGTTCAATTGTCACATCAGAATAGTTATTCTAATGCTGTTTCCAATTTTCCTCACAGAAGTTCTGCCGATGGCCTTCGGGTGTAAACAAGCGACGGTGGCCATTCTGGTGTGTAACGTCTAGACATACTAGCAATTTATTAAAAAAAACACTATATGTTTTGTAATTCAATTCTAAGTGTTGTCCCCCGAAATTCCACATTGTAAACGAATTGTCGATTCTGATTTTTAAACACATAATTTACAGATGAAACTATTTTCCTACCTTATCATTCGCCCATCCAAACAAACCACTCGAATGTTGCGGTTGGTCCCATGCACTGCAATTAACACGATGCAAGAAGCACATGCGCACAGACACGCGTGCGCCCACACATATACACGTGCATGCACATTCGAACGCGAAAAGACACACGCACGAACTCACGCACGCACACTCGCACGCTGATATAAATACGCGCGCACGCACACGCACACACGCACATACGAACGTGAGTACGCACCCAGACACTCACATACACAAACACACAAACACACAAACGCACACACGCACAAACACACACAGACACACACGCGCGCGCACACGCACGCACACACACACACGCACTGATACGCGCACACACGCACGCACACACATTCTCACACATCTCTGTCGCTGTTACCGCCACAGCCCGGCCGCCAGCTGACCGTGGACGCGGCTATACCGCCGCAGTCTGACAGCGGCTTCTGCCGGGTGGTGCTGGCGATGTGGACCCTGGGCCGGGCGTACGACTTCTCCGTCGAGGTGATGAGTGTCGCCGGCGTCGCACATCCCGCGCTCATCTACAACGTTCACGATGATCGCAACTTCGACTACCTCATGGTCAAGTGTGTGTGTGGTGTTAGTTGCGGTGATAATGATCGTCTGATGTGGCGATTAATGTTGCGGTAGCGATTATGTATTGTTGTTGTTGTTGTTGTTGTTATTAATAGTATTATTATTATTATTATTAGCAGTAGTAGTAGTAGTAGTAGTAGTGGTGGTGGTGGTGGTGGTGGTTGTGGTGGTTGTGGTGGTTGTGGTGGTTGTGGTTGTGGTTGTGGTAGTAATAGAAGAAGTAGTAGTAATAATTGGTGTTACTGTAGTAGTAGTAGTAGTAGTTTGGTGTAGTAATAGTAGTAGAGGATGGAGTGGTAGTAATGGTGGTGTTAGTGACGTCGTCGTCGTCGTCGTCGTCGTCGTCGTCGTGTGGTGGTAGCTCGAATTTTAGGATAACCTAGTCTTGATCCTGAACGTTTACTAATCTAGACGGAGACGAATGGCGCGTTCATGCGATCCTCTTCTAGTGGCATAGTTCCGTTGTATCCTTCCAGCGGGTGCAATGTTTCCGTTAATTGTCAAAGCAACTGCTCGTCTCCTGGCTACGTGGAGAACGATGTTCGGGCCACCCACGATGCCGCAGTGACGTCATGCACGGGCGGTGTCCCAGCAGCGAACGTTTGGTACCAGCTGACGGTAAGATATATTTTGATTGGTTCCAGACATGTGCACGTGACTTGATCGGCTGCTTGTATATTGTATCACATAAGTGATGTGTTGACAGAACTTTGTTGAACATGTGCACATGTATTTGAATGAAGAGGTTCACCAGACTGGATGGTTATAATGAATTATATTTTTACTTATTTCACAGTCAGATTACCTTTTTCCGACGTCAGCCGTTAGATGGTGGCGGTAGTCGTCTAAGGAAGACGGCTGAAAGCAGCCGAAACGTCACGGAAAAATGTAAACTGACTATGAAATAACTAACATCACTACTGTGCACTATTTGTTTTAATGAATTCATACAAATATTAGGCTAACAAATGGAAAGTTGCACGTGTTATTTTATATGTTTTTTACATTATCGTATATAATGTTAAGCAATGAGTGTTCCAAATGACTCACATAGTGTGTACATGTTCATTCATAACCATAACTATTTAAAATTACTGTCGCAGTGACCAGATATTACGTGTCGTATTCGTCTAACCTGTTCCCTAGTGGCTAAACACCCCACTCCCAATAGAGACCACCCACTTTCGAAACATGTTGCTGCCGTTTCGAACTTGGACAATTTCGTTGGTTCGACCTTGTCTTAGTTCACCAAGCTGAATAAACAAGTACAATGATGGATATATAGACCACTTTATATAGGCGAACAAGTTGTCTTCGGGTACTAACTGTGACGTGGCTCGTTGCTTCCCAGAGAAGTTGAGATTGTGTTCGAATGAACAGGTCTGCCAGGGGATGAAAATTATATATCATTTTGAGTAGTCCCGAGGACAGGACACTGCGGTTTATACATAGTTCATATAAATTCATATGTGTGATACAGTTTCTCTAGAGAAGTAGTAAAAATCTTAGGTATTCATGTTTTTTTATGATTATTATTATGATATTTATTTATCAACATATTAATTGATTGTTATAAATACTGCTGAACAGCTATACGTTCGATAGGATTGTATAAATAATGTTATTATTATTATTATATTTATTATTATTATTATATTTATTGTTATTATATATATTATTATTATACTTATTATTATATTTATTATTATTGTATTTATTATTATTATTATATTTATTGTCATTATAGTTATTATTATTATATTTAATCTTATTATATTTATTACTATATTTATTATTATATTTATTTTTATTATATTTATTATTATTATGTTTATTATTATTATTATATTTATTATTATTATGTTTATTATTATGTTTATTATTATTATTATATTTATTATTATTATTATATTTATTATATTATTATTATATTTATTATTATTATTATAACGTATTTGTTTAACCCCGAGGTCGAGGTGCGAGGATACTACGCCATGCTGTCAATGGCAGGTCAGTCGGTGGGTCGGGTCGACATCTTCCACACTGCCGTTGGCAGCGTCGGCGTCGCTGCCCTTACAGGCTTCAACAACACCGTCGTAGTCCGTAATCCGCTCCTGCAGCAGCAGCCTCTCGATCTCGGTGGGTCGTTTAGCCCGGCGCTTGTCGTCGTCTCCTTGTTCTGTTAAACACGGCCAATCGGGATCACCTATTCCGTCGGCGGAGGCGTCGGATGTTGAGAGTGGCGGCATAACCCCACCAATAGTTTGCGGGTTTTGAAGTTGTTTTTGGTGAGCGCCAGCCTCGCTCTGATTACACCAGTCTCGGCACCTCCTGGCAGACCGCCTTGCGAAACACTGGCGATAATCTCAGCCAATACTATCGCTTGCCGGGAAGTTCCGGTGGTCTTCAATTCAGCCACAGCCTCTTGAGAGTGGTCGAAAGGTTGATTATACTGGGGTTCCCGGAAGTCGAGGGCTTCGTCGTGGAACTGGAGCGCTGGTCGGACGGGTGTCTGCACTGTTCACATGGGTGGTACAGCCGCGACAGTCGAAGTTTGATTGAGCTGACTTCCATACAATGCGTAGGAGATCTGCCAGGGGTAATGCACGTAGTCACACCCCCGGCTTGCGAGGATGGTGACCGTCACTCGAGTTAACTTTCGAGTTCATTTTGCTTAATTGCGTAATGCAATTTCGTAGTTGTCCCGTGAAAATCTTCAATAACACCCTTCCACCGTCTGATTTCGTGGAGTGATTTAAAAAAAAAATATTTTGAAATCCTCGCGAACAATCTTCAACAGCACCCTTTCCCCACGTCATCCAAAGTCATGCCAGGCAGAGCGCAGTGCTGAAGCTCCCACGGACCCCCCAATGTGTTAATTTGTTAGTTCGTTATTTTGTTTGTTCCATCGTGTGTTATTTTTTTGTTTCGTTCTTTTGTTTGTTCCATCATGTGTTAAGTTGTTCGTTCACTCTTTTGTTTGTTCCATCATTATGTTCGTTCGTTCGTTCGTTCACGATCGTTAGTTTATGATCGCTTGTGAATCATCGTCCGTCCCTTCGTCGGTCGTTTACGATCTTTCGTTCATTCGGTTGTATTGTCGTGTATCCGTTCGTTCTTGGAATTGTTCTTTCTTTTATTCATTTATTCGTTCGGTTGTGTGATTGTATGCTAGTCTCTTGACGACTCTGTCAATATATATATAGACAGATAGAGAGCCTATATTGTCGGAATTGTATAAATCTTACATACAAACAAACATAAGCAAATGTGTATTATACAAACAATATCTAGACAATTATCTTAACCATGTGCACTGCCTAAATCCCAGATGTGTGGAGTGCAATCAGAGGTTTGTATATCTACGTTTGGATTCGGACAGATCTTTTACAATTATTTTCTAAAAGTAATTTCCTAGAATACGTTTTTATCTCCACCGCACCCTCAGTCCTCAGTCCGTTGTCATATAATCACACAGTCGCTTTCATATAATCATCGTATACGTATATCTCTCTTCAGTTCAGCATATCTCTGCGAGACATAGCTGTCCAGATGATCCCACGATACGCTGCTCTGTCTGCCGTTTGTCTCCCTGCTCTCACGATGTCGTCTTCCAACCAGTCGCTGATGTCCTGCTCCCATCTTCTCTTTGGTCTTCCCCTTCCTCTCTTTCCCTCCACTTTGCCTTGTAGGACTGTTTTCTCTAAGGAATTAAGTCTTTTGATGTGGCCAAAATAACTCAGTTTTAGTCCTAATTGACAGTTCTTAATGTCTATTTTTTTAAGGATCTCTGCATTGGTTATTCTTGTTATCCATGGCACTCTTAGGACTTTTCTGTAACATTTCATCCCAAACGCTTGTATTCTTCTCATGTCTTCGTATATATATATATATATATATATATATACATACGTATACACACACACACACACATATATATATATATATATATGTATATATATATGTATATCTGTATATATATATATGTATATATATATATATATACATCGTAGTTTATGGGGTCACGGGAAGACGGCATCTAACATGCCATGTGGCCACCATGCAACACAACTTCATTTGTTTAAACGGTTGTTTTGTGCATGCCATTGTGTTGTTGCTGCTGTTACAAAATTAAATTTGGTTTGATTTGATCAACAATAGGTAGAACAATCGGTTACGCGTTCTTCCGTGTTTCAGCGGTGGGATTCGTCGCCACAGGGTGTCACGGTGGGTCGGTCGTTGTTAACATCACCACCTACTTGGTGTTAGACGCCAACACGGGGGACCGAAGACGGGTCCACCTGTGTCGTGTAGTTGCTCCTCACCGTGTCGCCGGCTGGTCGTACGATGTCAACACGACGTTGTTGAACAGAGAGCGTCTGGGTCACGCCAGCGTCGGAAACCCGGGAGTCGCGTATAACGTGAGAGACGCCGACAACTTCGACTTCGTCTTGTTCAGGTAGCCGGGAGAAACTGTGAACAAAACAGGTCGTAAGCGTGTCTACTGCAAATACAGCAATGCGCTGTATGCGTTGTACCTTATTTATGTAATTCACTCACTTACTCACTCACTCACTCAGCCACCCAATCACTTCCTCACTCACTCACTCACTCACTCACTCACTCACTCACTCACTCACTCACTCAATCACTCACTCACTCGCTCGCTCACTAAACCACTCAACCACTCAACCACCGGCACACTCACTTAGCCATCCAATCACTTATACACTCAGTCACTCACTCATCCTCTAACCGAGTCAACCATAGGGTGTGCGCGATTGGAAGTTTCCCGGAGATCATCTTCCACTTGTGATCGTTGTGGGCAGGATCGAATGGATGTCGTGGCTCTAGACCCGTCCACGCTCGCACCTTGTCTACACATACGTTCGATTGTCTGCCTCATTGTCTTCAGCCTTTAAAGAGGGCCAGTCAGTTCATCTACCTTGAATTAACGGGAGTAGTAATTTGTAACAGGAAGTCTGCTGTCTTGAACGTGGGAAAATGGGACATCGTTGAACATCAAAGCGTATTGCCGTTAACTCACCCCGACTCGGCCGTATTGACAATAAAGCTTGTTTTGAAACAATATGTTTTGTTCACTATTTGAACATGGTCCGGGGTCCAAATTGCGAACGTTGTTACGGGCTTGCTAGCCACAATTTGGCGGGCAGTATACCTTCAACATAGTTAGTATAGTCTTAAGAACATTAATTAATACATGAAAAGCTATGAACAGACGACATCCTTTTAACATACAAATAGGTGTATATACCATGTTGTTACTGGTCACAGCATTGACAAGCCGTACCAATGCTATATGTCCGGTCACGTCTCGCAAGGTGTCGTATTCTTGAGTAGAACGGCCTATGGACGATGTCCCGGTGGTAATCCAAAGGACGGGCAGCCGTTTTATGTGCATCTGGAAGTGAGGGCATTCCAGGTATGTAAAACCTGTCTACGGTCAAATAATCCAGACTGTTTATACGCTTTTGCAAACACTTTGTCTATGTGATATAGTTATCTAGTTAGTTTTCACCACTTGTGTGTGTGTGTGTGTGCGTGCGTGCGTGTGTGTGTATGTGTGTCCGTGCGTGCGTGCGTGCGAGTACGTGTGTGCGTATGTGCGTACGTGCGTGCGCGCACCAAAACTTGCGTATACACGATCCTCAATGTTGAAAGCCAAGTTTACCACAACAAAGTACGCATGGTTTTTTTATTTCCAGAACACGTCAGTGTACGTGGATGGGAAGTTGATCGCCAAGGTGCCACCTCACTTCCTGTCGCGGGGCATGACGGGAATCGTGGCTCTCACAGGCTTCAACAACACCGTCTACTTCTCTGACCCCGTCGTCACGGCCGTGCCGTCGAGCGGTGAGTGGAACGACAGACTGCAACACAAAAACTCTCCCATCTTCCTTACAAATAAACTGTAGTTTAAGAAACTGCCACATATATCTGTCCATGCTAATATAAATTTGTCTTTGTGAATGTTTACACACGTTTTACACCGGAGTGGTGTAGAAGATACGGGGTTAAAGAACTGGGAATATAAATGTCGATGTTAGATAACAACATTACGATAAAGAATAAGTCTACGCGTTCTTGCAAAGGGCAATAAATTATTGGAACGAGCTTCCTACTGCTTACACACACGCACACAGGTACGCAAGCACCACTTAAAAACACACGAACGCAGGCACGCACTCACTCACACACACACACGCACACGCATACGCACACACACACACACACACACACACCCACACACACACACACGCACACACACACACACGTTAACACGCATGTACAAACGCAATCAACTGGTCACGCGTGACTGCACTTTCAGCGGGCCGCTACAACCAGCACGACTGTTCCTCGGAGACGGTGTTCAACGCGAGCCACTACAAGGTGCTGCTGGCGACGACGTCCAACCCAGCCACCAACGTCTTCTGCCGAGTCATCTTCCCCGACCAGGTTCATCACGCCGGATATGACATCAGCGTGTTGCTGTTGAACCGGGAGAGTCGCCATGGGCCGCACTACGGAAGCATCGGCGCCATGTTCAACGTCAACGACGAAAACAACTTCGAATTTGTGCTTTTCAGGTGCGCGGACATTGTGTCGATGATAACTGCTAAAGGTTAAAACATACAATACTGATGATAAAAATTAATGTTTAGTCATGGTTGCGCCTATGAGTATACATTGACCGAGACTCTACATCGCCGTAATATCAACAAACAAAAAGGTCATCGGCTAATTTTAGAGGGTGTCGTGAAGGCAAAGACACCACTTTGTAACGTCCAAAATTCATACAAAGCGCCTATTTTGGGGGTGAGCGCATACAAGTTCGCCAAGTGCAAAAGACGTAGCATTACGTATAGGTGGGTGATGGGTATCGCGGAGAACTTGATACATCAATACAGTGGCGCCACCTCTTGAATGGAACATACATTAATGCACAGTGATGCTATTGTGCATATGAGAGGCAGCGTGACGGGTAATGTATTGGCAACTTGATATGGTGGGTATTGCATTTTGGAAGCCAAAATCGCAAATCTAGTACCGCATATTGTTGGGATGTGGGAGGGGGGAAATATTTATATAATTTTTTGCTAACGTGTTCTATAGAATTTCTGTAGAATTCTACAAAAAAAGTAAGTGGCCATAACATTATGTAGAAATTCTTCAGAAATATTATATAAATTCTACAGAATTCTAGAGTTCTATATAAACTGATGGGACTATGAACATTATATAGATTCTGTAGAACATCTATATAGAAAAGAGAAAATCTATAGAATTTGTATGGCCACGTCAATTTTTATAGAATTCTACAGACATTTAAAAATTAATAAATGTCTTTAGATTTTCTATACAATTCTATACAATTCTATATAATGTTTTGGTAAGAGTCCTGACGACTTGTCTTCAATATTGACGTGACAGCCGATGACGGGTTTGCCTGAAGATATTTCCTCTAAACAGTCGTTTCGTCTCCCACCTCCGCAGACTGCACCTGGCCGCCGAGTGCTTCCAGTTGGGCTACATGGAGAGGGGGCGGGTGGTAGAAGTGGGGAGCGGGTTGTGCCCGGGAGGACCCCCCGGCGGACGTACTTGGTTCAACGTCACGGTACAGGTGAGTCACGTGACACACCCACCTAGTCATTTAATGATGATGGTGATGATAATAATAATAATAATAAGAACAAGACTAATATATCGCGGTAAATCTGAATTCCATTTGGAGGCGCTTAAGATTATATCAATTTTATATCATGTCTTTATTTATTTATTATCCTGTATCTTTAATAATTATTATAATTTTTAATTAAATATATTGTCGTTTATTTGGATTAAATATTATATATATATATATATATATATGCATACATTAATAAGTCATGTAAATTATAATAAATAATAAAAATAAACGACAATATATTTAATTAAAAATTAAAATAGTTATTAAAGATACAGTGATAATAAATAAATAAAGACAATATAACATTGGTATAAAATGTATACATGACAATTAAAAAACATAAATTAATTAGTTTAATTATTAAATTAAGTGTGGTGCCTATGATGCGTGGGCAACACGGAAAAGATGAGTTTTCAAATGTCTTTTAACGATTGAGTACCTGGTTAAGACAGTGGTGAATATTTGTGTATGGATAGTATTCGCGCATCAATTGCTGCGTGGCTGAATGCTTCCCATAGAATTATAGATGGTGTTCAATTGAACACATCTGAGAGTAAGTGTAAAGCGCTTTGAGCAATCATAAGGATTGCACACTGTGGTGTTACTACTGATTTAGTATAACACGTAAAAAGACACGAATACTAGATAAAGAAAGAAGACGTGTAGATAGAAAATGGCTGTATTTAACGAAGTCCCGGATGTAGAGGTAGGAGCGCGATAGTATAACACTACATCTCCCTTTCGAGTCCTTTGAGGATACGAAGACAACTCTACTCTATCTAATGATAGATGGTAGACAACCACCTATCACAAACACGTCTCAAGGGATTACTCTGCCCTTTAATGAGACGTGCCCCTGGCTGATCTAAAGTTCACAGATCGAGTCTCTGTGGTTGAACGGATGTCCGCCCCGATCGCGTCACGGTCGTCACAGGTGGAGCCGCAGAAATGCGCACCACGCTTGGTGAAGCCTGTCTCGGCTGCGATGCCGAGCGTTGCTGTCTCTCGTGTGAAGACGAACGTGGCCGCTCGTTCGTTCGTGTTCGATTCAGTGGTCTCCGTAGTCGCTCGCTCGGCACAAACGGGTTGTTCGTTCGGCGTCGGCACATGATGCCACCGATTTCTACGCAGACAAGATGTCGGCGTCTGAACCAGGTAGGAGCAAGGTGAGCCTGCCTGGCCTACCACTGTACCCCCCGTTCTCGAGTCCTGCACCCACACTGGATCGCCGACGTGTAGGGGAGCCAGAGGTCGCGCACGGTGATGACAATCGCACGCCTCGGTCTGTCGTCGTTTTAGACTCACTCGTCGTTCCTGTAGCTGTCTCGATTCATGCCAACTGTCGTGTCGTTAACACTGGGATCGAAGTACGTAGCTGCCTATCCATCTGCAGCTCTGCTGGCGAATAGCCGCATTCAAGTGCTGTCGTACGATACGCCAACAAGGCGTCGTACGGATCCGTTGACTTTCGCAGTAAGTTCTTTACCGTCTGAACCGTGCGTTCTGACTTTCCGTTACTCTGCGGGAAACGAGGGCTGCTGGTAATGTGTACAAACCCTGCTCTCTCCGCGAAACGCGCAAACTCATGTGCCGCATACTGCGGGCCGTTATCAGAAACAACCGTCTCCGGGACGCCATGCCGCGCGAAGATTGAGCACAGGTGTAGAAACACATCAGACGCGCCCGTGTCGTTTAGCCTCACTAACTCGACAACACTCGAGTAATAGTCAACCACAAGTAGATACGTCGCCTTCTTGAAATAAAACATGTCGGTGCCGACTTTCTGCCAAGGTCGCAGATTCGGCTCTGACGCAATCATCGGTTCGACTGTGTTGCTACGCTCCATCGCGCACGTGGTACAGTTCTTGACAAACTCCTCAAGCTGCCTGCTGAGTCCGGGCCACCAGACCGATGACTGGGCCCGCGAGCGACACTTGACCACACCTTGATGGCCCTCGTGTAGCTTGTCTAACATAGTCAACCGCATTGACGCCGGTATGAAGAGCCGCACCCCTTTCAGTAGCAGACCGTGTTGAATTATTACTCTGGACTTAATAATACGGTCGCAAAGACGATGGCTTGGCCAACCCTCTAGGCAATATCGCATCATCTGGCGACACACCTCGTCGTCTTGCTGTCTAGCCCTAATCTCGGCCAGAAGCGTCTCGGTTGCCGATATCTCTCTCACCACCAGACTCGACAACGCATCTGCAGTGTAGAGGTTCTTGCCGGGCACATGACTGACAGTGTACGCGTACCGCAACAGTCGCATACGGAATCGCTGTACGCGTGGTGAACGTTCAACTAGATTCTTCTTGGTGCTAAGAAGTGACACCAGAGATCGGTGGTCAGTCTCGACATGGAATTGCATTCCGTAGAGGTAGTCCGTAAATCTCTCAAGAACCCACGTAGTCGCCAGAGCCTCCTTCTCAATCTGTGAGTAGCGCTGTTTCGTTGGCGTCATCGCCCTCGACGCGTACGCCACGGGTCGCATTGTGCCGTTGTCACTCTGCAGTAGCACCGCCCCCAGACCAAATGATGACGCATCTGCGGATACCATCGCAGCTCCGTGTGGGTCGTACAGAGCCAGCACTGGAGTGTTGCTCAGGTCTATCTTCACGGTATCAAACGCTCGCTGTTGCCTATCACACCATGTCCACACATTCTCTTTCATAAGTAGATCACGTAGAGGTTGAGTTGTAGTCGACAAGTTGGCAGAAAAACTTGCCTAGCTGGTTAGCCATACCCAGAAAGAGAGCCTCCTTCTCAATCTGTGAGTAGCGCTGTTTCGTTGGCGTCATCGCCCTCGACGCGTACGCCACGGGTCGCATCGTGCCGTTGTCACTCTGCAGTAGCACCGCCCCCAGACCAAATGATGACGCATCTGCGGATACCATCGCAGCTCCGTGTGGGTCGTACAGAGCCAGCACTCGAGTGTTGCTCAGGTCTATCTTCACGGTATCAAACGCTCGCTGTTGCCTATCACACCATGTCCATACATTCTCTTTCATAAGTAGATCACGTAGAGGTTGAGTTGTAGTCGACAAGTTGGCAGAAAAACTTGCCTAGCTGGTTAGCCATACCCAGAAAGCGTCGAACGTAGCTCTCTTTGCTGGGCTGCTGCATCTCTGTGATGGCTTGCACCTTCGCAGGATTCGCATTTATCAAAGTTCAAAGTCACACTGTTGTCCTCGAGACGACGGAAGACAGCCCTCACCCTCGCGTCGTGCTCTTCTACCGAACTGCCGAAGATGATGATGTCGTCCATCAAACATAGAACACCAGGTAAATCATCGAGAATGCCACTCATACGCTTCTGGTAGTACTCGGGAGCCAAAGTGATTCCGAAAGGCAGCCTCTTGAAACAATATCTTCCGAAAGGAGTAATGAATGTCGTCAATTCTTGCGAAGACTGAGCTAGAGGGATCTGCCAGAAGGCTGAGTTGGCGTCCAACTTAGTGAAGACCTTCGCGCCCGCCAGCCTACCGAGTGTCTGATCGACTGAAGGAAGGTCGTGTTTCTCCCTCCTTACGATCTCGTTCAACTTCGTTAGGTCGTCACAAATGCGAACTTTGTGTGTCTCCCTCTGCCCCTCAAAGTCCGAAGAAGGGACAGCCTTTGGTTTCGCCACCACAACCATGCCAGCACACCAGTCCTGCGGGTGAGATCAATATTTTCCAGTTCCTTCCTGACGACCCCAAGCAACGGTATCGAGACTCGTCTCGGTGTAGTCAACGCGAACGGCTTCGGGTTGTCGCGTCTGTGGACATCTGCTGTATCGACCGAGTCAAGAGCAACACGTCTGAAAAGATCAAGAGACTCGCACACTCTCCGACTGAGCAGTGACCTCGTCTGATGACAGACACTGCGCTATATAAGAACCTACCTTTACCTTAGTTTACTTTTAAAGTCGTCATGACATAATGTTCTGTCCGTGATCAACAGGTGCGCCAATTAGAGGCGTTTGTCTACCTCGGCAACGTGTTCGTCGTCCGTAGTAACACTCATCTCGCTAACGTCGGACGCGCAGGGGTCATTGCGCGGACGGGTCACGACAACATAGTCTTCTTCCGCCGCGACAGAATCTCCAAGCGACAAATTAACTATGGTAGGTCTACTACACATAACGTAGTTTCACCATCAAATAGAATATATGTGTTTTAATACTGAATGTTATGAAGATATTGATTGACATTTGTTCTTTAAACATTGCATTGGTAACAGAGGGCTCAAAATAGTAGTAACAAAACAGTGCCGATTGGATATGTCAGATGTGTCTGAGTTGGCCATATAAAAGTTCTCCTTCCCCACGCGAGAAACTTGGCACCTCTGATATGTTCAATAGCTCGGTTAGGAAACACACGTATACTTGCTATACCTCTTCTTCCCCTGGCACCCTTCCAGGGAGGGATCCACATCACCCGGTGGCTTATTTTGCCTTGTTTATCTTGTTTAATGCCTTGTTTATTGCTCTTCATCATTGTGTATCTTCTGCGATGGTCCTTCAGATTCGGCCGTACATACTGGTCCTACCAAGATGTCACAATACACTTCTTTCCATCTTAGTTTTAATCTTCGTTTCTTTTTCTACTAAACCTCTTCTGTTTTTCTTTGTATACATATATTTCCTCACTCATTCTCTGTTCATGTCCTGCTCAACTGAATCTGCTCCCGACTACTTTCATTTTCCGGTTGTTTCTTCAAACTATTCTCTTTACTCAATTAATTCATCTTCTTTCTTTCTTCGATTCTTGCCAATACGAAATAAATACCAATACCGGCTGTTAGTAATTGAATGTATTATTTATAATTTGAACATTTTGCGAGACGCAACTTTCAAACTGCGAGCACTGTTTTGGACTTAATAAACGCATTTTAGCGGGCCAAATACCGTCAATATATTTATTCTAGTAGGCCTATTAAGAACAATAAAATATATAAATAGGTATATATTAAGTATAACGATATGTCTAGTTATCGTTCTTTGTCGTCAGCGCAAGGATACACTGCGACTAACTGCCAGGGGGCGCCACGCGTCTTGCTAACGTCAACGAATGACCTAATTCTTGACGCTGACCACAGCTCCGCCGACTCGCAGAGTTTCTGCCGCGTGGTGGCGCCAGCGCAGGTGTCAGGTGACGCGTATGACGTGTCGATAGTGATGGATAGCCAGGTGGTTCCTGGTCCGGCCATCAACTACGGCACGCCGGGAGTTGTGTACAATGTGCAAGACCACGACAACTTCGACTTCGTCTTCTTCAGGTGTGTGGCAGTCAAGATTTAACAATATTTCCGTCCAAAGTTACAAGATCCAGACGGCAAGAGGACACGGAAGCCTTTGGCTTACCAATAGTCCAACAATTTTTTAGCTACGTATACCCGCCTTCATCAGATAGCTGCCAATTTTATTTTTTAACATATTCACACTGCTAGCATTAACGCAATCATCGGATAATTTGTTCTAGTCATTTATTGTCCTTTTCATATCCAACCTACACTGTTCCTTGACCAATGCTGCATTGTGCACACTGGTTCTGCTGCCTTCTTTAAGTTTGAAGAAAATATTTCGATCAGGCGGCGTTACCCGAAGCACGAAACCCTTCGTAACAACGACAACACGTATACGATATTCCTACTCAAAGTCTTGATGGCATCTTGTTCCTGGTGGTACCTATTTTAACCGGGTGATTTGAGGCTTCTGTTTGGTTATGTAAGATTCCCCGTAGGTTTCTACTGTATATACTACATAGTCTCGCAAAGGAGACAGTGGACTTCTACGTGGTCACGGGTGCGTGATGGTGGGCTTCTATGTGGTCACGGGTGGGTGGTGGTGGACTTCTACGTGGTCACGGGTGGCTGATGGTGGGCTTCTATGTGGTTATGGGTGGGTGGTGGAGGACTTCTGCGTGGTCACGGGTGGGTGATGGTGGGCTTCTATATGGTCACGGGTGGGTGGTGGTGGGCTTCTATGTGGTCACGGGTGGGTGGTGGTGGACTTCTACGTGGTCACGGGTGGGTGGTGGTGGACTTCTACGTGGTCACGGTTGGGTAATGGTGGGCTTCTATGTGGTTATGGGTGGGTGGTGGAGGACTTCTACGTGATCACGCGTGAGTGATGGTGGGCTTCTATGTGGTCATGGGTGGGTGATGGTGGACTTCTACGTGGTCACGGGTGGGTGATGGTGGGCTTCTATGTGGTCACGGGTGGGTGATGGTGGGCTTCTACGTGGTCATGTGTGGGTGATGATGGGCTTCTATATGGTCACGGGTGAGTGATGGTGAGCTTTTGTGTTGTCACGTGTGGGTGATGGATCATGGACACAGATCGCAATATATTGCATCCCACGGCGACTGCCATACGATGTCCGTCCTCGTGTATTGACATTTATTTACATAGTATTATTAATAATAATAATATATATTGAAAGACCTGCCAAAGTGCGTTCAATAACTCCGAAACTGTATTTGCAATTTGAATGTTGCGCCCACGAAATGTTCAAATTGCAAACAAAACATTAAATTTATGAACAACCGGTACTCGCATTTATTGCTTATTGGCCCACGTTGTTGTTGAAGTTCCAATGAGGAACTGTGTTGTGCGACATTTGTTATGAACATGTATTTTATTAATTAATTTATTTATTTATTATATAATATATTATAATTAATTTTAACATATTATAATTATTTGCTTTAATTATATAAATATTTCAGCAGCCCTGGCAACGCGACGCACTGCTACAAGACCGGCTTCGTCCACCTCCGTCGCGTCATGTGGAGCCACGTCGTCGAGGGACCATGTTCGGGCGGCGCGCCCGCCAACGGGAGGCCGTTCAACGTGACGGTGGCGGTGCGAGCACGACTGGCCTACGTCTACCTTGACGGCCGTCTCCTCGAGACGGTCGAGCCGTACCACGGGGCACGGGGCCGTGTCGGCGTGTTCGCCTTCAACGGCCGGGGCAACAAAGTCTACTTCCGGCCGCCGGACTTGACGACAGCCTCGCTTTCGTTCGGTCGGTGATCACAGTCTTTGTGATGTTGCTGGTATTCGTTTTATGATAACAAGTTATGTTTTGGCGAAAACGCCGCCGTGGCAAACTGTTAAGCCGACGCAGATCGACATTGGTGGTGAAGATTACACACCCGTAGCTTGTTTTGTGTGTGTTTGTCATCCTCCAACTGCACCCTTTTCACGCTTCCCCAAAACATCCAACTGCCCCTTCTGCTCCTTTCAAACGGAACTCTGTTCCATTAAGCGGAACTATTTTGTCTCAGCGGGGGACGGTTCTCTCCTATGAACCTACCAGCCTACCCGCCACAGGCCGGTCTCATGAAGCGGCTAAGAACGTTCTTAACATTACGATGACTGTCTTTGCAAATTACGCGTTTTCTTAAATATGCGAACATAGGAGTTTATGCAAACACGTGACGCTAAGTAATTGCACAACTTGAAGAACTCCTCACGAAACCGGCCCCCGGATTGATACTTGTCAGTATTATGAAAACTATTCCCCATTCCATGGGGACCATACAAAATTACCGAAAAATACAATGTAACTATATTTATCTGGTAATCATACCAAGAAAACGTAAGCATAATTTAGGTTTAGTTTAATTGAATTGAATTGAAATTGGTTTATTTGGCGTAAGAAATACAAAAGCCTAGCTAGACGCGGTAATAATGAATGCCAGGACGTCAGTAAAAACTAAACTGGTTGAGGCAACTGGACGCCCTAAATGCTACATACTATTATGATACATGTAGTTATACGTGAAGTACATAATAATAAATAAGCAATTCCATTACTGTATATAAATAATACATATCAATACAATAAAACATTGTATTACTATGTATAAATAATTTAGAGTGGGAAATTAAATTAAGACATTTACTATTATGAATTATCATTGGTGCTCAAACAAGAATAGCAATTTCTTATTAAACACACCTGTGAATAAGTATTATAATAACTTTGTTAAAAGGTTGTGCCTTTTAGTTAATGATAGGTGAAGTACATTTGAGACATGCAACATTATAGTATGAAGTTTATAACACTATCCCTGTTTTTTTGGTTTCTGTTCTTATCTCACCTAAGAAATTACTTCGCACATTTGACAGATCTGCTACAACGCGGTATGCCTGTGCCACAATCAAAATGTTGCGTTTAACATCCGTCGAGCGTTGCATTGCCATCAGTTGATAACTGTTACATATGTGAATTGCATTACTAGTCCTACATGACACCTCATAAGTCAAACATTCCCGCATAGAGTTGTCACTTTAAACACTCATAATGAAGCAATTGTGGTGCCTGAATTTCAACAAAAATATACGCCTTACTATACGACCGCTCCACGTTCTCGACATCCATTTCTTGATGAATTGACGGACGTTTTGCTAGGTATCAGGTCACGTGATGGATATGTCAATTAGTGTCATCTCCTTAAACAAAGCCCCACAAACCAAAGCAATAGATACAGTCACGGGCGCTCAGGAATGAAATTAATATTGAGTGTCACCGTGTGCTGAGCTCCTTACTCTGCCGTCGGATCATGACAACGGAAGGCGGAGGGGAGGGGGTGCTATTGAATATTTTCCGCGGCGACGTTAAAAAAACCAGAAAAAGGTCTCCAAAAACGTTGATTTACACCTTCCTCGAGGCTCAACAAAAACCCCACCTTCAGCGCCTCATTTAACACACATTTTTAATTTGGATTTTCTGAAGGGAGGAGGCAAAACTATGTGTCTTCCCTCAGCGAAATTCCTATGTTACCACGCCTATGCAACCAGTTCCTGTAAGTGGACTGCATTGATATTTCGTTATAAAAACGCAACATTGTGATTTCGTAAATCCAATACGGTAGATTGTTGCGTGTTAATCTAGTCAACGACGGCCTCCCGTTGCAGATCAACGCTACGACGCCTTCGAGTGTCGTTATGCAGGCGTTGTCAACACGACCGAGTTCCTGCTGCTGGGCGGTGACATCCCGGGCACCGGCATGTGTCACGCTGTCACCAAGTCAGTCCAGGTGGGGACAGATCCCTTGTTCACTTCCATGTTCCGTGTTCCGGGTAGACGCATATGGTGCCAGTAATTTT
This sequence comes from Paraescarpia echinospica, assembly GCA_020002185.1. Classification (NCBI taxonomy): domain Eukaryota; kingdom Metazoa; phylum Annelida; class Polychaeta; order Sabellida; family Siboglinidae; genus Paraescarpia; species Paraescarpia echinospica. The sequence goes on along the minus strand of CM034533.1, from coordinate 17,422,393 downwards.
GAGCCGGTACCATCTTTCTAGGATTTTGTTCACGCCCTTGCGTAACCATCCATCTAATGACAACTTAAATACTGCATGTAGATTTTAGGATCGACCGACCCTTTTGTCCTGATGTGCGTGTGAGCTTGGTTTTCATGGATTTAAACAAAATTGAAGTTACCTTAATAACAATAATAATGATGATGATCGTGATGACTTGAGACCGACCTACAAAGTGCTGCTGTTTACGTATTATGCTTTGAATGGTCTAGCGCCGGACTACATAAGTGAATTAATTGGCTACCGTCCCATCAACAGAACTCTACGATCTACCTCGCAGCCTCGCCTTTTGTTCATACCGGCCTCACAAACTGTTACTCATGGTGATCACCGTTTCGAGGTTTGCTCGGCGGTTCTATTGAACGCCTCCTACAGTAACATCATTACAACTGTTTAAACCACTTTTGAAGTCTCACCTTTTTAAATAAGCGTTTATATAATTCACCGACGAGAACATTTTATGTGCTTTCTTTAGATAAATATACTTTGTTTTAAAGTTTCTTAGTATATTCATGATTATTCTTCTTGTATAAATGGATGTATTTAAAGTACTTTTAAACAAAGTCTTAGTATATGTATTTATTCAAAAGTTTTTTAATTATCTCTCTTTAAAAAAAAAAATTTAGTAACTATAATTAAGGTAATGTTATATTTTTACATGTTTATTTCTTAGTTAGCATTTCTTTTTATGTAAAATACTATTATATAGTATATGTGTATGCATGTAAAGCAACCGAGAGCAATTTTAATTGATCGGGCGATATATAAGTACTTTTACATACATGTTAAGTATTCTGCATTCGCCGGGGGACTCCTGGAAATCCATCAAATCCCCCGAGCTCCTGGAAAGGAGAACCAATCTCCTGGATTTTCAGTGAAACCAAAACATTTTTTGTTCTATCTTATTTTCCGAACTCAGCCTATTTGGGTTTTATTTCCGGCTGACTCGAGTATGTTTTTCTGGGTCAACAGAAAGTGGTCAATACCGGTCAGTGAGTTAATTGCAATCGGTCAGACACCAAGCTAAATCTCAGGAATAGGGACGTTGGACCAAGGCCGCTCGGACAACAAAGCGAAAAGGGGTTGTTTAAATCATGCCTTGCGTTGACTAGACAACAACAACTGTTTAACTATAATCTTCTTGGGTCTTGCCTGCGGTTGTTATTGCATATAAGCTTTAGACGAGCACAGTGAACCGCGCTTGCGACCGCGGATTCCATATTATCGCCCACCGTCAGCCTGCCGATCTTGTAGAACGAAATGTAATCCGTTTCAATCTATACTAAAATAATGTCAATCGATCCATCTACACTATGTGCACGTTTTATTTAATCCATGTATATATGTAACTGTTAGAACTGGAGCACATAAATTAAAAGATGTATTTTATAACATCAAATGCTCCACCAGCAAGGCCAAAGGTCACAAATTGTAAATTCATTACGCATGCCTCCGTCACCCAGGCCAAGGTAAAAAACTTTGAAGAAAATACTAGTTCTGGTTCTTATACATGTGAATATAGTATCTGTTTGTAATACGGTAATAAAATATTTGTAATAAAAGAAGATGTATTTACTGCCTATATGCAAGGTTCTTTGCACCATAAAAATATATATTTAATGTATGAACACAGGGGAAGGGCGGGTAAAGTGGGCCCCTTAAGCGCCGATTGACCTACATTTGACATTTATGTACAAAACAGTTTAATTTGTGTTACGTTACCTAGCTATGTATCTTGACTAGGTGTATGCACAGTCTAGTTACTATATCTTAATAAATATAATAAATCAGATGTATTTTTAAAAAGAAACCTATTTTATTATTTTACAACATGTGGAGGCCAAAGTGGGCCCCCTCACAACGCTGTGCGATGCCACTTAATCGTCGGCGCAAATCTCGCACATAAACCCGCCACGCTCATACCCGGCACACTCACGGTGTGCCCACTAGCCACACTCCCCGCACTGCACCCAGCTTTCGCCTCTTCTGCTGTTGGAATACAATTCCGAACAGTACAGACAAGACGTATTGTCGATGTTTTCCTTCTTTTTCTTGTTTTTCTTTGACGTTTTCTCAGCTTTTGAGTGACCTCTCTTCCTTGAACCGTTTGGTTATAGGCACGTTACCATTCTCTCCTTGGCCTCGAGTGCTGTCTTTCATGGACTGCCTGTAATGATGCAGGTCTTCCCTCTCTTTGTGGCTTTTCGCACTGTAGCCTGGTTGATTCTGGGTACCGGCGAAACAACCGTTATTGCGATGTGCGGTGCCTGGAGATGTTTCGGTAGTGACCCAGACATTACGGTTTCTTGGTCTCGTCGTGGCGCATCGGTGTCTCGAACACGTGGTGGTGCATCGGTGTCTAGATCACGTGGTGTTGAATCGGTGTCTCGATCACGTGGAGGTGCGTCAGTATCTCGATCACGTGGTGGTGCGTCGGTGTCTCGATCACATGGTGGTGCATCGGTGTCTCGACCACGTGATGGTGCATTGGATGTCGCGAACACGTGGTGGTGCATCGGTGTCTCGATCACGTGATGGTGCATTGGTGTCGCGAACACGCGGTGGTGCATCGGTGTCACGATCACGTGGTGGGGAATCGGTGTCTCGATCAGGTGGAGGTGCGTCAGTGTCTCGATCACGTTGTGGTGCGTCGGTGTCTCGATCACGTGGTGGTGCGTCAGTGTTTCGATCACGTGGTAGTGCATCTGTGTTTCGATCACGTTGTGGTGCACTGGTGCTTGTCTGCCGTACGAGGTCAGTCTGCTCTGCAGCAGCGAAATCATGCTCATCGAAGACGGTGCGGTCGATCGGCCATATTCCGGTCTTCCGGAAGCCGTTCACTGCTGTTTTCCTTGTAGCAGCACGGACATACCCGATTCCGACCAATTCGGCGATATGAAAAGTTGTCACAACTCGACCTGGGTGGGACCGTAGCCAACATTCTACCGCCTGTGTGTAGTATGTCATCAGTGGCTTCATGAAGCTGACATCGAGTGGCTGCATGCGATGGCTACAATGCGGCGGTAGGCAGATGACGGTGACAAAATTGGCCCGAACCATTTCGATGAAAGGCCGGTTGTTGGTGTGCGACTTGTGGCCATCTAAGATCAGAAGAACGGGTCTTGCTTCAGATGGGTTTACGTGCTTCAAGAAGTGTTTGAACCATGTCACGAAAATGTGAGATAGCATCCATCCTGTCTCGTGCGCCACTGCGATTGACGCGAGGGGTGCTTGGTCCATCAGCTCGTCTTTCATCCTCTTCCTCTGGAAGATGAACAGTGGTGGTATGAATGATCCAGCAGCACTCATGCAAATTTCAACCGTGACAAGGTGGCCCCTCTCAGCAGACGACAGCGAACCAACCTGTTTCTTGCCCCGACTGGCGATTATCTTCGATGGTCGATTGGGTACAGTCTTTACACCCGTCTCGTCTACGTTATAGACGCGATCTGGAGTAAACCTCTTCGCGACTTGAACCTTTTCCAGTAAATCGAAGAACGCGTTGACGGCACCCTGGTTGAATGCTCTTGCGCTAGCTGCCGATGTAGGTTCTGGTATTCTCAGGGAAATCGCGCCTCTGTGGCGAACCATAAAGTCGTGACACCAGTCCTTTCCAGCTTCGCGTTTCCTGCTGTTGAAGTTATGTTGAATCCCATTTGCTTCAGCAAAATCATATGCGACCCGCTTCAGTTGCGATAAATTGAAACCAACCAGCATGCTCTCCATGCGTTTAATATGGGCAACGAGTTCTGACTCCATCGCTGGTGAAAATACAGGTCGAAATCTGCCCAAACCCTTTTCTGCCGCAACTGCAAAGTCTCCCTCTCTCTTGCATCTTCGTTGCAGGGTGGAGCGGGGAATCCCAAACTGCTTAGCAGCACGCTTGAGCCCCATTACTTTTCCGCGCACAGCCTCGATAGCCAACTGCATGTTGACAAGATTCCATGTTTGCTGGTTCGTTTTTCGTTTGTACGTACCCATGAAGGAATGTATGTCTGTAAAGGAACCAGTTCAAAATGATTGCGCTGACTTGGTTAATGCATTGTAATAATTAATTAATTAATTAATTAATTAACACAAGTTTGTGATACAACTTATATGATCAAATATACATATCGACATTATCGAAGTCTATACTGATGTTATTGCAACGTCTGCAGTGTAACCACACTGTCCATGATATGCACAGCATATGCGGCCAAAGTGGGCCCCGTGTGGCCCACTTTGGTCTCTGCCAAAGATTATCGGTACGACGCCATTTTGGGATTAATGCGTTACTACACGTCAAATTTAACTTGCTCATTCAACTAACTATACACTATTGCTATAATGACCACATTTATAGTTATATACCCTTACCATTTATGAAAATGTGGAGTTTGTAAGACACGTCAATTATTTTAAGAAAAGTACCTAAAATACAAATTTGCTACTCACCGTTTTTAATTCGCGCCTATCAAACAACTACGACGTTGAATGGTGGCCCCTGGCGGGTCTGTAAATACCACTACCGTTTATTTGACTGCATTGCGTACCCGGTACACTATGGCAGTGGTGGCCCACTTTGGCCGAGGGGCCCACTTTACCCGTCCTTCCCCTATATGCCTAGAACATCAAATTAGTAAACTTGTTCTTCTTTCTATCATACCTTTAAAGCCACGTACATTTTAGTTTACATATAATTTATTTAATTATTTTATGTCCACATATAATTTATTTAATATAACACATTAAATAAATACTAACATCCTGTTATGTGCCATTGATTTAAGAGCAGATGTGCAATGCATTTGGAAATAAAGCTGATCTGTGACCATTTCCATAACATAAAATACTCAGATTTATACACAGTTCCATTATACCCTGAGACCCCCAGTTTACACCAAATTTCCTGATATTACAAGATATTACAAGACCCTCCAATTTACTCATAAATATCATGCATTGGCATTTCTGAAACTTAACGTTTCATTATAACATGATTATTAATGTCTATGGAAAGTATCCTTTTTTGTTATATTTTAATCCGATTTATGTATAAATGCCTGAATTTCCAAGATCCTCCGATTTACGTATAAATGCCCGATTTTCTGAGACTCTCTGATTTACGTATAAATGCCCGATTTTTCGAGACCCTCTGATTTACATATAAATCTCCTGGATTGGCATTTCTGAAACTTAACATGTATGCTTTTATTTATTTATGATGATGACGATGACGATGATGATGATGATAATAATAATAATTATTATTATTATTAAAGGTGACGGGACTGGCGTACGACTACACGGTGTGGGTGTACAACGCCGAGGGCGGGAGGCGACAGGTCGACTACGGACACCCGTCTCTCGTGTACAACGTCAGAGACGAACACAATTTCGACTATGTCACCTTCAGGTAATGCACGTTAGTATATCTAATGTACGTTAGACAATCCGTTGGGGTGTGCTTTAGTGCCTCCATTGTCCGTCAGGTGGCGCTAAACCAGATATGACGTCATTGCGCATGCCATGAGATGCATCTGGCTCATTCGGGCAAATCACTACATACTTCTCATTCGTCTTGCCTCTCTGAAGCGGAAATAAGTTAATAGGAAGCGGAATTAACTTTAATGTGCGCACGCATGGCACACAGGAAATAAGGCAGAAAGCTTCCTTGCGGTTTTGTTTCATTTGTACGTCTACATTTTTAATGTGAATCTATGAGCATTTAAAAAATACAAATACATGTAACTGAGTGCAAAGTAGAGGGTAACCCGGTCTTTCTCATTAAAAACATGCAGGCATAACGCCGGTCATTCTCGTTTATCGAATTGGCACACTCAGGATAGGTACCAAAGTCGGAATTTGGACTACATTAAGGTATTGTACGTAGTAATTCAGCAAAGACAGACTACTAAATATAGTATATAGTAAAGTTCCTATATAGCGCAGTGTCCAGTCCTCTCGACTACTCAAAGCGCTATACACTTTACTCTCCGGCAGACCTGTTCAATCGAACACCATCTCGACTTCTCTGGGAAGCACTCTGCCAAGCTGCAATTATTGCGCAAAGGCAGTTTGTAAGCAAATATCTACCACTGACTATAGCCAGGTACTCATTCATACAGCTGAGTGGACTGGAGCTGGACTGTAGAGTGAACATTGATTACATGTATAATGCATTGCGAATGCTGCGTACACGGAAACCTGTCCCCGTTGCAGTCTGCACGACCCGACTCGTTGCTACAGGGCCGGCTTCATGGATGCCGGCCAACTTCGCTGGAACAACGCCGTCTCTGGGACCTGCACGGGTGGGGGACCTCCGCGCGGACGGACCTGGTTCTTCGTGCGGATCATGGTCCGCGGGGACGCTTCCGTCAAGGTCCAGCTGCGCAACGTCACCCTCTTCGAGACGACCCCCCACTTCCGCGGGCTGGCGAGGGTCGGGGTGGCGACCCTTCACGGACACAACAACACCGTGTACTTCCGGGATGTGACCGTCGTCAAGAGAAACATGACGTACGGTAGGGCAACGTGTATGTGTGTGTGTATGTGTGTGTGTGTGTGTGTGTGTGTGTGTGTGTGTGTGTGTGTGTGTGTGTGTGTGTGTGTGTGTGTGTGTGTGTGTGTGTGTGTGTGTGTGTGTGTGTTCGTGATCGTATGCGTGTATGTGTGCTTATAAGAGTGTGTATGTGTGCGTGCGCTAATAAGATCACCTCGCTGTTCACTGTTGCCCAGTCCCAAGGGTGACCTTGGTTCCACTGTACCACCGTCAATCACCTTTCTCCAGCGATGGGCTACACCCCGCGCGAATGCGGGCGGGACGAGGGAGTGGCGAGACGGCAGAACTACCTCGTGTTGTGGGGAGCAGGCGGGAGGTTTCCCGGGGATGGACTCTGTCGTGTGGCAGGTACGTCGCTTCGTAGGCAGTGTTCGACGCCTCACCCGAAAAGTAGGTGTCTAATGGATCTTTAACCTTTGGTTTCACGCAAACGTTCGCGGTTCACATAGCAATTGAAATGCAAACTGAAGTAAACTAATTAAATAACATTTCGGCTTACACTGAAAGTACGAATTTCGATTTTCCTTAAAAGATAGCGGTAATGCTAGCCAGTACGCTTTGATGTTTGTCAGCCCAACCAAACACTTGAAGATCTCTGGCCTCCGGACTGCCGTCATTTCGAAAACTTCAAATCTACCTATAATCCAATTGACACTCATATCATAATCATCCTAGAAATGTTCCATCCTATGAACTTTTGTTGTTGATTTGTACTCATATGGGGTCCTAGAACAAATTCAGCGTGGTTGCCCAAACAGCAACTTTGGGCAACTCTGGTAATTTGCAAGATGGCGACTCTTGAAAATGTAACTTTTGAACCACTTGTCCTTGAATGATGTATAATACCTCTTTTACGGGGTGTTAGGGTGCTTAGAATCACTTTCTGATGTTATTTTTTCAGTTCAAGGTCAAGATCAGATGTTTGAAGGTCATATGAAAGTCAAATTTGATCTCTCGGTGGACAATGAATGGAAACTCCTACTAAATTATATTTCATTCATCCATGCACATAAATCTTACAATAGTTGACACATTTGTTCGTGAAAAAAACAGTAATCAGTCATATTTGAAATACATAGTCACATCTGTTACACGTAGTGAATACTGCAGATATCATTATGAACATTGGCATTCATATTTCTTTGTGAGGAAAATTCTTGAATGAAGTAATCATGTAGGGAAATCATTGTAAGGATGTTATAAGGATTGATATCCATAACTATAGATAAAAGATAGTTTTACACAATGCTATGCTATAAGCATAAGGTTTACCTTATCTTAGTAACTGCAGATATCGCCTAATAGTCTTCACCTTTTACCTACTCCTACTCATCATCCACGTAATCAAGATCAGCAATACCATCCTCGACATCCTCCTGCTGAAGTGAATGTGGCTGATTCGATTGTGCTTGGAGAAAAGATGGAGAGCAAGTAAATCGCCAGTCTTCCCGATGGGTTCTACGACCCTATCAGTAGTCCTGTTAAGAAGATGGGTGTTCTAAAGAAACAGGACAAGGGCAACAAGGACAGGCCAGTCATCGATCTTGAGAAAAAAAATTCTCCGGCTCTTGATGATTGGTCCGCGGCCATAAATGGAGCTTGGGCCTCTGTTCAACTACGAGCTGTGTGCAGTGCCTCCATCGCTCATCGACGAGCATGGTTGTCTCCGCAAAACCAACAAGTCGGGATTGGTCAAACGCATGGGTGTGCTCGAGATCTCGCCAACAGCTGCTGACATTGTCATCGTGGATGTTCAGCAGTTGTTCTACCGTATCGTGAGAAAATAATTGTCTTCGACAAGTACCAAGATATATCTGCCAAGGATCCCGAGAGCATACGGCGGGCTGGTGAAGTTACCCTCACGTACTAGCTCCCCATCACCAGTCCTCTGCCCAAAAGAGAAGTAATCCTGAAGAGCAAGAACAACCAGCGGAGCCTGGAGAGTGTGTTGTATACCTTCAGTGCAGGAGAGAACGTGACGATGGAGACTCGTGACGATTGTGCGATTGGTCATGATCACCGTGATTTTCATGATCACCATGATCTTCTATGTCATTGAGGCTGCCAAATCTGGCAAAAGTGTGATCCGTGTGCTTAGCGACGTGTTTGTTCTACTGGTCTATTGGGTGTATCGAGAGGAGCTGGAGTGCAAGGTCCAGGTGGAGCGGTGGGATGGGACACTGCTTTATATCAACGCCATCTGCGCTGACCTAGTGCCACATTGTCTGCAGCTGCTTGGCATGCACGCCCTCTGCGGGTGCGACATGACCTCATATCCGTATGCCAAAGGCAAGATCAACGCACTAAACACCTTGCTCACTGGGGACTTCCCAGTTTTGGATGATGTGATGGGGGAGGTGGACGCCACGCAGGCGGATCTGATGGAGACAGCGAAAACCGTCTTCGTCGCTCTGTATCGTCAGCGACCGGGGACATCCATGGAGTCTGCCAGCTTCACACTCTTCACCAAGAAGAAGAATAGTCTCAAAGTCAAGGGCCTGCCTCTAACATCCACCAACCTGTTCCTGCAAGTGCTGGGGTCCCATCTGCGGCGGGCCCATCTGTGGAAACCGGCAGGCCAACAAGCCCCACCCGATGAGTTAGCCGATATCACTCACTTCGGGTGGGAGATCCGGGATGGCGCCCCTTCCTGTTATTGCTCAGCGTGACTTAGGTCCACCACACCTGTGTGATGTGATTCATTGTGAATGTAGGGCACAGGGCAAGAATTGTAGCACGGAGGTTTGTAGCTCCGCAAAGAAAGTCTTTCATGCACGTCATACCGCAACTGCTCTGGCGAAGAGGGCTGCTGTAATCTGTACACTAAGACAGAAGATGCACAGGCTGGAGACAAAGAGGGTGTCGAGATGGACGATGCAGAGGAGGATGATTTTGAGGATGAGAGTGTAGAAGATGAGGATGTAGATGAGGAAGGTGAAGACCATGAGGATGTTGAGGATGGTCTTGCTGATCCTAATTACCTGGATGGTGAGTGGGATTAGGTAAAAGGTGAAGACTATTAGGCGATATCTGCAGTTAGTAAGATAGCGTAAACTTTACGCTTATGACGTAGCATTGGGTAAAACTATCTTGTATCTATAGTTATGGATATCAATCTTTGTAACATCCCTATAATGAATTTCGTAGATGATTACTTAATGCAAGAATTTTCCTTACAAAGAAATATGAATGCCAGTGTTCATAATGATATTTGCAGTATTCACTACGTGTAACAGCTATGACTATGTATTTCAAATATGACTGATTACTGGGTTTTTTTACGAACCAATGTGTTAAATATTGTAAGATTATCCATTTATGTGCATGAATAAACTGAAATATAATTTAGTAGGAGTTTCCATTCATTGTCCACCGAGAGGTCAAAAGCTGACCTTCAGTTTGTTGGCACCCCGTAAAAGTGGTATTATACATCATTCTAGGACAAGTGGTTCAAAAGTTAAATTTTCAAGATATCGACCAGACGCCATCTTGGATTTATGCAAATTACCACAGTTGCCCAAAGTTGCTGTTTGGACAACCAAGCTGAATTTGTTCTAGGACCCTATATGAGTACAAATTAACAAACAAGTTCATAGGATAGAACATGTCTAGCTTCATGAAATGGCAAATGGACTACTATCCTATCCATGCATTCAGCATGGAACTAGTATAAACCATGAAACACACGCACGCACGCACGCACGCACGCATACATACACCATATGCGCGCGCGCACATACACAAATACACGCTCACACACGCGCACGCACACAGCCACACATACACAAACTCACGCCCACGCCCACGCCCACGCAAACGCACACGCACACATACACACACACACCCACACACATACACACAAATAATGTAGCGCCATTGTGTATCTACACCGTAGGGCGTAGGCCTAATAAACGTTAAATATTCGTGTTGCCGGACAATTTAAATACATTTGCATTTGTTTACTTCATCGTGAAATAAGCTGTGTTTATTCCAAAGTAGCTATATTTAATATGTTGTACGCTTAGTCACGCTCAATAAAATATGTGTAGCCTACAAATTTGTACTCGATACATGCAGCGCCTTTGAGCGACGACAGCGGGAACTACAACCTGCACGTTCTGCTCTACAATCACGAGGGCAACGGAACTGCGGACTACGGCAACTTTGGCGTGCTCTACAACATGGCGGACCGCGACAACTTTGACTTCGTCCTCTTCGTTCTCAGGTGACCTTCACCTTCGTCGTGCGCCGTCGTCCTACCGACGGTCGGTGTAACTAAAGGGCCTTGTCGACAGTGATGGTATAATCTCGACTGAAAGTGGCATTCCGCGCGCTAGGGCCTAGTACAAATAGCACGACAATCCTCGATGATATATGCAAACTGTGACACGTTCCTAGTCACACGAATGGGGTATTTTGTGGACGGTATAAAGCAAGCGATCGAGAGAAACGCCTCATATAGTATGTATGTACTTTGTACGTGTTTTATGTACGTAGTACGTATTTCCACAGACCGACGACGTCGTGGCGCTGCTACCAGACGGGCGCCATGATCGCCGGCCGTCTCGACTGGTTCGGTAGCTACACCGGCCCTTGTCCGGGCGCCACGCGCATTCGAGGCACCACGTGGTACAACGTCACGGTGACGTCACGCATCTTCCGCAACACGACCGTACTGCTTGACGGCCGACCGGTGGTGCAGCCGATAATACGTCATCGGCGACGCGGTCACGTGGGCGTCGTTGTTGTCAACGGCTGGGACAACACGGTCTACTTCAAGCAACTGGCATTACACAAGACAACGTCTGGTAGGCGGAAGACTGGTTGGCAAGAGGCACTTATGTAGAATCCGGGCCCACCTCTATTTGCCGTTATAACTATTATCTTTGCCTAAACTAATTCAATACTGCAGTGCGTTTATTCAATACTTCCACATCATTTCAAGCGAATATTGTTTTAAAATGTTGCATCTTACGGCACTTTTGAAGTCCAAACATCACCCCGCGCTTGAAATGAATGTACGTTGCACCTTTCGCGGCGCAGTCAAGGGTAAACCGCAGGTCTATAACTGCGGTTCGACCCGGCGTTCGTATGCGAGAAGTGGAAATTCAGCGTATGCACAAATGCCGCATTATTTCGTACGTAAATAGTTATATTAATTGAAAAAAAGTAAATATGCAATGTGACAGATCGACCTCTTAGGAACACGTACGCACGTATACGTAAAGTTGAGTTTGAAATACATCGGCACGCTGTCTCATGTTATAGATACGTGCACGAGTTCGCCGTGCGAGAACACCGCCACGTGCCACAACCTCGACGTCGGCTACGCGTGTCAGTGCGCCGACGGCTACGGAGGCGCCATATGTGCCGACGTCATCAACCGCTGCCTAGTGTCCAATCCGTGTCTCAACGGCGGCACGTGCGTCGTCAATGTTCGTGAAACATCATGGGTCGTTCGGGGTCAATACGTACACCTACTGGTCAACGGGGGTCAGGATGTGTTGTTGTTCTCCTGTTTTTATTGAATGTCCGGGATGACTTTCACTCTTGTTCTCCATTCCTCTGCTAATCTCACTTTATACTAAATTACTAATTTCAGTTTACGTCGCTCTCGTCTGCGTTTACACTTCACTTTCATGGCGTCTGTTTTCTTAGCAATTGGCCGAAGTGTTCTTGTCGTTTTGTTGTAGCCCACTTTAGCCGGCTCCTCACCAGCCTCCTCCTGAAAAAGTTCTTTTACATCAACCTCCTCCCTCGGTTCCTCGTTCTGTTCTTGTATGTTTTCTTCACACCAGTTATTTTCGTAAAATCTCTACTCTCTCTTGTCCTTCCGTCATCGCCATGGTCTCTCTGCCATAATGTGACATTAACCAAGCACTTTTCCCTTGAGCTGTCAATATATATGTGTCTAACTCCGATCACACATTCCACTTTCCTCCACGTAGACACGAGCGTATTTTGTATTAAGTCGTTCTACCTTTCAGTGTCTTGACACATGATATACTCAAAAAACACTGGAGACAAGTACAACTTTTAAAACTTCATTTGAAAATATGTTGCACTAGTGTATTAACTTGGTGAATATTGCGGGGGAGGGCTGGGCAGGAGCCGCAATTTCATCATTTTGTTGGTGTCGTCGAACATAAAGACGGAAGACGCAGAACGACATGTGTAAAACTTCCCGTCTTACAGCCATTTGGGATATAGGCCTAACGACTACGGTCCTGCTAGGAACATTCACACCGCCAATGAAGTACAAATGAACCTCATGTAGGAGCCACAATTGTCCCCATCAAGTCTTAACAACTAACTCTAACTGGAGGAACATCTCTCCATGTGTGGCTGAACCTTTCGCCCTTCCTTTTGTTTTTTAGGGCAGCGGCGACTCGTACAGATGCCGCTGTCGCAGCGGATGGGGTCAGCTCAACTGCGCGACGGCCATGCTACCGTGCGACAGCCACCCATGCGAGAACGGGGGCGCGTGCGCGGCCGCCACCGCCGGGTTCGCGTACACGTGCGCGTGCGTGACGGGCACGAGCGGCGTCACGTGCGCCGTGCAGACGAACGAGTGCGCGAGTCACCCGTGCCGTAACGGAGGCACGTGCGTCGACGAGGTAGTGTATGTGTGGACGTTGACGGCGAAATAGTGGTGCTTTGTATGTTGTCCTTAACGAAATACTCCCTGGTGGTTGCATTGGTATTGATGTATAATTTTCGCAGACTAATGGTTTTGCACCTCATTTTACATGACCACACACGTAAGCACGTACACTGTACATGCGCACGCACGCACTCACATGCATGCCAAATACGCATGCAGCACGCACGCGAAAACACACACGTCCTCACGAACGAAATCACAAACGCACGCACACACGTGGGTGTTTTTTTTTCCTGAAAAACGAGGTTTATATTGTTGAAGTATCCATCCAGTATAGGATATAGGTTCTAGTTCTAGTTGTTTCCAGCGCTCGACAACGTTCTATTAACTGACGTGTGTGTATATGTTGTGATAACAGTGTTGTGGTCTTGTGAGGTCTCATTCAGCGAGTCAATCTTTTTCGGTATATTGTCGCCAAGCCGACCTTTCTATGCTGCCATTGGGCGTGGTCACTGCCAGGGTGTCCTCAGTGGTTCTTTTACATCCCAAATTGAGACGGGACCAACATTAACGTGATCTCCTAGGTTATGATAGTAAACTCTAGTGTCGTCTCACCCCTGCTTGCAGCTAGGCCGCTACCGGTGCGTGTGCGTCGGTTACCGGGGCGCGCGTTGTGAGCTGGACGCTGACTCGTGCTTGAGCAGTCCGTGCGCGCGGGGCACGTGTGTCGACGGCGTCGGCGTGTACAACTGCACCTGCCCAGCTAGCTACTACGGGGCCACCTGCGACCAGGTACCAGTGCAAAGGTCGACTGTGTTAAAAGGAGGCAGTATGTTCCTAGTTTCTCATTTATTAATTAATGTAATGTTATTAAGATTTTAGTAACTATGTTGAAGGTATTCTGACCGCTAAATTGTGTTTAGTAAGCCCATAATAACGTTCGCAATTTGGAAGGTAAGACCCCGGCACATGTTCAAATGGTAAACAGTACATCCGGTTGTTTCTAAACAAGATTTAGTGGCAATATGGCCAAGTCGGGTAGAGTTAGCTACAATACTCTTTGATGTTCAAGAGTGTTCCATGTTCCCATGTTGAAGGAAACAGACAAACATACCTTGAACGATTTCTAGTGGAATAAATATATACATTTTACAATAACAATATTATAAAAATAGTGGATTAGTAAGTTGAAAGAGACCTACCGTTGACATCGATGCAGCGTCTATTGCTGAGATCCACTGAACTTGCTTTACGTGCCCCCAGAGGACAGACTACTGCGTCAGCACTCCATGCTGGAATGGTGGAACGTGCGAAAACTTACTTCTCAGCTTCCGGTGTCACTGCCCAGTTGGATTCTGGGGGACTCGGTGCAGACGTCGGACCATAAACGACTGTGCCAGTTTGCCGTGTCAAAATGAAGGAATTTGCGTCGACGAAATTACGTGGTACGTAGATGATTGGACAGACTGAGCAACCGAACGACATAATGGGGAAATAACCGAGCGACCGAGCGACATAATGGGGGACCGACCGACCGAACGAACGAACGAACGTACGAACGAACGAACGACACATAATATATTATCATGTATATAGTTTTCTCTCCGTTTCCTAGGTATCGCTGCCAGTGCCCTATCGGATTCATTGGAACCGACTGTCAAGTGAACATCGACGGTTGCCATAGCAACCCTTGTGTAAACAACGCGACGTGTATCGACGCCGTGGGTGGTCAGTTCTGTCGGTGCGCTCCCGGCTTCAGTGGCGCCACCTGTCAGCTGAATGTGGTCGAGTGCGCGAGCGACCCGTGCGAACACGGAGGCACGTGCGAGGACAGAGACAACGGCTACATCTGCCGCTGTCCCGTCGGCTTCGCAGGACACCGGGTACGAACACTGTTTCATGGGATGTGTACAGTCGTTTGGTTGACGGATCACGCAGGTTATCGCTTGGTTTGTGAACGTATCTTGAAAACGACCAACACAGACCCGCCAATCGTCTCAACAAGGCTATGGTTTGGGATGTAGGCGATTCCCAAAAGTGTGTATTTTCTTAAAAACGCTGAAATTGTTTACGTCCGTCCCGTCATCGTGACCATGTACGTTCGTAACCCCATCGTCACCATGTACGAAATGATACCTTTAATAATAATAATAATGATAACATATCTTCATTGTTACCATGTACGTCCGTAACTTCATCGTCATCATGTACATATCTTCATTGTTACCATGTACGTCCGTAACTTCATCGTCACCATGTACATATCTTCATCGTTACCATATACGTCCGTAACTTCATCGTCACCATGTACATATCTTCATCGTCACCATGTACATAACTTCGTCGTTACCATACACGTCTGTAACTTAATCGTCACCGTGTCGATTTTCTTCACTGGCAACCTGCCCAGTCAATATTCACCATAGCGTGTTTATAGGCACTCACTCCAATGCCGTCCCTATCTCGATCGCGCCACGTGCTCAGCTTGATTGCTCCAACAATCGAACTTAGCGCGTGACGCAATCGCGATCGAGAAGGGACTCGAGATCGAGAACTTTCCAGACATTCTCTAATGTGCCGTGCCGTGCCGTGTCCGTCCGCAGTGCGAGCTGTCCGTGGGGCCGTGCACGCAGTCTCCTTGTCTCAACAACGGCTCCTGTCAGCTGACGACTAAGGCACGGCGCGGCTACAGATGTCAGTGTCCGCCCAAGTACGTCGGCAGACACTGCGATATTGAGGCCCGGGACTGCCTCAGTTCTCCGTGTCACAATGACGCAAGGTGAGGTCTATTGCGCCGTCACCATGTATGTGACTGTGGTGTGTGTGTGTGTGTGTGCGTGTGCGTGTGCGTGTGCGTGTGCGTGTGCGTGTGCGTGTGCGTGTGCGTGTGTGTGTGTGCATATGCGTGCGCGCCTTCGAGAACGTGCGCAGGCGTGTGTGCATGTTCGCGTGCATGCGCGTGTATAACCACCGTCTTCCTACCAATGCGTGTGTTTGGCCTGTAGGTGCATCCTGACGTACAAAGGCTACTCGCGCTGTGTGTGTCAGCCCGGCTACACGGGACTGCTGTGCGAGAGCGTTGACGAGCTCGCCTGTCTCGAAGGCCGGTGTCGACCGACGGGAAGGTGCGTCGCTTCCGTCAATGGCACGCTGCGCTGCCTCTGTCATCCGGGCTTCACGGGAGGGCTTTGCGAGGTGGGAGAAATTTTAAATGTCTTCGAAATGATACCTTTAATAATAATAATAATGATAATTATATTAAGAGTAATAATAACAATTAATAATATAGCTGTAAAAGGGCTGAATAAAACGTCTTAGATAAAAAGTATGTACATAAAATTATAGTTATTGTGCTCAACTATATATAGCAAACTAAATGCACGCACCACACTGATTCAAACAAATTAGTTTATGGCCGATTGATTAGGAGGCACATTAGAAATGGACGCCCCTGGTGTTGGCTTCAACATACGATTTTGTTTACCTCCGGTCGAGATAACTTAATAAATAGTTACACTTTAGAAATGGATTCATTTATGAAATAGAATCACTAAGTAATATATTAACTTCACAAGGACATATTGTGTAGTTTACAAGTATTCTTTCAGTTGAAGTGGTCAGGACAGTTTTGTTCTGCATGTTTGAAAAATAACGTGTGGTGGCGAGTTAGCAATGAGCAATATTTTAGCATATAAAACTTGTTCCTCTTTGGGGCTAAACAAACAGGATCAACATTAGTCTTCTACTTAACATTTTTGTGCAGGTAGACCCAAACAGTCGTTTTGAGACTATTCCCCAGTGAAAGATAATTAAGACGCCCTGTGTGTGCGTACGTGTGTGCTTACACGCGCGTGCGTGTATATATATATGTGTGTGTGTGTGCTTGTGTGCGTGCGGGCGCGTGTGTGCCTGGGCGTGCATGCGCGCGCTAGCGTCTGTACGTGTTCGTAATAACGACGCGTATTAAAACGCGACTATCCTCAGAAACACGTGGACGTGTGCGATAGTTCGCCGTGCGCCGGACGAGGGACGTGTCTCAGCCAGGCCGGGGTGTATACGTGCGCCTGTCCCGCCGGCTACACGGGCTACTGGTGTAGCGACCTGCTGCCTGACTACTGCCTCTACAAGCCGTGTCTCAAGGGAGGCACTTGCGAGGTAAGATGTCGTTCAAATCCAACCGTGCCCGCTTTTCCCTGATCTCAAATGGCACCTTTGCGAATTGCTTGCAGCTGTGATGTAACGAGACGGTGGCGTAGTGGCACATGCAATCGGACATGGTCGCAGACTCGGGTGCGTCTTCTTAAATAAATAACAGCTTTTCATCGTTATAATGTTTGTTGTTGCGTGTCTCAGCCATTGTAGCATTTACTTATACATTTTGCGTCCACAAGCATCTATAATTTTTATTATAAAACAGTTCGTTCTCTGTTTGTTTGTGCACCCACATCTCCGTCAGTTCTGCATGTATCGGGCTGAAATTTTGCATGTGATCTACCGGGCCCATTGGGATGGTTCGTAGATTTAGACATTTTCGAAATTCGTCCGGGGGTGGAAAACTTGGGGGGCTTAGTATTTCAAAAGACTGTACGTGGAGTTCCAGCCTTGAAATTTAATGTTTTTTATATCATCGTAAAGATAATTATGACATCTACAAATATGTCGCTGAATGCATGTAGACATTTTGAATAGTTTTTAAGTTATTGACGTTTGAAAATCCTCAGCGCTTAACATGCACCAGATCTTCCTGTCGCTGGTCACGTAAGCACTTCGCCGCGTCAGCCCCGTGAGCGCGTGCTACTTGTGGCAAACAATACACTGCAACAATTCCGTGGAGTTCCAGCCACGGGATTTAATGTTTTTCTATATCATTGTACAGGTAATTATTTCATGTACAAATATGTCACTGGGTGTATGCAGACAAATGTATTAGTTTTATGTTATTAACGTTACAAAATCTCAGACGCGTAACCCAGCTGTCTGTTGCTGGTTACGTCAGTTACACGGGCGAGTGCGTGCGATTTCTGGTAAAAGGTTGTCCTAACAACTAGGCCAGTGACCATTTATCAAATTATTAATGCGGGTAGGCGGGACACATTTGAGATGAGTTTGGGGTGTCTGAGACTCAAATGTTGGGCATTTGAGGTTTGGTCTATTTTATAATTATATAATTATGTCAACAATACGTTTTTAGATTTTAGGGCAAATTATTTGAGGATGTGTATGACTGTCTTTCCCCCCGAGAAACGCCGGGTAACTCAGCTAGTATACAATAAGCGATCCACTTTTCAATAATGTGTGTTGGTTTGGTGGATAAATCGCACACATGGTAGTAGTATAGAGGTATAGTACGATCACAAAACCCTACTTATAAAAAATTATTTAATGACCACTAATCGTTTTCGGGCACCAACTTATAAAAAAAAGATCAAAGGCTTTTTTTGACACTAATTAGTTTCGGGAACCTACTTATAAAAAACGTGATTGATGACCGTTGTAATTTGATACTAATTGGATGATTGATTACCCCTAAGTACACTAGAGATGCCACCTAGCGGTGAGTGCAGAGAGTCTTTTAGTTCGTCCCCTACCGATCAACGCCGTACCTAGAGCGTGCTGACGTAAGCAATAATGCGTTTATCGCGCTAATATATAACCACGATACAACCACTGTATAAACGTCGACGACGGATTAGCTCTCCTGGGAGAGTGTTCGACTAGGGATCGAAAGATTCCCGGTCCGAATCCGTTCGTCGACCCTTTTTAGATTCGTTGTATGTGAGATGCCACCTAGCGATGAGTACAGAGATGCTATAATATAACCGGGGTAAAACCACTGCATAATCGTTGGCGACGGTAAAGCTCTCTTAGGAGAGCGTTCGCCTAGGGATCGAAAGATTCCGGGTTTGAACCCTAGTCGCAACTTTTTAGTTCCTCTATCTAGCGGTGGTGAGAGTATATAAGCGGTGGCGGTAGCGGGTGATCTGTAGTCGGTATGATGTCGTCACCTATAAGGTTTGGTGGATCGCGGTCGTTCTTGTCGAATATGTATATGTGTCGAGTGTCGACGTTCGGTCGGGGCTATCGATCCGTCGAGCACGCCTATCAGTATAGGAAAGCAATATTCTACGACGACGTGGAATGTGCCGAAGAAATCAAAAGTTCGCGAAGCTCTTATGCAGCGAAACGACGCGGTTACGACATTCGAAAAAAGAGAATGGGAACCAAATGGACCGACGTTAGGGTGAGATGTATGAAGACGTTGTTGAGGAGGAAGTTTGACGGATCGATCGATTTGAAGGCTGCACTGTTGGCGACCGGGGAAGCCGAATTGGTGGAATGGGTAGCGAGTAGGGAGGGTTTCTGGGGTAGCAGAATCGAGGGCGATGTGGGGAAGAACATGCTCGGTAAACTGTTGATGAAGTTGCGCGATGCTTATAAAGACGCGTAAAAAAGTGTTCGTCGTTCAGTCGTGAAAATGAACGGACCGTCGTTGAAGCATCCTTTTACGTGTATAGTAGCCGGTCCTACGGGATGCGGTAAGACGACGTTCGTCGAGCGTTTGATACGTCACGACGCTATGATCGATCCGCCGCCGGAGAAAATCCTGTGGTGTTACGGACAGTGGCAGAGCGGCTACGCGTCTATGTCTTCGAAAATAGAGTTCGTAGACGGCCTGCCGGATCCGAAACGTTTAGACGGTAAAGCGAGAACACTTCTAGTACTCGACGACCTCATGGAGGAGACCGATAGCCGGGTGACGGTACTATTTACTAAAAAAAGTCATCATTGTAATACGTCGGTCGTACAATTGCGACAGAACATGTTTCCGAAAGGGAAAGAAAACCGTACAATCAGCCTGAACGCTCAATACATAGTGCTATTCAAGAGCCCTCGAGATGCCGGCCAAGTAGGTCACCTAGCGAAACAGATGTACCCGGGAAAGGTCAACTACATGATAGAGACTTTCAAAGACGCGACGTCGTCGGCGTACGGCTATCTATTCGTGGATCTGAAACAGGAAACGGAAGAGGACATAGCCTGCGTACGTGCATATTTCCGGACGATCGCCTTCAGTACGTGTACGTACGGAAGGGTGGTGGCGGTGGTGGTGGCGTCGGCGGACTATAAGAAGAGAGGGACGACGGGGCGTACGTTTATTAGTCGCTATGACGGGCGGGGGTAGCGAAGCGACGACCGAAGGTGGCGGCACCGACGAATCGAGTGAAGAGACACATTTTTGCCCTGCAGCTGTTGGAGAGACATAGGCGGAACATCGATCTGCGAAAAGCCGTGCTCGCCCACGCGGACGCCGGTCTCATTTGTAGTCTGTGCGATTGCGCGTACAACATTCTGAAAGGGAACGTGAAGTTGTCGCCGAAGCAGAAACGCGTGTTGACGAAATACCGGAATCACCTGCGTAAACTCGCCGACAAACACGTTGCGCTTAAGCAGAAGCGTGCCGTCTTGCAAAAGGGTGCGGGTGGTTTTCTGACGGCCTTGCTAGCGCCGTTAGCGAGCACCGTTCTCCTTCCGCTGCTCAGACAGGTGATCGGCAGCGGGTGATTGATGCAGTACGCGAAGAAGATGGCGTTGGTCGACCCACGATTGGTGGAAAGCCTCCTGCCACGTGTCGATCAGTCGTCGAGCACGCTCCGATCACGTGTACTGAGTAGCCTTGACAGCGACATGAAGGACATTCTAGAACGTTCGCATTTATCGGAACGCGAAAAGGTAGCGTCGTACAATCAACTGCTGAGTCGGTACAATACGATAGAGGCGGCTCGAGCGGTGCAACCGGTACGCGTGTCGGTGGTCAACAGCAGCGGCGGCGGTGAATTCGTGTACGACGGTAAAACGATCGCGGGGAGTAACATGGTCGATCTAGTGAACGATCTCATGCGAACGAGATCGAAGACGACGGCGCCCGTAGGATGGCGAGAGTTCGGATTGCACATGAAGGATATGAATATCCCTATAGAATTCGTGGGGAACCCGCGCTATCGATCGTACATGGAGCGACGACAGAAGCATCTACTAGAAGAGGCGACGATGATGCCGACGACGTCTAGTTCATCAGCGACGCCGGAGTGGAGACGTCGTCGGATGCGAGGCGAGACTAAACGCAGACAACGTTCCTCTTCGTTGGGCGTCGCGGCGTGGGACACGTTGTGATGCCGTCACGACGCGCGATAACGGTCATCGGCTTCACCATCGCGCTTATCGCACTCTATACGTGTATAATAATCATCGTACATTAATCATCATCGTCGTCGTCGTCGTCATGGTGTCCGGGTGGAGTCGTCGTCGTCGTCCAAAACGAAAGCCTCGACAGCAACGAAACGACGTCGACGTCGACGACGACGACCTGAATAACGTGTACTTCGATCCGAAACGGGTGGGAAGTTACGGAGGCGTCGACGCGTTGCACCGGGCGTCGAAGCTCCGACGTCCGGCCGTCGAGAGATGGCTAGCGTCGCAGGACGCCTATACCCTACACAAACCGGTTAAACGACATTTCAAACGACGTCGCGTCATCGTGGGCGGTCGAAACCAGCAGTGGCAAGCCGATCTGGTCGACTTGACTAGACTGAAAACGCACAACGACGGTATAACATACCTATTGACGGTGATCGATGTGTTTTCGAAGTGGGCGTGGTGCGTTCCGTTGAAGAGTAAGTCCGGCCCGTCGCTCGTCGTGGCCTTCGAGCGCCTGCTGAGCGGTGGCGAGACGCCGAACTCGCTGCAGACCGATAAGGGGAGCGAGTTTTTGAACCGACCCCTGCAAACGTTGCTAAAGAGTCGCGGCGTTCATCATTTCGTGACGCATAACGAGGAGACTAAAGCGAGCGTCGTGGATCGGTTTAATCGAACTTTGAAGACGCGTATGTGGCGCTATTTTACGAAACACGAAACGCTGCGCTACGTAGAGGCGTTACCGGATTTCGTGCGATCGTACAACAACGCCTACCACCGAAGCATCGGTAGGACGCCGGCGAGTGTCGACGCGACGAATCAGGAGGCCGTATGGCAACGACTGTACGGTGGTGGCGACGTCGGTTGCGGTCAGCGGCGAAAACCGAAACTACGCGTGGGAGATCGCGTACGTATCAGCAAGACGAGGGGTCAATTAAAAAAAGGATACATGGCTAACTGGAGCGAGGAGCTCTTCACCGTCGTAGAGATGCACCCGTCCGAACCGCCCGTTTATCGCCTGAAGGACGACGCCGGGACGCCGGTAGAGGGCGCCTTTTACGAACCGGAACTACAACGCGTAGTCGTTCCGAAGGACAAACTATATCGCGTGGAGGCGGTTCTACAGCGTCGTCGGCGTCGCGGCGGCGGTGGTTCGGAGGCGCTCGTAAAATGGAGCGGATATCCGGCCTCATTCAACAGCTGGATCGACGCCGAGTCGCTCGTGGACCTATAAAAAGACTACTACTACTACTAGCGAGGAGGCGATGAGAATGAATCGTTGGATGCGTCACACGGGCTGCTGGCGACTGCACGAGGCGGGAATATGCAACGGATCTTCGTTCTTACCGTATAAAGGTCCCTGCAGTATCGACAGAGCGCAGTGGCGCGACGATGTGCGACGACGACGAAACTACCTCGAGTGGCGATCGTCGAACGAACGTCGGCGCCGAGCACGCGCACTCCGTCGACGAGCACGCGGACTCCATCGACGCTACCACCACAACCTCCGCCGAACCCGATCCATGGCGAATCTGCGGCAACGAATGCCCTAAGGCCGAAATCGTATTCCTCTGTCAGGTCGACGTCCCGTACTTCGTCATCGCCGTTAGTATATACAATCTGACGAAAGGTCAAGGTGACTCCAACCTGTGGACGGCGCTGTTGAGCAGCTGTCTCGGTTACCTGCTCCCGAGTCCGTCTATGAGTGTTGGTGGCGGCGGCGGCGAACGTCGACAACAACAACACCATGGCGGTCTCGTCTGACTTTTACCTGACGCTGCCGAGCAACGCGTCTATGAAACGTCACCCCGAAAATACGTTGACGCACTTCGTCACGACGTTGCCGCGACATTTCGACCTGTCGGGGGAGTGGAAATGCGGAGCGGTGTCGGGACAGTATCCGCACACGTGGTACAACGTGAGAAAGAAGGACGCCTACTTCTACCTGACTTGCGCGACGGGTGATCCGGGTGTTTACACGCAGGTAGACGAACACGGCTCGACCGGGCTAATATATCGTCAGACCACGATTCCTCACGGTTTCTACAACAACGTTTATACGTTGTTGAACAGGATCAACGAGGCGCTAGATAAATTATGCACCAGGATGGTCAAGGCCGTGCTAGAATACTGCGCCGTCTCTAACCGATTTACGCTACGTATGTCGTCGGGTGTCGAATTTATCATACCTCATACGAGCCGTCTGAAGTACGTGCTAGGTTTCCATAGCAACACGATCCTGAGTCCGTCCTTGTACGGTCCCGCGCCGGCGGCGGTCGTCTTCAACACCGCGCCCGTCGCGTACACGTACGAGTACGAAGGTCGCGATACGGTGAATATGTCGGCGGGCATCGAGAGCCTGTACGTGTACACGGATCTCGTGGAACCGCGCGTCGTCGGTGACGTGTACGCTCCACTCCTTCGAAACATCGCCGTCCGCGGTGAGAACGGTGACGTTATTTCGGAAACGTTCGACCGCGTGCAATACGTGAAGCTGCTGCGGAATCAATTCGACGAGGTCGAAGTCGATATAAGAGACGATCACGGCCAACCGATACCATTCGAGCAGGGGAAGGTGGTGACGACGCTTCACTTCAGACACTGTAAATCGAAATTGTTTTAACATGTCGATGTCGTCGAAGAACCCGTACGTGGACTACTACGTTCGTCAGGTCGGCGGTCAGCTGCCGGTCTTCGTCGGTGGTCGGGGGCAACGAGGTCACGGTCTGGGCAATCTCTTCGGGAGCCTGTTTCGAAGCGCCATGCCGCTTATCAAGAGAGGTGCGTTGGCTTTGGGAAAACGTGCGCTCAACACCGGCATGCACGTGGCGCGCGACGTCGTCTCCGGCGGCAATCTGAAACAGTCGATAAAACGACGCGCGAAGGAGGCCGGCACCGATCTTCTCGACGGCCTATTGAATTCGCAGGCACCGTCACCGAAGAAGAAGAGGAAGAAAAAAACGCAGCAGCAGCAGCAGCGCCGCCCCCGCGGTGGCGTCGGCATAAAGAGATCGCGCCTAGCGGCGACGGCCGTCAGTAGGCGGAAGAGACCGCGTCGAACGGATCACGACATATTCGACGAGTAACGATGACGTTCGTGAACGGCGCAAAGTGCGAGGGCGTGAAGGCCGAACTGGACCTGTTCAGCCGGTCGGTGACGCAGACGAGCGTCGAGAGCAGTCAGTGGACCGTCTACCAGCCGCTGACGACTCTCGACGCCGGCGGCCCTATAGAGTTCCTCATCCCGGGTTCGGGCGAAGACTATACGGACCTGGCGAGCCTTCAAGTGTATGTGCGCTTCAAAGAGACACAGGGGGACGGTACCGATCTGGCGGCCGGCACCAACGTGGCGCCGGTCAACAATTTCCTGCATTCGATGTTCAGTCAACTCGACGTGTCGCTGAACAACACCCTCGTTACGCCGTCGACCAATACGTACGCGTACCGGGCCTACCTCGAGACGCTGCTGAGTTACGGTAGCGACGCGAAACGTTCGCATCTCACGGGTTCGTTGTGGTACAAAGACACCGCCGGACGGATGGACACGCTCGGGAACAACAACGTCGGGTTCGCGGCACGGCGTGTCATGACGGCCGATAGCAACGAGGTGGAGATAATGGGACGCGTGCACGTCGACGCGTTTATGCTAAACAGACACATACCGAACGGCGTCGACACGAAAGTACGCATGGTACGCTTGAAGGACGCCTTCGCGCTTATGGGCGCGCAAGCCGTACCGGGGTGGCGCGTCGTGCTGCAGGCGATACGACTGCACGTGCGAAAATTGAAGTTGAACCCGGCCGTCCAGATGGGACATATCAAAGCGTGGACGTTGGGAACGGCTAAGTTTCTGATGCACCGCGTCGACTGCAAATCGTTCTCGATAACGGCGGGTACGCTATCGCACACGCACGAGAACCTGTACATGGGTGCGATTCCGAAACGCATCTTCCTGATGATGATCGATAACGTCGCCTACAACGGAGACTACACTAGAAATCCGTTCGACGCGCGTCACAACGACATAAACTTCCTCACGCTCGTCGTCGACGGACGTCAGGTGCCGAGCAAGCCGCTGCAACCGGACTTCCCGCACAACCGGTACGTGCGGAGCTACATGAATATCTTCGAGGCCAGCGGAAAGGCGTACGAGGACGAAGGGAACGACGTATCACGTACGGACTTCGGCGCCGGCTACACCATCTTCGGTTTCGACCTGACCCCCGACTGTTGCGACGGGGACCATTTCAACGTCATGCGTCAGGGAACTGTGGGCGTCGAAATGCACTTCGGGACGCCGCTACCGCTTCCGGTGAACGTCGTCGTGTACGCGGAATTCAAGACGGTGATGGAGATCGACAGAAATCGGAACGTCGTGTACGACTGGTAGTAACTATGGATACGTTTCAACTGATGCGTCATCTGGAACACGATACGTACGCTAAACGTATCGTCGTCGGCGTCGTGCCTAAAGACGCGCTATTTACCACCGCCACCACCACCGTTTACCCGACGGCCTTCGTGTACAACACCCGCGACGGCGGCGAACCGGGACAGCACTGGGTGGCCGTCTACGTGGACGCCGACCGACGAGGCGAGTACTTCGATTCGTACGGTCTGCCGCCGCTGCACGCCGACTTCCACGCGTTCCTGCACCGTCACTGCGGCGACGCGTGGACGTACAACGACAAGCGGCTGCAGAGCGTCATCTCTAACGTGTGCGGACAATATTGCGTCGCCTACCTTCTCCTCCGATGTCGCGGTATGCCGTTGACGACGTTCCAGAGCCTATTCGGCACCAATCGGGTGACCAATGACTGTCTCGTATACGATTTGTTAAAACCGCATTAATTTCGCTTTTACGTGTATAGTAGTAGAAATAAAAAACAAACGACGATGATGTACACAATTGTTGTTGTTTATTATTACCCTACCTATACATACATACATACATACATACAGAAACTACCCCTAGGGGGGTGGTGGGATATTCCTTAGGTTAGACGACGAGTTAGACGACTTAGACAACGAGTTATACGAGTTATACGAGTATCGGCGCCGAGGTGACGCTGTCGTCGAGCACGCGGCGTTTAGCGTAGAAGTAGCTGAACGCCGCGTGCTCGACGCTATTGAACGTACGTTAACACGGACGAGTCTTTCACCTGGAAACCGCGGTTCCAGCCGACGCCGTTGCGACGGTCGCGCAGTACGGCGAGGAAGGTGTGCTCGTCGATGTCGTTCTGTCGCTTGCTCAGTCCCTTCGTGCTGTACTTCGGACCGTTATCGCCGCCGAAGCAGTAGTAGGTCTTGCTGCACAGCGCCATGATTCCGTCGCCGCGCCACTCTTCTTTGAAGAGACCCGGCGTTCGACGATCGAACAGGCGTCGGCGCGCGCAGCAGGCCGGCACGTCCTCCCACGCTAGTCCGGCGACGCGCCGTCGTACGTAGGCGTCCACGTGCGCTTCGCAGCATTCGGCCGGAAACCAGAGCGATCGATTCCGGAAGTAGTGTTCGCGACGTTCTTCCGGCACGAGCGCGTCGACGTCACGTCCGGCGAGGGCGATGTACGCCGAGTCCGTGTCCATAGCGCAGTACTGGAAGAGCGGACGGGGGATGTAGGCGTCGACGAAATCGAAATAGAATTCCAGCATCCTCAATTTTGCGTACTGCAAGACGAAATAGCCGATATGTATCGGGAGGCCGTATACGACTTTGCGCTTATTCAGCGCCACCTCGTACAGCGCGTCGTCGACGACGACGTCGAGTTGCCGGAAGCGACGGTTGTTGACGAGCATCGACGCGCCGACCGGCGTGGCGTACTTGATATCCCGGTGCCAATCGACGCGCGTAATCGTTTTCCCGTAGGAACTGTTGCCGAGAAGTTTAAAGGTATCGGCGATGATCGATTTGTCGGGATCGATATCGCCCTCGCGTCGCGCCGTCGAGACGGTGTCGCCGAAGCGGCGTAGGAGGGGCGTCGAAGTAGCTATCGACGAGCGTCCGTTCTGGTCGGATGAGGAGATCGTGCGACTCGGCGTAGTCGCGCATGAACGGGCTGAGATCGTCGCGCACGATATCGACGTTCTTGAATACGGGCTGCATCTCGGCGAACTTGTCGCGCAGCGATTCCGGCAAGGCGATATCGCACTGCACGAGGCCGAACAGAGAGCCGTCGCGCACCGCCTCCAGTATCGTCGAGCGCGTAATGGTGGTGGTCGGTGGTTGCCATCGTGACGCGTCGGGCGGCGTCGGCACTGCCGGCGGTCGCACGGCGCGCCACTGGCACTCCCACATTCCGCGACGTCGTCGACGAAACGGCGCAGGTAGGCGGTCACGGCGATCGTCGCGGCGTACAGCGTCGTCATCGGTTGACCGTTGACGGCGTTCGTCGTCACGTGCGTCTGGCACGTCGGGCAGCCGTGAAAATAGCAGCCGTGAAATTGATACGCCGTTCGCTTGGCGGCGTACCAGCCGTCGACTCGGTGTTTTCCGATGCGCTTCTCGCGTCCGTTCAACTGGTGACGCCGGTTTGCGCCTCCACCCACGTCAACCACTCCACGGCCATACGACCGTAGCGGTGCACGCGTTCCGCTCGAAAGGCGTTCTCCGCGCGCCGGCGCGTGTACCAGCCCGTCGGCATCTCCTGCATTATCGCCCATAGATAGAGGCCGTTTGCGTCGAAGCCGACTATCGAACGGCACGGCGCGTCGCCGCCTCGAATCGCCGTCACGTCGGCCTCGTGGTGGCGCGCGAAGATGATCGACGGGCCGCCGACTATCTGCGCCTGCAGCAGACGGTGCAGATCTTTGTTCGGCTCGTTGAAAAGCGAGAAATGGATCGACGTCGGCAGGTCGTTGAGCAGATACAACAACGTCAACCCCGGTACGCTGATGGTGTCCTTGAACATGTCGATACGTCGGCGCCGATAGAAGGCGATCTGGCGATCGACGGCCTCGAGAAACGGCGCCACGTCTCGATTGTTATACCACACCATAAATTCGCGAATCGACGTCATGCCCTCGTCGCGCCACGCCGTCGCGCAAATCTCGTACTCCTCCGCGGGGATTCCCTCGCGTTTCAGGTGGCTGTAGAAAGCTTCGCGCGACGGCAGGGCGGTTTCGTCCAGACGCGTCAACGCGTCGATATGTTCGTACGGAAAGTAGCCCTTCGTTGCCGAGCAACCGTACGCTTTCAGAAAGCGATCGTAGCTAACGCCGGGCGAGAGGTAATTCGTTATGTCCAGGAACTTCAACGCCGGCTGCGCGTCGCCGGTTATGAGCAGGGGGCTCAAGTACTTCTTGACGACATTGAGATCGTACTTACCCGAATTGAATCCCAATACGGGCATTTGACGAAGGTGCGTCCACAGGCGGTCGGCGAGAGTGGTTTACGGTGACGCGTCGGCGGCGTCGTCGTCGTTGCATCGAAGCCGCCAGTCGGCGTCGAGCGCGTCGAGCGCCTCGAAAGTCGCGTCGTAGCGGGGACGTAGAATCGCGCACGCCGCCGCGCTCACCGCTTCCAGGTCGTCGATGAGGCGACGCGCGAGTTCCGTCGAATTGTCGGTCGTTACGTAACACCGCGCCACTTCGTGACCGGGCACGTTCGACGCGACGCTCACGCTGAATAGTTCGTGTCGCGCGATCCACCGGCATTTGTCGGTATCCGTCGGCAGATCCTTATCGGCGAAATAACACTCGAAATCGAACGTCGCGCGGTACGGGTAGTAGCGCAGGTCGTCGTCGCCGACGTCGACGCCTTCGTCGTCGAGTCGCTCGAATACGGACGGCGACGGTCGGTAGATACCGCCGGGGAACATATGACGAACGCCACCTTCGCACGTCGCTTCGTGACGTCGTAAATGGCACGCGTCCCGCCAGAGGGAGTTGCCACATTTTCTGCACTTGTACGTTTTCGTGTACGCGCGCGGATCGCTTATGTACGAGAAGTGCGACTCGTACAGGTTGACGTTCAGGGTCGTGGGGTGCGCTTCGCGCGATCGACGGACTATTTCGGCGACGTCATTCGTCAGTCGATAGACGACGACGTTGATGGCAAAAACCGTCTCCACGCGATCCAGTTCGTTCAGGCGCACACCGTTCGTGGCCGACGTGCGCGCGGCGCGACAATACTGCGCGTGCAGTCGTTTAGCGACTTTCGTTAAACGGTCCGTATCGATGGGGCGGCCACTTTCGCCTCGTCGGTGACCTTGCAGGTGGAGGCAGATGCATCGGAAGAGGCATAGACGGTCGTCGTAGGGCGTGCCTCGATGATCTTTCGTCGACGACACGATGGCCCTGTTGAGGCGCACGTAGGCGGGAAGCGTCACGCCAACGCAGCCGATAGGATGATTGATGATGGCGTACACGAAGTAGGTTGCGTTCGTTACGAGCTCGACGGTCCACCCCGAGTCGGGACGCTGCGCGATGGCGTACTGCAGTACGTCGGTCGTGCGCACGGCGTCGATGAATCGTTCGAACGAACGGCTATCGGTAGCTATGGCGGGTGTTTCGAGGAGGCGACCGCAACAGTTACATGAAGAATGAAAATATCGGTACCGACCCGACACCTTGTGGCGTAATACGAAACCGTAGCTTACGTTAATTTTAAACGCATTCTTTTGTTCGCGAAACATTTCCCTCAGACTCGATTCGAGCACCCGCGTACTCGTACAGGCGGTCATACGATAGTTGTAACGCGACTGTACGGCACCGCGCGCTACCGACGTCTCTATGCTACGCCGGTGTTCGTCCACGATACGCTGTAGATCGTCGGGTGACGGCGCCCTAGCGGCTGCCGCCTCCACCGCTGATTCATTACTACTACTACCAGTAGGTGGCGACGTCTGATGGCCACACCGCAGCTTCAGGTGTTGTAGCATAGCGCGGCGCGTAGTGTACATCGCGCCACATTTTGGACACTCTCGACGTTTTACGCATAGCGCTTCGTTGCCGCATTTTTCCGAACTCTTTACGTGTCGTTCTAACGTCGATTGTTTCGCGAAATAGCCCCCGCATTTCGGACATTGCCATCTAGTAGGTGGTGATGGCATTCTCTAATGTACTGATATTTTTTCGAGCACCGCTATTTATAACAGTGGTGGTGGTGGTGGTGACGGTGGTGGTGGTGGTGGTAAGTACACCCTAGCGGGAGGAATGTGGTTTTAGGTAACTCGGAACGAAGGAATGTTTTTTTTTGCGGTAATGGTGGTTGCGAACTAGCGGTAATTTTTATAACTAACTCGGAATGCTTTAGGTAACCCTAACGGTGGGGAACGATAGTGGAAGGAATGTGTTTGCGGTAACGAGTTGTGGACTAGCGGTAATTTTTATAACTAACTCGGAATGTTTTAGCTAGTGGTGACTTGTTGTTGTGGGTAACTCCGAAACGGAAAGTACATTTTCAACGTTTTATTCAGTAGCTTACAACATTCAAACACAGCGTTGAAGCCTTTGTTTCAATATGAAGCGAATATTAGCAAAACAAGCAGTGTTCTCTATTCTATTGTTCGTTCTTCATTCCAGTCCGCTCCGGCGTTGCACGTACGTGTGCACGGCCGACTCCAGCTGCACACGGTTCATGTAATCGCGCCAATTCGTTCCCAACAACCAGTTCGACACAAACTGCACCAAATACAACTCTCCCGCACGGCCCGTTTGCGGCTGCTGACCACCGGAAGTTGACACCGTAGTTTCGTGTAGAATATGCACGAGTCGCGTGAAACAGGGGATGAGCGATCGACGCAGGAACGTTTCCATGACGCCGTTGAAATATCGCGTTACGATACAGCCCGGGTTGTCGAAACGTTGCATGTATACACGGTTTGGCCGTCCCGCACGATAGCCGGGCATGTGTACATATGGACAGCCTTCATTCGGCTCACATACCCCGCAATGATCCCGCGCCTTCTTCAGAATCATTTCGCCGAGGCTCTCGGCGACGAGGTCCATTGCCAGCCGTTCATAACGGCCGACCAACTGGGACCTGCTCGGCACGATGATTTGACGTTGGCACGACCCCACCTCCTCCGATATGCTCCAGCACGGAGCGCACGTCGGTCCCATCGTCCCCAGCGGTGTGTACACGCTTTCATTATACGTCGGTGGAGCGGGACACGTTCGGGTTGCGTTCGATCCGCCCAGCGCCTCCTCGATGATCGCGTCCAATACGTGGGCGTCACGCACTCCGCTTCCACCCTACAGCACAAAGCAGTTCTACTCTTTACGAATCACCGTCAGGAACGCGTGTAGGAAGTCGCACATACACTCACGCCTGGTGTGTTGCATCAACGCCTCCTACAAACACATTATTATTATTATTAGTCCGCCTCCTTCTTGATCTCTTCCTCCCTCTTTATCGACCCCTTCACTTCGCGTTCCAACAACGTTCTTACGAACGTGGCAACCTCGTCGTACTGAGCGCGGATCCTTTCGTTGTTTGCAAGCATGTTTTCCAGTACGCGGCGCACTTCCTACAGCATATAAGCACAACTGTTAGTTACGTCATACTACTACAAAATAAGTTTGCTTCGTAAGCTAGCCAAAACGGTCTTATGTATTGTTCGGCCGTCTCGGCTAATAGTTGAAAGGCCTCCTCGGTTATTTCACGACCACGACGCTCTCTCATTCGTTGTTGCACGTTCGCGTGTGTCAATAAATCTACCAGTATCGGCCATCCTTCCTCCTACAAACAAAACAGCACAACACATTAGTCGGCGTCGTCGTCGTCGAATCTCTTCAGTGTGCGCACGGTATACGAGGCCTCCCCGTTCCAAGTCGCCTTACGCACACTGATCTCCACTTTAGTGCCGGCTAACTCGAGCACAGTATCGCGGAGTTCCTCCTCGTTCAACTCCACCAAGTACTCGGCCGTGTATTCGACGAGATTATACATTTGGCTGTCAAACAACGTAAGCCAAAGCTCGTCTTCCTCCTCCTCGCCGTCCTTCACCATCACACGCAACGCGAAGAAATATTTCGGCACCAACACTCCACCGTGCGTTCGGCATATCAGTTCCCCGCCTTTGCTTTTCTGCAATTTCTGGCGACAACGGGAACATCCCAAATAGGCGCCGACCTCTTTGTACGACACAGCGTCGATCATAACGGGCAACGAAAGTTTATACACACCGTTGACAGCACACTTCAGGTGCCTCAGACTCACCAATGTGGCGCGCGTCGACGCCGACGATTCGCATTCACGCTCCATTGAGGCGCTCCGCGTCAGGGGTGGGTGCACCTCAGCCGTCTCGACGGTGCCCAAGGACGCCTCTTCAGCGCTTCGCTTTCGCCCGACAGTCAACGGGGCCGCAATGAGCACGACGGGCCGCTTAACAGGTGGTGTCGCCCCCGTTGACACGGCTGCAACCACCGGCGAAGGTTGCTGCTGCTGTTGACCGCTGGCCGCCTTCAGTGACTGCTTGCGCGGTGCCTTCGTCTTTTTTGGTTGATTTTCATCCGCCATGTTGTCGCGGAAGAACGTCTGCTGCTTGCTGCTCTGCTGCTGTAGAAAGAATACACGTTAGAACTCCGGCGACATACAATATAGCATTTTCTCAATCGTTTTATACTTTTCCAAATAACGCGCATGCGCACTTCACACTAATACCGTTATCTTACTCAATTATCACATGCATACTTCATACATCCCAGGCATTTTGTTTTCGGAAAAAAGTTTCCGGTCACGTCAGTACATTCACCGTTAAATCTCTTTACATCGAATTTATCGCCCGTCGCCGGTTATGAGCAGGGGGCTCAAGTACTTCTTGACGACATTGAGATCGTACTTACCCGAATTGAATCCCAATACGGGCATTTGACGAAGGTGCGTCCACAGGCGGTCGGCGAGAGTGGTTTACGGTGACGCGTCGGCGGCGTCGTCGTCGTTGCATCGAAGCCGCCAGTCGGCGTCGAGCGCGTCGAGCGCCTCGAAAGTCGCGTCGTAGCGGGGACGTAGAATCGCGCACGCCGCCGCGCTCACCGCTTCCAGGTCGTCGATGAGGCGACGCGCGAGTTCCGTCGAATTGTCGGTCGTTACGTAACACCGCGCCACTTCGTGACCGGGCACGTTCGACGCGACGCTCACGCTGAATAGTTCGTGTCGCGCGATCCACCGGCATTTGTCGGTATCCGTCGGCAGATCCTTATCGGCGAAATAACACTCGAAATCGAACGTCGCGCGGTACGGGTAGTAGCGCAGGTCGTCGTCGCCGACGTCGACGCCTTCGTCGTCGAGTCGCTCGAATACGGACGGCGACGGTCGGTAGATACCGCCGGGGAACATATGACGAACGCCACCTTCGCACGTCGCTTCGTGACGTCGTAAATGGCACGCGTCCCGCCAGAGGGAGTTGCCACATTTTCTGCACTTGTACGTTTTCGTGTACGCGCGCGGATCGCTTATGTACGAGAAGTGCGACTCGTACAGGTTGACGTTCAGGGTCGTGGGGTGCGCTTCGCGCGATCGACGGACTATTTCGGCGACGTCATTCGTCAGTCGATAGACGACGACGTTGATGGCAAAAACCGTCTCCACGCGATCCAGTTCGTTCAGGCGCACACCGTTCGTGGCCGACGTGCGCGCGGCGCGACAATACTGCGCGTGCAGTCGTTTAGCGACTTTCGTTAAACGGTCCGTATCGATGGGGCGGCCACTTTCGCCTCGTCGGTGACCTTGCAGGTGGAGGCAGATGCATCGGAAGAGGCATAGACGGTCGTCGTAGGGCGTGCCTCGATGATCTTTCGTCGACGACACGATGGCCCTGTTGAGGCGCACGTAGGCGGGAAGCGTCACGCCAACGCAGCCGATAGGATGATTGATGATGGCGTACACGAAGTAGGTTGCGTTCGTTACGAGCTCGACGGTCCACCCCGAGTCGGGACGCTGCGCGATGGCGTACTGCAGTACGTCGGTCGTGCGCACGGCGTCGATGAATCGTTCGAACGAACGGCTATCGGTAGCTATGGCGGGTGTTTCGAGGAGGCGACCGCAACAGTTACATGAAGAATGAAAATATCGGTACCGACCCGACACCTTGTGGCGTAATACGAAACCGTAGCTTACGTTAATTTTAAACGCATTCTTTTGTTCGCGAAACATTTCCCTCAGACTCGATTCGAGCACCCGCGTACTCGTACAGGCGGTCATACGATAGTTGTAACGCGACTGTACGGCACCGCGCGCTACCGACGTCTCTATGCTACGCCGGTGTTCGTCCACGATACGCTGTAGATCGTCGGGTGACGGCGCCCTAGCGGCTGCCGCCTCCACCGCTGATTCATTACTACTACTACCAGTAGGTGGCGACGTCTGATGGCCACACCGCAGCTTCAGGTGTTGTAGCATAGCGCGGCGCGTAGTGTACATCGCGCCACATTTTGGACACTCTCGACGTTTTACGCATAGCGCTTCGTTGCCGCATTTTTCCGAACTCTTTACGTGTCGTTCTAACGTCGATTGTTTCGCGAAATAGCCCCCGCATTTCGGACATTGCCATCTAGTAGGTGGTGATGGCATTCTCTAATGTACTGATATTTTTTCGAGCACCGCTATTTATAACAGTGGTGGTGGTGGTGGTGACGGTGGTGGTGGTGGTGGTAAGTACACCCTAGCGGGAGGAATGTGGTTTTAGGTAACTCGGAACGAAGGAATGTTTTTTTTTGCGGTAATGGTGGTTGCGAACTAGCGGTAATTTTTATAACTAACTCGGAATGCTTTAGGTAACCCTAACGGTGGGGAACGATAGTGGAAGGAATGTGTTTGCGGTAACGAGTTGTGGACTAGCGGTAATTTTTATAACTAACTCGGAATGTTTTAGCTAGTGGTGACTTGTTGTTGTGGGTAACTCCGAAACGGAAAGTACATTTTCAACGTTTTATTCAGTAGCTTACAACATTCAAACACAGCGTTGAAGCCTTTGTTTCAATATGAAGCGAATATTAGCAAAACAAGCAGTGTTCTCTATTCTATTGTTCGTTCTTCATTCCAGTCCGCTCCGGCGTTGCACGTACGTGTGCACGGCCGACTCCAGCTGCACACGGTTCATGTAATCGCGCCAATTCGTTCCCAACAACCAGTTCGACACAAACTGCACCAAATACAACTCTCCCGCACGGCCCGTTTGCGGCTGCTGACCACCGGAAGTTGACACCGTAGTTTCGTGTAGAATATGCACGAGTCGCGTGAAACAGGGGATGAGCGATCGACGCAGGAACGTTTCCATGACGCCGTTGAAATATCGCGTTACGATACAGCCCGGGTTGTCGAAACGTTGCATGTATACACGGTTTGGCCGTCCCGCACGATAGCCGGGCATGTGTACATATGGACAGCCTTCATTCGGCTCACATACCCCGCAATGATCCCGCGCCTTCTTCAGAATCATTTCGCCGAGGCTCTCGGCGACGAGGTCCATTGCCAGCCGTTCATAACGGCCGACCAACTGGGACCTGCTCGGCACGATGATTTGACGTTGGCACGACCCCACCTCCTCCGATATGCTCCAGCACGGAGCGCACGTCGGTCCCATCGTCCCCAGCGGTGTGTACACGCTTTCATTATACGTCGGTGGAGCGGGACACGTTCGGGTTGCGTTCGATCCGCCCAGCGCCTCCTCGATGATCGCGTCCAATACGTGGGCGTCACGCACTCCGCTTCCACCCTACAGCACAAAGCAGTTCTACTCTTTACGAATCACCGTCAGGAACGCGTGTAGGAAGTCGCACATACACTCACGCCTGGTGTGTTGCATCAACGCCTCCTACAAACACATTATTATTATTATTAGTCCGCCTCCTTCTTGATCTCTTCCTCCCTCTTTATCGACCCCTTCACTTCGCGTTCCAACAACGTTCTTACGAACGTGGCAACCTCGTCGTACTGAGCGCGGATCCTTTCGTTGTTTGCAAGCATGTTTTCCAGTACGCGGCGCACTTCCTACAGCATATAAGCACAACTGTTAGTTACGTCATACTACTACAAAATAAGTTTGCTTCGTAAGCTAGCCAAAACGGTCTTATGTATTGTTCGGCCGTCTCGGCTAATAGTTGAAAGGCCTCCTCGGTTATTTCACGACCACGACGCTCTCTCATTCGTTGTTGCACGTTCGCGTGTGTCAATAAATCTACCAGTATCGGCCATCCTTCCTCCTACAAACAACACAACACATTAGTCGGCGTCGTCGTCGTCGAATCTCTTCAGTGTGCGCACGGTATACGAGGCCTCCCCGTTCCAAGTCGTCTTACGCACACTGATCTCCACTTTAGTGCCGGCTAACTCGAGCACAGTATCGCGGAGTTCCTCCTCGTTCAACTCCACCAAGTACTCGGCCGTGTATTCGACGAGATTATACATTTGGCTGTCAAACAACGTAAGCCAAAGCTCGTCTTCCTCCTCCTCGCCGTCCTTCACCATCACTCGCAACGCGAAGAAATATTTCGGCACCAACACTCCACCGTGCGTTCGGCATATCAGTTCCCCGCCTTTGCTTTTCTGCAATTTCTGGCGACAACGGGAACATCCCAAATAGGCGCCGACCTCTTTGTACGACACAGCGTCGATCATAACGGGCAACGAAAGTTTATACACACCGTTGACAGCACACTTCAGGTGCCTCAGACTCACCAATGTGGCGCGCGTCGACGCCGACGATTCGCATTCACGCTCCATTGAGGCGCTCCGCGTCAGGGGTGGGTGCACCTCAGCCGTCTCGACGGTGCCCAAGGACGCCTCTTCAGCGCTTCGCTTTCGCCCGACAGTCAACGGGGCCGCAATGAGCACGACGGGCCGCTTAACAGGTGGTGTCGCCCCCGTTGACACGGCTGCAACCACCGGCGAAGGTTGCTGCTGCTGTTGACCGCTGGCCGCCTTCAGTGACTGCTTGCGCGGTGCCTTCGTCTTTTTTGGTTGATTTTCATCCGCCATGTTGTCGCGGAAGAACGTCTGCTGCTTGCTGCTCTGCTGCTGTAGAAAGAATACACGTTAGAACTCCGGCGACATACAATATAGCATTTTCTCAATCGTTTTATACTTTTCCAAATAACGCGCATGCGCACTTCACACTAATACCGTTATCTTACTCAATTATCACATGCATACTTCATACATCCCAGGCATTTTGTTTTCGGAAAAAAGTTTCCGGTCACGTCAGTACATTCACCGTTAAATCTCTTTACATCGAATTTATCTAATATCAATGCACCTCACGTTTCCTGACTCCACACCGAACCTATGCAACGTTTAGTTTCGTGCTTTTAACGTTTCGTTTATTGTTTTTGAAATGTCATTGTCTACAACATAACGCGCATGTGCACTTCACACTAATACCATTATCTTATTCAATTATCAGCATGCATACTTCATTCATCCCAGGCATTTTGTTTTCGGAAAAAAGTTTCCGGTCACGTCAGTACATTCACCGTTAAATCTCTCTTTACATCAAATTTCTCTAATATCACTGCATCTCCCGTTTCCTGACTCCACACCGAACCTATACAACGTTTATTTTCATGCTTTTAACGTTTCGTTTATTGTTTTTAAAAATTCATTGTTCTCCGTTCACATTCCAATCGCGATAAGTCACGCGCAACAGATGTCACATTTACGTGCATGTGCACTTAACGCATTCTGCCTAGACTACCGAGGAATTTGTTTTAGGAAAAAAAGTTAGCGTTCACGTCAGTACATCCATCGTCAAATGTGACTTTTACAACGAATTTCTCTAATATCACTGCATCTCATGTTTCCTGACCCCATAGTGATCGTATACAACGTTTAATTTCATGCTTTTAACGTTTCGTTTATTGTTTGTAAAAATCCTTTGTTCTCCGTTCACATTCCAATCACGATAAGCCGTAGTGTCATGCGCCGCCACCGCTGTTTGACGGTGCGCACATTTCATACACACTTATGCAGTCACGCGTAATCGACGCTAAATTTCATCGCTGCGTACTTTTCAACCATGAACACACCAACGACAACAACGTTGCCACATAAGTCAACACAACGGTAAGTCTGCTTTTACCAAACACATTTTATTTTACTATTTAAACAGTTGTTGTAACTACGTGTGCATGCATGCATGCATGCATGCATGCATGTGTACGTGCATGCATACATTTTATTTTACCATTTAAACAAATGTAAGTACGCATGCATACATGCATGCATGCATGTGTACGTGCATGCATGCATATCTTTTTGTTATTTTTATACTACAGTTGTTGTAAGTACGCAGCATGCATGCATGCATCGTTGTATTTTACCGTTTAAATAGTACGCATGCATGCATACATGTATTTTATTTTACTATTTAAACAGTTGTAACTACGCGTGCATGCATGTATGCATGTGTACGTGCATGCATGCATGCATTTTATTTTACAATTTAAACAATTGTAAGTACGCATGCATACATGCATGCATGTGTACGTGCATGCATGCATATCTCTCATTTTATTTTTTACTACAGTTAAGTACGCATGCATGCATGCATGCATGCATTTTACCGTTTAAATAGCACGCATGCATGCATACATGTCTCATTTTATTTCACCATTTAAACAATTGTAAGTACGCATGCATCATTTTATTTTACCGTTTAAACAATTGTAAGTACATGTCTCATTTTATTTTATCATTTAAACAATTGTAAGTGCATGTCTCATTTTATTTTACCATTTAAACCATTGTAATGTATAGTTCTCATTTTATTTTACCATTTATACAGTTGTAATGCATGGTTCTCATTTTATCATTTAAACAATTGTAATGCATGGTTCTCATTACCACCCTTTGTTTAAAAATGTATTGTGGTTTTATTTCATAGACCGATCCAACTGCCTACAAGCACCGCATCATTGACCAAACCAACATGCACGGTCACACCTTTCATCCCCACCATCACGTCGCCTCCTACACATGCCATCACGCCGACAGCTACTAGCAGCTACCACCACCACGACTCTGACGATGAAGACGACATCTCCGACATGGCCAGAGTCTTCTTAGTCAATCAGCCTAATGGACTTTGGAAAACCCCTGTTCCACCCGAATTCTATCGTCGTGAAGGCTTCAATTCCCCCGAGACCAGGCGACCCGTTGGCCGCGGCCGAATGCTGCTATATCTCGCTCAACAATAAATATTTCAGTCACTACTCACGTTTTCACGCGTCTGTTTCCAATGCATAAACACCCTACTACGATCAGTATCACCAACTGAACGTTAGTGTATTTATGCATTTGATTTTCATTGTAATCCCACGACTAGATGTATTTAAACGCACAACGCATTAGTTTCGTTTTAATCTTTCCACCAGAACGTTCACCGTTAGCCAGCTATGCTGTCATGCAGGGGTCATAGTCCACTAGAGCAGCAGCCGGTCTTATCGCTGCAGCAACAGCCGGTCTTATCGCTGCTGTCAACATAGGGTACAGTGGGCCATTCACATAGGGGTGACGGGGGAAATCTGCACACAGTGGTTTTATCGTGGTTATATATTAGCGCGATAAACGCATTATTGCTTACGTCAGCACGCTCTAGGTACGGCGTTGATCGGTAGGGGACGAACTAAAAGACTCTCTCCACTCACCGCTAGGTGGCATCTCTAGTGTACTTAGGGGTAATCAATCATCCAATTAGTATCAAATTACAACGGTCATCAATCACGTTTTTTATAAGTAGGTTCCCGAAACTAATTAGTGTCAAAAAAAGCCTTTTATCTTTTTTTATAAGTAGGTGCCCGAAAACGATTAGTGGTCATTAAATTTTTTTTTATAAGTAGGGTTTTGTGATCGTACAGTACCTCTATACTACTCATGGTCTGTGGCCTACTACGATATTGACATCGGAACGTGATGAAAATTCGGGGCTGACGCTCACCAAAAACTTTCAGTTGCACCTCTTGGAGCTCTCCAAAACACATTGAGGTACTCCGAAACGTCCAGTTGCACCCCACTGGTACTCGCCATAAACCTCCAAATGCAACCCATGAAACTATCCAAAAACTTTCAGTTGCACCCCTAGAGGCTTCCCAAAACCTGTCCTTTTGGCTATCCAAAACATTGAGGCTCTCCAAAAACCTCCCTTTTGTTGCCCTTGAGGCTTTCCAAAAAACTTTCATTTGCTCCCCCTTTTATGTGCTTCGAAAACCTCCAATTACACCCAAAATACATATCCGGTTCCGACGCGTTAATATGAGGTTGAGTTTGTTGTCTCTACATTCTTACAGAAGTTCAACGGAAGCCACTACGCATGCGCCTGCAGCATCATCCACGAAGGATTCTTTTGTGAAAAAAGCAAATGTAAGCTGTTTGTTATGTGACTGGGGTGGTGTTGTGTTATCCTTAATATAACTTGTAATTAAACAGTAGTCACTGCTATTTATAAATCAAATACGGTCAGTAATGTGAACAGTTACATCTCTCTGTAGTAATTTAAACAAAAAAACTACGTTTCGAACTAACGTCCCATTAAAATTGTTTTAGTAGAACGTTTGACTATGTTGTCTAGAGTAGGCCTAACATAACCAGTTGTTATTGTTTTGTTTGTTATACGACGCATGTGTTGCCGCATAATACACTATGACCAACGGCAGTATAAACAACGACAACATGACTTATTTGTGAGGCAAAGCAACATAACTTGATTAGATAATGATTATAAAATAATACACGCATCGAACGACTCGACGGTGCTAAACCCTTCTACATCGATATTAACAAGGCGTGTGTATTAATGTTGCAGTCAAGGTATCGCTACTGCAGTTGATGACAGCCACTGTCACCGCTGCAGTTCTACTCCTCGGTGGCTTCGGCTGCGTCTGGTACAACAGGTCGGCCATCTTGCTTGCGTTCGTTGCTCGACAGCAATGAGCGGGCGGGTATCGTATAGTCCACTGGCGCGGGAATTAAATTTATATTGGGTGGGCAGTGCCGGAGTCGGAGCTTCAGCAACACTCCGTAACACCACCACCAGGCTCTCCGAAAACCTTGATTTGCACCCAATCGAGGCTCGCCCAAAACGCTTTATATTGAGGCTCACTGAACACTTCAATTTGCGTTCCCCGAGAGAGCAATTTCTACGACCTCCCGGAAGAAAATAACTCCTTTACGTTTTCCGAAATTCCCTGTAACAGCTAAAGTTAGTTAAGTTTTTAACCGGTGTTAGGGTTCGTCCAGTACGAACATTCATCAATTGTTCACAAGATTACGCGTGTATTCTTCAATTATTCCGAGCTACGTAATACAAACGCCGATTGGTTACGGACATTTTACGTAACATGCTTTGCGAAAAACTACTCAAATTTTATTTATATCATAACAAACGACATACACGTACGAATTATCCGAGAATCCGTTTTCTGCATGTGTGTGCATGTATTCTTTGTAGTGCCATCCGGAGGATGGAAATTTTTGATAGTTATATTAAACAATGAGAACCAGACAGCATCGGTTTAAATTCCAACATGATTATCATAATTCAGATGTTGCTGGCAGCACTACTAATTAATTCTTATTATTATGGTAATATGCATGAGACTGCAAACTAACGCCGGTTCAGACAGTCTGCGCAAACACCATCACTTTTGGGCTGTTTATGTTTAGATGTTAGGTAATTACAACAAATAATTACTAAAAGTGTTCGTGACGTTCTTATAAATTACAACAAAATAATCAAATGCATTTATTATATTGCAGACGTAAGCACAACAAGCGTGGCATGTACGAGCCCGTCGCGTACAGAGAAGAGGACGTGGTGACTAAAGGAGACACGGAGGAGGAAACTAAAGATGACACGGAGGAGGAATCTTCCACCACTGAGGACGAAGACGAAAGTGATCGGTAGCATAGGATCATTAAAATTAGGTCATCAAAGATCTACGAAAACAAGAGAAGCGGTCGTTATTGTTGAAATGTTCAGGCAATCCGCTGCGCGTAATCATAGACGCTGTAAACCAACCGGTCAGCCCGACATCTTACCCCAGCTGTTGGGCTGCTGGCGCTGATCGTGTCACTTTTTAGGGAGTATTCGGTGGGTACTGACAGAACAAGGAAAGGCCGTGTGCACAATCAGGTTTAGTTCGACGATTTAGAAGTAGACGATTGCTAGTAATACATTTAAGTATATCGTTTGTTTCTTGAATACGTAGCATAAACATAAATGTAATAACATGTTTGGTTATTTGTAGGAAAAACAATAAAACAAGAAAAAAACACGCAGTGACCGACTACATAGACATTACGGTGGGCTATTTCTGGCACAACACATTTAGTGGTGTAAAGATCTGGTTATATAGGTATGAACATGCGCGCACATGTGCAATACATAAATGCCTACGTCTGGCAGGGAACCACATTCGTGTAATTACAACGGACACATCTTCATGTCGGCTACATTCCGCAAATCGCTAGTGCCACTGGACATCATTTTGGACTAGATACGAGTGTGTAAATCCAGGCATTGGTGAAAGTATATCTAAAATACCCGTGAAACAACAGTTTCTCACCTTTCTTTACCGATCTCCTGCTTTGTATGCATGGCTTTGTCGAGGACGGCCGCGTCAAGTTGCACGTATAGGCAAATGCCTCATAATTTAGATGGAATAATCGGGATGCTTTAAGGTGAAATAGTGACATTTAACGTATTATTTTGTTGGTGTTTCGATACCGTAGACAAGTCGTCTGATGTGTTAAATAAGTCCTTTTGCAAAATGGCATGACCATTCAGCAGCGTCGTCTTGCTTCGTGACATCTTACGTTGCTGGACCACCAAGTCTGTAGAGGGTAATTGAGGTTAGTCCGTGGTGACATCAGCTATGATCATCTGACCCAAGAGCGTATTTGATCTAACGTCGATGCAGGCCAATGTTACTTCAATCCAATGCATGATAACAGTAATTAGTAGGACAGTTTGTACAAGTTATCCTGGCTGTTGTAGTTAGGATGTTCCAGTCGCATCCTCCTCTCCTAGTGATAAACGATGCTGTTTGCTTCTTTGTAAGTGACCTCTCTCCCATTGACTCAGTCCCCGCTCCTTTGTAAGTGACCTCCCTCCCATTGACTCAGTCCCCACTCCTTTGTAAGTGACCTCCCTCCCATTGACTCAGTCCCCCGCTCCTTTGTAAGTGATCTCCCTCCCATTGACTCAGTCCCCGTTCCTTTGTAAGTGACCTCCCTCCCATTGACTCAGTCCCCCGCTCCTTTGTAAGTGACCTCCCTCCCATTGACTCAGTCCCCCGCTCCTTTGTAAGTGACCTCCCTCCCATTGACTCAGTCCCCCGTTCCTTTGTAAGTGACCTCCCTCCCATTGACTCAGTCCCCCGCTCCTTTGTAAGTGACCTCCCTCCCATTGACTCAGTCTGACAAGATTTAACAAGATTCAGACGGCATGCGGACAAGGAAGCCTTTAGCTTATCGAGAATCCAACAATTTTCCACCTACATGTAACCCGTCCTCCCCAGATAGCTGCCTGATGAGTGAGTAAGTGATGGCAACGTATGTGTATGTATGTGTGCGCATGCGCGCGCGCGCCCGCGTGCGTGCGTGTTCATTCTGGCAGTGCATGGCCATCCAATACGACACCACCCTGGACCATTGACAGAGCCACGCTATGAACCACGCAATGTATGTTAGTAATTTATTTTGGAATGCGTTGAAGAAACAGTCAAATACAATTAATACAAAAAACGTACACACTGGATACAACA
This sequence comes from Paraescarpia echinospica, assembly GCA_020002185.1. Lineage (NCBI taxonomy): Eukaryota > Metazoa > Annelida > Polychaeta > Sabellida > Siboglinidae > Paraescarpia > Paraescarpia echinospica. The sequence goes on along the minus strand of CM034533.1, from coordinate 17,378,313 downwards.
TGCAAAGCAAGCTGTCGTTAGGTGAATATATCCTATTCGTTGTACAAGTAAAGACAACAGTTGCCAAGTCACCACCTCTAAAAGTATGTAAGACGTTTTTCAAGTGACAATACGTCACGTTAACAAACAATCCTCATTCGGAAACTCGACAGAGGTGCCACGTGCTTTGACTTTGGTGCCACTGGCTCCATGGACAGGTCTTGTAGCTTTCTTACAGTGACTTTGTCTGTTTCTGCTTTATGACTAATATAATGTTCTTAACAGAAGAATAAATATGTTGAACATTGCCAGCCAAATTGCGTTTAATAAGCCTGAATCATTGTTCGCAATTTAAATATTTTATCTTTTATACATTCAAATCATAAACAGTAATGGTGTAACCTCAAATTCGTAGAATTGCTTCTTGATGTTGCCTGGTTCCTCAAAGAAGACATCAAGTGGGGTGAAGTACAACTGATTCAGTGAATTTCCATACATTTCTGTTGGCAATATACTAGGAGTAGTATTATATATACCACTCATGGCTCGAGAAGCCGATTCATGACAAAGTCACTATAGTGCGTGAACAACTACGCAACCGAGTACATCAAAACAGTGCAACGGCATCGATATTATATCACATACATGGGACGGAATGTACTTCATACACAGACGTGCATAGTCAATATATCACGCAAGCTCCACATGAATACACATCCTGCGATTGATAAAATGGCACAAATCTAGATCACTCTTTCAAGCAAACAACACAGTTGTAATACCAAATAATCTGTGTAGTAAAAAAGCATTTTCTACACAACTACATGCAGTTATTATTTGTTTAAGTGTACAATAGAACCCCCCTATTAAGGTTGCCCCCGGGACAGGGCAAACTGACCTGAATAGTGAGGTGACCGTATTAGTGAGACTTATTTCCTATACCTTGCTGTTACTGAAATAATTTGGGAGTATCGCAGGGTGACTTTAATGGTGAGGTGGCCGTATCACCAAGGTGGCCGTAAAGTAGGGTTTAACTGTACATGTGCTAGCTAAAGTTTCTGCACACGGCTAAGACAAAACTACAGCATTATTTACGAAAAATTAACAAGATTGCCATATAACATAATAAACAATCAATCTGAACATTTAATTGTCACAGGTTGGCACAATATATAAGTATAATTTAACGAGTCACTAAATATTGTCACCGCCCAACGGAATAAAGTGTTATATAATAAACAAATATATTTACACACACCAAATCAAATAATCTATATGAAATCCAGAACTACTAAACAATAATGCACCATTTTAACCACCTCTTTTTAGAAATGCCCTTTTAAAAATTAAGACAACACATATCTAATTTTCACATCAAAAGTGCCATATATAGCAGGTAGCAGTCAAGACTGATGAAATATGTTGTCCATTCAAAAGAAAGGCATGCAAAAGTTTAATGTTTCTTAATAAATGTTATTCTACATATATTTAAGTTATTATGCTAACACAAAATAATGAGCATGATGTTATTACTACTATTAATCTTAATGGAAGAATCAACAAAGAGTACATTGTAATAACATCTTGAAAGTGTTAATCAATGGCTAGTGTATATTAGAACACAGCATTATTCAGAACACATTAGACACTTGCTCGATATCAAACTAGCTAGAAATGGATGGCAAAGGTAAGAATAAATATGGATGATATACCCGCTATAACAGCAAAAAATATCCTGGACGGAATGGTAGCTTTTAAAATGGCTGTTTCGGGTAACTCCTCAGCCAATCAGCAAAGAGTAGTGGAATGCTAGAAAATGGTAGCCCATAATGCAGTGGTAATTACTACATCACAGACGGAAGGTTGCATAATAAGCAATGTTGTCTTTCTAATCTTCTGTAGTCTCGTATCTGCAAAAAAAATAAAACATCATTACCTGGTGCAAACTTCAATAATAGTGAATTGTCAGATATATATATATATATATATACCCATAAATATATATTTTGCTGTTTTTTTCTTTTTTCATATATGCGTACATGCACAAAGACACACACAGACGCATACAAAAACTGAGTGAAACAAGATAAAACACTGAATGTCAAACTACTGAAGACGAATTATAGCCAGAAGTTACAGGGACTTACAGCCCATGCCCTATTTAATAAGAGCAGAAAGTTTTAAATACACACAAGCCGCTGTATTCCGATTTTGTGGTAGTAATGTATAAGCTGTTTAAAAAAGCAAAACTGGATATGGATCTGATAACAATTGTTATAATAATACGCACATTTAAATAGCGCCATCAATCTGACCTATTCTATTGAGAGATGTTTAATGTACATAGATGTTACAATTAATTAGTTAAGTAAATCATAATAATTAGTTTGACTTCAAACATGGCACTTATTCATGCACAGTAAAATATTTAATTGTTGAATAAACTGTAATACTTAGCTAAACATGACACTATATATGCATTGTAAATGTTAATATACATAAATTAATCAGATAAGTAAAGTTTGTTAAAACATGACATACAATGTTTGAATAAAAGTGGCTATGCGTCATCATATGTCACACAAAAAAGGATTAATTTTTTATGTAGCTACAGATGAGATTGCATTTAACCTGAGGGGAAGGTAATAAATGTATCTGTATGATGGAGACGAATGGAGAGAAGGCGGAGAACAAAGTGAACATCGTACTTGGAGAGACTTCTGCGGAGTTCTTTTATCTGTTCGTTCTTCCTTTGTAGCATCTGTTTGAGGTTCTTGAATGGCGCGGTCATGCACACTTTCTTCTCAAGCTCCTGAAACGAACCGAACATCACGACGTCAATAGAAACAAACGACAAAAGTTGCACCGATGCTGCAATGGAACCACAAATAGTATTACAGTACCGTAGATTGTGTAGATCATACAATGCAGCTTTAATATGTGGCAACAGACAATAAAAAAGTGGCAGATAACAAAGTAACTATAACAATGGATGATCTCTGTACATAGCCAGTATCAGACATTATCTGCCTAGACAAGAAGCTCATTGTGCATAATCCAGTATCGAAACATCTTGCTTTTTGTAGACTACCAAACTTGGCTTAACAAGTCCACGACAGGTTTTATTCCTTTCCCATGTGGGATCTTTGAGTGTCCCTGGCGTAAACACATTAGGAAAGGGACAAACAGCTTAAGGCATCTCTTCTAAAATACACGGGCAAAATGGGATGAATTAAATTGCCCGAGTTCAAAATTATGCGCATGACATCAAGCTTTACCTTTGCCAACAACGTTGATAATAGTAATATAATATATATTACTATGACAACATGCTAGATCAAACATTCCGGCATACAGCTGTCACTTTTAAAAAACCTTGCCTTATGGTTTTGTCATAAAGAAAAACATCGGAGGCCAGAATTTCAAATAAATATGCAAAGAAATATCGCAACGCTCCACGTGTTCAGCATCCATTATTTGATAAGTTGACGGACATTTTGCTGGGCAACAGGTCATGTGATAGGTCAAACGGACTATGGCATTCTACAGCTGAGCTACTGCATAAGTAATTGCTGTGTTTCATACTTTCTCAGTCATCTCCAACATCTCCTGTACTTTGAGCAGCTCGTGCTTTGTGCTGGTCAGGTCCGACGAGATGCCAGCTGTCATGTTCCGATTGGTCGCCTCACTCTGAAAAAATTGCATTAAGATGAGGACACAAAAGCCTTGGTTTTACATGCGTTGATGTGCAATACGTTGTCATAGTAAAGTGAATGACTTTTTCATATGGTTCGTGTGTTTGTCTTAAGGCATGCGTTGATGAATTGTGCAATACATTGTCATAGTAAAGTCAATAACTTATTCATATCATTTGAGTGTTTGTCATTCACAATGCATGCACAAGTGCAGACTTGTGTGTATACATAATATATGTATATTGGTTATGTAAAGGTGAACGCACAATGGGAGGGAGACAGTGAGGGAGAGTGAGAGGGGAAGGGAGAGAGAGTGAGAGGGGGGGAGAGAGAGTGAGGGGAAGGGAGAGAGAGTGAGAGGGGTAGAGAGTGAGAAAAAAGGGAGAGTAAAAGGGTGAGGGAGAGAGGGGGAGGGGGGAGAGAGAATGAGAGGGAGAGAGAGTGAGAGTGGGAGAGTGAGAAAAAAGGGAGTGAGGGAGAGAGGGGGAGGGAGACAATGATGGGAAGAGGGAGGGTGAGAGAGAGGAGAGGGAGAGAGTGAGAGGGGGAGGCAGAAAGTGACAGGGGTTGGAAGGGAGCGTAAGAGGGGGGGAGAGAGGTAGGGAGGAGCAGAGGGAGAGGGTGAGGGTATAAGTGAATGAGTTCTCACCATGTCCATGGAGGTCTTCAGTCCTGCCATCCTCTTCTTTAAGTCGGCCAATTCTTCCTCTGAGTTACTGCCCTGTCAGCACACATAACACACCAGATACAGATGCAAACACTGCCCTGTCAGCACACACAACACACCAGATACAGACTCAAATACTGCCTTGTCAGCACACACAACACACCAGATACACACTCAAACACTGTCCTGTCAGCACACCAACACTCCAGATACAGAATCAAACACTGCCCTGTCAGCACATACAACACACAAGATACACATCCAAACACTGCTTTGTCAGCACACACAACACACCAGATACACACTCAAACACTGCCCTGTCAGCACACACAACACACCAGATACACACTCAAACACTGCCCTGTCAGCACACATAACACACCAGATACACACTCAAACACTGTCCTGTCAGCACACACAACACACCAGATACAGTCTCAAACAAGACAATCTCACTTTATAATTAAAAACAATACATCACATATTCTACTAGACAACCTCAAACACTAGAAACAACACAATCTAAAGCACTCTAAAAACCACACATTCTCAAACCTTCTAGAAACACAATCTCAAAAACTGTACACTCAAGTTTCTTGGTTATCATATGTACGTATACGGCTCTGTGTGTGTGTGTGTGTGTGTGTGTGTGTGTGTGTGTGTGTGTGTGTGTGTGTGTATGTGTGCAGGCGTGTACGTGTGCATGTTTGTGAATGTGCCTGTGTACATATGTATATAGATTCTACTGGGCTACATGAGAGAATGTTGTTACCTTGACCTGCTTCTGCAGCATCAGCTCAGACTTGGTCTTCTCCAGGTCAGACTTGAGGATGCTTTGGTCATGCTGACTCTGAATGGCCTGAAACAACCAGCAACCAAAGCCTTATCTAGAGACCCATCCGCACATCTTTTGGATGGGCTGAGTTCATTTTGGACTGGTGTACATTTGTGGTCTTGCATAAAAGCCTGCCAGCAGCCATTACTGGGAGACACTACAACAGCCTTGGCTGGACACTTAAACATCACTCGAGTGTATATGTATATTACGAGGACAACACAACAAATTCCAGCACTTGTTTCCATTGTGGTCCTGGTTTATTTTTAGAGTTTTCATTCTCTACAGTTAGTGATTCCACTGTATACAACAGGTAACCTATTCATCCCATGTGTGGGATATTTTTTTCTTCCTCTGGCATAAACGCCACGTAGAAAGGACCAATGGCGTATGGTGTTTCTTCCATAAGATGTGAGGTGAGTAAAACTGTCCAAGTTTTGAAATGGTGGTCAGTAGTAGGACTCAAACCCCAGTCAAGTAAGGGTACATTCTCATTTAGCGCAAGGACTGCTCATGCGATTTACACTTTACTCCCTGGCAGACCTGTTCAATCAAACACCATCTTGACTTCTCTGGGAAGCATTCAGCCATGCTACAATTGATGCACGAAGACTATCCGCACACAAATATCCACCACTGTCTATAGCCAGGTACTCATTCATACAGCTGAGTGCACTGAAGCAACGTAGAGAGAATGAACTTGGCCAAGGTTCAACATGGCAGGACAGGAATCCGGGTTCTCTCGATTGTGAATCCAATGCTCTAGCCACTGCACTCCATAGTCCCCTTGACCAACAGTTTGGTGCTCTACCGTTCGACCACTGCACAGAGCTGCACTGGAGTGCAATTTGGTCACGTGTAGCATGATGTGGAAAGAAAGAGTTTTGAATCACATTTGTATTGCCTTCGTTAGCCTCTATCGTAATAACACAACGTTGTATTGTATAATTCTTGCTTCAGGATGAGCTACTGCTTGAACATTCAAACTTACACTAACTCATAAAATGTTAATATATTATAATTAAAATTCACATAAAAATCGAATAAATACAGACTTTTGATAAAAAAAGGTAAGTTCTTATATAGTGCAGTATCCAGTCCTCAGGACTGCTCAAAACGCTTTACACTTTATTGACAGTTCACATGTGATACCGCATATGTGTGTGTACCTGCGTCTGTGTGTGTACCTGCGTCTGTGTGTGTACCTGCGTCTGTGTGCAGGAATGCAAGTATGGTAGATAAGTTGTGAGAAATAAAGGAGTAACTGCACTCACTGTTGATTCGATCTGCTTCAGCCGTTCTCTCAGTCGACTGTTTTCATCTGTCAATCGCTCAATCTCCTACAAAGTTAAAGGCAAATAAATTCTCATCAAACTTATAACGTGAAAACGCCTAATATAAACATCAAATTAAGGTCAATACGATGACATAATTTAATAATAATTAGGGCATCACTGTTCTTCTCTGCTAAACAAAAAAGCATACCATGTATTGCCTTTGATAGAGTTATCAGCACACACTATTCAACTGTAAATACTGTATGTGACTGGGAATACTAGTGTATATTCGCTACCTATGGCAAATAGTGTTACAGTAATGATTTAAAATAGCAAAAACTAAATTAATTATGCAGAAGTAGCTTTTAAAAGTGAGTTGTTCGTGGGACAAGTGAGTTGTTGTATGGACAAGTGAACTATTGGTTCTACTTGACCACTGGACAAGTAGATAATTTAACAAATTTCGAGCCCTGTGCATCATTGATAAAATAACCAATTCAATTCTTAATTTTCACTTGAACAAACAACAAAGTAGATATATACAACATATGTACATATGATAAACTTAAGAAGTTCAAATGGAAAGGGAGAATGTTGCAGCACATTGCCTATTACCACTTTTCCCCAACTTCAGTATAACATATGCATAATATTAAACATAAATGTATAGTATAATTTTATTAACTAAATGATATCCATGAAATCCACCCCACTTTCCGCTTGGGATACGGCATAATTAATTTTGAAAACTACTGTATACAAAAACTGTGGGTAACTGGTTTCCTCGAAGGGGGATGCATCCTAGACCCACCTTCTGCAGAAGTCCAGCTGCCCCACCCTCATTCAGGGGTTCTAGCTTGGTGAGGGGCATGGCGTTGAAGTCAGCCTCCCTCTTCGTGCCAGAGAACTCCCTCTCCTCGAAGTCCTTGATCTTCTCCAGCAGTTCCCTGCAAGCAGCCACATTCAGATTAACCCTTTAGACCAGTGGTTCTCAACCTATTTTGATTGCAACCCAAATTCCGGTCGCAAACCTTGCTTGGCGACCCATGCCTTCATGCGGTTAACTTATTACACCTGATAAAATAAATAACAATGTAATAAATAGGCATAACAGATAAATAAATGATCAATGAGAATATCATTGTGTAGAAAGAGATCTTTGCAAATCGAAAGCAAGCCTGGGTACACAAGAACCAACACAATGTTGTCTTCTGAACCTACAGTTTTGTATCAAAAAGTTAATATGCCAAAAAATAACTTACAAGGTTTCATCAGAACACCATCGTTAAATTACTTCTCTCGCATCTGGTACAGACAAGTGAGACAATAAAGGAAAGTTCAGACAGTCACTGGAAATTCATGGCAATCCATTCAAAATTACTGGACAATCCAATTTGGGTCACAACCCACAGGTTAAGAACCGCTGCTGTAGACATCAAGTTGGCCAAACCCACATGACACTTCATGTCAACCAAATCCAGCCCGAAATAACCGCGTAGTGGACAGTTTTGAAAACACATTAACGATGATGTTTTAATGTACAGACCTCATGTTCCGGGTCAAATAAGTGGAAAATGGGGATTTTAACAAATGGCTGAGGTCAAAAGGATTAAAGAATTTGGAACATCCACTGCAATAACTAACCCGATTATCACAAAGAGATTCAGGGCAATACAAAGAAGAACAAATATATATATATATCGTGGTAAATATAATATTAGAGTAAGACTACAAAGTTTGTAAATATAATGTATACATGACATAAAGTAACTCAAATACATGAGATAGTTTCAAAGATATTAAGATAATGAAATAAATTGTTACAATATGTCAAAATTAATAAAAAAAATATATAATATAATAAATAGATAAATTAATAAAATACGTAAAAAAGTCTCCTACAGCAGTTCCTCAGTGTAACTAACCAACTTAAATAAATGAGTTTTAAGGAGACTCTTGAAACTTGACACTGTCTCACCTGTTTTCAAGCTCCGAGATGTCCGCCTGTAGCTTGAGGTGCCACTTCTCTGCCTGCTGGAAGAGCTGGCGCAGGAGAAGGATGTTGGTGTGTGCCGTGTTGATGAGTTCTGTCTCCACCTCCCCTGTCACCACCGCCAGCAGACCATCCAACATCTCCGCCACCTCGTCTATGGTGAATGTGTCTTCAATCAACCTGACAAGTCACACAATAAAAACTCCGTGTTCGCATTTTGGTTTAAAAAAATGGTGTCCTGGGATCCCATGAAAAAAAAGGGCTCCTTACAAAAAAATGGTGTCCTGGGATCCCATGAAAAAAATGGGCTCCTTACAAAAAATGGGGTCCAAACATGCCTAACCTCAAACCTGAAAATATGGTGCTGTATGCGGTTTTGTATGCAAGCTTGTAGTAATACACTATGAAATGCACAAGCATGCACATATGTGCATACATGGTTTTTAGTTATTGCAAAAATTGAAGCACATTTTCAAAAAGATGTTTTGAGGAAAATAGGTTTAAAAATTGGGCTATGTTAAAAAACAATGCCCATGGCATCCATACATTTACTATTTTATTAGTTTTTGATTACTTGCTGACATAAATGAACTGGACAATGAAAGAGGAGATACTAAGGAAGATCAACATCTGCCAAGATCATATTACTGATGGAACGTTACTTAGATAGCTATTTTGGTTCGCATGAAGAATAGGCCTGTGTCACTTAATACCCAATTCAATGTGGCAGGTCACATCTTCCGTTTAAAGGTGTGAACAACAATATACATATCTGCATCTGCTCAATTATGTAAATATTCAACAAGGTTTGACAGCTACAGAGCGAGATATGACGACACTTAACGTCAACGACACAACACAAAAGTGAACGAACTTAACAAAATCAGAATCATCTTAGCTAGGCCATGACTACATAACGGTGACTGACCGACTGTCCTTGAGTTCCTCGAAGCATGCCTTGACCCCTCTCATGCGCTGACCACGCTGGTAGCGGGCAAACCGCATATAGTTGATGACTGTCGCCTGATGGTGCTCACTTAACCCAAGGTCCGACTGAAACACAACGACAGGTCACTCGTCAGACTTACGTGTCACCTGTCACACAGACAGTGGAATCTCGCTATTAAGGTCAGCCTTGGGCGTGAATAAAAGTGACCTGAACAGCGAGATGACCGTATTTGTGGGAGTAATATCATATGCTTTGCTGTATGTGGAAATAATTTGGGACACTCCCAGGGTGACCTTAATTGCAAGGTGGCTGTATTATTGATGTGAGCGTAAAAAGTATATAACGTGTCAATTCACAAACGACAATGTGTCACCAGCCCAGGCAAAATACAACAGGTCAAATCCCAGACGTACTACAACATGTGAAATTCCAGACATACTACAAGTACAATATGTGTCACTTCCCAGACATACTACATGTTACTTCATAGACATACTACAATATGTCACTGCCCAGACATACTACAACATGTCACTTCACAAACATACTACAACGTGTCACTTAACAAACATACTACAATGTGTCACTTCACAGACATACTACAACATGTCACTTCACATACATACTATGTGTCACTTCACAGACATACTACAACGTGTCACTTCACAGACATACTACAACGTATCACTTCACAGACATACTACAACATATCACTTCACAAACATACTACAACATGTCATTTCAAAGACAAACAGGTAAGACAACTGTTTACTAGTCTGCCATGGGTTCACTAGTAATGCAAGGGATCAGTATGTACCACCAGCAGGACAGTGTGTAACACAAATTTAAACCGGCTTCAAACCACCAGACAAAACAACACATGCTGCTGGCGTGTGCACAGATACAAACTGAAGAACAAAACGAGTATTATTTACATAAAACAAAAAATATACAAGCATGAGTTTAAGATTCTCTCTCTCTGTCCAGTACACCGAATGTGAAAATTACTGCCAAATGCTAAGCCAGGTAATAAGGATACCTTTAATCATTTACAGGATACATTAAACTGATTAACACTAAGGACTGTTATAAAATGTCACATGAATTATGACTATCAATCAGCAGTGACATTTATGGTAAACTTGCTTGGAAATTGATTCATTGTATGAGCAGCGGCAGCACACATCATGTTTGTATTCAGTAGATAGACCGACTAGTTAGTATGTAGCGGTTCTACTCGTGTATGGACTAGTAGACAAGCAGGCAATGTTCAACATCACTGTGACATTCCGTCGGGCCTGCAACTGTCACAAGTCACAGGCCCGGTTAGCCTGCACCAGTTTAGGATATCTGCCAATCTGGCCACTGTGGTGGAGAACAAATAGGAACGAAAAGAAATGCTGCTAGAGTGGAAGGAGGTATCTGAGTGAAGACAGGCGTAGATAAGATGGCAATTGTAGTTTTATTACTGTATGCGTGGTCACCAGAGAGGGGTTGAACATCAATCTGTAGGTGGATGAGTTCAAGCATGTGGGTGGTTTTGGTGGAAGGAATGATGTGCATAAACTCCATGTAGAATGGTTCGAATGCATGGAACCAGGCAGACAGCGTTATGACAGACAGACAGACAGACAGACAGACAGACAGAAAGACAGACAGACAGAGAGTCGGACAGAGTCAGACAGGTTGAATGGAAAGTCCTTAGAATTCAGATCGTGTATATATCATACCAATATTGGCTGGATACAGTGGCGCTGACAGAGCAGTGCTCAACAACTGAGGTGGCACAGTTGTGAGAACACACTACTTGTAGATGGAGCTACAACCCTGATCTTGATCTGGGAATAGCTCTGAGGCTGATTAAATATTGAACTGCACTATGCTGACTGGATACCTGTGTAGTGCTCACACTTTGAACAGCATTAATATTTTAATGTGCCGAGTACTCGTTGAACATGCATGACATGGCAGACGTGTGGTGTGCGATGCAGTCATTACGTAATTAAATTGTACAGTTTGGTACTGTTTGAAGTCTCGCTAAATTGGCGAATACGCATTAAAACAAATATCTACCATAAATGTCCCAACCAGGATAAAATAAAATAATGTTTATCAATGAATTTTACAGACATTGTGACACTGTTTCATTTACAAAGTATGGCTATATTTGTATAATTTTTTATAACAACTAAGTTGTAGAAAAATAATATCCATACATTGATACAACATGTAAAACATGTGTATCTATGATACCCTGTTCATTTGGAAATAAAGCGACAGCAATCAATATAAAAAGGAACGTGTGTGACTGACAATATCCACAATTATGCAGTACCTAATATGCTGTGGCCAATAAATCACTAGTAAGAGCGAGTAATGAAAAAAATACACAAACAGCCATTTGACAGGTAAAGTAGATCCATCCAGAAAAGAATACAACACTGTATGACATATAATCAATAGACTGCAAGGTTCACATCTATGCTCAGTTAGTTACAACACTGTACCTGTCATTTCACACACGCAACTGTATTCTGTATTTAAATCATTATATGAAAATTGACCACCAGTTTGGCCCATCTGAATCACATAAATATAAAATTAAATAATGATTTATTACATGGACCTCAATACTGATTTTCCACTGATCAATGCAAATTTACATATCAATATTTTGTGATGAAATGACTTTATTTTACCACTATATTTACATGCAGTACATGTCATATATATATATATATGACATGTACCGTATATATATATATATATATATATATATATATACACGTACATATACTATAGAATAAATGTGTGTATACTGCATTTACAGATTATGTTCACTTTTTATATTTATACCATGGGATTTTATTAAGTGGGACTTTGTCAAGAAAACTCCATTTCCTCTCCAGATACACTTTGTACTGAATGCCCTTGGGTGCTAAGCCATAAAAACAAGCCCAGTCAGTACTCTAACGTAATCTCAGTTATCCTGCCACACTCACAGTTCACCCAGCTCAATCACTGACTGACTATGATATACCTGCCAACTCTCCCGGGAAATCCAAGTCTCCTGAAATTAGGGTTTTTATCTCCTGGTCTCCAGGAATACAGGCAAATCTCCCGGATTTTTGCTGAAAACCTCCAACAGGTTTCTTCGAGACAGTGAACCATTGAAGTTCCAGCAAAAAACTTTCAACAGCACCCCACCTCCGAGACAGTGAACCAGTGAAAAATCTCCAACAGCACCCCCACCTCCATCTATGAGACAGTGAACCGGTGAAAAACCTCCAGCAGCACCCCCACCTCCATCTATGAGACAGTGAACCGGTGAAAAATCTCCAACAGCACCCCCACCTCCATCTTTGAGACAGTGAACCGGTGAAAAATCTCCAACAGCACCCCCACCTCCATCTATGAGACAGTGAACCAGAATGAAAAGTCTCCAACAGCACCCCCACCTCCATCTTTGAGACAGTGAACCAGTGACAAATCTCCAACAGCACCCCCACCTCCATCTTTGAGACAGTGAACCAGTGAAAAATCTCCAACAGCACCCCCACCTCCATCTTTGAGACAGTGAACTGGTGAAAAACCTCCAGCAGCACCCCCACCTCCATCTTTGAGACAGTGAACCAGTGAAAAATCTCCAACAGCACCCCCATCTTTGAGACAGTGAAGCAGTGAAAAATCTTCAACAGCACACCACCTCCATCTTTGAGACAGTGAACCAGTGAAAAATCTCCAACAGCACCTCCACCTCCATCTTTGAGACAGTGAACCGTTGAAAAACCTCCAACATCACCCCCACCTCCATCTTTGAGACAGTGAAACAGTGAAAAATCTCCAACAGCATCCCCATCTTTGAGAAAGTGAACCGGTGAAAAACCCCCAACAGCTCCCCCACCTCCAGCAGCACCCTACATCTCCATCTTAGAGACAGTGAACCAGTACAAAATCTCCAACAGCACCCCCACCTCCATCTTTGAGACAGTGAACTGGTGAAAAACCTCCAGCAGCACCCCCACCTCCATCTTTGAGACAGTGAACCAGTAAAAAACCTCCAGCAGCACCCCCTCGTCTTCGGATGTCAAGAACCGAGACAGCATGATACGGGAAACGTGCTGAACCGCTGATGAATCTCCCAGATTTCAACAAAGAAAGTTGGCAGGTATACACTGGCTGGACCCTGGGAATGTTCACGCGATTACCTGGACCTGACTACTAAAAAGTGATACTTCATTATCCTGCATTTTGGAACATCATCGTTGGCTAAAACAATGTAATAAATAAATGTTAAGCCGTCAATAAACATATCAAGTTACCACACTGCCATTCCATAGTCGAGTCACGATATGTTACATGGTGTCTCGAAGTAGCTCTAAAATTATGTAAAAAGTTGTTTTAGAGATGGAAACTACGGACTGTAGTGTGTAAGGTAACTCCTGGCACCGTGTGATGTGAAAGACAACAGAAACAAGCGGACCATTTGCCAAAAGATGAATTTGGAAGTTTGCAAACAAGTGCTTGACCCAGATGCACAATCGTACAACGTGGTGGCACCACGCAGAGTACCAATACCTCTACTACCAAAGGTAGAAGCTGAACTCGTTCGCAAGGAGAGTGAAGGAGTAATCAGAAAGATCACTGAGCCAAGTGAATGGTGCGCGCCAATTGTAGTGGTTCCAAAGAAAGAGGGCGTGCAAATCTGTGTCGATTTGCGGAACTTGAACAAGAGTGTTAAGAGGGAACACTTCACAATTCCCACCATTGAAGACACGCTGAAGAAACTTCATGAAGGGCACCTAGGGTTGCAGAAGTGCAGAGAACATACAAAGTTGGCAGTGTGGTGGCCCAATATCGGACAGCAACTACAGCAAATGATCATCAATTGCGAATACTCTCATGCCAACTCAACTACCATTGCGGCCATGGCGAAAGGCAGCCTGCGACCTGTGTGATCTAGATGGAAAGAGTTATTTAATCATCGTTGATTATTACTCGCAGGATCTTGAGATCATACCACTCACAAGTATCACCAGTGCGATGGTGATCGGCAAACTGAAGATGACATTCGCACGATTTGGCATACCAGATGAGTTGACCAGTAATAACGGAACACAGTTCAGCTCATATGAGTTCAGCAGGTTTGCATGTGAGTACGGTTTCAAGCACATCACGACAAGTCCACATTTTCCACAAGCAAATGGGGAAGCAGAGCATGCTGTGAGAACCACCAAATCCATACTCAGACAAGCCGACCCAGTGCTTGCCTTGATGGCATACAGAGCAACACCGACGACAATGACAGGCGTTAGTCCAGCCCAGCTGCTCATGGGTAGACAGATTCAAACTAGACTGCCTACATTACTGGACAACCTGTCTCCAAATTGGCCAAGTGATGCCACTGTTCATGAAAGAGACGTCCATTACAAGGCGGTGAACAATTCTAACTACGACAAACGAAAGGGTGCACAGCCTCTCAGCGACTTATCACCAGGACAGCGAGTCCGTTGGAAACGGCAACCCAACGAGAGAGGATGGAGATCGCAAGTTGTGATTAGCTCCAAAGCGGATGGACTAAGATCATATTATGTGCAAACACCCCATGGACAATATCGACGTAACCGACAACACATAATGCCCATCCTGAACATCACGTCGGATGCTAGTGTTACGAATAGTACAGCTGGTCAGACGGGCTGGACTCCATCAACAGTCGACTCGCCGGCTACACCAGATCGACAACTTGCTACACAAACAGATGCACCGTCATCTGACTGTGACAATCCAGGTGTGACTACACCAAACACTGATACACGTGACAGTCTATGTATGACCCGATCAAGACGTGTAGTTGTGACTCCAGTTCGTTACAGGCAGTCATAGACTCGTAATCTGTTGAGAGACAATTATGTTGAACAGTTTGATAAACCACTCATGTGTGTTTTGGTTTCGGCATAGTCTCTGTAGATGTCTTCGCCTTAGAAGGGGAGATGTATCGAGATCATAATTATCGAGATCGTAATTATAGTGATTGTAATTATATCGATTCAATACGCCTAGAGAAACTAGGTCAGTGGGATCAATCCGACGTGGATCAACTGGCGAGGTATTTGTAAGATTACCGAAATGTAAAAACCTAATAAAACCGAACCCAATCAAGGCATAACAAGTGTCCGTTACGCTAGACATACAGACATGAAATATACGAGACCTTCACGTAGACGCCAGCGACGGACGACGTTTCGGCATAGAACGCCACACTGGAAGGACTGTACAACAAGCCCAGTATGTCGCATCGATGAAGAATCACATCCGCGCAACAGTCACGTTCAACCGATGAAAACAGGATGCAGGAGATAAGTTCGATAATTTTATCACGGATCTCTGCCTTCTAGTGAAAGAGTGTGGTTAACTGGTATGCAGGGTTGGAAAAAATCATGATTTTTTGGAGAAAAAACCCGAATAAATTGGATTTTTTCGATTAAATCGATTTTTTCAACATTCTCGACAAATCTTATAAGAAATAATATGTAGTTCTGAAAATAAATAAATATGTGGAATATCATAATATACCCAATGGGCTGAACATTTTATTCCTAGCCTTTCTAAAGAATTAAAACAAAGTTGTTATGTACAAAAACATGTGGGCCTAGTATTTAAAAAATGTCAGCTGTCTTACAGATTTCAGGATTATTATTATAAATTGGCACAAATAAATTGTGTACTCAGGTAAGTCTAAATTTAAGATAATCTGGAAAAAAATTAGAAAAAATCAATATCTTGATTTTTTCATGTTGATTTAATCGATGATTTAATCGATGATTTAATCAATTTGATTAAATCAACGCCAACCCTGCTGGTACGTGAAGGAAGATTGCATGCTTATGCAATCATTCTACGATCATCGCAAGCTGCAGTCCGCGAGAAATGCCTCGAGAAAGGAGACGAACTGACTCTAGATACGGCCATAACTATTGGTCAGAACTACGAGACGTCCCAGGAAAGTATGCGCGCAATCAGCGTCGATGAAGACCACACAGTTCATGCCGTGAACATTGGAGCTCGGGGAAAACCAAGATTACCTGGACATTCGAGGAACTGGTCAGTCCAGATTTCAAAAAGATGATGCGAAAAAGACTACAAAGTACACAGTATGGCAAAGATGTCAGTAATGCGGGTACAACTGAAAGCATGAACGATGCCCCACAAAGGATAGTAAATGCAACTACTGTCACAAGAAGGGACATTTCGCGGTAATGTGTCGCAACAAGACAAGCACATATAATAGAAGATATGTGTGACTTTGACGAAAAGATTATGACGACGGTGCACATCTGATCAATACCGTGACAGAGGCAGACAAAAGTGACTGGTGGCTATGCATAGAGGTAGACGGATCACACCTCAATATGCAAATAGACACTGGCGCCACCAAATCTCTGTTGCCGTACGTGTACAGAGATATGTACTGCATGCACCCTATCACTAAGACTGCTCGCAAATTCAAGTCCTACACCCATCAACCAATCAGAGTGGAAGGCTATGTCTCACTTCTGATGTGGTACTAAGAAAAATGCGTGGCAGTATGGTACTACATGTCGACCAAAAACTGTTGTTGTCAGGGCACGCTAGCACACAGCTAGGCCTGATTCAGAGAATACACACAGTCACCAACACGCTTGACAAAGAGAAAAACCACAGGTACGCTCTCAGGGACATATTCTCTCAAGATCGATCCTACAGTACTGCCAGTAGTACTCAGACCAAGGCGTCCGAGTACTACGAGAGCACTACACCATTCCGATGGTGGAAGAATCAATACCAGGTGCCAAAGTGTTCTCCAAGATAGACGCAAAGTCTGGATACCTGTAGATCAAACTCGACTACATATAATCTTGGCGATTGGTGTCTGCTTACAACTGTAGCACGTAGCCATTTCTTTGACTTTCTTGTCATGGTAATGACGCTGTCTCTCCTTCTCCCGGTCCAAGTTGCATCTCACTTTGGTTGCATCATAGGCAGTTGGCTTTAGAAGAACAAATCAAGTCTATTGACGACTTTCAAAGTTTCAACACATCAATTGGAGGTACAGGTGGTTGAGCCTCCTGTTTGGCGTAAAATCGGCTCCAGAGATCTACCAACGAATCATGGATGACATCCTGGTCGCAGGCAAAACGAACACAACAGTATCATGAGGAAAGTTGTTGAGAGAGTGCCAAAATGGAATTTCAAACTCAGCTTTGACAAGTGTCAAGTAAAACAACCAAGGGTTACTTACGTAGGACACTTGGTGACAGACCAGGGCTTGCAACCTGATCCTGAGAAAATACGAGCAGTACGCAACATGCCAGTCCCAGAAAGCAAGGAAGACGTACGCAGATTTCTTGGATTTGTCCAGTATCTCTCGAAATTCATCACAAACTCGAGTACGGTGGATGTCCCTCTCCAGGATGTGAGGAAGAAAGTTGTCGATTTCCACTGGGACAAACCCCAACAAAGAAGCTTCGACGAGCTTTGTTACTCTTCTGGGTGAGACGGCGCTTTTTCATTCTTATAATCACCTTTGAAATGTGATTCACGCATATTGTTTGGAGAGTTTATAGGTAATATTTAAATTTGGCGTGCCCTTCAGCATAGTGACATAATCATATGACCTGAGTTGCGCCTAGTGGCTGCACCTATTAAGGCTCTGCGTTTCGATGTTGATTTTTAATAGTTTTAGATGTTTTACAGTACTGTAACTTCAGGGACAGTTTTATGAATGTACAAAATCTCTACTTGACTGCTGGTTTGGCAAGTGTTTACAACTTTTTATACGTTTTGACTACATTTCCTGTGATACAGCCATACTGATTTGGTCAGCCGTGACCGCTGCAGTAATGACGATGTGCCAACCAAGCATGACCACATGACACTACAGCAGCAGCAGAACACAGCATGATCAGGTACACTGCCAGTCAACTGCTTCGCCATTCCTGTGCTTCACGCGTGAATGCCAATACTTAGAGGACACTAGTCAACCACGGCATTGCCGCCCGGTTGCCTATGAGACGCAGCTGCCGAGGTGGTGCTTGGAAACAACGAGTGATTGAACTTATGGTTGGACACAGACCATCCCGCAGCCGGCCATTTACACGCCATTGTGACAATTGAAAACACATAGAACAACGGGACTCACTCCTCCATCGGTCAATGGGGTGCTGAGAAATGCTCGACGCAACGCCAGATCACCCGTTATATCAGGCCTTGTCAACGACTGTTCCATTCGCAATAAAACAGACGTTTTTATTGACCACGTCACTGACGCCTACTTTGATCTCGTGGCAGTTACCGAGACCTGGCTCACCCCATATATTTTATATAGATCGATCTTTAAAGTTACCGTCAACAGCAACAAACAGCTGATGCAATCATTTGAATTTATGGACATTGATGTTATGTCGCCCGCTAACTGATCATATATATCGCCCACCTTGGTCAATTAAAAACAAACTCTCTCATGTCAACTTTCTTGCCGAGTTTGCATCGTTCGTTGAAGTCGTGATACCATGATGTCGTGCCATTTCGTGATGATCAGAGACTTCAATATTCACTAGGACAGACCGTCCGAGTGCACTTTGAAGCATTTCAATCCGACACGTGAGCCTACACACATCGATGGCCACACTATCGACCTGATCGTTCCACGGGCGGAGAACCACGGAATTGTTTCCACGAAAACTTTGTCGCTTTTCTCTGATCATTTTTCGATCGAATGCGTTATTGACATCTTAAAGCCAAGTGTCCCTAGGAAACAAATAATGTATCAGAAATATACGAGCATCAACAAGCCGGCGTTTCGCGACGACATTACAGCGTCGACACTGATTGCAATGCCCTCTGCCAGCGATGCAGATGAAGTTATCAGTGTATACAACACCGTGTTGTCCGACCTTGTCCAGAAACATGCACCCTTACTGCCACATCGTGTTGATGTCTGCCCACTGGTGCCTTGGTACGAGAAGCTGGCCGACGTCGAGAACATGACGAACACTCGAACATAAATGGCGATGCACATCCCTTACTGTACATCACAAGATATACAAAGCACAATGCGCATATGTCAAGAAACTGAAAAAACAAAAAACACCGCAAAGTTGGACTATTTTGCATTTGGACTTGATCAATGCGGTGGCAATTGCATAAAGACGACTGTACCGTTTAATGAACGGGCTCCTGCAGCGACGGAAATCTGCTCACATACCACAAAACGACAACACGCAAAAACTCAACACATTTCACCACTTTCTTCTCAGCAAAGGTCGAGACGATTCGTGGGACACTAGGTGACTATCCCGCCGCCACACCTAGTCGTTGTTGAGAAGCAGCTGACCTCCAGTGTACCACAATTACACAAGTTCGCGACAGCGTTGATATCTGATATTCGCAGTCTCATCACCAAGTTGGCAATGACATCTTGCGTGCTCGACCCATTGCCAACATGTCTACTTAAAGACGTTTCGGACGGATTAGCGCCAATTCTGACACAACTGATTAATGCATCCATCATACACAGTGTTGTCCCTCGTTGCCTAAAACATGCTGACGTCACCCCGTTACCAAAGAAGCCTAATCTAGATGTTGACAACTTGACACATTACAGACCCATTTCGAATCTCCTTTTTGTCTCCAAGTTGGTTGAGAGACAGGTCGCACGGTGCTTACTCAATCATGCAACTGCGAACGACCTACTCGACCAGAACCAGTGGGCCTATCGACCATACCACTCAACAGAAACTGCTCTAGTGCTTGTACAGAATGATATTCTTCAGGCATTAGACCAGTGGTATGGGATGATACTTGTACTACTCGATATGTCTGCCGCATTCAACACCAATGTGGATGAACAACATTCTACTGAAAGTCAAGCATACTATCACCTGCGTAACATTGCTTCCATATGTGTCTATCGGAGAAAGCAGCGATTCGAATAATACATTCACTGGTGATTTTGAGACTCAACAACGGGAATGCTTTGCTGTTCGGCATCCCAGACTTTCTTATCTCTAAACTGCAGAGAGCGCAGAACTCAAGCAGCTCGATTGGTAGTCCACTGCAACATGCGAGAGCACATCACCCTGGTGCTAAAGAAGCTCCAACGGAAGAGAGTTCCACATCCGTGGGGCCGAAACTGAGAAAGAGCGATCGCCGTATCTGCTGTTGGACGGTGGCACATTCAGGTCATTGTTGTTGGCAGAACATAGCGCACACGCTGGTCGGTACGCATCGAGCAAGTTGGTGATGTACGACTGTGCAATGCCATGTTGGGCTTGGAACGAAAGCAGCAGTATTTTGTACACGATACGCTGTTTCCCTGGAAGCCAATGGAGCATATTAGAGGTTTAACAAAATATTATCAGATTATATTATAGTTTATTATGATTTTTGTGACAACATTTCCTGGCTTTGCATTGGTCGTGTTCATGGTTCAGTGGTGTCTTCAATGATAAACTGATGCCAACATTTTACAGCAGTGTTATATGTTATATATATAATTATATATACCATATTATATTTTTGCAACATTATAAAACAAATAGCAAGGAAAACAATTGTCTCATTCCTACCATCGTAATAATTATTTGTTATTAATAAAAGCGTTCATATCAGCATCACTAAAATATTGGTATACATCATGTAACGTGTCTACTTTTAATATTCGTGATGAATAATAATGCACCGGAAAATAGTTGCAATTATAATTTTGCAATTTCAAAATTTGAAGATTAAATCAAATTGTGTCTTTGATCACAATTAAGTCATTCATATGTACATGCAACGAAACAGCAGGAACATTGTGTTGTTATCATAAAAATAAGACAGACTTTTTATGTTTTTTTCGAAGCGTTGATTCCCCTTCACGACCACTCGGACAAGTTAAAATTTTTCAAAACTTACTTGTCCGGCGGACAAGTAAATATTCTGACTTATTTCTATCTCTGGTTTAATGTGTGCTCTCATACATGACAGTGTTTTTAAATAATTTATTATCATTTAACTAACTTATTTATGTCTTATGATGCACATATTATGTTACGTTTTAATTAATGTTATATCCTTCAAGTTTTACCACATAATCTTATTGCCTGTGCCATGGCTATGCATCACGATTCAAGGTTTTACTTTTAGGCAGCCTTAGGTAGGTACATCACATTCCGCTAGGGGCAGCACCGTAAATTTGTCCCGCATTCTAGACCTGAAACCTGTGACGCTTTTGGACGCCATTGCTACTGCTCCCGCCGAGATTGGGGGATTCCCCAAAATCGCTTGGCAACATTATGCAAATGAATTTACGTCGTATTTTGATGATCACATGAACCAATGAAAGACTGATCTACGTCATAGCCAGTTTCGCGGGAGTTTTCCGAGCACGATAAGCGAGGTAGGTGGATTCTAACTTTGATGTTGTAAACAATCGTTTAAAAATATGGTATAATAGATTTTCACCCCGTTAGTATCCTGTTTCTACCTTTTTTAAATACATATGCCTTCATATGATATGCATTTTATGGTTGTGGACCCCCGTGGGAGCGTGCAATCGCTCGTGGAAAAACAGGCCTGTCGCACGCTGTTCGGCGTTCAAAGTTGAAATGCGTAGTTTGTAGCCTGCGCGCGACCGGTTCAGCGGCACGTACGCCACGCTGGCGTTGCATAATTATGATGTACTGGCGCGCGCTATGCAAATCATAAAATTTTTGCTATGCGGGTTAAACTGTATGCGTTTCAAGCAATCGTGAAAATAATCATAGTTTTAAACTGATTTACAAATGTAGCACTGGGCCTGAGAATGTGAGCGTAGTCGTAGAATGCATCGATCCAACATTCGTACGCCATTTCCTACGATGCAAAATCCACGCAATCCAAACTGTTTGCACCTAAATCCTAACATGTTCTGTGCACAAAAGTAACTATTGATATGTAAGTGTTGCATGGTATTCATTATTTTTTCAAATAACTGAATATATTAGTTTTCTAATTTAAGGCCAGGCACGGCAGGCAAAATGGGGTTGGAGTTATTTGGGTGGTTTCTGAGCCCCACATTTATTCTGCTTAGATAGTTAATCATTGGCAATCCCCATTGACAGACATGTATGACTCCTCTACGCTTGTAAGGGGATTTGCCTTTTTTATCTAGGCCAACGGCAATGCCCATTGTCATGTCTATACATTACTTTACTAGATGCAATTAAAGGGCATTGCCATTATCCAACCACACCATGTGTGTGTCTATCTCTCGCTACATAAACCAAGCAATGCACAGCAGACTCCAATACACGTCACATCCTACAACTACACTCAAGTTGAGGGTTGGGAGCGGTGAGTAAAATAAGGATTTAATCCAGCATGGATTAAATACATTTTACACACAGCACCAGCCAGGATGTAAACATTGCCAGTCACAGCTGGACATTGTGAACTTAGATGAGGCCTCAGCTAAGCTGGATAGAGTTACCTCTAGGGAATGCGACAGATAAGCCCTACATCTCTATATGGTAGTGTCCAGGCTGCGACTAAGAGAGAGCCAATCACTGCCTGGCATATTATTTGGGTAGGTTTCAGTGAAATTCCTCTGTCGCCAGAGGAAGTTTGTTCTGCCAGCGCAGCCCGTTTTTTCCGTTTTACCCACCCTCCTCCCCAGCTACTCCAGCTTAGCTATACCTCGATCTACATTACTAAATGTAGTTCAATTGTGAACCATTGTGCACAGAAAGGTAGTTCACAAAGTTTTTCAATTTTTTGACGCTTTTCCCTGTTTTAGTTTGGTACACGAGGTTTGCATTAATGCATTTTCCTCAACTGAATGTTAGATAGTGTACGCAGGGTTTTTAGTGCGGGTACTTTTCGAAGTACATTTTGTGTGGCGGTTCAGCCCTGCCTTTCTGTGTTGTGTTGGTGGGTGGTTTCTGAGCCCCACATTTATTCTGCTTAGATAGTTAATCATTGGCAATCCCCATTGACAGACATGTATGACTCCTCTACGCTTGTAAGGGGATTTGCCTTTTTTATCTAGGCCAACGGCAATGCCCATTGTCATGTCTATACATTACTTTACTAGATGCAATTAAAGGGCATTGCCATTATCCAACCACACCATGTGTGTGTCTATCTCTCGCTACATAAACCAAGCAATGCACAGCAGACTCCAATACACGTCACATCCTACAACTACACTCAAGTTGAGGGTTGGGAGCGGTGAGTAAAATGT
Source organism: Paraescarpia echinospica (assembly GCA_020002185.1). Taxonomy (NCBI): domain Eukaryota; kingdom Metazoa; phylum Annelida; class Polychaeta; order Sabellida; family Siboglinidae; genus Paraescarpia; species Paraescarpia echinospica. The sequence goes on along the minus strand of CM034533.1, from coordinate 17,354,670 downwards.
ATTATTGCATATATCTGGTATTTAAATGGAAACGTGATCGTGATTGGGCTACTTGTGCCACGTGGGCACTGACCTGCCACGTAATTGGCTGTTGTGAGGGATGGGCTAGGATCAATGGGTTTGACTCCATCTTGGAATCTTTGAAATTATCACCTACTGCAAGATTAAAACATTTAATATGAAATCCAGTGCCATCAGCACTTTTGTAATTATGTCCATTTAATTTAACATTTATTATTGTTTAAAATAAGAAATAGTAATTAAAATGTTGCCATGATATTTTAATTATTGTAATACAACCGTACTCAATGCCAGCTTTTTAATAGTTGTCTTAATAATTTTTAGTGTAAGATTACTTACACAAAAACAAAGTCCAGTGACACCATTTTAATTATTTTATTTTTTGAATACACTCTTATGTTTATTAACACTAGTGGTACTGCATTAATTTGTATCACACACATACATTAATACAGTTTTCCTCTATTTCATGTTGAAGGATTCTGCTGCAAATGTATGAAGAGTAACAGTACTCGACCAACAGTGTCCTGTGAACATTGGCACGCTTCACTTGCATTGCTGTATGACGCATTGAACGGATTTTATCTACAATCGACCAACAGTGTCCTGTGAACATTGGTACACTTCACTTGCATGGATATATGAAACAGTGAACCGATTATATCTACACTAGTCGGCAATGTACTCTGTTCCTCCTATAGTTCCCTGTATGTGCAGTGAAGTTGACAATAGTTATTGTACTTCTGCTGTTTCAGTTGTTTTCAATGTCTACTTGTCGGCTGCATACTGTGAACAACATGTTAACATTACTTCATGTTGACGTGTGAGACATTAATGAACAAAACAATTAAATATCATTGTTGTAGTACTGACCTTTGCATTGTACTGTGAACATTTCATGACATTGAACTAGACAGGAAATTATACAGATCTTGGAATGCATAATAAATTATGTTAAATTCAAGCAATGCTGTTGTGTTACTTCACAACAATGGTTGTGTCAGGGACACCTCAATGTTTACAAACAAGTCAAATAATGCCCAATGGTCAACAGTTAGTAGTTGAACTTTCATTTTGATCAACATACCATAATTATTAAGTAAAAATAAATTGGACATTAATAATATAGACAACATGGTTAGAGGTCAATTTTTTAAAATAAATTAACCATTAATGGTTCTCGCTTTAATATGCCATTTTATCCCAAAAATTATGGTTAATATGTAGATGTGATAAATTACAAGGATTTATAAAGTTACTAAGTCCATGTGTTACACTAAATAATTTAAGTAAGTAATTTGTCAACATAATTAAATCGGTGCTCATTCAAGGTCAATTATCTAGGTCGTATCAAGGTCATATGCTATTATGGTCAAGGTTAAACATTTAGTTACTTTTAATTTGCTAGCACAACATACCATAATTATTAGTTTAAAATAAATTGCACATTCATACATGCAATTAGGTCAAAGGTCATTTTTTTTAAACAAGTTACCTCACTATTGTTCATGCTTTAATATGCTACTTTATAGTCAATGTGTACATAAATGTTCCATTCCAACACTTTATAAACATACCAAGCCCATGTGTCACACAGAATCATTTAATTAGGTCACTTGTCAACATATATAGGTCAACGGTAATTAAAGGTCAAATAACTAGGTCATGTCAAGGTCACAGTACAAGGTCAACATTTTTTGTTCATAACATTTTACTTTACTTCAATATCTTACAATATACAGATTATGTAATGTTTTGCCTATATTCAGTGCCACATGATGGCAGCACAGTCTGCACAAGCTCCAGATCACAAGAAATGGACATGAATCCTATAGACACAATGACCCTTTTTTCAGACACTAAAAAGTGGATTTACTTTGTTAATAATAGAGATAATCCAAAATTTCAAAAAGGGTTGTAAACTACATAGCATACACTATCACATAGAAGTGATTAAATGACTATATATCAATTTTGAATTTTTTGTAATGTTAGGCTTAGCAATTTATTTAATTAATTTATTTAACTAGCTTGTTTTAACATTCATGTATTAATCTATTTTAGCGTCTCTGAATGGACTTTTGTCTAGGTTTATGGCGCTCTACAAGTTGACTCATTATTATTATTACAGTAGATAGATTGCCTCTTCGTCGTAAAATTTCGATTGCAGCCGACATTGTTGGCAACGAACCCAGCAACACAACGCCGGCCTGGCTCTGCCAGTTGGTTGATGGGTGGTAACATATTTTGTGTTTGACAGCTGCCCTCGTGTTAAATTAAAAATGCACATATACTACGTGCGCGTATAATGGTAGTAGCTATTTACAGAACCCAAAATATTGCAATGACTGCAAAAAAATAGAAAACATACCATCTTCTGGAAAATTTTCAGACGTGCTGCCGCTTGAAAACGAGACCGATTTACGTATAAAAACCCAGTTGCCAACAAATCATAGTATCCGTATACTTATTTCGAATTTACAAAAATAATGAAGATAAAATATTGTGACAGCGTTGCTGTAACGGTTGTAATTAAATAAGTGAAAATAAAAACCAACAAATATTATTATCTGTTAGCTCCGTATCATGGAATTCATCAGGGCACCTGTTTCATCACGTATCCAAGATGGCGTCCTCTGGTAAGAACTCGTGTTCTTCAGCTGTTTCAAAACACTATGTGTTTTACTACATCACATTACTAAGCGATTATATTTGTGAAATATTGCAGCGCCACATCAGCCGTTTTGTGTACACTGCATTAAGTTTAGCAATGTTGTTTTATTTGTCTAATAAATTGGTATGGACTATAGAACCAGACCGGCTGTTCACGTTCTGACGCGTGACAGTTTCAATGCAGTGGGGTCGACGCTCGATGACAACGTGTGGGCGTACTTCCGGTCGTCTTGAAACAATAACCGGTCTTTTTGATGTTGTTTAGCTTATTAATCCATGTGTAGTGCGTACTGTGAAAACAGTCACTAGTAGTGCATGTCCCAGCACCAAATACATGTTACTTTTTGTCGTAATTTTATTTAGTTTATATTCTTTAGTAACTACCACACTACTATAAAACATGTGATTTAATGAAATATTAATAACGAAGTGGTTACGTAGCTGAGCATCGGAACCGTGTCCCCCACAGAGGTAAAGGTCCGAGCACTCAATGCACATGCGCCAATCGTCACGTGTGCGCACTGGCTTCCGCTCTCTGTCTCTCTCAAATATGGCGACCGAGCGTGGTGTTGTTTTATTTTGGCTAAAAATAGGAGATGTTTTCGATAGTTTTGAAGAAGTGCATGTGTAGTCGGATTAAGGAAATCGAAGATGCGACAGCCGTGCAATTGTACAGACGCGACTGTAACTTAGTCTTACAGTGTAAGACGTTGGCTGCGTCGATGGAACGATATCCCGGCTGCGCGGGCAAGGCTAAGCCCGAACTTCGATACTATCTCCTATCATACTTCATTTATTCCTTACTTATCATGTATATACCTTACTTTTCATGTATGTCTTTATGCCATGGGGATTACACAACTGCCAATAACGAACGAAGGGCAAAGGGATGATATTTATACTGTATGACATTTCAGTGTATTAAAACTGTATGACGTTTCAATGTATTAGTTGTATTTTATTGTATACTGTGAATCCAACTCAGTTGAGTTGCTAATAAACTTGTGTTATTCTTATTCTATTCTATGCATTATTTCAGTAAAATGATATGTTACTTCTACTCTGCTGTTTTCATAAGTCATTATACATTACATCATTATTGGTAGAGCACATAACGTATTCCAAAGTAATTTATAATATTTGCATATATCATTTATATATATGATATTATTTTTTATTTGTAGTTACTATGGCCCACAGCTATATTACAGTAGTTATGTTAATGTGTATTGTTTGTTTGTCGTGTTATATTTATTTGTAGTTACTATGGCCCACAGCTATGTTACAGTAGTTATGTTAGTTCCTGTCAATATGTATTGTTTGGTTGTCATGTTATATTTATTTGTAGTTGCTATGTTACAATAGTTATGTTAGTTCCTGTCAATATGTATTGTTTGGTTGTCATGTTATATTTATTTGTAGTTACTATGGCCCACAGCTATGTTACAATAGTTATGTTAGTTCCTGTCAATGTGTATTGTTTGGTTGTCATGTTATATTTATTTGTAGTTACTATGGCCCACAGCTATGTTACAGTAGTTATGTTAGTTCCTGTCAATGTGTATTGTTTGGTTGTCATGTTATATTTATTTGTAGTTACTATGGCCCACAGCTATGTTACAGTAGTTATGTTAGTTCCTGTCAATGTGTATTGTTTGGTTGTCGTGTTATATTTATTTGTAGTTACTATGGCCCACAGCTATGTTACAGTAGTTATGTTAGTTCCTGTCAATCTGTATTGTTTGGTTGTCGTGTTATATTTATTTGTAGTTACTATGGCCCACAGCTATGTTACAATAGTTATGTTAGTTCCTGTCAATCTGTATTGTTTGGTTGTCGTGTTATATTTATTTGTAGTTACTATGGCCCACAGCTATGTTACAGTAGTTATGTTAGTTCCTGTCAATATGTATTGTTTGGTTGTCATGTTATATTTATTTGTAGTTACTATGGCCCACAGCTATGTTACACTAGTTATGTTAGTTCCTGTCAATCTGTATTGTTTGGTTGTCGTGTTATATTTATTTGTAGTTACTATGGCCCACAGCTATGTTACAATAGTTATGTTAGTTCCTGTCGATGTGTATTGTTTGGTTGTCATGTTATATTTATTTGTAGTTACTACGGCCCACAGCTATGTTACAGTAGTTATGTTAGTTCCTGTCGATGCGTATTGTTTGGTTGTCATGTTATATTTATTTGTAGTTACTACGGCCCACAGCTATGTTACAATAGTTATGTTAGTTCCTGTCGATGCGTATTGTTTGGTTGTCATGTTATATTTATTTGTAGTTACTACGGCCCACAGCTATGTTACAATAGTTATGTTAGTTCCTGTCGATGCGTATTGTTTGGTTGTCATGTTATATTTATTTGTAGTTACTATGGCCCCGGCTTTATATTGCAGTAGTTATGTTAGTTCCTGTCAATGTGTATTGTTTGGTTGTCATGTTATATTTATTTGTAGTTACTATGGCCCACAGCTATGTTACAGTAGTTATGTTAGTTCCTGTCAATCTGTATTGTTTGGTTGTCATGTTATATTTATTTGTAGTTACTATGGCCCACAGCTATGTTACAGTAGTTATGTTAGTTCCTGTCAATCTGTATTGTTTGGTTGTCATGTTATATTTATTTGTAGTTACTATGGCCCACCGCTATGTTACAGTAGTTATGTTAGTTCCTGTCAATCTGTATTGTTTGGTTGTCTTGTTATATTTATTTGTAGTTACTATGGCCTACAACTATGTTACAGTAGTTATGTTAGTTCCTGTCAATATGTATTGTTTGGTTGTCATGTTATATTTATTTGTAGTTACTATGGCCTACA
>CM034533.1:17296215-17348146 GCA_020002185.1 Paraescarpia echinospica | reverse complement strand
TTATGTTAGTTCCTGTCAATCTGTATTGTTTGGTTGTCATGTTATATTTATTTGTAGTTACTATGGCCTACAACTATGTTACAGTAGTTATGTTAGTTCCTGTCAATCTGTATTGTTTGGTTGTCATGTTATATTTATTTGTAGTTACTATGGCCCACAGCTATGTTACAATAGTTATGTTAGTTCCTGTCAATCTGTATTGTTTGGTTGTCATGTTATATTTATTTGTAGTTACTATGGCCTACAACTATGTTACAATAGTTATGTTAGTTCCTGTCAATATGTATTGTTTGGTTGTGTTATATTTATTTGTAGTTACTATGGCCTACAGCTATGTTACAGTAGTTATGTTAGTTCCTGTCAATATGTATTGTTTGGTTGTGTTATATTTATTTGTAGTTACTATGGCCCACAGCTATGTTACAGTAGTTATGTTAGTTCCTGTCAATATGTATTGTTTGGTTGTGTTATATTTATTTGTAGTTACTATGGCCTACAACTATGTTACAGTAGTTATGTTAGTTCCTGTCAATATGTATTGTTTGGTTGTGTTATATTTATTTGTAGTTACTATGGCCTACAACTATGTTACAATAGTTATGTTAGTTCCTGTCAATATGTATTGTTTGGTTGTCATGTTATGTTGTTGTAGTTATATTCACAGCTATGTTACCAGTAGTTATGTTAGTTCCTGTCAATGTGTGTTGTTTTGGTTGTCATGTTATATTTATTTGTAGTTACTATGGCCCACAGCTATGTTACAATAGTTATGTTAGTTCCTGTCAATGTGTATTGTTTGGTTGTCATGTTATATTTATTTGTAGTTACTATGGCCCACAGCTATGTTACAATAGTTATGTTAGTTCCTGTCAATCTGTATTGTTTGGTTGTCTTGTTATATTTATTTGTAGTTACTATGGCCCACAGCTATGTTACAGTAGTTATGTTAGTTCCTGTCAATCTGTATTGTTTGGTTGTCTTGTTATATTTATTTGTAGTTACTATGGCCCACAGCTATGTTACAGTAGTTATGTTAGTTCCTGTCAATCTGTATTGTTTGGTTGTCTTGTTATATTTATTTGTAGTTACTATGGCCCACAGCTATGTTACAATAGTTATGTTAGTTCCTGTCAATCTGTATTGTTTGGTTGTCTTGTTATATTTATTTGTAGTTACTATGGCCCACCGCTATGTTACAATAGTTATGTTAGTTCCTGTCAATGTGTATTGTTTGGTTGTCATGTTATATTTATTTGTAGTTACTATGACCCACCGCTATGTTACAATAGTTAGTTCCTGTCAATCTGTATTGTTTGGTTGTCATGTTATATTTATTTGTAGTTACTATGACCCACCGCTATGTTACAATAGTTATGTTAGTTCCTGTCAATGTGTATTGTTTGGTTGTCATGTTATATTTATTTGTAGTTACTATGGCCCACAGCTATGTTACAGTAGTTATGTTAGTTCCTGTCGATGCGTATTGTTTGGTTGTCATGTTATATTTATTTGTAGTTACTATGACCCACCGCTATGTTACAATAGTTATGTTAGTTCCTGTCAATGTGTATTGTTTGGTTGTCATGTTATATTTATTTGTAGTTACTATGGCCCACAGCTATGTTACAGTAGTTATGTTAGTTCCTGTCAATATGTATTGTTTGGTTGTCATGTTATATTTATTTGTAGTTACTATGGCCCACAGCTATGTTACAGTAGTTATGTTAGTTCCTGTCAATGTGTATTGTTTGGTTGTCATGTTATATTTATTTGTAGTTACTATGGCCCACCGCTATGTTACAGTAGTTATGTTAGTTCCTGTCAATGTGTATTGTTTGGTTGTCATGTTATATTTATTTGTAGTTACTATGGCCCACAGCTATGTTACAGTAGTTATGTTAGTTCCTGTCAATGTGTATTGTTTGGTTGTCATGTTATATTTATTTGTAGTTACTATGGCCCACCTCTATGTTACAGTAGTTATGTTAGTTCCTGTCAATGTGTATTGTTTGGTTGTCATGTTATATTTATTTGTAGTTACTATGGCCCACCGCTATGTTACAGTAGTTATGTTAGTTCCTGTCAATGTGTATTGTTTGGTTGTCATGTTATATTTATTTGTAGTTACTATGGCCCACAGCTATGTTACAGTAGTTATGTTAGTTCCTGTCAATGTGTATTGTTTGGTTGTCATGTTATATTTATTTGTAGTTACTATGGCCCAAAACTATGTTACAATAATTATGTTAGTTCCTGTCAATATGTATTGTTTGGTTGTCATGTTATATTTATTTGTAGTTACTATGGCCCACAGCTATGTTACAGTAGTTATGTTAGTTCCTGTCAATATGTATTGTTTGGTTGTCATGTTATATTTATTTGTAGTTACTATGGCCCACAGCTATGTTACAGTAGTTATGTTAGTTCCTGTCAATGTGTATTGTTTGGTTGTCATGTTATATTTTTGCATGTAATTGGATAGAATTGAGCATGTCTTGTAGAATTGACTATATAATTATAATTTCCCAGTATTATAGAAAGGCAGATTGATAGTACGGAAAGTTAATCCATAGTATACGCTAGTAGTAGCAAGTTAGCAGTTAAGCTAAAGGTCAAGTTAGTACTAGTAATACGATGAGCACTGAAACAATTGAAAGTTGAACTGAGCAAAAGGAATACTGAAGTGTAGTCGGTCGGGAAATGACCTATAACACTGATGACCACGGTTCCGATGCTCGGATCTTTATCCCTGGCAAACGCGATTCCGATGCTTTGAGTGAGTGCTCGGACCTTTATCGCCGACACGCACAGTTCCGATGCTCGTCTATGTAACAACAAAGTGGTTGCATAGCCGGGCATCGGTGATTGCCGCTCCGCGTCCGAGCACCGGAAAGAGTCCACAATAGGCACATGCGCGTTGAGTGCTCGGACCTTTATCGCCGAGACGCGCACGGTTCCGATGCTCAGCTACGTAACAACGTCCTATTAATAATGCAACTTAGCACTAATATCATTAGTGTTGAATTGGACGCTTGTGTAAAATCCGAACCCACCTAGATTTTTGCGTAATAACTACATTTTGGCCTAAATTTGATACCCTTGTGGGTTAATTCCTTCATTCAACATAATCCCAGACATACTTATGTTTAGAAATATTGCGTCTTAGCGCACTATTGAGGTGTCCTGGGTCCCTATTTGAGCATCAAAGGCTACCTCTAATATGCAATATTTTTGTAACAAATGTGCCTTGGATTATGTTTAGTGATGGATCTAACGCACTGAGATATCACATTTTTTTGGTGAACACGCATGACGTGATGCCGCCTTTTCAAAATATAGAGAAAAACCATGCAAACTGGTGAATAAAAAATGTGGTTAAAACACTCCACTATAATTGTTTTATGTGGTGTGGACTGGAATTAGTTTACTGCCCAGCCTTCCAATTGCTGCATGACTGCTACAAGTAAGGGGGTATCTGGTGCGGCTGGTTCCAGAGTATTCCGTTACACAATCTTGTGATTTGAAATTGTAAAATACTTCTAATATATCTATCATGATGGCGAGTGCACTGACACAGTTTACCAGTATCTGATGAATTTGTTGTATTTAGCGTTGAAGAAGAAGCAGAAGATGAAGGGGAAAACATTGAACCTGAATGAGTTCCTTGCTGATGATTCTGGAACTTCTGGCCCTGGCTCTAGCTATGTTCTTGCTGCCAAGCCTCTCAGTTGGGGAGAACAGATGGATAATCAAGATGTAGAAGGTACCTTTGTATATGTCTGATTCAGTTAAAATTAATTAATTAACATTTCTAATTGTTTTATGGCACTATATTTGTTTAAGTGGAAACTGATGTGACTCATCTACACATATATATTTTATAATATTGATTTGACGTGTTAATTGTGAATATACCATAAGAAAATATAAATAATCATTGACTTATAACATTGTGAATGATTGTCATAATGGCACTACAAGTGATTTCTGACAGACATTTTGTCTGTGACAAGTCTGTGTCTTTGCTCTCCGCACTTATTATGCCACATTTCTGGGCCATGTAAGATGCCACATCTGGTCACATTTACTAACAAATTAACACATATTTTGACTATATTTACTGGCAGACATCAAATTACATCCTTAACCCTACAGGTGACCACTGGGCCGAATTCGGCCCGCACGATCAGTGCAAAACTGCTCCCGGCCAAATTTCGACCCGATTCAGTATCACTTAAAAAAAATTTTTCCATCACTAGCAACTGACAGGAAGGCGAGGTATCATTGGAAAGCTGAATTATTCTTCTTCCTGTGGCATTTTTATCAGTGAGTTTTATCGCGTCATGATTCAGTAATAGCTAATCACAACCAAGCTGTCAAATGTTGTAGTAGTAGATGCCCAATTATGGCCGATTTGACTATTCTGCATCAGGAATTTACATTCCCATTCATATGGTTTAAACCGGGAAATGGAAGTGCCGATGGAAAGCCCAATGATTGGTCTATCCAAATAAATTTACGTAAATGGTCAGCCAATCAGCACATGGCTCTAAAGCGTCTTCTTGTTGACGCTGGTTTCATTCCATCACGACGAAAGTTTGCCATGTTTTTTGTCTCGCTTTGACGATATAAGTTGAATTATTTCAAATGTCCGCATCAATATATCAACAAAATACATGACAGTAGTTGTGGATCAAGTTACTATACTAGTTCAGACAGTTACACAGACTTTGGGAGCTGTTTTGAAGTGGATATTATGCAAGTTGCTGGTGAGGAAAATGTCCCCGGACATCGCTGTCTCGCACCCGGACTTGAGCCGATTCGGCCTGCCGATTCGGTCCGCCAGCGAAGGATACGATGCATTCACAGTTCAAACACAACATGTCCTATAACCTGATGACATGTGTAATTAGGAACTGTAGGTATTACTTATTTGATTGATATGTAAGGAAATTGATAATAGATACGTCATGTTATTGGAGAGGTGCGCCATGGCGTGCAGCAGTAGGCCTACGAGTACTAGGCCTATTTCCATATCGGTTGTATTTGAACGTTCTACGAAAAATACAATAAAATGAAAAGTTCTGAATATATTTGAGTCTGGTTTTCGTTATCACGCAGCTGAAACGTACAGCTACATTTGTTACACTGCATGAACATACAATGCATGAACATACAATGCGTGAACATACAATCGCTCAATAATTATTTGGTCACTGGGCAAACTTGAGTTTCTACATTACCCTCGTTCTGACGTTCATGAAGAATAGTCTAAATTTTATATGGGTCTACCTAAAACAATTTGTATAAAAAACTGACTGACTGATTAATTTTTTCTATACTCATTAGCTTATATACATGGCTACATTTCTCTAATTGGACATTGACACATTCAACCACTCGGAAAGTAGCTAGTAGTAGGGTGAACAAAAGTTTTTAAATTTATTTTTGATAAATTTTAAACAGTTATATCTTCATGATTATTTGATGTTATGCGAATATCATAACTGCATTTTACAAGTCCAAAACTGTTCTGATAGATACGTGCATCATTTTTAAGCATAATGAACACATACCTGTGACAGTCAATAAGGAATTATAAGTATTTTCTTTCTTCAAATTTCAGTCCATCCAAAAACGAAGAAAAGCCGTCCAAATGAAGGGTGGACATGTTTCTATAAAGCAGTGCTTACAAGTGAATACTAGACAATAAATAATAATAATTTGTTTCCTTGCTGTTATGACATTGAATAAAATACAAGAAACATGATAAAATGTTATTTGTTAAAATTAGTACATTTTATTAGAAAATAAATGTAATTAAAACGTTTCTGTTTGACAAGGTGATGACATGCCGGAGTATGGAATGTCCCGAGGCCCTGCCATTGACCGCTCGAAGCTTCCCTCAGCCCCTAGAGCCGCCCGTGGTGCAGACTTTGACCCGTCCCGTGTGCCCACTCGCCCTCCATATACTGCCTTCCTTGGTAATCTACAGTACGACATCTGTGAGGAGGAAATCGAACGATTCTTTATGAAACTCAAGGTATGTAAGGGGTCATCTCAGAATGTTGATGTCCGATAGCAAACAAAATTACTTTTGTTTGGGGGAGGGTCAGAGGCAGTTTCATCTGGCACTGGACATCAATATTTTATGCTTTGAACCGATGATGTTAATATATTGATATCATCATATCAGTGTTTATAAACTTTTGTCGGAGGGAGGGGGGTGGGGGACTGAGGCCAGATGAAAGTCATTTTGTCTGATATCGGACATCAACGTTCTGAGATGATGCCACACTGTGTGTGTGCGTGCAAGTGCATGCATATCAGGGCTGGGTTTCTGACAGAAATGTATTAAATCTTAATACATATGAATTTATGATTTTGTCCATTATGCATATATACATACATTATTATACATTATTCTTGCATAACAAAAACAACAAATCTTGAGAAATATACAATTATTGTATTGTGTTTATTTAGATTCCAGCAGGTCCAGTGGACCCAGTAACAGGACTGTAACTGAAACAATACATTTGAATAATAAAACAATAATACAACAATCAGGACATAAAAACCGCACAATATCAACATAAAATACACCAGGCAAACATTCATTATACATAGAAATGTTTTTGAATTGAAGATCTAAAGGTTTCAGCTCCAGAAAATATATTACAAGTTGGATCACTTAAATACAATGTGTTAAGTTTAAGGTGCCATGTCTCACACCAACGACATAGACTACACTGTCCAGATCCTTCTGCACCAACTGACAATCGGTCACCGACATACAACAATTTCGAATCTTCAGCATACACTGACATTTCAAATGAATCGACATGATTAGTAAGATCGTTAATATACAAGATAAACAGAAGTGGTCCAATTTGTGAACCTTGTGGTACACCAGACAACACCAGCTTATGTGATCAACATCAGGAATAAGTCAGATATGCCAATGCTGGCCATTCAGCTTCAAAGTGTGGTTGTTTGTATTTGGCTAGAATCGATGATTTTCAGGTTTCAGAATTTTTTATTAGCCTCTTTATTCTAGATACCCATCAGACGGATGGTTCTGTTTACAACTGAATCTTTACACATCTTCACACTTCAGCTTGTTAACATCCGACTCCCCCAAGAACAGGGCCGCATGAAAGGCTTCGGCTATGCAGAATTTGAAGACCGTGAATCGCTCATAGATGCCCTGGGTCTCAATGATACAGTAAGTTTTGTGTGCCAGCCTGAGGCTGTTCTAAGTTGTTATTTTCACCTGATGTAAGAATCTGGCTGTCTGTGTATAAATTAATTGTTTGCAGCAATAGAGCTGTGAAGTTATTTGATTTTGAACTGTCGGTCAGCCTTGCATGGGGACAGTAGATAGAATAGTGACTAGAACACTACCGGTAGTCTCTCAATCAAGAGAATGTTCAAAGTTCAAACCCTCTTGCAATCATACACAAACTACTCTTGTAAAAACAGTTTTGCATGCTTTATTTGTGATGAAATTTATATGAAATTTATTCCCAATACATACAAACAAGATATAATAATAGTGATGCAGAATAATAATATAGTATTTTTATTATATTTTTAGTTATTAGTTGCTATTGGAAATGAAGTAAACTGAAGAGCAATTCTTGTAAATTATTTGTAGACATTGTTGTGGAATGATACAGAATGAGCTGCTGTATGTGCACATGAAGTGAATGTTTCAATGTGATTTTTCAGCTGTTGAACAACCGGAAAGTGAGAATTGACCTGGCAGAACAGAACCAAGGTAAATGCCATATGGCATCGCTTTCATTTCCATAAATAATGTCATTACAATGTCACCACAATATTTGACAGAGCCGTGCACAATTGTCAATTATATGGCACTATAAAAATGTGGTTAAAATTACATAACTTTAACAAATCAGTTGAATACTACATAAAAGGTTGGTTACAATAAAGGATGATTACATACCGGTATATATTTATATTTGCTAATGTTTCTTGCTGCCAGGGTTGGGAATTTGGGATCAGTTGCACTGGGCAATTACTCGGCATCAGGGTAACTTAAACTTACCCAATGACAGTTGAACCCAATCCTGATATTTTGTGTCCTAATGTCGTTATCATGTCCGATGTCCTTCCAAAGTCATCACCATATTTAACGTAATTCTTTTGTCAGCAGAATTGTCCATCCATTGTTTCCATCTTGTGTCGCTATATGGTTCACTGCATTGCTTGTCATCATCTGCTTGGTGACAACCTCTCCCACATCAAACTGTCACTGCCTTTTATGTCCAAACCAGTGGGTAGTCAGTTGCAAAATTGTGAAATAATTTAGTATCTTTTTTAATTCCACAGACAGTAAAAGAAACGGCTAAACTTAATTTATTACTGAAAATGAAGCAAACTTAAGTTAATATTTTTAATATGTTGAGAAAACGGGTTTAAAAACTGGACTATGTAAAAAATAAATGTCCACGACAACCATACAGCAAGTGTGTTATTTCTGGAGGAATATTTCTGAAGAAAAATAAACCGAACGTTGAAAGATGAGGTTAAAAGGAATGCACGTGTGACAAAATTGAACAGATGTTACCTAGACAGCTGTTTTTGGCTCGCATGCAGAATAGTCATGTTTGGCTTAATACCCGGTTCGCTCTGGCTGGTTACATTTCGTATGCGTCATTGTGACAGGTAGTGACAGGGACCGCGGCCAGTGGCGTGAAGGAGACGAGGATCGTACGACTGGAGACTGGCGGCGCAAGCCGATGTCAGACGACTCCTTTGGCGGGGGTGAGTGACAGAGCCCAGTCTCTCAACTTCTTGTTGTAATTGGGGTGTAACTGGTCTCTGCTATGATGATTCTTCTTCCCTGTTTGACCCCATGTCTCTTGCAGGCAGGCCTTTTATTCCTTCAGACTTCAGCTGTTTTTTGAAAAGTCCCAGTTCCCCCATTTATTTGACCCAAAAAAAAATGTAATGTCTACGTTCAAACATAATTTCTGATGTGGTTTCGTGAATCATAATTATCCACTAGATGCCACCACTGCACAATACAGCGTCACACGGTTATTTTCGGCAGGGATTGGCAGACTTTAAGTGTCAGTGTATGGGCAGGTTTTGCCAACTAGAGGTCTAAAAGGATAAAATATAATTTTACCAGTCAGAAAATTTCCCGGTATATACGCTTGTCCATGTGTGCATGCATACAATCCAGTACAGGCATGTATATATATATATATATATATATAATAAAAATTATATATATATTTATATATATATACATATGAAGGGTCTTAGTTAGAACAAAAAACAATAAATCCATTTTCTTTGTTTTGAGAAAAGGTAACTCGTGCTTTATCCTCAAAGTTTAAATAACAACTTGTAAATTAAGTTGATATATATTTATAATCCATTATCACAGAGAATGTTGGCAAACTCTGAAATATTTGTTGCACATTTGTTGCGCAAAATGTGATTTTAAACGATATTTTGTTATAAAAACTCTGTCACTCCGCGTAGTGGCATGGCGGTACTGTTTGGCTGAACATGGATATATCGTAGTTTGACAAAAAAAGACGGAGGGCGCATATCGTGTTTTTAAAACTAACGCTCTTTAGTGCACATCGTTTTGTGGGGATTTATTTATTTATTTTTGTATAAATTAGATAGTATCCTAGCTCAACACGTGTTTAAAGAAACGTTTAATCCTGGTTTGGGCAAAATTTCAAAAATGTCGTTTATCACGTTTTGCCCTGAACCCTTCATATATGTATACACCGTATTCGTTATTTTTAGCGTACATGCCCTAATTAGGGTACACCCCCTTTTCCAGCAGGGTCTGATGTTGGTTTGTGACTAAAACTGATCACTGGATCCATCATTTATTGTAATTCTCTGTCAATCATTAACAATATGAGAAAGAAAGTTCCACCTGCATCCACAGCCTATGCAATGTTCCAGTAACCTTTTGACCACAAAATCACTATCGCATGGATGTATAAATCACTTCCAGTTAGCGTCAGTTATGTTGACGTGTGTAATTCCGGCTAAACTTAAGTTGAATGTATGCAGAGGATGGCATGACCTGCTGTCTGACTTTGTCCGTGTGTTAGCACCACTGTCATGCAGATTGTTTGTCTTCTAACTTATTGTCTTCTAGCTTATCTCCAATGTGAAATAGCTTTAAATATTTGGTAACCATAAATAATTGACAAAATTGTGTGTTCTAATCCAGAGTGACATCGTGTAAATGGCGCCATGTTTATTTTAAAGACGGAACTGAATGATCACACAGTGAAGTAGAGTAGAGACAGTAAAAAATACACATAATTTATTAATCATCAATCAATTAATCATGTCGCATCACCATTTTGATATTTTCACACTGGTTTGAGAAACAGAATTTCTGTAACTTTAAGAATATTTTGTAAGCATACTGTACGCTAAAAAGAATGAATCAGTATATATGTGTGACCCATCTTAACGAAATGAGTCGGATGTCGGTAAAACAGATTTTTTCCGTAAATGCCGTTTATGTAAAAAAATATCGCGAATCTACAGATTTGGAGGTTTCCCCTTAAAATGATTCTTTAATATTCGTTTTATCGAATGCCACTACTGCTACTGTCTGATTAATTCTGTTTTATGTATTTTAATGTCATTTCTGAGGAGCTGTACGAAGTGTCCTGCTTGGTTTCCATAAAACAAAGTCGAAAATGTCGCTAATTGCGCGCATTCTTTGCCGTCATTTTTTGATGACCCCTAACAAATCGGATATCCCCGCGAAGCTTGACACATCGTCTTTCCAAGTATGGGCACATATATGCTAATAGTTGCGAACTGTGACCTACAGAAGGCAAGGAACACACCCCCTCTAATGACAGATGTGTAAACAAGTTCAGATCACGTGGTAGCAACGCAACCACGTGACGCAAGCGGTTTCACGCAGTGGTTCAGTGAAGAGGTAATTTGAATAATTCTGTATGCACGCAGGCGTACTGCGTATTTTCACAGCGTCAGCGCTGTCACTTGCGACCCAGATAGTTGTTTATAACGAGGCAACAATGGTGTTCGGCGTGGCTTCGAAGATGTGTTCTGTCCAAGCCCAGCCGAGGAGGTTGCCTCTATTACTGGACCGCCTGGTTAGTTGGACTCTGGGCGTCGCCGGAGACTGACCCTGTTGTTATACCGTCTGGTGAACAGGAGCCACAACAAGAAACTACTGCGGGTACACTTGAGCAGGCAGGGTCTAGCGAACCCGTTCCCTGCACCCGAGGCCCTTCCGCGCTGTGCCGATACCACGCAAGTGAGGATGTGGCCGGTCTGGAAGCTACACTGGACTTACTGGACATTGTCACCGATCTGTTGTCGTTATGTAGTTACATTGTTCTTTGGTATTAAAATTGTTAAATATGACTATCTGTTGTATTTTTTTAATATGAAGATTAAAAAAAATGTTCATCGTATTTATGTTTTCATAAATCTGAATAATTTTTTTTTATATAAAAATGATAATATAAAATGAATAATAAAAACAATAACATTCTTACTGACCCACTAATGACAGATATCTCTAAGAAGTTTAATGTATAATGGTATAAGTGCTGCCGGTTTTCCTTTTTCTTAACAATGCCAGTAATTACACAAGCAATTTGTTGCTAACATATTTCTAACAAAGGTTTTATTTTCATTTTAACTAAGTGTCATGAGGATGCCATTATCGTCAGGTGTTCCAAATATAATTCATATATGACAATGCTAGCTTAGGCATAATGTACGATAGTGCAGCAGAGTTTTAGCTTTTCTAACAATAGTGGTAATTACACAAACAATTAATTGTACTGCTATTTTATTTCTAACAAAGATATTGTTTTCATATTAACAGTATGTCTTCAGAATGCCATTATCTCGGAGTGGTCCAAATTTCAGCAAGATTTGTTCATGGTAACTAAGGTATATTACCTGAAACACAACAAATATGTTGCTTAAACTTTGAAGGCTGTTTTCTGGGATTGAAGACTTCAACCCCACACATGTTTGGCGAGCCGTAACTTCAGTTATAATTGAGGTATCTTCTTGTATGATACATCATATGAAAGCTGTGAATCTGCGCTTTCAAATGATGCCAGTAACTCAATATTGAAAAATGCCGACATGTGAATCATTTTGTTAAGATGGATCACATATATCCATGGGGACTGGTCATTTCACTGAGATATGAGCTCATAAGAAAATCCATCATTAAACAGAATCCGTTGTTAAATTTAAGGAACTTTTTTAAAATGCAAAAAGCTACCATCATCACCGAAGACACTATTTACATGAGAGGCCAGCGTAAGTGTGCCAGTGGCCCACCCTGGTGGTGAATGAAAATGTTCAGTACGCTAGATCACAGTTAAGGAGCGACAGCGTTTATCGAGAGCAAAACGAGCTAATAAGAATGTTGGTGAATGTTGTATCCTTGTTTCATGTTACTATATGTTGTTTCATGTTACTATATGTTGTTTCATGTTACTATATGTTGTTTCATGTTACTATATGTTGTTTCAGATGATCGCCGTGGTGGTGGTGGTGGTGGCTACGATGACCGGTATGTGTTACACGGGTGTGGTGTCTCACTTAAGGCCAGTAATACACAAACTAGTTGGCGGAGTATCTTTCTTGTGTCAGATAATTGATAAAGGATAATTCATTGATAGAAATCTGATGGTGTAACACCGAGATAAAAACCTACGATCCTCGGAAGCCTGACTCATTAGAAATTATGCAAACTTAGCCATTAGAGGGAGCCACATAGTAAGTGATAAATCACTCCGTGGATGATTGATTAGTGCGAGTGAGAACAATTGCTCTCCTAAAGAAAATTATGTTCTGTCAATGCAAATCTCTGAAATCTAATAACCGTGTAGTGCCAAATATGTGCGTATACGGTGGCATTTTTGTTAAATAAATAGGCTGATAGGTTTATTAGGCACACAAGAGTGAGCCATTTCTTTTGAAACTTTAAAAAATGTGCCAACTAAAATGTTATGTTTTAATGGTTTGAATTGTGCCTGAGTGTGATCGTCTTTGTTTCTCCAGGGGCAGCCGGTACGGAGACAGAGACCGATATGGCGGAGATCGGGACGGTGACAGAAGGGGTGGTGATAGGTATGGGGGTGACAGGTATGGAGGTGGTAGTAGATATGGAGGTGATAGAGGTGGAGACAGGTATGGCAGTGGTAGGGATGGCGATAGGTATGGTGGAGATAGGGGTGGTGACAGATATGGCGACAGGGGTGGCGATAGGGGTGGCGACAGATATGGTGGTGGATCCCGCTATGACGACCGAGATCAGGGTAAGTAAGAGAATAGGATAAGGAGGGTTTATAGTGTGGTCGTGGAGTCTTAAACATGCCTAAATTGCATGTTATACATTTTAATACCTTAAAATAAGACTGGAGAATAGTCTTAGTCTTTATTTCACCAAATTAAGTGAACTAAATGATCCCAAATAATTTCTGTCATGGCTGCTTGTTGGCAAACTCAAGAAAGATGAACTAAAACCAAATATTATATTGTTACGTAGCAGTGTTTATAACAATAGTGTTCCTGAGAAGAATTCTTGTATGTCTGTGTGTGTATATGGATGGATGATCTTGGTAATAATGTGGATACACACAGTTATCACAGAGCGCAGTCAATAGAGCATCGCACTCTCAATCGAGAGAACCCGGGTTTGAATCCTGTGCTGCCGTTTTGAACCTTGGGCAAGTTTGTTCACTCTACGTTGTTCCTGTTCACTCAGCTGTATGAAAAAATACCTAAGTATAGCAGAGTGGATATCTGTGTACGCAAAGTCTGCGCATTAATTACAGCATGTTTCCCAGAGAAGTTGAGATGGTATTAGATTGAACAAGTCTGCTAGGGAGTAAAGCACCTTGGAGCAGTTGTGATGTCTGCATATTGCGATATACGATACATTGCCGGAGAGCACAAAGTAAGCTGACGTTCTGGTGCATCTCGCAGGTTACGGGAGGCGTCAGTTTGGCACAGGTTTCCACAGCGGAGGTGACCGTGACTCGTACCGCACTGGTGGCGACTCCTACAGGAGCGGTGGGGACCGCGACTCTTATAGAACTGGGGGAGATTCATATGGAAGCAATAACTACGACAGGTGAGACCCCAGCAGAATCTGACCTGTTTTTCATCTCACAATTGATGTTAGAATTAATAAGAATTATAATTAAATTGTGTCAACATGAAGGCTAATATTTGATAACCTTTTGACCCAATCCGATTTTGTTTTTTTGACCTAGGAGGCCGTACAGCAACGTTTGTTATGCTATTTGATAAATATGTAGTTCAGTTCAATTTTTCTTTAACAAGTATTGACCCTCTGATAGATCATTTTAATTAGAATAGTACTCAAGTTGTGCACTTTGTCTCTAAACAAAGGAATGCTGGTGGCCATATATGCCGTACAAATAATGTGGTAACATAAAATTGAAATACAGTTATAATTGACATCATAAGATATGACTTATGAGAGTAGCCTCATGTTATTGGAGCAAACTTAATTGATAATTATAACTGACAGCCAGTTATGTTGAAATATATATATAGTTTATTACACTTGCATGCTTAACAACACTAATATCTGGATACTTGTATATATACAGAAGTCTAACGAATGTTGCTGATTTGAACAGGGAAAGAACTGGAGACCATGCAGATTCAGGTGTGTGTACATAAATTAACTGTTTTTTGTATCTAGTTTGTTAAAATTCTTTGTGATGTGTGTGTATGCGTGCATGTGTGTGTGGGCGTGCGTGTTACAAACTATGTAGGTTTTAAAATAAAAGGGTTAATCTTGAAATCTAAGTGTTTTAAAAATATGACCAATAATGGATGGATACCCTAGGGATCTAAGAAGGGTAACCCAAACTTTGCCAATACAGCGCAATCTAGATAACTCAGACTCGCTTGAGTCAATTTTATGTTATGTCGACTCTCCTTGAGCTGTCTTTGTATCACATGATATAAAATAATCTGCGTAAGTCAAAGTTTTGTTTAAGTCACCTTGATTTAATCCACACACTCATTTTGTTTAATCGGCTAATTGATTATACATGATTTTAATATCCATATGATAGTGCTGCTGACTGTGTTTAATTCTCAATGTTTTGTTCACAGATCAGCAAAAAGAGCGTCCGAGGTTACAACTGAAACCTCGAACGAAGCCAGTTGAGGAACCCCAGGCCGCACCCGTCAAGTCAGCATCAATATTTGGTGATGCGAAACCCGTCGACACGGCTGCAAGGGAACGGGAGATCGAGGAGCGTCTGTTCAGAGAGCGCCACCTGTCAGACAAAGCGGCAGAACCGCCCCGGGGCGCCCCGCGACAACGGTCAGTCTCTTCTTGACCTCTTATTAAGTCTACTGGGTAGACTGCCTTCTTGTATTACAACCTGCTGTGGTCAGACAGTTTGAAGATAGCAACCAGTTTGTTTTCAAACCGCAGTAACTCAAAAAGTAAACATAATTCCTGGGTACATGCATCGACAAACGTTTTGATAAGATATTTATCGTTACAGTGATATCAAATTTTTAAATTTAAGATAAATCCTGAAACACCAACCCGCACCATCGCACGTCATGCCAAAAGGCTGGAGACGCTCAGCGGCATTTACTCCCTTGTCGTCACCAACATCTGACGAGTTGGCTGTTTTTTTGTGACATGCAAATAACCATGTTTGAGCGGGCTTAGTGACACGAGTTTGCAATAAACAGACTTCATATTTGGCACGTCACTTAAGAAGAACATTAAGTTTATGAATGCAAAGTTTAAAAGACAATTTCATTTCAGTTAGTCTTTAAAACGTAGAAATTGCATGTTTTTTTCAGAAATAGACTAATAGTAAACTTGTTCAAGATAGGCGTACTCATGCGGATGTGTCAGGAGTACTCATGCGGATGTGTCAGGAGTACTCATGCGGATGTGTCAGGAGTACTTATGCGGATGTGTCGGGAGTACTCATGCGGATGTGTCAGGAGTACTTATGCGGATGTGTCAGGAGTACTCATGCGGATGTGTCAGGAGTACTCATGCGGATGTGTCAGGAATACTCATGCGGATGTGTCATTGTGTTTACTTTCAGAACGTCAACGGGTAGCAGTGGTGATCGACCACACACGCGAAGAGACAGCGGCAGTTCTGCTGAAGGATCATCTACGTCATCAACGCGACGTGAACGTCTGTCAAGTTCTAGTTCGTCCAAAGGCATCAGAACAGGTTAGATATGGCGGCTAGTTTGTACAGTGTTGTACAGCAAGGCATGTTCGTTGGACTTGTTTTGGTTACTGTGTTGTTCAAATGTTCAATGTGTATTGCAGCAAGATGTGTTTGGTCGTGTTTATTTCATATATTGTAGAATGTGTTGTTCAGGAAAGTGTGTTCTTTGGTGTATAGAATGTGTAATGCAGCTAAGTGTGTTCTTTTGTCTTCTTTAGTGTGTTGTACAAAGTGTAGTGAAGTGTGTTCTTTTGTCTTCTTTAGTGTGTTGTACAAAGTGTAGTGAAATGTGTTCTTTTGTCTTCTTTAATGTGTTGTACAAAGTGTAGCGTAGTGTGTTTGTTCTTTGGTCTCGTTTGTTTACTTCGTTGTTCTGTGTGTAGTGCAAAAAGGTGTGTTTGGTCTTGCTTGCTTACTGTGTTGTTGTGTGTGTAGTGCAAAAAAGGTGTGTTTGGTCTTGCTTGCTTACTCTGTTGTTCTGTGTGTAGTGCAACAAAGGTGTGTTTGGTCTTGCTTGCTTACTCTGTTGTTCTGTGTGTAGTGCAAAAAAGGTGTGTTTGGACTTACTTTTTTACCGAGTTGTTCTGTGTGTAGTGCAGCAAGGTGTATTGTTTGTTCTGTGCGTAGTGTGGTAACGTGCATTCTTTGACATAGTTTGTGTACATACTTTGTACAGTACACCATGGTGCATTCTTTGACATGGTTTGTGTACAATCTTTCTGCAGTACACCATGGTGTATGCTTTGACACGGTTTGTGTACATTCTTTCTGCAGTACACCGTGGTGCATTCATACTGTGTTATTTACTTAACATGTTCAGTGTGTATTGAAATATGATGTGTTCTTTCGAGTTCTTACAATGCACTGTTTAGCTAGGTGTGTTCAGTTGTGTTTTTCTTTACAATATTAATCCATGCAGCAAGGTGGGTTCTTTGGTTAAGGTTCGTTGATTTTCCTAGAGTGTTCTACCCCAGCCTCACTGTCGCTGTAGACATCTGTCCACTGGGAGCCAACAATACACTTCTAACCCCTCTCACTTAAGTTAGGACAGTAGACCTTAGGATCTTAATAATGTACAGTGGAACCCCCTATTAAGGTCACCCTTAGGACTGGGCTAAAGTGACCTGAATAGCAAGGTGACCATATTAGTAAAATTAGTGACCTTAATTGCGAGGTGGCTGTGTTACCAAGGTGACCATAAAGTGAGGTTCCACTGTACTCCAAACAGCCCAGTCTTGAGCTAACACAGACGTTTGCGGTGTTTGTTTGAGCACATGCATTGTGGGTAGTTTGTATATGACTGCAGCCCATGGGATGTTAACACAACATGTGACTGTGGCAGCCAAGTGGGTATCAAGTTGCAAAATTGTTGAAATACCTTCGGTAGTCGATTGACTGCAAAAATTGAAGCAAGCTTTTAACAGTGATGCTCTGAGAAACGAGATCATTTTGACACATTGCGTATTGTTATTTTTTTAATCCATGTGTTTGTAAATTTATGTATTTTATTTTATAAGTTTTTGGTTACTTATCGAGAAAAATAAACTGGACATTGTAAAATGAGATTATAAGGTGTGCATTTCTGCGAAATAATTTATGGGGTATGACATAGACATCTATTTTTGGCTCGTGTGCAGAATATGCCTGTGCAACTTAATACCCGGTTCACTGTGGTGGGTCACGTATACATACTGACAGCCGTGTGTCCAAATCACAAATTTTGTTTGCATGAATCTTGTTTTTAATGCAATGGAAATAAATTTAATAATATTCAACAGTTTGTTATTTGTAGAAATAATAACAATAATTATATATTATGTTTGTATGTGAACCTTGAAACATTTGCATGCTAGTCCAAGTCCTGTATCGCTTTTGTATATTCATTGAAATGTTTTAAGATGCAAACCCTATGCGAGTTATTTTTCTTTTGTACATGAAAACAAGCTTAGTCTGAAAGACGTATGTAAAAGTTATCGTGTTTTGTTAATTTTCACTTTTTGCTGAGAGTAAACATTTATTAAGTTTTGTTTCTCATACAAATGACATACAAGTTATGCTAAGATTTTATCTCGTACTCATCACATTCAGCCATGTTGTAGCAAACGTGCTGCATGCCATAATACTTCTATACCATAGGCATCACAGAAAATGCATGTTTTGTGACAAACAGGTTTATTTCGGTACTACAACTTACATGAATGGCAAGTTGAATAATTTTCTACACGGAACTCAAAACCCATTTTATTTTTAAATCCGACCCGAGTCTCATTAATTCAGTAAAGGCACAGTATATTTAGTGTCCTTGAAATGCCCCCTCTGCATGTAAGGTGACCCAACATTATGTTCTAAATCTGATGCCGCACCTTTGAAAAAAAGCGGGGCCATTATATATGCTGTCTTGTGTTGATTTATAGCTACATGTAGTGTTAGTAGTTGTGTGTGTTTTCATATAAACGCATAAATATTTGTTTGTCGAGAAATAAATAAAAGAAAAGAGTGTCTTTACGTTGGTTGGTTTGTTGTGTGACAAACCGCAACATTTATCTTGCTGACAGTGGCGCCCCCTCCCGGAGCTGGCTCTGCCCGCGTGCGCAGCGACAGTATACTGAGCGACGACGCCGACACGTTTGAAGACGACCGCCGCCAGAGGTCACCACCAACAAAGTCATCAGAACCGGCACAAGTGATCGTGCCAGCTCCGCTGCCGAAAACAAATGTCTGGGAAAAGAGAAAATCGGAAACAAAGGTGGCGCAACAGCCTCCGGAAGAACGCAGGTCGGACGACGGCAAAGTGTGCGAAAAAGAGCCTGAGCGACAGAAGGAAGAAAAGGAGCAGGAAAACAGAGAAACGAAAGAGGTGCAGTCGTCCGTTTCTCTCACACTGCCTGTTGTTGTGACATTGCGTGTGAGAGCGAATGCTGAGAGCGTGGCTTGCTTAGAACAGTTACATACATGGCTGTCTACCAATTGGTTCAGTGATACATTGCGTCGGTGTATAGTAGACTCTTGCTATCAGGACTCTCATGTTAGGAACACTCACAGGAACTATGAAATCCCATTCTGTCTTTGTTGTGTTACGCTCCCTGGGAAATATATACATGTATATATACATGTACATTTATGAAACCAAGACATAACATGTTTCTCACAAGCAAGAGTCTACTGTAATATTATTATTAAAATGTTATAGACAGACTTAGTTTGGGAGTAGAACCCTTAGTTTGGGGGTAGAACCCTTAGTTTGGGAGTAGAACCCTTAGTTTGGGGGTAGAACCCTTAGTTTAGGAGTAGAACCCTTGGTTTTGGAGCAGAACCCTTAGTTTGGGAGTAGAACCCTCAGTTTTGGAGGTAGAACCATTAGTTTAGGGGTAGAAACCTTAGTTTGGGGTTAGAACCATTAGTTTGGGGGTAGAACCCTTAGTTTGGGGTAGAACCCAACAGTTGTAATGAGTAGCCAGTGTCACTTGTCCTCGTCTCTCACTGGGTGTCCTTGTCTCTCACTGGGTGTCGCCGTGTGTATTACAGAGCCTGCAGACGACGGAAGTAGCAAAGGTTCCCAGCAATGCTCCCCCGGTGAATGCGTGGGAGAAGCGTCAGAAGGAGCGACAAACGGAACAACCTGAGATACAGACTACAAGCAGTCAGGACGGTGGGTCCTTACTGTCGCAATCTCACATCACATTCTCTCGGTGTTACTCCAGTCAAACCTTGCTTTACGGTCACCTCGGTAATACAGCCACCTCGCTATTAAGGTCACCCTAGAACAGTCCCAAATTATTTATGTAGTAATAAAATATAGGAAACTTACCTTGCTAATATGGTCACCTTCTATTCAAGTGGCTTGCCCAGTCCCGAGAGTTACCTTAATAGTGAAGTTCCCCTGTATATCAAGTGGAACATTTGTGATCTGCACTGCTTGCTAATCATCAGAGTCAGCTGCAGAGTTGTGCAACTAATTGTGCGATTATTTGTACTACTCCGCCAGCTGTTGAGTATACTTACAAGCAGATGCATATCACAAAAGTAGCCCATTTCTTAACAGGCCTAATGTTTTGTAGCAAATTCAGTGTTGTCGTCTATTGTTTGTATCTGTCCTAATTTTAGTTACTTGCATGTCGAGAATGTCAACAACGTACTGCGAAACCGTAAATTTGGGTATCTACACGTAATAGTAAACTCTGTTTGCACAAGTAAATGGTTGTCGGCCACGTTTTGGAAAGGTCATTCACAAGCTAGGCTCGTAATGTTCCAACGTCATCGCATCTCGATATGCCTATTGTTTGAGTGAGTGTGCGTGTAGTAAATTAGAGAAATGTATCAAACAAATGGAACAATGACAACGTGTCAAATCTCTCCCTTACAGGACAATAAGTTGGCCAACAAGTCTGTTCAGTTGTCGGTCACATGTTGTGCTGCCCCCTGGTGGCAACGAAAAGATGCGACAGCGAGGAGCCACGCGGGATCTTGCGGCTGTAGAGACAAACCACCGCGCTGTCGCCTGACAACATGTACTGCGCCTAAATGGTGCGGGGAGCCGACATGCGTAATTCAGAGCATGTGCAAGACATTAGAAATTTACTTTTAATGGTAACGGTTCATATAGAGTTTTAGCTAATATTGAAGTGTTGCTGTTTGCCGATGTGCGACTACGACATAACTAGTCGTGCTTCACCGATTTACATTGAATAGAACCTCGATTCGGTGCCTATTCTATGCCCGATGTGAAAAACAGTTCTTTAAATTGAAGGCCATTAGTGGCACCCGGAAACATACAGCTTGTGATTTTTTAAGCAAATTACAGCTCTTGGAACTTTCCCTTATTTCGCCAGGACTCTTGTTCCAACATAATATTGTTTGGCCAGTGGACCACCCACGGAGATTCATGTAGATTCCCACCCTGGTTGGGATGGTACATGGCAGAATGTACTATTACTCCGACATGTAATAAACTGTCTGTATACTGGCTTAGGCTTCTTCGTTATACAGCTATATTAGGAATGTAAACAAATCTCACACACAAATAAAAGTGAAATTTTAAGCCTATTCTTTGCTAAGCTCCCTCAAATGTAGTCATTTGCGTGTCACTGCCCGTCAGATGTTGCCGATGTCATCACAGGCAGGGCCACTTGGCACACCCTATCCTTTAGCGTGGCAGTACAGCCTGTTGTTTCAGACTACACGAAATTGCAATTTTGGAATTTAGTATTTTTTGATATCACCATAAAGACAAACAATTTCTTATCTACAAGTTTGTTGCTGGATGTACACAGAAATTGTGTTAACTTGTTTAGTTATTGATATTTAAATATCGCGAATGCTCAAAACTTTATATCCGCTGCTGTGTTGTACATTGCAGGATTAAGCCTTCGTGATGTTCAAATGGCAACAACTCAAAACAAATTCTGGGTACATCCAGCAACACACTTGTAGATAAGATTATTATCTTTGTTGTGATATCAAAAAATATTGAATCCCATTGTAAGTTTGACCCTTTGCATTGTTCAAATGGCAATAACTAAAAAAATAAACAAAATTCCTGGGTTCATCCTATGACACATTTTTAGGTAAGATTATTATCTTTACTGTGATATACAAATTATTAACTGAAACACCGACCCACCTAGATGCGTGCCATGCTAAATCCTAGCGGTGCTACCTGCGATGATGTCACAACAACCGCTAGGTGTCGCAACAAACTGCAGACAATGTACAGAAAAGCCTCACCAAAAGGGGCCTTGAAAAGGGTGACGGAGAGGGTTAAAAAATATTTCATTCAGATTGGGAATAAAAAAGGTTAATTTCGCTTGTCTCCAAGATAAGCTTTGCTTAGTTTCCAAGATAAGCTTTGCTTAGTCTCCAAGATGAGCTTTGCTTAGTCTCCAAGATAAGCACAACTTGCAAGTTAGGAAACGAAATACAAAACAAGAGAATGCATAAGACTAGGTGCTCCCATACAGAGATTTTTGACCCGTGCTGCGAAGATTTGGAGTGTTTCATAAAATGACGTAAGGTCTAAAGGGTTAATGTATTGGTACGTGTAGACATCAGAACCAGGCAGTATGATGACTAGTGACTAATGTCTTGATAACTGTCGTATTTGTTGAACCCATGTTGGATTGCTCAAAATCTTGAGTCCTATGCGATATATTGGTAGGGGTGGATGGCGGTTTAAACAAATCCTAAAGTAATAGCATTTGACCAGTCGTACTGTATACTCCACCTTGATCCAGTTAACTTTGCTGTAGAAATGAGTACATGGCTTCCTAGTGTATGGAAGTGTACGAATAGTATGTGCCAGACCTGGGGCGGAAGTAGTCGGTACTCGAGTACATTTTTGAAGTACTCGTACTCAAGACTTATGGGTCATGGACTCGTACTCATTCTACTCAGATTTTACAAGTACATTACAAGTACATCTGAGTACTTTCTTAATATATACTGGGGAAAATAAATTTATTTGTAGTTATAAAATGAAACTTGAAATATTTAAATTTTGTAAATACCATATAGTACACCCTCATTCTCTGAGAACCATGACTATGATACCCAAACATGGCAACAGTCAGCATTTTTTCCCAGTCAGAAACACCCTGTTCAGAAACAATAATTGTAGGCTATCAGTTCAGGCCATAAACCTGTTTGTTTAATTAAGCCACCAGGATGTCCATAAATTAGCAGTCAACCCACCAGTTAGACAGGAAATGCCTTTGATGTAGTCTGGAGACCATGCCACTTGGGTTTCTGCCACTTCCTCTGTAGAAGTAAGGTGGCAGAAGTCAGACTGCCTCCTGCACTAGTATAATCCAGTGCCAGCAGCCTGACTAAAAAGTACAAACAGGATTTTGAGCCTGTTATATGGACATGTGCTAACCCTCTCAGAAACCAGTAGTCCATGATCAGAAAATATAAATGCAAACTTCTAATATCAGCAGATTGCCGATTGTAGAGGTGAACGAATACATCAGTCAGCCATGTACAGATCGTCACAGTTCTGGAAGGGTCAACGCAACAATTTTCCAACTCTGGCTCAGTTGGTCCCTCACCATCTCAGCATTCCAGCCGCATCAGCCCCAGTTGAAAGGATATTTAGCATAGCCGGGAAAGTATTCCGCCCTGAACGGTGCAGCCTGAAAGACTCAACCTTTGAACAACTCATGTTCATTCGGTGCAATGACAAATAGATAAGATCACAGGATCATCGAATACTTATGATCTATTGACCAGCATCGATACTCAAGCGTCCAACAGTCCTGGCCCACTGCTATCATGCTCATCACCAAAGCAACAGAAAACTAAACCAGCAAAACATGATAAATAGAACAACATGAAAGTCATTGTCGTACACTTTCAGAGTATAACAAATAAGAAAGAGGAACTTTGTTTACTGATTACTAATTATGCATATCACCCATGCATAATTATTGGCACTGAAACATGGCTGAATCCGAACATTAGTACTTCTTAAATTTTCCCGGGCAGTTACACTGTCTATGGGAAGGACAGGGAAGATGGGTATGGAGGAGTGTTAATCGCAATTAAGAGTGACTATATTGGTGAACAAGTAACTATGGGTGACAATGAAATAGTGTTTGCCACAATTGAACTGTTTAAACAGAAACCTCTCTTTGTAGGAACTGTATACAGACCGCCATCCAGCAACAATGATGAAGCAGTCGCTATGTAGCCAGTGAACTTTGTAAATCAAAACAAACCATCAACATTATAGATTGCTGGCGACTTCAACTTGCCAGATATTTCATGGAAGGAAAATGAAATCACTGGCCACCAAAACTCTATGGCAATGAACACCAGGTTCTTTGAAACGGTGACAAACTGCCACAGCGAACAAATAATCGACCGTCCAACCAGAAATATTGCAATTGTGGACCTGTTCATCACCAACAGACCAAGCCTCATAAATCTCATGGAACTGATGCCCAGACTTGGACACCATGACATTGTGTTTGTTAGCTCAAACGTCCAAGCACCTAAACAGAAACCTGTAGCCTGCAAAATCTACCTATGGTCCAAAGCTTACACAGAATCTCTCAAGGCAGATGCTATGATTTTCCAAGACTCTTTCATGGAGAGAGATACTCTGCTACAAGTTCAGTTATTGAAATGTGGGATGACATCAAAGCCGATATATCAAAGCCAACATCACCGCCTTAATTGACTGACATGTGCCATCCAAAACAGCGTCAACCCACTTCAGCCAAGCCTGGATCATGACAAACACCAAGCGTCTCTCCCACCAAAAACATAGGAGCTACAAAAAAGCTCTTACCACCAACATACCACAGGACTGGTCTCGTTACAAACAACTGAAAGCAGCTGTACAAAGAGAATACTGCAGAGCTCACGATAACTACATTCATGATATTCTTTCTCCTTGTATGAAGACCAACCCAAAGAAATTCTGGGGATACATCAAAAACAGGAGATGTGAGAACTATGGTGTGGCACCTCTCCAGAACACAAACAGTATTATTTACACCGACAGCAAGACAAAGGCAGAAATATTAAACAACCAGTTCTCAGTTTTCAACCACAGTGCACAGGAAAATATTCCCAAGAAAGGCCCAAGTCGGTACCGAAGTATGGATAAGATCACTGTCACAAAGAATGGGGTACATGCCCTCCTCAGCAGACTGAATGTACACAAAGCTACTGGTCCAGACAATATCCCAGCGTACGTTCTAAAAGAACTGTCAGAAGAACTTGCACCAGTCGTCACCATCCTGTACAGAGCATCACTAGACCAAGGCGTAATTCCACCAGACTGGAAACATGCATTCATAACCCTACTCTTCAAGAAAGGAGATAGGAACAACCCAGCAAACTACCGACCAATATCACTGACCTCCATCTGTTGTAACTCTCGAACACGTACAGTCCAGCATTGTCACACTTCGATAACTTCAATATCCTTACAGACTGCCAACACGGATTTAGAAATAGGAGATCCTGCAAGACCCAGCTTGTAACTACAATCCAGGATCTGGCCAAAGCTCTAGAAAACAAAGAACAACTTGATGCAATCCTCCTCGATTTCAATAAAGCTTTTGACAACGTTCCACACAAGCACCTCTTCTACAAACTTGATTATTATGGCATCAGACAACAGTGCAATAGATGGATATACAACTTCCTATTAGACCGACAGCAGCAAGTTGTAACAGATGGAGAGATGTCCACTGTCACTCCGGTCCTTTCAGGTATTCCGCAAGGTTCTGTCCTGGGCCCTCTGCTATTCCTTGCTCATATCAATAACTTACCAGATGTTGTGCAGTCATCGACCACCAGACTATCTGCCGATGACAGCAACGTGTACAGAATTATCAACAACAACAATGAATGTGCAGCATTTCAACAAGACCTGGACAATCTACAGAAATGGGAAGAGGACTGGCGCATGGACTTCCATCCAGGAAAATGTAAAGTTATACAAGTCACGAACAAGACGAGACCTGCTGCTACCTCATACAGAATCCACAACCAGTTATTAGACACAGTCGACTCGGCTACATACTTGGGCGTTACAATTCACAAGAAGCTATCCTGGAACAAACATGTGAATACTATTGCAAAGAAAGCCGACCGAACGAGAGCATTCCTTCAAAGAAACATCAGTGCATGCCCGATCAAAACAAGTTACAAGAGCACAAGCATATACGACGTTAGTCAGACCCATCCTAGTGTATGCTTCTCCAGCATGGGATCCTTACACTAAAAACATCAACAGGTTAGAAGATGTGCAAAGAAGATAAACACGCTTCATAAAGCATGACTACAGCCCCTACAGCAGTGTAAAGAAGAGGACACGATCTTAAATACAATATTCGTCATACGAGACCGACATTGTACCAACGATCGTTCTTCCCAGACACCACCAGGCTATGGAACGCCCTACCTACAGAACTCATAACTCTGGACAGTCTGGAATCCTCCAGACAGGGCCTCCAGATGATCAAACTATAATAGAAGATAAATAAACAAAAAAAAAGACAATACTGCACTGTGCATTTTGTTCACACTGGATTTTAAAGTTGTTTTGTATTGTGAAGCACACAGTACGCTAGTACTCCAACATGAGGCCTGTCCTTGAGTGGAAGAAGAAGATGCCACTGAAATAAATGCTAAAGAAGTGAATTTCATTGTTGATGAAATAAAGGTTTTTATTATATAGTTTTCCACATAAAAATTGATCAAATGCCATTGCATATTCACTTGTGCCGAGTTATATAAATTCATACATGTTAAGTCTCCTGCATTCGCCGGGGGACTCCTGGAAATCCATCAAATCCCCCTCCTGGAAAGGAGAACCAATCTCCTGGATTTTCAGTGAAATCAAAACAATTGTTTTTCTATTTTATTTTCCGAACTCGGCATGGCCTAATCGGGTTTTATTTCCGGCTGACTCGAGTATGTTTTTCTGGGTCAACAGAAAGTGGTCAATACCAGTGCCAGTGTCAGCGAGTTAATTGCAATCGGTCAGACACCGAGCTTAATCTCATGAATAGGGACGTCGGACCAAGGCCGCTCGGACAACAAAGCGAAAAGGGGTTGTTTAAATCATGCCTCGCGTTGACTAGACAACAACAACTGTTTAATTATAATCTTCTTGGGTCTTGCCTGTGATTGATATTGCATATAAGCTTTAGACGAGCAGTGAACCGCGCTTGCGGCCGCGGGTTCCATATTATCGCCCACCGTCAGCTTGCCGATCTTGTAGAACGAAATGTAATCCGTTTCAATCTATGCTCAAATAATGTCAGTCGATCCATCTACACTATGTGCACGTTTTATTTAATCCATGTATATATGTAACTGTTAGAACTGGAACACATTATAAATGAAAATATGTATTTTATAACATCAAATGCTCCACCAGCAAGGCCAAAGGTCACAAATAGTAAATTCATCACGCATACCTCCGTCACCCAGGCCATGGAAACAAACTTTGAAGAAAATACAATGCTAAGTTCTGGTTCTTATACTTGTGAATGAACACATATGCCTAGAACATCAAATTAGTAAACTTTCTTCTTTCTACCATACCTATAAAGCCACGTACATTTTAGTTTACATATAATTCAATTATTTTATGTCCAAATATAATTTATTTAATGTAACACATTAAATACATAATAACATGCTGTTGTGTACCATTGATTTAAGAGCACATGTGCAATGCATTTGGAAATAAAGCTGATCTGTGACCATTTTCATAACATGAAATACTCAGATTTATATACAATTCGATAATACCCCGAGACCCCCAATTTACACAATATATCCTGATATTACAAGACCCCCCCAATTTGCGCATAAATCTCATGCATTGGCATTTCTGAAACTTAACGTTTTATTACATGATTATTAATGTCTATGGAAAGTATCCTTTTTTGTTATATTTTAATCCGATTTATGTCTAAATGTCTGATTTTCCAAGATCCTCCGATTTACGTATAAATGCCCGATTTTCCGAGACCCTCTGATATACGTATAAATGCCCGATTTTTCGAGACCCTCTGATTTACATATAAATCTCCTGGATTGGCGTTTCTGAAACTTAACATGTATGTAAATTAGAGTAATTAATAATTTTTTAAATACATTATTTCATATTTATTTAAACGTACTCATACTTTTACTTGTACTCATGAAAATGTACTCGTACTCAGCTTTTAGTAATGTACTCATAGGGCCTACTCATCCATCATCAAAGTACTCATACACATGAAAATGTACTCAGCCCCAGGTCTGGTATGTGCAGTATCTGAGATGTGGCTGAATGCTTCCCAGTGAAGTCGAGATGGTGTTTGAATGAAAGGTCTCCCAGAGAGTAGTGTAAAGGACTTCGTGCAGTCATCCTCACATGCCAGGGGGCGCTGCTGATTACAACAGTCTCGGTACCCCTCGGCAGATTGCTTTAAAAAATGTTGAAGGTAAGCTCGGCCAATGATATAATTTGCTGGAGTGTTCGGCTCGTTTTCATTTCTGCCATTCTCATTTACCCATGTTATATGTCATGTCCGGGAAGTAGAAATAATTATTTGAATACACAATAGTGCTTGTTGGAATTCTCTGAAGTCACCGACGTCATCTTAGAATTGGGGCGCAGGTGTCTGCAGTGAACGCCAAGAAATCTCCTAAATCTCCTCGTGTCAGTTGGATGGTGAACCTCTGTTGGACCAAACACAACATGTTCTGGGGAAGCAGCAACAACAGAGAAAGCAATGCAGAGTGTAAAGTTTGTTTAATCTCCAGAATCAACAGCAGTGACCCGTTTCTGACCGCCACTGTACCAGCAGGTGTGAATAGTGGCCCGTAAACGCATCCCATAATAACGTAAATTCTAAAATTCAATGAAATGTACTTTTGATTTAATCAGTCACCTGTGGAGTTCGTTATTAGACTTGTCATTTTTCAGCGATGAAGATGGCGATAAGATGGATGAATTTGTGCACAAGACAAGCTTGTGTAAGATAACTTAGTGAATGGTTAAATATATCACAGCCTTGCGATTCAACGTCATAGTTTCACGTGTTGTTCTGAGTGATGGAAAGAGATGTGGCTGATATTGAGACATGTGAGTTGCGTTGAAGAGAGTCGAGATGATAGGAATGTTTCGTCAGATGGAAGTCGTTCTCTGTTAAATTCTTTCTTGTCGTTCTCTTCTGGTGTTAAATTCTCTTGTTCTCTTGCTTCAAGTTCCCCGCTTGATATACACATTGAGCAGTTTCCTCTGCAGCAGTATACGACACATGTAAGTCAACAAACAACACAGAATTATGTCCTCCGTTAGTAGAATCAGACACACATCGTACTGTTTCCTCTGCAGCAGTATACGACACATATAAGTCAACAAACAACACAGAATTATGTCCTCCGTTAGTAGAATCAGACACACATCGTACTGTGAAATAATAAGTTTTTCTGGAAAACCCCAAGGCTTTTTGACTATATAGATCCAATAATCCCAATATTAATACTGTGTGCAGGTAAAAACATTATCCTGTAGACATGCCTTTGCAAACTTTACATCTGAGTTGCTACTTTCATCTATCTAAGAAAATTTGTTATTTTTAAAATGTACCTAACTATTTTTTAACATAATTCACTGTCTGGATCCAAGTTTTTTTTATAAAATAAATTAATTTCTGTTTTATTATGTTATTGTAGAAATAAAATATATTGTATTGTGAAATTTGAGGAGTGAGATGACGTGGTTTGCTGACCTTAGTTTCGCTGACCCGAGCGAGGTAGGGTTGGAGGACATGTTCACCCACTGCGTCATGGAGTGCCACCAGGCAGTACACGCACGCCTTGCGAACGTTGCCAACAACACTGTCATAACCCTGGCAACACAACAGTCGACACGTCGATAATCTAATGCTGCGTTCCAATCAGCTCGTGCTGATCATATGTATAACTTTGTAATGCCTACTTGACCCAGTTCATAAATTTAACAATGTTGAAGAAATATTATTAATTTTCCATAAATATGGGGCCAAAGTGCTGTGGGGGTCACTTACGAAGTATCTCAGTAAATATTGTATGACTGACTTCGAGTGACACCAGTTTTTTTTAAACAAACGACCTATCCATCATGTGACGTGTTGCCCAATAAACAATCCGTCAAACAATACAAAATGCATGCTGAACACACGGTATGTTCATGCATTTTCCTGTACAGTTCTGGCCTGAAGTTTTTTGTTACGACAAAAACATAAGACAAGATTTCTAAGGTGTCAAATGTATACAGGAATGTTTGAATGTAATTCACATTTATAACCGTTATCAACATTGTTGGCAAAAACAAAGCTTGATGGAGGTCACGTGCATAATTTTATTGTGACGGAGAGAAACCGCAACATAGCAGAACCAACAATCGACTGAACGCCGGGATACAGCACACTGGCACTTTTCACCTGACCGGGCCTGAAACAGACAATACTAAACCCACCTTGACTGCAGTGTGTATACTACACCTGCTGCACTGTACTCGAAGCTGGCAAGACCCCATAATCATGTAAACTTTAAAACGTTTGCCTACATCGGGGCTAGTCGGTGTTAGTTTTACGTATTCAAAATGTTTCAAGTTCATGTGATCATGACATCATGCCGGCTTCCAGTATAGCGCAGACAGTGTCAGTCGGTGTAGTGGACACATTGCACTTGGGATAAGCCAGGTGTGGTCTGGTGTAATCAGGTCGGGTGAAAGGTGCCAGTGTATCCCAGCCATAACATGCACCCTGTGTGTGGTGGAGATCTGAATGTATCATAATGGTCTACAGTGAGCACTTGGTTGCTGTCTTACTTGCTGAATGGTTACACATGACGTGTTGTGAGGGTTGGAGGAGACAGAGGGAAGCCTTCTACTGGGCGGATGAAGGGACGACACCTGGCGAGTGGGGAAGAGGGGAGCTTGGGGTAGGAAACTGTCTCACCTTGAGTAGTCCTGGAATGACCTTCCCTACTACTGATGTCACATCATCTTCCGACAGTCTCTTGATAGTCTGCAAACACCATCAACATGAAATTCTGTGACGTTAAATGTTGACTACGATGTACAGGGTGCTAGATCGTCCAAGTTTTCTTCTTGCACTCGTGTATGCCTCTCATGTTAGAACTGAAGTAAATTAAATGAAAGAATAGTAATAAGGTAACTTATTTCGCGCCTAAATCCTCGAAAACCAAGCTCTGAGGCGTATTGATACAAATGGGTTAGTCAATCTCAGAATTTATAAGCCATATTAAAGTTGTCAACAGATGGATCGATACGCCAAGGAGCTAAAGCGGATATGCAAGATTATAGTTTTTAAATGATGGCAAAATTGTGTAATTCTTTCAACTGATCTAACACTAAGAGGGAGCATATTCCAAAATTTTGGTGCAGCAACAGACAATGCCCTAGTTGCAATTGTATTGACTCTAGGAACAACATGTAAATCAGAACTCGATTATCAAAGCTGGATAGGCTTTCTAACAGGAGTAAGCTATGAATGTAAATGTGCTGTTTGTTTACTTGAAAATGCCTTTTAGCTAATGGTACAGATCTTAAAAAATATACGATATCAGACAGGAAGCCAATCCAAAGACCTCGGAAGAGGCAGTGAGAGAGAAAACCATGGAGACAGAATCACAACCCTAGCAAAGCAATTCTGTACACAATGTAATCTTGAAGTTGTGATATCCTTCAGGGCAATATTGTGAAAAAAAGGAATTGCGATAGTCGAGCCTACTAGTAACAAGTGCAGTTACAACAGTTTTTGCAACAGAAAGAGGCAAATAATGGTGAATACATCGTAAATCACGAATATGATAATAACAGCAGTGACATGTTTGAGAAATATGTTGTCTAAAATGGAAATAGTAAAAAATAACTCCAAGATTTATTGCTGAAAGTGCAGGTGTAACATACTGGCTAAACATCAAAGAAATCACAGAAGAAGACCAGAGCATACCTCTGACATCATGTTGATGGCTGCCAGCTGTATGGTGTTCTTGCTGCGCTCCACGATGGGAATGAGGACTTGGATAGTGCGATTTGGAGGCAGGGAACGCACTAGCATGGAGGCGCAGTCCTCCGCAGCAGTCTTCACCTGAATCAAACAGACAACCGACACTGATCACCCCGAGTAGTAGGGATATCCTCGCACGCCAGGGGCGTTGCTGATTACTCCAGTCTCAGTATACCCCCTGGCAGGGCGACTTGTGAAACTCTGAAGATATGCTCAGCCAATAATATTGATCGTTTTCCGGGAAGTTCCGGTGAAAAGTTTGGGAAGTAAACAAAGTTATTTGAATACGTAATACCTCTCAGTGGCTTGGGAGAATGGTCGGATGGGTAATTACATTGGGATTCCCAGAAATCGAGGGCTTCGTCTTGAAACTTTAGTGTATGTTGGACGTGTGTCTGCACTGTTCTCATGGGTAATACGATTGCGACCGGCGAAGGTTTGATTTAGCTAACTTCCATACAATGCGTAGGCGACATGCCAGGAGTAGTGGACATAGTCACCACCCCTGGCTTGCAAGGATGAGTAGGCGACATGCCAGGAGTAGTGGACATAGTCACCACCCCTGGCTTGCAAGGGTGAGTAGGAGACATGCCAGGAGTAGTGGACATATTCACCACCCCTGGCTTGCAAGGATGAGTAGGAGACATGCCAGGAGTAGTGGACATAGTCACCACCCCTGGCTTGCAAGGGTGAGTAAGAGACATGCCAGGAGTAGTGGACATAGTCACCACCCCTGGCTTGCAAGGATGAGTAGGAGACATGCCAGGAGTAGTGGACATAGTCACCACCCCTGGCTTGCAAGGGTGAGTAGGCGACATGCCAGGAGTAGTGGACATAGTCACCACCCCTGGCTTGCAAGGATGAGTAGGAGACATGCCAGGAGTAGTGGACATAGTCACCACCCCTGGCTTGCAAGGGTGAGTAGGAGACATGCCAGGAGTAGTGGACATAGTCACCACCCCTGGCTTGCAAGGGTGAGTAGGAGACATGCCAGGAGTAGTGGACATAGTCACCACCCCTGGCTTGCAAGGGTGAGTAGGCGACATGCCAGGAGTAGTGGACATAGACACCACCCCTGGCTTGCAAGGGTGAGTAGGAGACATGCCAGGAGTAGTGGACATAGTCACCCCTGGCTTGCAAGGATGAGTAGGAGATATACCAGGAGTAGTGGACGTAGTCACCACCCCTGACTTGCAAGGATGAGTAGGCGACATGCCAGGAGTAGTGGACATAGTCACCACCCATGGCTTGCAAGGGTGAGTAGGAGACATGCCAGGAGTAGTGGACATAGTCACCACCCATGGCTTGCAAGGATGAGTAGGCGACATGCCAGGAGTAGTGTACATAGTCACCACCCATGGCTTGCAAGGGTGAGTAGGCGACATGCCAGGAGTAGTGTACATAGTCACCGCCCCTGGCTTGCAAGGATGAGTAGGGGACATGCCAGGAGTAGTGTACATAGTCACCGCCCCTGGCTTGCAAGGGTGAGTAGGCGACATGCCAGGAGTAGTGGACATAGTCACCACCCCTGACTTGCAAGGGTGAGTAGGCGACATGCCAGGAGTAGTGTATATAGTCACCACCCCTGACTTGCAAGGGTGAGTAGGCGACATGCCAGGAGTAGTGTATATAGTCACCGCCCCTGACTTGCAAGGGTGAGTAGGCGACATGCCAGGAGTAGTGGACATAGTCACCACCCCTGACTTGCAAGGGTGAGTAGGCGACATGCCAGGAGTAGTGGACATAGTCACCACCCCTGACTTGCAAGGGTGAGCAGGCGATATGCCAGGAGTAGTGGACATAGTCACCACCCCTGACTTGCAAGGGTGAGCAGGCGACATGCCAGGAGTAGTGGACATAGTCACCAAACCTGACTTGCAAGGGTGAGTAGGCGACATGCCAGGAGTAGTGGATATAGTCACCACCCCTGACTTGCAAGGGTGAGTAGGCAACATGCCAGGAGTAGCGGACATAGTAACCACCCCTGACTTGCAAGGGTGAGTAGGCGACATGCAAGGAGTAGTGGACATAGTAACCACCCCTGACTTGCAAGGGTGAGTAGGCGACATGCCAGGAGTAGTGGACGTAGTTACCACCCCTGACTTGCAAGGGTGAGTAGGTGACATGTAAGGAGTATTGGACATAGTTACCACCCCTGACTTGCAAGGGTGAGTAGGTGACATGTCAGGAGTAGTGGACATAGTTACCACCCCTGACTTGCAAGGGTGAGTAGGAGACATGCCAGGAGTAGTGGACATAGTTACCACCCCTGACTTGCAAGGGTGAGTAGGAGACATGCCAGGAGTAGTGGACATAGTTACCACCCCTGACTTTCAAGGGTGAGTAGGTGATATGCCAGGTGTAGTGGACATAGTCACCAAACCTGACTTGCAAGGGTAAGTAGGCGACATGCCAGGAGTAGTGGATATAGTCACCACCCCTGACTTGCAAGGGTGAGTAGGCAACAAGCCAGGAGTAGTGGACATAGTAACCACCCCTGACTTGCAAGGGTGAGTAGGCGACATGCCAGGAGTAATGGACATAGTAACCACCCCTGACTTGCAAGGGTGAGTAGGCGACATGCCAGGAGTAGTGGACGTAGTTATCACCCCTGACTTGCAAGGGTGAGTAGGTGACATGCCAGGAGTAGTGGACGTACCACCCCTGACTTGCAAGGGTGAGTAGGTGACATGCCAGGAGTAGTGGACATAGTTACCACCCCTGACTTGCAAGGGTGAGTAGGAGACATGCCAGGAGTAGTGGACATGGTTACCACCCCTGACTTGCAAGGGTGAGTAGGTGACATGCCAGGAGTAGTGGACATAGTTACCACCCCTGACTTGCAAGGGTGAGTAGGAGACATGGGGAGTAGGAGACATGCCAGGAGTAGTGGACAGAGTTACCACCCCTGACTTGCAAGGGTGAGTAGGTAACATGCCAGGAGTAGTGGACATAGTTACCACCCCTGACTTGCAAGGGTGAGTAGGAGACATGCCAGGAGTAGTGGACATAGTTACCACCCCTGACTTGCAAGGGTGAGTAGGTGACATGCCAGGAGTAGTGGACATAGTTACCACCCCTGACTTGCAAGGGTGAGTAGGAGACATGCCAGGAGTAGTGGACATGGTTACCACCCCTGACTTGCAAGGGTGAGCAGGTGATATGCCAGGAGTAGTGGACATAGTCACCACCCCTGACTTGCAAGGGTGAGCAGGCGACATGCCAGGAGTAGTGGACATAGTCACCAAACCTGACTTGCAAGGGTGAGTAGGCGACATGCCAGGAGTAGTGGATATAGTCACCACCCCTGACTTGCAAGGGTGAGTAGGTAACATGCCAGGAGTAGTGGACATAGTAACCACCCCTGACTTGCAAGGGTGAGTAGGCGACATGCCAGGAGTAGTGGACGTAGTTACCACCCCTGACTTGCAAGGGTGAGTAGGTGACATGCCAGGAGTAGTGGACATAGTTACCACCCCTGACTTGCAAGGGTGAGTAGATGACATGCCAGGAGTAGTGGACATAGTTACCACCCCTGACTTGCAAGGGTGAGTAGGTGACATGCCAGGAGTAGTGGACGTAGTCACTACCCCTGACTTGCAAGGGTGAGTAGGTGACATGCCAGGAGTAGTGGATATAGTTACCACCCCTGACTTGCAAGGGTGAGTAGGTGACATGCCAGGAGTAGTGGACGTAGTCACTACCCCTGACTTGCAAGGGTGAGTAGGTGACATGCCAGGAGTAGTGGACATAGTTATCACCCCTGACTTGCAAGGGTGAGTAGGAGACATGCCAGGAGTATTGGACATAGTTACCACCCCTGACTTGCAAGGTTGAGTAGGAGACATGCCAGGAGTAGTGGACATGGTTACCACCCCTGACTTGCAAGGGTGAGTAGGTGACATGCCAGGAGTAGTGGACATAGTTACCACCCCTGACTTGCAAGGGTGAGTAGGAGACATGCCAGGAGTAGTGGACATAGTTACCACCCCTGATTTGCAAGGGTGAGTAGGAGACATGCCAGGAGTAGTGGACATAGTCACCACCCCTGACTTGCAAGGGTGAGTAGGCGACATGCCAGGAGTAGTGGACATAGTCACCACCCCTGACTTGCAAGGGTGAGTAGGCGACATGCCAGGAGTAGTGGACATAGTTACCACCCCTGACTTGCAAGGGTGAGCAGGCGATATGCCAGGAGTAGTGGACATAGTCACCACCCCTGACTTGCAAGGGTGAGCAGGCGACATGCCAGGAGTAGTGGACATAGTCACCAAACCTGACTTGCAAGGGTGAGTAGGCGACATGCCAGGAGTAGTGGATATAGTCACCACCCCTGACTTGCAAGGGTGAGTAGGCAACATGCCAGGAGTAGCGGACATAGTAACCACCCCTGACTTGCAAGGGTGAGTAGGCGACATGCAAGGAGTAGTGGACATAGTAACCACCCCTGACTTGCAAGGGTGAGTAGGCGACATGCCAGGAGTAGTGGACGTAGTTACCACCCCTGACTTGCAAGGGTGAGTAGGTGACATGTAAGGAGTATTGGACATAGTTACCACCCCTGACTTGCAAGGGTGAGTAGGTGACATGTCAGGAGTAGTGGACATAGTTACCACCCCTGACTTGCAAGGGTGAGTAGGAGACATGCCAGGAGTAGTGGACATAGTTACCACCCCTGACTTGCAAGGGTGAGTAGGAGACATGCCAGGAGTAGTGGACATAGTTACCACCCCTGACTTTCAAGGGTGAGTAGGTGACATGCCAGGTGTAGTGGACATAGTCACCAAACCTGACTTGCAAGGGTGAGTAGGCGACATGCCAGGAGTAGTGGATATAGTCACCACCCCTGACTTGCAAGGGTGAGTAGGCAACATGCCAGGAGTAGTGGACATAGTAACCACCCCTGACTTGCAAGGGTGAGTAGGCGACATGCCAGGAGTAGTGGACATAGTAACCACCCCTGACTTGCAAGGGTGAGTAGGCGACATGCCAGGAGTAGTGGACGTAGTTATCACCCCTGACTTGCAAGGGTGAGTAGGGGACATGCCAGGAGTAGTGGACGTAGTCATTATTGGACATAGTTACCACCCCTGACTTGCAAGGGTGAGTAGGTGACATGCCAGGAGTAGTGGACATAGTTACCACCCCTGACTTGCAAGGGTGAGTAGGAGACATGCCAGGAGTAGTGGACATAGTTACCACCCCTGACTTGCAAGGGTGAGTAGGAGACATGCCAGGAGTAGTGGACATAGTTACCACCCCTGACTTGCAAGGGTGAGTAGGTGATGTGCCAGGAGTAGTGGACATAGTTACCACCCCTGACTTGCAAGGGTGAGTAGGAGACATGCCAGGAGTAGTGGACATGGTTACCACCCCTGACTTGCAAGGGTGAGTAGGTGACATGCCAGGAGTAGTGGACATAGTTACCACCCCTGACTTGCAAGGGTGAGTAGGAGACATGCCAGGAGTAGTGGACATAGTTACCACCCCTGACTTGCAAGGGTGAGTAGGAGACATGCCAGGAGTAGTGGACATAGTTACCACCCCTGACTTTCAAGGGTGAGTAGGTGACATGCCAGGAGTAGTGGACATAGTTACCACCCCTGGCTTGCAAGGGTGAGTAGGAGACATGCCAGGAGTAGTGGACATAGTTACCACCCCTGACTTGCAAGGGTGAGTAGGTGACATGCCAGGAGTAGTGGACATAGTTACCACCCCTGACTTGCAAGGGTGAGTAGGAGACATGCCAGGAGTAGTGGACATGGTTACCACCCCTGACTTGCAAGGGTGAGCAGGTGATATGCCAGGAGTAGTGGACATAGTCACCACCCCTGACTTGCAAGGGTGAGCAGGCGACATGCCAGGAGTAGTGGACATAGTCACCACCCCTGACTTGCAAGGGTGAGTAGGCGACATGCCAGGAGTAGTGGATATAGTCACCACCCCTGACTTGCAAGGGTGAGTAGGTAACATGCCAGGAGTAGTGGACATAGTAACCACCCCTGACTTGCAAGGGTGAGTAGGCGACATGCCAGGAGTAGTGGACGTAGTTACCACCCCTGACTTGCAAGGGTGAGTAGGTGACATGCCAGGAGTAGTGGACATAGTTACCACCCCTGACTTGCAAGGGTGAGTAGGTGACATGCCAGGAGTAGTGGACATAGTTACCACCCCTGACTTGCAAGGGTGAGTAGGTGACATGCCAGGAGTAGTGGACGTAGTCACTACCCCTGACTTGCAAGGGTGAGTAGGTGACATGCCAGGAGTAGTGGATATAGTTACCACCCCTGACTTGCAAGGGTGAGTAGGTGACATGCCAGGAGTAGTGGACGTAGTCACTACCCCTGACTTGCAAGGGTGAGTAGGTGACATGCCAGGAGTAGTGGACATAGTTACCACCCCTGACTTGCAAGGGTGAGTAGGAGACATGCCAGGAGTATTGGACATAGTTACCACCCCTGACTTGCAAGGTTGAGTAGGAGACATGCCAGGAGTAGTGGACATGGTTACCACCCCTGACTTGCAAGGGTGAGTAGGTGACATGCCAGGAGTAGTGGACATAGTTACCACCCCTGACTTGCAAGGGTGAGTAGGAGACATGCCAGGAGTAGTGGACATAGTTACCACCCCTGATTTGCAAGGGTGAGTAGGAGACATGCCAGGAGTAGTGGACATAGTCACCACCCCTGACTTGCAAGGGTGAGTAGGCGACATGCCAGGAGTAGTGGACATAGTCACCACCCCTGACTTGCAAGGGTGAGTAGGCGACATGCCAGGAGTAGTGGACATAGTCACCACCCCTGACTTGCAAGG
Source organism: Paraescarpia echinospica (assembly GCA_020002185.1). Classification (NCBI taxonomy): domain Eukaryota; kingdom Metazoa; phylum Annelida; class Polychaeta; order Sabellida; family Siboglinidae; genus Paraescarpia; species Paraescarpia echinospica. The sequence continues at coordinate 17,309,527 of CM034533.1, read as the reverse complement.
GTGAGCAGGCGATATGCCAGGAGTAGTGGACATAGTCACCACCCCTGACTTGCAAGGGTGAGCAGGCGACATGCCAGGAGTAGTGGACATAGTCACCAAACCTGACTTGCAAGGGTGAGTAGGCGACATGCCAGGAGTAGTGGATATAGTCACCACCCCTGACTTGCAAGGGTGAGTAGGCAACATGCCAGGAGTAGCGGACATAGTAACCACCCCTGACTTGCAAGGGTGAGTAGGCGACATGCAAGGAGTAGTGGACATAGTAACCACCCCTGACTTGCAAGGGTGAGTAGGCGACATGCCAGGAGTAGTGGACGTAGTTACCACCCCTGACTTGCAAGGGTGAGTAGGTGACATGTAAGGAGTATTGGACATAGTTACCACCCCTGACTTGCAAGGGTGAGTAGGTGACATGTCAGGAGTAGTGGACATAGTTACCACCCCTGACTTGCAAGGGTGAGTAGGAGACATGCCAGGAGTAGTGGACATAGTTACCACCCCTGACTTGCAAGGATGAGTAGGAGACATGCCAGGAGTAGTGGACATAGTTACCACCCCTGACTTGCAAGGGTGAGTAGGTGACATGCCAGGAGTAGTGGACATAGTTACCACCCCTGACTTGCAAGGGTGAGTAGGAGACATGCCAGGAGTAGTGGACATGGTTACCACCCCTGACTTGCAAGGGTGAGTAGGTGACATGCCAGGAGTAGTGGACATAGTTACCACCCCTGACTTGCAAGGGTGAGTAGGAGACATGCCAGGAGTAGTGGACATAGTTACCACCCCTGACTTGCAAGGGTGAGTAGGAGACATGCCAGGAGTAGTGGACATAGTTACCACCCCTGACTTTCAAGGGTGAGTAGGTGACATGCCAGGTATAGTGGACATAGTCACCAAACCTGACTTGCAAGGGTGAGTAGGCGACATGCCAGGAGTAGTGGATATAGTCACCACCCCTGACTTGCAAGGGTGAGTAGGCAACATGCCAGGAGTAGTGGACATAGTAACCACCCCTGACTTGCAAGGGTGAGTAGGCGACATGCCAGGAGTAGTGGACATAGTTACCACCCCTGACTTGCAAGGGTGAGTAGGCGACATGCCAGGAGTAGTGGACGTAGTTATCACCCCTGACTTGCAAGGGTGAGTAGGGGACATGCCAGGAGTAGTGGACGTAGTCATTACCCCTGACTTGCAAGGGTGAGTAGGTGACATGCCAGGAGTAGTGGACATAGTTACCACCCCTGACTTGCAAGGGTGAGTAGGAGACATGCCAGGAGTATTGGACATAGTTACCACCCCTGACTTGCAAGGGTGAGTAGGTGACATGTCAGGAGTATTGGACATAGTTACCACCCCTGACTTGCAAGGGTGAGTAGGAGACATGCCAGGAGTAGTGGACATAGTTACCACCCCTGACTTGCAAGGGTGAGTAGGAGACATGCCAGGAGTAGTGGACATAGTTACCACCCCTGACTTGCAAGGGTGAGTAGGTGACATGCCAGGAGTAGTGGACATAGTTACCACCCCTGACTTGCAAGGGTGAGTAGGAGACATGCCAGGAGTAGTGGACATGGTTACCACCCCTGACTTGCAAGGGTGAGTAGGTGACATGCCAGGAGTAGTGGACATAGTTACCACCCCTGACTTGCAAGGGTGAGTAGGAGACATGCCAGGAGTAGTGGACATAGTTACCACCCCTGACTTGCAAGGGTGAGTAGGAGACATGCCAGGAGTAGTGGACATAGTTACCACCCCTGACTTTCAAGGGTGAGTAGGTGACATGCCAGGCGTAGTGGACATAGTTACCACCCCTGGCTTGCAAGGGTGAGTAGGAGACATGCCAGGAGTAGTGGACATAGTTACCATCCCTGACTTGCAAGGGTGAGTAGGTGACATGCCAGGAGTAGTGGACATAGTTACCACCCCTGACTTGCAAGGGTGAGTAGGAGACATGCCAGGAGTAGTGGACATGGTTACCACCCCTGACTTGCAATGGTGAGCAGGCGATATGCCAGGAGTAGTGGACATAGTCACCACCCCTGGCTTGCAAGGGTGAGCAGGCGACATGCCAGGAGTAGTGGACATAGTCACCAAACCTGACTTGCAAGGGTGAGTAGGCGACATGCCAGGAGTAGTGGATATAGTCACCACCCCTGACTTGCAAGGGTGAGTAGGTGACATGCCAGGAGTAGTGGACATAGTAACCACCCCTGACTTGCAAGGGTGAGTAGGCGACATGCCAGGAGTAGTGGACGTAGTTACCACCCCTGACTTGCAAGGGTGAGTAGGTGACATGCCAGGAGTAGTGGACATAGTTACCACCCCTGACTTGCAAGGGTGAGTAGATGACATGCCAGGAGTAGTGGACATAGTTACCACCCCTGACTTGCAAGGGTGAGTAGGTGACATGCCAGGAGTAGTGGACGTAGTCACTACCCCTGACTTGCAAGGGTGAGTAGGTGACATGCCAGGAGTAGTGGATATAGTTACCACCCCTGACTTGCAAGGGTGAGTAGGTGACATGCCAGGAGTAGTGGACGTAGTCACTACCCCTGACTTGCAAGGGTGAGTAGGTGACATGCCAGGAGTAGTGGACATAGTTATCACCCCTGACTTGCAAGGGTGAGTAGGAGACATGCCAGGAGTATTGGACATAGTTACCACCCCTGACTTGCAAGGTTGAGTAGGAGACATGCCAGGAGTAGTGGACATGGTTACCACCCCTGACTTGCAAGGGTGAGTAGGTGACATGCCAGGAGTAGTGGACATAGTTACCACCCCTGACTTGCAAGGGTGAGTAGGAGACATGCCAGGAGTAGTGGACATAGTTACCACCCCTGATTTGCAAGGGTGAGTAGGAGACATGCCAGGAGTAGTGGACATAGTTACCACCCCTGACTTTCAAGGGTGAGTAGGTGATATGCCAGGTGTAGTGGACATAGTCACCAAACCTGACTTGCAAGGGTAAGTAGGCGACATGCCAGGAGTAGTGGATATAGTCACCACCCCTGACTTGCAAGGGTGAGTAGGCAACAAGCCAGGAGTAGTGGACATAGTAACCACCCCTGACTTGCAAGGGTGAGTAGGCGACATGCCAGGAGTAATGGACATAGTAACCACCCCTGACTTGCAAGGGTGAGTAGGCGACATGCCAGGAGTAGTGGACGTAGTTATCACCCCTGACTTGCAAGGGTGAGTAGGTGACATGCCAGGAGTAGTGGACGTAGTCATTACCCCTGACTTGCAAGGGTGAGTAGGTGACATGCCAGGAGTAGTGGACATAGTTACCACCCCTGACTTGCAAGGGTGAGTAGGAGACATGCCAGGAGTAGTGGACATAGTTACCACCCCTGACTTGCAAGGGTGAGTAGGTGACATGTCAGGAGTATTGGACATAGTTACCACCCCTGACTTGCAAGGGTGAGTAGGTGACATGTCAGGAGTAGTGGACATAGTTACCACCCCTGACTTGCAAGGGTGAGTAGGAGACATGCCAGGAGTAGTGGACATAGTTACCACCCCTGACTTGCAAGGATGAGTAGGAGACATGCCAGGAGTAGTGGACATAGTTACCACCCCTGACTTGCAAGGGTGAGTAGGTGACATGCCAGGAGTAGTGGACATAGTTACCACCCCTGACTTGCAAGGGTGAGTAGGAGACATGCCAGGAGTAGTGGACATAGTTACCACCCCTGACTTGCAAGGGTGAGTAGGTGACATGCCAGGAGTAGTGGACATAGTTACCACCCCTGACTTGCAAGGGTGAGTAGGAGACATGCCAGGAGTAGTGGACATAGTTACCACCCCTGATTTGCAAGGGTGAGTAGGAGACATGCCAGGAGTAGTGGACATAGTTACCACCCCTGACTTTCAAGGGTGAGTAGGTGATATGCCAGGTGTAGTGGACATAGTCACCAAACCTGACTTGCAAGGGTAAGTAGGCGACATGCCAGGAGTAGTGGATATAGTCACCACCCCTGACTTGCAAGGGTGAGTAGGCAACAAGCCAGGAGTAGTGGACATAGTAACCACCCCTGACTTGCAAGGGTGAGTAGGCGACATGCCAGGAGTAATGGACATAGTAACCACCCCTGACTTGCAAGGGTGAGTAGGCGACATGCCAGGAGTAGTGGACGTAGTTATCACCCCTGACTTGCAAGGGTGAGTAGGTGACATGCCAGGAGTAGTGGACGTAGTCATTACCCCTGACTTGCAAGGGTGAGTAGGTGACATGCCAGGAGTAGTGGACATAGTTACCACCCCTGACTTGCAAGGGTGAGTAGGAGACATGCCAGGAGTATTGGACATAGTTACCACCCCTGACTTGCAAGGGTGAGTAGGTGACATGTCAGGAGTATTGGACATAGTTACCACCCCTGACTTGCAAGGGTGAGTAGGTGACATGTCAGGAGTAGTGGACATAGTTACCACCCCTGACTTGCAAGGGTGAGTAGGAGACATGCCAGGAGTAGTGGACATAGTTACCACCCCTGACTTGCAAGGGTGAGTAGGTGATGTGCCAGGAGTAGTGGACATAGTTACCACCCCTGACTTGCAAGGGTGAGTAGGAGACATGCCAGGAGTAGTGGACATGGTTACCACCCCTGACTTGCAAGGGTGAGTAGGTGACATGCCAGGAGTAGTGGACATAGTTACCACCCCTGACTTGCAAGGGTGAGTAGGAGACATGCCAGGAGTAGTGGACATAGTTACCACCCCTGATTTGCAAGGGTGAGTAGGAGACATGCCAGGTGTAGTGGACATAGTTACCACCCCTGACTTTCAAGGGTGAGTAGGTGACATGCCAGGAGTAGTGGACATAGTTACCACCCGTGACTTGCAAGGGTGAGTAGGAGACATGCCAGGAGTAGTGGACATAGTTACCACCCCTGACTTGCAAGGGTGAGTAGGTGACATGCCAGGAGTAGTGGACATAGTTACCACCCCTGACTTGCAAGGGTGAGTAGGAGACATGCCAGGAGTAGTGGACATGGTTACCACCCCTGACTTGCAAGGGTGAGCAGGTGATATGCCAGGAGTAGTGGACATAGTCACCACCCCTGACTTGCAAGGGTGAGCAGGCGACATGCCAGGAGTAGTGGACATAGTCACCAAACCTGACTTGCAAGGGTGAGTAGGCGACATGCCAGGAGTAGTGGATATAGTCACCACCCCTGACTTGCAAGGGTGAGTAGGTAACATGCCAGGAGTAGTGGACATAGTAACCACCCCTGACTTGCAAGGGTGAGTAGGCGACATGCCAGGAGTAGTGGACGTAGTTACCACCCCTGACTTGCAAGGGTGAGTAGGTGACATGCCAGGAGTAGTGGACATAGTTACCACCCCTGACTTGCAAGGGTGAGTAGGTGACATGCCAGGAGTAGTGGACATAGTTACCACCCCTGACTTGCAAGAGGGGTGAGTGATGGGTGGCATGCACCAGGAGTAGTGGACGTAGTCACTGCCCAGACTTACTACAAGGGTAGTGGGTGACATGCCAGGAGTGAGTGGACATAGTTACCACCCCTGACTTGCAAGGGTGAGTAGGTGACATGTCAGGAGTATTGGACATAGTTACCACCCCTGACTTGCAAGGGTGAGTAGGTGACATGCCAGGAGTAGTGGACATAGTTACCACCCCTGACTTGCAAGGGTGAGTAGGAGACATGCCAGGAGTATTGGACATAGTTACCACCCCTGACTTGCAAGGTTGAGTAGGAGACATGCCAGGAGTAGTGGACATGGTTACCACCCCTGACTTGCAAGGGTGAGTAGGTGACATGCCAGGAGTAGTGGACATAGTTACCACCCCTGACTTGCAAGGGTGAGTAGGAGACATGCCAGGAGTAGTGGACATAGTTACCACCCCTGATTTGCAAGGGTGAGTAGGAGACATGCCAGGAGTAGTGGACATAGTCACTACCCCTGACTTGCAAGGGTGAGTAGGCGACATGCCAGGAGTAGTGGACATAGTCACCACCCCTGACTTGCAAGGGTGAGTAGGCGACATGCCAGGAGTAGTGGACATAGTCACCACCCCTGACTTGCAAGGGTGAGCAGGCGATATGCCAGGAGTAGTGGACATAGTCACCACCCCTGACTTGCAAGGGTGAGCAGGCGACATGCCAGGAGTAGTGGACATAGTCACCAAACCTGACTTGCAAGGGTGAGTAGGCGACATGCCAGGAGTAGTGGATATAGTCACCACCCCTGACTTGCAAGGGTGAGTAGGCAACATGCCAGGAGTAGCGGACATAGTAACCACCCCTGACTTGCAAGGGTGAGTAGGCGACATGCAAGGAGTAGTGGACATAGTAACCACCCCTGACTTGCAAGGGTGAGTAGGCGACATGCCAGGAGTAGTGGACGTAGTTACCACCCCTGACTTGCAAGGGTGAGTAGGTGACATGTAAGGAGTATTGGACATAGTTACCACCCCTGACTTGCAAGGGTGAGTAGGTGACATGTCAGGAGTAGTGGACATAGTTACCACCCCTGACTTGCAAGGGTGAGTAGGAGACATGCCAGGAGTAGTGGACATAGTTACCACCCCTGACTTGCAAGGATGAGTAGGAGACATGCCAGGAGTAGTGGACATAGTTACCACCCCTGACTTGCAAGGGTGAGTAGGTGACATGCCAGGAGTAGTGGACATAGTTACCACCCCTGACTTGCAAGGGTGAGTAGGAGACATGCCAGGAGTAGTGGACATGGTTACCACCCCTGACTTGCAAGGGTGAGTAGGTGACATGCCAGGAGTAGTGGACATAGTTACCACCCCTGACTTGCAAGGGTGAGTAGGAGACATGCCAGGAGTAGTGGACGTAGTTACCACCCCTGACTTGCAAGGGTGAGTAGGAGACATGCCAGGAGTAGTGGACATAGTTACCACCCCTGACTTTCAAGGGTGAGTAGGTGACATGCCAGGAGTAGTGGACATAGTTACCACCCCTGACTTGCAAGGGTGAGTAGGAGACATGCCAGGAGTAGTGGACATAGTTACCACCCCTGACTTGCAAGGGTGAGTAGGTGACATGCCAGGAGTAGTGGACATAGTTACCACCCCTGACTTGCAAGGGTGAGTAGGAGACATGCCAGGAGTAGTGGACATGGTTACCACCCCTGACTTGCAAGGGTGAGCAGGCGATATGCCAGGAGTAGTGGACATAGTCACCACCCCTGACTTGCAAGGGTGAGCAGGCGACATGCCAGGAGTAGTGGACATAGTCACCAAACCTGACTTGCAAGGGTGAGTAGGCGACATGCCAGGAGTAGTGGATATAGTCACCACCCCTGACTTGCAAGGGTGAGTAGGTAACATGCCAGGAGTAGTGGACATAGTAACCACCCCTCACTTGCAAGGGTGAGTAGGCGACATGCCAGGAGTAGTGGACGTAGTTACCACCCCTGACTTGCAAGGGTGAGTAGGTGACATGCCAGGAGTAGTGGACATAGTTACCACCCCTGACTTGCAAGGGTGAGTAGGTGACATGCCAGGAGTAGTGGACGTAGTCACCACCCCTGACTTGCAAGGGTGAGTAGGTGACATGCCAGGAGTAGTGGATATAGTTACCACCCCTGACTTGCAAGGGTGAGTAGGTGACATGCCAGGAGTAGTGGACGTAGTCACTACCCCTGACTTGCAAGGGTGAGTAGGTGACATGCCAGGAGTAGTGGACATAGTTACCACCCCTGACTTGCAAGGGTGAGTAGGAGACATGCCAGGAGTATTGGACATAGTTACCACCCCTGACTTGCAAGTGTGAGTAGGTGACATGTCAGGAGTAGTGGACATAGTTACCACCCCTGACTTGCAAGGGTGAGTAGGAGACATGCCAGGAGTAGTGGACATAGTTACCACCCCTGACTTGCAAGGGTGAGTAGGAGACATGCCAGGAGTAGTGGACAGAGTTACCACCCCTGACTTGCAAGGGTGAGTAGGTAACATGCCAGGAGTAGTGGACATAGTTACCACCCCTGACTTGCAAGGGTGAGTAGGAGACATGCCAGGAGTAGTGGACATAGTTACCACCCCTGACTTGCAAGGGTGAGTAGGTGACATGCCAGGAGTAGTGGACATAGTTACCACCCCTGACATGCAAGGGTGAGTAGGAGACATGCCAGGAATAGTGGACATGGTTACCACCCCTGACTTGCAAGGGTGAGTAGGAGACATGCCAGGAGTAGTGGACATAGTTACCACCCCTGACTTGCAAGGGTGAGTAGGAGACATGCCAGGAGTAGTGGACATAGTTACCACCCCTGACTTTCAAGGGTGAGTAGGTGACATGCCAGGCGTAGTGGACATAGTTACCACCCCTGGCTTGCAAGGGTGAGTAGGAGACATGCCAGGAGTAGTGGACATAGTTACCACCCCTGACTTGCAAGGGTGAGTAGGTGACATGCCAGGAGTAGTGGACATAGTTACCACCCCTGACTTGCAAGGGTGAGTAGGAGACATGCCAGGAGTAGTGGACATGGTTACCACCCCTGACTTGCAAGGGTGAGCAGGCGATATGCCAGGAGTAGTGGACATAGTCACCACCCCTGGCTTGCAAGGGTGAGCAGGCGACATGCCAGGAGTAGTGGACATAGTCACCAAACCTGACTTGCAAGGGTGAGTAGGCGACATGCCAGGAGTAGTGGATATAGTCACCACCCCTGACTTGCAAGGGTGAGTAGGTAACATGCCAGGAGTAGTGGACATAGTAACCACCCCTGACTTGCAAGGGTGAGTAGGCGACATGCCAGGAGTAGTGGACGTAGTTACCACCCCTGACTTGCAAGGGTGAGTAGGTGACATGCCAGGAGTAGTGGACATAGTTACCACCCCTGACTTGCAAGGGTGAGTAGGTGACATGCCAGGAGTAGTGGACGTAGTCACTACCCCTGACTTGCAAGGGTGAGTAGGTGACATGCCAGGAGTAGTGGATATAGTTACCACCCCTGACTTGCAAGGGTGAGTAGGTGACATGCCAGGAGTAGTGGACGTAGTCACTACCCCTGACTTGCAAGGGTGAGTAGGTGACATGCCAGGAGTAGTGGACATAGTTACCACCCCTGACTTGCAAGGGTGAGTAGGAGACATGCCAGGAGTATTGGACATAGTTACCACCCCTGACTTGCAAGGGTGAGTAGGTGACATGTCAGGAGTAGTGGACATAGTTACCACCCCTGACTTGCAAGGGTGAGTAGGAGACATGCCAGGAGTAGTGGACATAGTTACCACCCCTGACTTGCAAGGGTGAGTAGGAGACATGCCAGGAGTAGTGGACATAGTTACCACCCCTGATTTGCAAGGGTGAGTAGGAGACATGCCAGGTGTAGTGGACATAGTTACCACCCCTGACTTTCAAGGGTGAGTAGGTGACATGCCAGGAGTAGTGGACATAGTTACCACCCGTGACTTGCAAGGGTGAGTAGGAGACATGCCAGGAGTAGTGGACATAGTTACCACCCCTGACTTGCAAGGGTGAGTAGGTGACATGCCAGGAGTAGTGGACATAGTTACCACCCCTGACTTGCAAGGGTGAGTAGGAGACATGCCAGGAGTAGTGGACATGGTTACCACCCCTGACTTGCAAGGGTGAGCAGGTGATATGCCAGGAGTAGTGGACATAGTCACCACCCCTGACTTGCAAGGGTGAGCAGGCGACATGCCAGGAGTAGTGGACATAGTCACCAAACCTGACTTGCAAGGGTGAGTAGGCGACATGCCAGGAGTAGTGGATATAGTCACCACCCCTGACTTGCAAGGGTGAGTAGGTAACATGCCAGGAGTAGTGGACATAGTAACCACCCCTGACTTGCAAGGGTGAGTAGGCGACATGCCAGGAGTAGTGGACGTAGTTACCACCCCTGACTTGCAAGGGTGAGTAGGTGACATGCCAGGAGTAGTGGACATAGTTACCACCCCTGACTTGCAAGGGTGAGTAGATGACATGCCAGGAGTAGTGGACATAGTTACCACCCCTGACTTGCAAGGGTGAGTAGGTGACATGCCAGGAGTAGTGGACGTAGTCACTACCCCTGACTTGCAAGGGTGAGTAGGTGACATGCCAGGAGTAGTGGATATAGTTACCACCCCTGACTTGCAAGGGTGAGTAGGTGACATGCCAGGAGTAGTGGACGTAGTCACTACCCCTGACTTGCAAGGGTGAGTAGGTGACATGCCAGGAGTAGTGGACATAGTTACCACCCCTGACTTGCAAGGGTGAGTAGGAGACATGCCAGGAGTATTGGACATAGTTACCACCCCTGACTTGCAAGGTTGAGTAGGAGACATGCCAGGAGTAGTGGACATGGTTACCACCCCTGACTTGCAAGGGTGAGTAGGTGACATGCCAGGAGTAGTGGACATAGTTACCACCCCTGACTTGCAAGGGTGAGTAGGAGACATGCCAGGAGTAGTGGACATAGTTACCACCCCTGATTTGCAAGGGTGAGTAGGAGACATGCCAGGAGTAGTGGACATAGTTACCACCCCTGACTTTCAAGGGTGAGTAGGTGATATGCCAGGTGTAGTGGACATAGTCACCAAACCTGACTTGCAAGGGTAAGTAGGCGACATGCCAGGAGTAGTGGATATAGTCACCACCCCTGACTTGCAAGGGTGAGTAGGCAACAAGCCAGGAGTAGTGGACATAGTAACCACCCCTGACTTGCAAGGGTGAGTAGGCGACATGCCAGGAGTAATGGACATAGTAACCACCCCTGACTTGCAAGGGTGAGTAGGCGACATGCCAGGAGTAGTGGACGTAGTTATCACCCCTGACTTGCAAGGGTGAGTAGGTGACATGCCAGGAGTAGTGGACGTAGTCATTACCCCTGACTTGCAAGGGTGAGTAGGTGACATGCCAGGAGTAGTGGACATAGTTACCACCCCTGACTTGCAAGGGTGAGTAGGAGACATGCCAGGAGTATTGGACATAGTTACCACCCCTGACTTGCAAGGGTGAGTAGGTGACATGTCAGGAGTATTGGACATAGTTACCACCCCTGACTTGCAAGGGTGAGTAGGTGACATGTCAGGAGTAGTGGACATAGTTACCACCCCTGACTTGCAAGGGTGAGTAGGAGACATGCCAGGAGTAGTGGACATAGTTACCACCCCTGACTTGCAAGGATGAGTAGGAGACATGCCAGGAGTAGTGGACATAGTTACCACCCCTGACTTGCAAGGGTGAGTAGGTGACATGCCAGGAGTAGTGGACATAGTTACCACCCCTGACTTGCAAGGGTGAGTAGGAGACATGCCAGGAGTAGTGGACAGAGTTACCACCCCTGACTTGCAAGGGTGAGTAGGTAACATGCCAGGAGTAGTGGACATAGTTACCACCCCTGACTTGCAAGGGTGAGTAGGAGACATGCCAGGAGTAGTGGACATAGTTACCACCCCTGACTTGCAAGGGTGAGTAGGTGACATGCCAGGAGTAGTGGACATAGTTACCACCCCTGACTTGCAAGGGTGAGTAGGTGACATGCCAGGAGTAGTGGACATAGTTACCACCCCTGACTTGCAAGGGTGAGTAGGAGACATGCCAGGAGTAGTGGACATAGTTACCACCCCTGACTTGCAAGGGTGAGTAGGTGACATGCCAGGAGTAGTGGACATAGTTACCACCCCTGACTTGCAAGGGTGAGTAGGAGACATGCCAGGAGTAGTGGACATGGTTACCACCCCTGACTTGCAAGGGTGAGCAGGCGATATGCCAGGAGTAGTGGACATAGTCACCACCCCTGACTTGCAAGGGTGAGCAGGCGACATGCCAGGAGTAGTGGACATAGTCACCAAACCTGACTTGCAAGGGTGAGTAGGCGACATGCCAGGAGTAGTGGATATAGTCACCACCCCTGACTTGCAAGGGTGAGTAGGCAACATGCCAGGAGTAGTGGACATAGTAACCACCCCTGACTTGCAAGGGTGAGTAGGCGACATGCCAGGAGTAGTGGACGTAGTTACCACCCCTGACTTGCAAGGGTGAGTAGGTGACATGCCAGGAGTAGTGGACATAGTTACCACCCCTGACTTGCAAGGGTGAGTAGGTGACATGCCAGGAGTAGTGGACGTAGTCACTACCCCTGACTTGCAAGGGTGAGTAGGTGACATGCCAGGAGTAGTGGATATAGTTACCACCCCTGACTTGCAAGGGTGAGTAGGTGACATGCCAGGAGTAGTGGACGTAGTCACTACCCCTGACTTGCAAGGGTGAGTAGGTGACATGCCAGGAGTAGTGGACATAGTTACCACCCCTGACTTGCAAGGGTGAGTAGGAGACATGCCAGGAGTATTGGACATAGTTACCACCCCTGACTTGCAAGTGTGAGTAGGTGACATGTCAGGAGTAGTGGACATAGTTACCACCCCTGACTTGCAAGGGTGAGTAGGAGACATGCCAGGAGTAGTGGACATAGTTACCACCCCTGACTTGCAAGGGTGAGTAGGAGACATGCCAGGAGTAGTGGACATAGTTACCACCCCTGACTTGCAAGGGTGAGTAGGTGACGTGCCAGGAGTAGTGGACATAGTTACCACCCCTGACTTGCAAGGGTGAGTAGGAGACATGCCAGGAGTAGTGGACATGGTTACCACCCCTGACTTGCAAGGGTGAGTAGGTGACATGCCAGGAGTAGTGGACATAGTTACCACCCCTGACTTGCAAGGGTGAGTAGGAGACATGCCAGGAGTAGTGGACGTAGTTACCACCCCTGACTTGCAAGGGTGAGTAGGAGACATGCCAGGAGTAGTGGACATAGTTACCACCCCTGACTTTCAAGGGTGAGTAGGTGACATGCCAGGAGTAGTGGACATAGTTACCACCCCTGACTTGCAAGGGTGAGTAGGAGACATGCCAGGAGTAGTGGACATAGTTACCACCCCTGACTTGCAAGGGTGAGTAGGAGACATGCCAGGAGTAGTGGACATGGTTACCACCCCTGACTTGCAAGGGTGAGCAGGTGATATGCCAGGAGTAGTGGACATAGTCACCACCCCTGACTTGCAAGGGTGAGCAGGCGACATGCCAGGAGTAGTGGACATAGTCACCAAACCTGACTTGCAAGGGTGAGTAGGCGACATGCCAGGAGTAGTGGATATAGTCACCACCCCTGACTTGCAAGGGTGAGTAGGTAACATGCCAGGAGTAGTGGACATAGTAACCACCCCTGACTTGCAAGGGTGAGTAGGCGACATGCCAGGAGTAGTGGACGTAGTTACCACCCCTGACTTGCAAGGGTGAGTAGGTGACATGCCAGGAGTAGTGGACATAGTTACCACCCCTGACTTGCAAGGGTGAGTAGGTGACATGCCAGG
>CM034533.1:17273357-17295215 GCA_020002185.1 Paraescarpia echinospica | reverse complement strand
TAAGAGATTAATGTGTGGTTGTGTACATACTCTACCCGTAACACACTATAAGAGATTAATGTGTGGTTGTGTACATAATCTACCCGTAACACACTATAAGAGATTAATGTGTGGTTGTGTACATACTCTACCCGTAACACACTGTAACAGATTAATGTGTGGTTGTGTACATACTCTACCTGTAACACACTATAAGAGATTAATGTATGGTTGTGTACATACTCTACCCGTAACACACTATAAGAGATTAATGTGTGGTTGTGTACATACTCTACCCGTAACACACTATAAGAGATTAATGTGTGGTTGTGTACATACTCTACCCGTAACACACTGTAAGAGATTAATGTGTGGTTGTGTACATACTCTACCCGTAACACACTGTAAGAGATTAATGTGTGGTTGTGTACATACTCTACCCGTAACACACTATAACAGATTAATGTGTGGTTGTGTACATACTCTACCCGTAACACACTGTAAGAGATTAATGTGTGGTTGTGTACATACTCTACCCGTAACACACTATAAGAGATTAATGTGTGGTTGTGTACATACTCTACCCGTAACACACTGTAACAGATTAATGTGTGGTTGTGTACAAACTCTACCTGTAACACACTATAAGAGATTAATGTATGGTTGTGTACATACTCTACCCGTAACACACTGTAAGAGATTAATGTGTGGTTGTGTACATACTCTACCCGTAACACACTGTAACAGATTAATGTGTGGTTGTGTACATACTCTACCCGTAACACACTATAAGAGATTAATGTGTGGTTGTGTACATACTCTACCCGTAACGCACTGTAAGAGATTAATGTGTGGTTGTGTACATACTCTACCCGTAACACACTGTAACAGATTAATGTGTGGTTGTGTACATACTCTACCCGTAACACACTATAAGAGATTAATGTGTGGTTGTGTACATACTCTACCCGTAACACACTGTAACAGATTAATGTGTGGTTGTGTACATACTCTACCCGTAACACACTGTAACAGATTAATGTGTGGTTGTGTACATACTCTACCCGTAACACACTGTAACAGATTAATGTGTGGTTGTGTACATACTCTACCCGTAACACACTGTAACAGATTAATGTGTGGTTGTGTACATAATCTACCCGTAACACACTGTAAGAGATTAATGTGTGGTTGTGTACATACTCTACCGTAACACTGTAAGGGTGTGTGTGAGTTTGTGTACATACTCTACCCGTAGCTTACACTGTAACAGATTAATGTGGTTGTGTACATCTCTACCCGTAACACACTATAGAGATTAATGTGGTTGTGTACATACTCTACCCGTAGCTTACATAAAGAGATTAGTAATATTGGTTGTGTACATACTCTACCCGTAACACACTGTAACAGATTAATGTGTGGTTGTGTACATACTCTACCCGTAACACACTATAAGAGATTAATGTGTGGTTGTGTACATACTCTACCCGTAACACACTATAAGAGATTAATGTGTGGTTGTGTACATACTCTACCCGTAACACACTGTAACAGATTAATGTGTGGTTGTGTACATACTCTACCCGTAACACACTGTAAGAGATTAATGTGTGGTTGTGTACATACTCTACCCGTAACACACTGTAACAGATTAATGTGTGGTTGTGTACATACTCTACCCGTAACACACTATAAGAGATTAATGTGTGATTGTGTACATACTCTACCCGTAACACACTATAAGAGATTAATGTGTGGTTGTGTACATACTCTACCCGTAACACACTGTAAGAGATTAATGTGTGGTTGTGTACATACTCTACCTGTAACACACTGTAACAGATTAATGTGTGGTTGTGTACATAATCTACCCGTAACACACTATAAGAGATTAATGTGTGGTTGTGTACACATTTCCACCGTAACACACTGTAAGAGATTAATGTGTGGTTGTGTACATACTCTACCCGTAACACACTGTAAGAGATTAATGTGTGGTTGTGTACATACTCTACCCGTAACACACTATAACAGATTAATGTGTGGTTGTGTACATAATCTACCCGTAACACACTATAAGAGATTAATGTGTGGTTGTGTACATACTCTACCCGTAACACACTGTAAGAGATTAATGTGTGGTTGTGTACATACTCTACCCGTAACACACTGTAACAGATTAATGTGTGGTTGTGTACATACTCTACCCGTAACACACTGTAACAGATTAATGTGTGGTTGTGTACATACTCTACCTGTAACACACTATAAGAGATTAATGTATGGTTGTGTACATATTCTACCCGTAACACACTGTAAGAGATTAATGTGTGGTTGTGTACATACTCTACCCGTAACACACTGTAACAGATTAATGTGTGGTTGTGTACATAATCTACCCGTAACACACTATAAGAGATTAATGTGTGGTTGTGTACATACTCTACCCGTAACACACTATAAGAGATTAATGTGTGGTTGTGTACATACTCTACCCGTAACACACTATAAGAGATTAATGTGTGGTTGTGTACATACTCTACCCGTAACACACTGTAAGAGATTAATGTGTGGTTGTGTACATACTCTACCCGTAACACACTGTAAGAGATTAATGTGTGGTTGTGTACATACTCTACCCGTAACACACTGTAAGAGATTAATGTGTGGTTGTGTACATACTCTACCCGTAACACACTGTAACAGATTAATGTGTGGTTGTGTACATACTCTACCCGTAACACACTGTAACAGATTAATGTGTGGTTGTGTACATACTCTACCCGTAACACACTGTAACAGATTAATGTGTGGTTGTGTACATACTCTACCCGTAACACACTGTAACAGATTAATGTGTGGTTGTGTACATACTCTACCTGTAACACACTGTAACAGATTAATGTGTGGTTGTGTACATACTCTACCCGTAACACACTGTAACAGATTAATGTGTGGTTGTGTACATACTCTACCCGTAACACACTATAAGAGATTAATGTGTGGTTGTGTACATACTCTACCCGTAACACACTGTAACATATTAATGTGTGGTTGTGTACATACTCTACCCGTAACACACTGTAACAGATTAATGTGTGGTTGTGTACATACTCTACCCGTAACACACTGTAACAGATTAATGTGTGGTTGTGTACATACTCTACCCGTAACACACTATAAGAGATTAATGTGTGGTTGTGTACATACTCTACCCGTAACACACTATAAGAGATTAATGTGTGGTTGTGTACATACTCTACCCGTAACACACTGTAACAGATTAATGTGTGGTTGTGTACATACTCTACCCGTAACACACTGTAACAGATTAATGTGTGGTTGTGTACATACTCTACCCGTAACACACTATAAGAGATTAATGTGTGGTTGTGTACATACTCTACCCGTAACACACTGTAAGAGATTAATGTGTGGTTGTGTACATACTCTACCCGTAACACACTGTAACAGATTAATGTGTGGTTGTGTACATACTCTACCCGTAACACACTATAAGAGATTAATGTGTGGTTGTGTACATACTCTACCCGTAACACACTGTAAGAGATTAATGTGTGGTTGTGTACATACTCTACCCGTAACACACTGTAAGAGATTAATGTGTGGTTGTGTACATACTCTACCCGTAACACACTATAAGAGATTAATGTGTGGTTGTGTACATACTCTACCCGTAACACACTGTAACAGATTAATGTGTGGTTGTGTACATACTCTACCCGTAACACACTATAAGAGATTAATGTGTGGTTGTGTACATACTCTACCCGTAACACACTGTAAGAGATTAATGTGTGGTTGTGTACATACTCTACCCGTAACACACTGTAACAGATTAATGTGTGGTTGTGTACATACTCTACCTGTAACACACTATAAGAGATTAATGTATGGTTGTGTACATACTCTACCCGTAACACACTGTAAGAGATTAATGTGTGGTTGTGTACATACTCTACCCGTAACACACTGTAACAGATTAATGTGTGGTTGTGTACATAATCTACCCGTAACACACTATAAGAGATTAATGTGTGGTTGTGTACATACTCTACCCGTAACACACTGTAAGAGATTAATGTGTGGTTGTGTACATACTCTACCCGTAACACACTGTAACAGATTAATGTGTGGTTGTGTACATACTCTACCCGTAACACACTATAAGAGATTAATGTGTGGTTGTGTACATACTCTACCCGTAACACACTATAAGAGATTAATGTGTGGTTGTGTACATACTCTACCCGTAACACACTGTAAGAGATTAATGTGTGGTTGTGTACATACTCTACCCGTAACACACTGTAACAGATTAATGTGTGGTTGTGTACATACTCTACCCGTAACACACTGTAAGAGATTAATGTGTGGTTGTGTACATACTCTACCCGTAACACACTATAAGAGATTAATGTGTGGTTGTGTACATACTCTACCCGTAACACACTGTAAGAGATTAATGTGTGGTTGTGTACATACTCTACCCGTAACACACTGTAAGAGATTAATGTGTGGTTGTGTACATACTCTACCTGTAACACACTATAAGAGATTAATGTATGGTTGTGTACATACTCTACCCGTAACACACTATAAGAGATTAATGTGTGGTTGTGTACATACTCTACCCGTAACACACTATAAGAGATTAATGTATGGTTGTGTACATACTCTACCCATAACACACTATAAGAGATTAATGTATGGTTGTGTACATACTCTTAGAGCAAAAATGTTAGAATTCTATAGAAAATATGCTATACGAAATATAACAGGATTTTTGCACAATTCTGTAGAATATTCTATAGAATTCTTTAGAAACTGCAATGACTATAGAAAATCTACTGGTCATATTCTACAAAATTACATTTTCTGTAGAATTCGAATTTTGTACAATTTGTTGGAGTGGGTAATAGAATATCGTGATCACACGTACCCTGAGATTGGAGTCGAGATACAGGTGAAGAACTTTCTCGATGATGTCGTGCGCATATTCCGACAGACTGCTGATGGCGCCACTGTAGTGGGGCTGGCGTTGGAGTTCGGTCATCGCCTGCAGTGTCAGCATGCGGGTCTTGTCCTGAAATCACACAAGTTTGTAGAAACCTGCATTACTGACGTGAACAATTGTGTATAAATCTGTGTAACATCTTGCATTGGGAAACATCCGTATTCTAGCTGATTATTATTAACTATCAGCTGGTTATGAAATACATCGACAGAAAACTAAATCTGCTTAGTTTTATGACTTTTATCTAGCATCAGGGGCTTAGCAGGAGACCTTTCTGCCCATCTTCAAGACTGGCAGATGACTGGCCAAGACAGGAAATTACAACTAATAAGACTGGTACAACATAGAGGCGGTCAGCTGGCCATCAGATCAACTAATAGTTCCAAGTCTAGGGGCCCACATTAATGACTATCATTTGCCCAACTGGTAGTGATGCAAATTGAATGGACCATTATTAATTTATTAAATGGCTCAAATGACACAGGTTAGTAAATGAAGAAAAACTCAATTAACGTGAATGGCCTCCGTGGAAGCCGTCCGTATGCTAAAAGGCATGCTTTTGATTAATCTTTTGTTACTGGTGTTGTACCTGATAATTTAAAAATTGCTAAAATAATTCCAATTTATAAATCGGGAAATATTAATGCGTTTAATAACTACAGACCATTAAGTATTTTACCAATAGTTTCTAAAATAATGGAAAAAATAGTATGTAATAAGTTAGTAATATATTTAGAGAAACATAACATACTGTATAAACATAAATATGAATTTCATTCAAAACATTCCACTATACACCCAATATTGCACTTACTTAAAAAGACATCGCAGATGCAAAAGACAAAACCACCGAAGATATTACATTGGCTGTATTTCTTGACTTATCTAAGGCGTTTGAAACAATTATCCATGACATTTTGTTGTGTAAGTTAAATCATTATGGTATCAGAAGAATATAATAGATGGTTTGCCAGTTACCTTTCTAATCGTAAACAATGTATTGAAAGAAATAATTGCAAATCTCCACTGATCAATATAACACGTGGAGTACCACAATTTAGTATCCATATTAAGACCTGTGCTTTTTCTAATTTATATTAATGACATAGTGAATTCTAGTTCTCTGTATCTGTATTTTGACTGGCAAAATGTCCCATGGACACATCACGCCAGTGCGCATGGTGACTCTTATGGATTAATTTTTTACATGTTGGGCTAGACTAATCTGGAATGAATTCAGTGATGTACTTGATACAATGCTTGGAGGTAGAGAATTCCACTCTTTTATTGTGACTGGGAAAAAGCTGTTTCCAAATATGTTTGTCAAGTGCCTGATTTGTACTAACTCTGAACTTGTTATCCTTTGCAGATGATATCCAATGAGGATATGATATTGAAAATTTAGTTATAAAAGTGAATCAAAAATTAAAACAATTATACAATTGGTTGTGTGCTAACAAAATTAATTTAATTGTGCCTGAACGTCAAAAAGACACATTTCTGTGTTTTTAGTCCTGTAAATACAAACTAAATAGTAAACAATAGCATTAAAATCAATAATGAAGTCATCAACCAGGTTGGCAAGTAAAAAAATGACGAATTTGTTAAATTCCTGGGATTGTATATAGATAAGCATCTAACATGGAAAGAACACATCAACATAATTAGTTCAAAAATATCTAGAGCCATTTTTGCAATAAATAGAGTGAACTATTTCTTACCACATAAAACATTAAACTCATTATAGCACACTTTAATTCACAGTCGCATAACATATGGTATACAAGCAAAGAAGATAGAAATTATACCAAAATGTGCTTTAAGAATAATTAATAAAAAAGGATATAGGAGTCCTACCGATCCCTTAAGTCTGAAAAAATACTAAAAACATTCAGATGTATATAAACTACAGGTCTCACTATTTATGTATGACTTTAAACATGATTTATTACCCAAGTCATTTATAAATTTTGCGATCAAAAAGACTCAAAACAAAAGTATAAGAATAACCAGACAATGCAACCTTCTTGTTAAAGAAACACTTAGAACACATTTTTCATCTAAGCTGCCTAAATGTAATTTCACAAGAATCTGGAACAATATAGACAAAAGATAAGAAACACTAAACACAGGTTAAAGTTTTTAAACGCATGTTGTGTGATGTCTACTAAATACATATCTTCTTCAAGTGAATTGTTTAAATCCTAGATGTTCAGAATATAATTAAATTTGGTTAAATGAAAATCTACCTTTGTTTGTAAGTCTATTACCATTTTTTACTCTACTTTATAAACCAAGTAAAAATGTTTGGATCGCGTCTATTCACTTACATATATTTCAATGGATAAAACTTCTCAGTTCGTTGTCATATACCACCAGCAACAGCACTTACTATATGTTAAATAATACTCCGGTTTAATATTATATAGTACAGAGGTGGGCTGGTGATGATTCGTTTAACATGACTTTCATGATTGTTGTGACTGTGATTTAGTAATCATAGAGTAATGATAATTTGCTTTAAATGGTGTCACAGGAAGACGGCTTTCAGCCAAGTGACATCCATACAATGTAACACATTTCCATTTGTATGACATGTATGTGCTAATTGTATGTTACGTTGTTACATACTTAATTCAAGACTTAGACTTAGACTTAGTTCCTCCTGTTCCTTTCGGGACATTGGGCAACGAGCTTTCTCCATCTACTACGGTCTTTCGCAATTTCTTTGGCCTCATTCCAGGTGATTTCCATCTCTGCCAGATCTTCTTTAAACGTCTTGCGCCAGGTCTTAGTCGGCCTTCCTCTCCTTCTATTTCCACCTTCAGGCACCCATTCCATTGCTACATGTGCTGTTCTCTCTCTTGGTAGGCGTAGGATATGTCCCGCTAGTCTTCGTCGTCGAGACTTAACTATGTGATGCAGGCTGTCCAGACCTGCCCTCCTCATCACTTCTTCATTTGTGGTGTGTTCTCTCCACGATATGCCCAGTATGAACCGGAGACATCGTCGATGAAATACGTCTAGTTTTTTTGATATCCTCGCCATATTCTTCCACGTTTCACAGGCATATATCGCTGTTGGTATTACGATTGACATGTAAAGACGTAGTTTTATGTCCTTTCTGATGGTGTTACTGGACCATACTGGACGTAGTCTTTGGAACACTGCTGATGCCTTGCCTATCCTCGCTCGTACATCTACTTCCGCGTCGCCTTTCCTAGAGATGTAGCTTCCAAGGTAAGGGAAGTTCTCGACGCATTGCAACTCTTCCTGACCGATCACAATGTGGGGGTCAGATCCATCACCAGCTGACAATGTTTTTGTCTTCCCATAGCTGATTCGTAATCCGACCATCTCTCCATTTTTGTTTAAATTATTGGTCATCTCTTGTAGGATCTCCGGCGTGTGGCTGAGCAGTGCAATATCATCGGCAAAGTCAAGGTCTGTCAACCTATTATTTATCCATTTAACACCAAAGTTCGGATCTTTCATCGTTTTCCTCATGATGAAGTCGATAACAACAACAAAGAGGAAAGGGGACAGGATGCAACCTTGACGTACACCTGTCTCTATATCGAACATGTCTGTGTAGCCATCGTTGGTCTTGATGCAGCAGTTGGTGTTTCGGTATAGCGATTTGAAAATGTCTATATATTTGCTTGGTATGCCGTATAGCTTCAGGATTTGCCACAGCGAATTTCTGTGGACACTGTCGAAAGCCTTCTTAAAGTCAATGAAATTGACTAAAAGAGGTATCTGGAACTCTCTGCTTTGTTCGATGATGTTTCGCAATGTGAAGATCTGCTCACAGCATGACCTTCCTCTTCGAAAACCAGCTTGTTCCTCCCGGAGGTGTTGGTCAACTGCTGTCTTCAGCCGGTTTAGGATCACACTGCAGAACACTTTTCCAGGTACTGACATCAATGTTATTCCTCGCCAGTTATTGCAATCGCTCAGGCACCCCTTCTTTGGTAACGTCACGATCACTCCTCGTCTCCAATCATCAGGAACTTCCTCCTCAGACCAGATCAGATTGAACAAGTAGGTTAACTCGTCTACAACCCCGTCCTTGCCATGTTTCAATAGTTCGGCCGATACTTCATCAAGGCCCGCTGCCTTGTTGTTCTTGAGGCTATCGATGGCTTTGGAAACTTCTGCCCTGGTGATGTCATTGGTGATGACATCAAGCTCTTTTATGTTTGGTTCCTGTTCGAAGTTGAAGAGTGTGGTTGGTGTTGGTTGATTTAGTACTTCTCGGAAGTGTTCAATCCACCTCGTGTCTTGTTCCTCGTTTGTTAGAAGCACTCTGCCATCTTTGTCTTTTATTGGTATGTTGGAATTGCTTTTCGCGGTAGTTAGCTCTCTCACAATCCTATACAGCGTTTTCGAGTCATTCCGTTCTGCTGCTGTTTGTGCTTCTTTACCTTTCTCTTCTAACCATTTCCTCTTATCTGTCCTACAGCTCTTTTTTACTTCTTTGTCCAGTTTCCTGTATTCCTCATCTGATGATCTCCATTGTTGGATGTTTCTAGCTGCTTGATCTCTTCTGATCTTCGTATCCTTCCTTTTATCAATCAGTTTCCACGAGTCTCCAGTAATCCACTGTTCTCTGTTGGACCCTCTTCTCCTTCCTAACACTACATTCGCGCTCTCCTTTACGGCTTGAAGGAATAGCTGCCATTGTTCTTCTATGTCGGTTGAGTGTTGTAGCGCTTGGAATCTGTTCTTAGTTTCCTCGTAGAATTGTTTTGATGTGTCTGTGTTCTTTAAGTTATCTGTCGCATATGGCCTGACCGTCTTCACCGTCTTGACTCTCTTTAACTTCAAACGGATTTTACCAATCACAAGGTTGTGGTCAGAACCAACATCTGCCCCTCTGTAGGTTCGGACGTCCTGTAGAGATGTACGCCATCTACTACTAATGCAGATGTAATCAATCTCATTCGATGTATTGCCATCTGGTGAGATCCAGGTTTTCTTGTGAATGCGTTTATGTTTGAAGAAGGTATTGCTAATGCTGATACCACTGGCGGTGCTCATCGAGAGCAATCGTTCACCGTTATCATTTGTATTTCCAGCTGAACCGTGAGGTCCAACCGTAGTATACATTTCTCTTCTGTCTCCATCCAGCTTCGCGTTAAAGTCTCCTACCACCACTTTTATGTCAAAGCTTGGTATCTCATCCAGCACGTTCTGGAGTTGGTCGTAAAAGTTGTCCTTTTCCTCGTCTGTGGCGACTTCGGTTGGGGCATATACTTGCACTACGGTGACTTTGACATGTCTGGTGTTGAACCTCGCTGTGATTATGCGTTCACTAACTGGCTTCCACCCTATCAGTGCTTTTGTAGTATCCTTATTCAGGATGATGCCAACTCCATGAACGTGGTGATCTTCGTTTCCGGAGTAGAGTACAGTTTTATCTCCGCTGTTGAAGCATCCTTGTCCTGTCCATCTCATCTCGCTTACGCCTAGAATATCTAGATGGTAAGCCTTCATTTCCTTCAGCACTTGCTCCATCCGCCCGCTCTGAAAGAGCGTTCGAACGTTCCATGTGCCTACTCTAGTGTTAGTTTTGGCGTTAAAGATATGGTTCATCGGGGGTCGAGCTTCCTGACGGCTTTCACTCAACCCTGTCATAGATACATCTGTAGGTGTAGATACATCTGTAGATGCAGATACATCCACATTTATGGATGTGCCTTCTCTTCTTCCCCTAGAAAGTGTACCGGAATGGCTTCTTCTCGTCGTTTCTGTAGTAGGATTTGTTTTTAAGGGGTAGGGTTACTGACCTTACACCCAACCCTCCTCCTTTTTCAACCTGGCTTGGGACAGGCTATGGCGGAGAATTATTTCAGGCTATGGCAAAGAATTATTTCTGTTTTAGAGCCTGTCTAGGAACAAAACTATTATTACTAACTAGCATCGAAAGTGTTTACTATGACTGCAATAAATTGTCATTCGCTTTTATACGCATTTGTTGAAGTACAGAAAAAATTCAACTTTTCCATTTGATGCAACACTGTATTGAAATCGGTAATACAGCTGTATTTATGACTGACCTTGATGCGGGTAAAAATAATGAAGGTCAGACTGAGCGACCTTGGTGTGGGTCAATATTAATGGAAGGTCACACTGAGTTACCTTGGTGGGGTGATAATGAAGGTCGACCTTGGTGGAGGTCAATAATGAAGGTCAGAATGAGTGTCCATGGTGTGGGTGAATAATTCATGGTGTGGGTCAATAATGAAGGTCAGAGTGACCTTGGTGTGGATCAATAATGAAGGTCGGACTGACCTCGATGTCGTCGAGACACTGCAGTAGAAGAGTGAAGATACTGGGCAGGTAGGTGTCGTCAGAGATACACTTCTGGGACAACTTGATGAGACCGTCTTGCAGGCGAAGACGCACCTGGTCACTGCTGCAATAACAACGTTCTTTCATTGGATTGATGATCTTGGTTATTAACAGCATATATAATTACCTCACAAGAAACCTGGATTCAATTGGTACATTTCGACCGCATTCCGCGGAACGTCAATGTTTAATATTAGACTAAATTACTTTCGTTTGGGGAGGGGTCTGAGGCAGTTTCACTGTTATTTTATGCTTTCTGACCGATACTGTTGCTATATTGGTATCATCATATCAATGTCTACACACTTTCGTCTGAGGGAGGCTGAAACCAGATGAATTTTGTCTGACATTGGACATCGACATTCTGAGATGATCCCTTAGGGACTTTCAATAGCTTCTCGTGGGAGGACCAGAGAGTGCATGAGGTTTGATATCAGCAGAGCGAGGTCGAAAGGTAAGGTGGGAGTGACCGGTCCGAATGACAGTATGCAAGAGTTGCCATTTTGTACTGGCATTGTAACTTCACCAGCAGCCAGTGGGGTTCCTGCAACATTAATTAATTGGCATCACATGGTCTCGCTTTTGTTTTTTCAGAACAGCTGTACTTCACTGCTCTGAACCGCTTTTAATTAATTTAATTATTACATCTTACCGTTCGTGGATGGCAAGATCAGCAATCAACTCGAGCAGTTTCGGGGGCTGACCAACAGATTCTGCAACATCAATCATGTATTATGATTTCATGCTATAACTCAGAATATTTTCTGATATCATGTTATGCGCGACATTTTCTGATGTCATTCTGCACAAAATATGTTAAAAATGTGTATGTGTTTATCTGGAACCATTATGCTATCATACACATCACATATAAAACACAATGTAACTCTATAGCATATTTTCATATTATTCAGGGATGAGAAATTTCCGGTATTTGCCGGAATTCCGGTTTTTATACTGCTCCAAATA
Source organism: Paraescarpia echinospica (assembly GCA_020002185.1). Classification (NCBI taxonomy): domain Eukaryota; kingdom Metazoa; phylum Annelida; class Polychaeta; order Sabellida; family Siboglinidae; genus Paraescarpia; species Paraescarpia echinospica. The sequence continues at coordinate 17,282,869 of CM034533.1, read as the reverse complement.
TCACTTTTGTGAATCGTGTAAATCCGGGGAGAAAAAAATGAATGTTGGGAGTAGGGCATATAAAATCCTGGATAATTCACTGATGATCTATCTGCGGATTGAGTTAATCATCTATCCACCGGGTGTCGCCACGTGTTAATGACGCTGCCTGGCGATTAGAGACAGAACCGACCCAACCGAACCCGCTAATCTGCGAAGTAAAACTCTTAGTTCTGTCGGCTGTTCGCTTCAGCGCTTTCGAAGTGCGCGCCCAAAAGCAGTGGTCCAATAGGATATATTTTGTGGAGATGTCGATCATTTTCTAACACAATGGCTAATCGACGATTTGTTGTACGGCAAGATAAATGTTGCATGAAGGACATTAACAAGTGTCAAAAATAAGTGGAATTGGGCGTGGCTGGAGAGATCGGCTGGAGACACTGTGTTGGATATATTCATCAGTAAATTATCAGCACCAGGGAAAGCCTACTGTCAACTATGCGGATTGGATCCTACAGGCTACAGTCAGAGGAAAACCGAAAGCATTGAAGTACACACACTGGCACCGTCCACGCTGGTCACCAATGTTCTATTAGAACCTGAACAGAAGGCGTATCACATGGAAGCTTGCCGATTCCATGTAGACAACACACTTCCACAAGCAGCCACAAGTTCCAGATTGGACTCGTGGTGGGCTACCATATTCTCTACTGGCAAGTTTCCAGCCTTGTCAAAGTTAGTGGCTACAATGAGGAGCTGCTTTCATGGTCCTCAAGTGGAAGGGTGTTTTAATCACACGTATAGCATCATGAATACTGCCACTGCCAGAAAGAATGTTAGTATATTCAACACTATCCAGACAGTGAAATACTCACTCATGGCAAGCAACAGGACTGCTATACAGAACTTCCACAAACAGGTCGCCTCGTTCACAACACGAGGGGTGCACATAAAATGTACTCCATCCATCTTGCCGAGGAAGGAAAGATGAAGGAGAAGAAAACCGAGCTGAACATGTCGAAGACGAAGCCACCAAGTACAAAGCTAAGGAAGCAGTTGAGCTGGCAACGAAGAAAGTAGAATGGCCCATCAACGAGCTGTTTTGACAAAGCTGGCCAAGGAGAAAGCTGCCCGTCAGCCAACTCGGGTTCAGCCCAGAAAATATCATTAACAAGTGAGTTAGTACTATGACAATGTGTGCGTGAGACCGTGTGCTTTTTCTGCTATTGGAAATGTTAAGATTTTCTATTTCATATTGCTTAAAATACACCATATGTCGTCTACAATAAAAAAATATATCTGAGGAGTCCCCCCTCCCCCCGATTAGATAAGACAGTCCTCTCAGGCTGAAATGTGGGCCACAGCAAAATTTCCGTTTTTTTCTCTGAATGTCACTCTCATCCATGATTATTAGAACACTTCACAAACTAACATTATTTAACTTTCTTCAATTAAGTAAATCATAGAGAGTTCATATATATGTGTATTCACTTTTAAAGATCACTTAAACACAGGAACCAGCTGAAGACACATCAGCAAAACTAATTGTTTCTGTTGCTGCACCAATTCTTTGGAATTTTCCCTCTTAAACTGAAAATATTACACAATTCCGCTGTCATTTAAAGGTTTATTTTATAACCTTTCTAACCCACATTAGCTCCCTGGCATATCCATCCATCTGTTGACAACTTAAACGTTGCTTATCGATTTTGAGATTGACCAACATTTTCGCCTTGACGCGCCTGTGACCTTGGTTTTCAAGGATTTATTACTATTTATATCATTGTCTCCATGATAGAGGTAAACTTACGGTTTAACAAGTCTTCATTATCAAAGCTGCCATCTCCCACGTCCTGCCCCATGCCCATGTGACACACCTGAAAATGTGTTAACACATCTGGATGCGTCACCCATGTTTTCATGTTAATAATCTAACTATCATCGAGCTGGCGCATGTATGTATGCATATATATGCATGTGTGTGTGTGTGTGGGGGGTATGTTAATGTTTTCCTCCTAGATGGCTTCCATGGCTTAATTTGACCCATTGGAAGAAAAGAAACATCATTTTGTAAATTACACATTTAAAAAAAATTCTTCTTGAGGTTTAAAAAGAGTGTTTTGAAGGTGAAGCATCATTGTGGGAGCAGAATGGACCGAGTGATGTGGCCTCCCCATGGGGGAGTGATGTGTGACCCCCATCCCACAGAGGATGTGGCCCCCCACTCTCTAGAGGACCCAGGGGAAGATCACAGAGATAGGATATTTGCTGCTATTAGTTGGTCACACCTTGCCAGTGTTTGACATGTCGTCAATGTCAGTGTATATGGTGTAGCTGTCCATGGACATTGCGTCTTCTGTAGTGCATACAGACACTGGTCTACCTAGGCTTGATGGATCCGACCTCTCTGTGTGTCTGTAACATATGTCATTGAATAAACTGTAGCGGCCTAGTCAGTGGACTTGACCTCTTTATTTGATCGCACCCTGACCTAGTTATGTGAACTCATGTGATCGACTACACGCATTATGTTCTGACAGAATAAAGTTGTATTCTTGTCAGTTTGTGTTCACTACATTGGTGACCCTGACTATACCAAGACGGTATTTTGGTATGCAACACGCGTATACACACACGAACTAAACTGTAAGTTCACCAAACGTAGCATTACACGCGTATTGTGTATGTTGAACTGTGCGGCCTGTGACTATTCAACCATTACGCACTCGGCACACCCGTCACTCGCACGTACAACGTAAACAATCAGCATGACCGATACACACGCTGTCGGCCTCAAACTGCCGGTCTTCTGAGCCGATCACCCGCGGGTCTGGTTGCAGCAGGCAGAGGCGCAGTTCGCCTTGCGGAATATCACAGCCGACAACACGAAATACCATTACGTTGTCGCGGCCTTAGATCAGACGACGGCTCTGCGTGTGATAGACGTTTTGGAGGATCCGCCGCAGCATGATAAGTACGGAAATCTGAAGAGAAGGCTTACCAACATATTCGGACTATCAAGGCAACAGCTTGCAGATAGACTACTAGATATAGGCCTACAAAGTCTGGGTGACATGCGACCTTCACAACTAATGGACGATATGCTCGCCCTGCTTGGTTCACACAAACCGTGCATGTTATTCGAGAGCATCTTTCTAAAGTGCATGCCAGAGGACATCCGCCTGCAACTAGCCACGGCTAATTTTGACGATCTACGGACTCTCGCCAAAACTGCTGACGAACTCTGGCAAGTTAGAGACCAACCGGCTGTTGTTTTCTCTTCAGACACCCGTCGACCGAGAAACGCCAGAACAAAACCCGTGACGACACCGAGAGCAAACGAACCCGTGACGCATGATGAAGATGTGTGCTACTACCATCGGCGATACGGCAACGCAGCCAGAAAGTATAACACCCCGTGTGCATTTGCGGGAAACTACCGAGCTTCGGCAGCCGGCCAACTTAACAGCCTACTGTTCCTCGTGGACGGTCACTCTGCAAAATTATTCTTGGTTGACACGGGAGCAGCAGTCAGTGTTTTCCCCGCCTCCCAACAAGACATCGACAGTGGCTCACGTACACCCTCTCTGGTCGTCGCTAACGGATCAAAAATTGCAACTTATGGAACCCGGAAGATGAAAATACGTCTAGAGAACCACGACTACACAGGGCCCTTCATTCTTGCTGATGTAAAAACACTGCTTCTTGGAGCTGATTTCCTGCAGACGCATGGATTGTTGGTTGATCTCCAAAGCCAACGTTTAGTCAACGCAACTTCGTTCACGAGTTCTACTCTCAAGCAATCCAACCAGCCGGCACTGTGTCTGCACCACGTCGCATCGGACGACCCGTACAAGCGGATACTAGATGAGTTCCCTGCTATCACTCGTCCAGAATTTTCCAGTCCTTCTGTTCGTCATGGTGTGGAACATTTCATCCCCACAGCCGGCCTGCCTGTGCACGCTAGAGCTCACAGCTGCCACCAGATAAACTTGCTGTTGCTAAGGAGGAGTTCAAGATGATGGAAGAAATGGGGATCATACGAAGATCAGATAGCTCGTGGGCATCTCCCTTACACATGGTGCCTAAAAACTCCGGTGGTTGGAGGCCCTGCGGTGATTATCGAAGACTCAACGATGTGACAATAGCCGACCGATATCCGGTGCCACACATTCAGGATTTCTCTTCACAACTTGCAGGCGCTACCGTGTTCTCCAAGATCGACCTGGTACGTGGCTACCATCAGATTCCGGTAGCTATAGATGACATTTTGGTGAGCAGTGCATCGGCAGAACAACACAAACACCACCTACGAACAGATTTCCACCGTCTGGCCTCCCATGGTTTAGTGATCAACGTGAGCAAATGCCAATTTGGAACAACTACCATCGACTACCTGGGCCACTGGATCACAAGTCAAGGAGCTGTTCCCTTGCCTGCTAAGGTAGAAGCCATCCGGGTGTTTACACGGCCTACAACTGTCAAAGGACTGCAACAGTTTGCCGGGATGGTGAATTTCTATCATCGTTTCGTCCCTAATGCAGCCCACATCATGCGTCCCATATATGATGCACTGGTAGGCAAGCCCGTGACCTTGGAGTGGTCAAACGACCTAGAGGAAGCATTCACGGCCGCAAAGGAGGCTCTCGCACAGGCCACTATGCTCGTACACCCACATGCTGACAAGCCCATCGCACTCACAGTGGATGCCTCAGGAGCAGCAGTTGGCGCCGTTCTTGAGCAAAACCTTGGCTCCTGGAAACCAGTGGCGTTCTTTAGCCGCAAACTTCGCACTGCTGAACAGAAGTACAGTGCGTTCGATCGTGAACTTCTAGCCGCGTACCTGGCTATTCGACACTTTCGCTACTTCCTGGAAGGGCGCTCCTTCGTCCTTTTCACCGACCACAAACCGTTGACTTTTGCGATTTCCAAAGCCAGCGATCCGTGGTCCCCGAGGCAACAGAGACACTTGGCATACATCTCGGAATTCACCGGCAAGAATAACACCGTAGCAGACACGTTATCCAGAGGTGAAATCTCGGCGATCACCTCACCTCATCCTGGTGTAGACTACAACGCCATGGCAGCAGCCCAGCGAACAGACGAAGGTATCACTTCCGTCCGAACAGCCACCACTGGCCTCATCATCCGTGACATTGCATTAGGCAACAAAGGCGAATTGATGTACTGTGATATCTCCACTGGACGACCCAGACCACTCGTCCCCGACAAATGGCAGCGCACAGTTTTCGATGCAGTCCACGGTCTCTCACACCCGTCAATCCGGACAACGAAGAAGATGGTCGCGGCTGTTTGTATGGCCAGGCCTTCAAAAACAAGTCGGCATCTGGGCAAAAGCGTGTCTCCGTTGTCAAGCATCTAAAGTGCATCGGCATACTACCGCCCCCTTGGACCAGTTTGTGCCAGCGACCCGCCATTTTGATTACATCCACGTGGACATCGTTGGCCCTCTTCCACCGTCACAGAATCATCGCTACCTGCTCACAGTGGTAGACAGATTCACCAGGTGGCCTGAAGCAATTCCACAGGTTAACGCACAGACTACCACGTGCGCAAAGGCTTTTGCATTCCACTGAATCGCCCGCTTTGGTGTTCCGGTAGAACTGACATCAGACAGAGGGTCACAGTTTACTTCAGAATTGTGGGCGGCTTTGTCTCAACTAAACGGCACCCGTCTGCACAGGACAACCGCATACCATCCCCAGTCTAACGGAATTGTGGAACGTTTTCATCGTCATCTCAAGTCCGCTTTGATGGCTCACCTCAATGGTCCCAACTGGATTGACGAAGTGCCATGGGTTCTACTTGGTATCCGCACCGTACCCAAAGAAGACCTGGATTGTTCCTCAGCTGAGATGGTATATGGAGCCCCACTAACCGTTCCGGGTGATTTCCTACCACGTGGTCAGGAAACGCAGGAGGCAGCGCAATTCCTTCCTCGACTCCGCGAGACAGTTCGCAGGCTAGCACCGCGACCTCCCGTCGTCTGTGCCAGCTACACTCGCAAACAGTTCTTACGTGTTTGTCCGCCGTGATAGTCACCGCCCGCCTCTCGCACCACCATATGAGGGACCTTACAAGGTCTTGACGCACAGCGATAAGACGTTCCTGCTCGACTACGGCAATCGACAGGACAGCTTCAGCATCGATTGCTTCAAACCTGCATTCCTTGATCCGGTGAAACCTGTTGAAGCTGCCAAACGAGCTCCTCGTGGTCGTCCAGCTACCAACGTGGAGACGAGATCCGGCCGCCTAGTCAGGTGTCCCCTATAACGGGTGCTGGAGGGGGTTGTGTAGCGGCCTAGTCAGTGGACTTGACCTCTTTCTTTGATCGCACCCTGACCTAGTTATGTGAACTCATGTGATCGACTACACGCATTATGTTCTGACGGAATAAAGTTGTATTCTTGTCAGTTTGTGTTCACTACAAAACTAACAATAATTGAGCTTGTGTGTGTGTATGCTGTGTGTGCATGTGTGTATGTGCGTGCGTGTGTGTTACACATTTGTATATGTGTATGTATGAGTTTGTATATATATATATTCCTCCAAAAGGCAGCTTATTTTCAGCCTTTGGATACCGATTTCGAGTATATACAATTTTGTGCCACGACTGTTAAGTGCCACCTGATGAATGTGTAATTCAAAGTTTCATGTAGAAGGTCGGAGGTTAAATAACAATGGTTTCATGTGTTTACATCAATGTTTTCAGACTCTCTTAGGTGTTGGCATTTTGAAGGTGTGGAGATCTGGTGTAGCATAAATTATATATTTGCACCTAAGACAGAAAAATAGACGAGACGGACTAATGGAAGAAGCGATGAAGGGAAAGACAGAATTAAGAAGGGTGGTGTATGGGGCTACAGGATGAACTAATAGACGTGGATCTATCTGGCGTTTGTGTTGCTACTGTTGCTATGGTTACCTGTTGTGTGGCCGCCTTCTGCGAGCAGCCATGAGTCTCTGTAATGGCACACAGCCGAGACGATCTAGACTTGCCTGATCCACGTTGAGCATCTTCACCGCACTCTCCTGTCAAAGGCAAAGGTAAATTCTTATACAGTGCAGTATCCAGACCTAAAAATCCTGCTCAAAGCGCTTTACACTTTACTCCCTGGTAGACCTGTTCAATCGAACACCATCTCGACTTCTCTGGGAACTCTCAGTCACGCTGCCATTAATGCGCAAAGACTATTCTTACACAAATATCCACCACTGTCTATAGCCAGGTACTCGTTCATATAGCTGAGTGAACTAGAGCAACGTGAACAAACTTGCCCAAGGTTTGAAACGGTAGCACAGGATTTGAACCCGGGTTCTCTCGATTGAGAATGCGGTGCTCTAAACACGTACTGCACCACTACATTCCATGCCAACCGTAATATTCAATTTCAAAGTATACATCTACTGCTACAGAAACAGGCTGTGTTGGTAAAGACACAATCTCTACATTGCACATTCTTTTAGCAATATACACTAAATTATTTTCAAATAGTTTCAAGTATACATCAGAATCTTATTGAACTGAAATTGTTTTTTGTGTGGCATAAATAATACAAAAACAAATTTCGTCTGATAACAATTAGTCCTAATGGCAGGATGCCACTAAAAAAAATATCTACTTGAAGCAACTGGAAACCTTAAATGGCATGTAGTTGTATAAAATACTTTATAGATTATGTATGTAAAGAAATCATACACATATTTAATATGTATATACTTGTATGTACTACCTATGAATATAACATAAGTTACAAGCTATTATCATGGGCATTCTGATGTTGACACTAAATCAAAGTCAACTGACCCTACAAGATTTCGGTTTAAAATCAGGCTTTTCTCAAGATATCCCAGGTTGTGTAGAGACAAAAAACTTAAATTAGTTTACAGTCCGTCGAATATGACATGATGACCTGCTTGTAAATGGCAACTTGTTCCTACCTGGAATGCTCGAGGCAGTTCACAGAGCATGGTGAGGAATTCGTCGTTGTTCATCCGATACATATCACACAGGACATCTAGTGCCACCTGGTGACAATCACAAACAACTCAGTCTCTATCACGATTGTTAAACCCAAAGGCAATGTGACAGTGAGAACATGTCACCAAAAAAGTCACTTGTGTCTACGTTCCTGTCACATGCATCACAAATGTCACTGCATGCTCACTGACACGTCATTGATGTCACTGTATCTGTCATTCATGTCATGTGTCATCATCTGTCGACTATTTCTTCCATGTGTCAGTCCTGTCATGTACATCATCATCTGTCAAATGTTCCTGTCACATGTCACTTGTGTCATGTATGTCATAACCTGTCAACTGTTCCAGTCACGTGTCATGTGTGCATGATCTGTCAACTCTTCCCGTCATGTGTCAATCATGTCAGGTATGTCATCATCTGTTTATATTAATAAATAATTAATTATTGTCGATCTGAACACATCTTAACATATTAATTTATCGACTGATTAGATATTGTGCTTAACATAAGAAAATATTATTTTTGTCATTGCAACAAATTGATATAAAAGCAGTACATGGTCAAATACCTCTGCGAAATGTCTATTAGATATAGGAAATGTCTACACCATTTGACAGATATGCAACATTCTAAGTCTTTACTACCCGAGTCAAGGAGAAGAATTGTTATTAGAATGTTTACAAGCACACCGATCTCAACTGTGCCATGCACTCAGTTCAATCGTTGGAACTGATCGCGTGATGCAATCGGAATCGGGAAGGGAGTAGGGATCAGGGCAGTTGCAAACACTATATCTACCGACGCTGACCTTCCTAATCTCGACGCTGCCTGGTTCGCTGATCCAGCGAATGATGCGTGACGTTGCGAGGCGCATGTCGGAAGAGTTGGTGAACTCCGGACCTGTCAAGAACTGGATCACTTCGTTGAAGTACCGCAGCACTATGATGATCAACTACAGGCAACACATGTATTTGTAAGACATTTGATACCTTAAATGTAAAATTTATAATGTTTAGCGGTGTTTATACCCAAGCTGAGCATTCGAAACAATAAAACGAAAGAAATAATATATATATATATACACAGTAGAATCTTGCTTTATGATCACCTCAGTAATACAGCCAACTTGCAATTAAGGTCACCATGGGATAGTCCCAAATTATTTTTGTAACAGTAAAGTATAGGAAATTAGACCCGCTAATAAGGTCACCTCGCTACTCAGGTCACTTTTTTCCAGTCTCGAGAATGGCCTTAATAGAGAGGTTCCACTGTATATATATATACATACGATATACATATATATATATATGTATATTGTTTGTATATATATATATATTATATGTACATATATTCGAGCATAGTTACCTTGAAGTTGTGCATTTCTAGCTCGACAATAAACCGCAGCAGTACCTTGAATTGATCTTCATATGCAAAGTGTGACCTGAATCAGAGAACATCTAACACTGACACATGAACTGGACTTCACCGAGTCATACAAACAAAATACAGTGAACATCAAACAGAAACA
>CM034533.1:17059165-17272357 GCA_020002185.1 Paraescarpia echinospica | reverse complement strand
TGCAGGTTCCTGTGTGGACCCACCTAACAGTGTTAAGCATCTTCTCTATGCGAGACTTGAGTGGACTCAACATGATGTCAGTGCAGAGCTTGGTGAGGAGGCGAGTGAGGCACATGTACAGCCACCCGCCCAGGTCGTGGTAGTGCTTCTCCACCAGCGTCGTCAGAGTGTCAACAAACAGCGAGTACACCTGGCACAGTGTCAATACATCATGTCAACAGTGTCAACATGTCATGTCAACACGTCATGTCAAAAGTGTCGACATATCATGTCAAAAGTGTGGACCGGTCATGTCAACAGTATCAACACGTCATGTCAACAGTGTCATGACAAATATGTTGACACATCATGTTAATAGTGTGAACATGTCATGTCAAGTGTCAATGCTGTTATGTCAACAAGAGAATCAACATGTCATGTCAAATGTAATGACACATCATGTCAACATGCAGTGTTGACACATCTCATTTCATTACTCTTTTGTCAACAGTATCAACGCATCTTGTGTCAATACATATTGTGTGAATTAACACATTTCGTGTCAACACATCTTTTGTTGACACATCTTGTGTCAACACATCTTATGTCAGAACATCTCTTGTCAGCAATTCTTGCATCAATACAACTTGTGTCAACACATGTCATATCAAAACATCTCATGTCAACAGTGTTGACAATTCTGGTGTCAACAGTGTTAACACATCTCATGTGAACACATCTTATGTCAGCATATCTCATGCAAAAACATCTTGTGTAAACACATATCATGTTAACACACGTGTCAACACATCTCATGCCAAATTATACTGTATCAACTCATCTCATGCCAACACATCTTGTGTCAACACATCTCATGGCAACAATGACTATGCATCTAAAAAATCTAGTGTCTGAACTGGTTCAGTGGAGATCTCCAAGAAAAGAAAGGCATATGTATGTGAGCTTCAATATCCCCACCGCCCCGGATGAATTTTGAAAAAATCTAAATCTTTAAACCACCCCCAATAGGCCCGCTAGATTGCACACAAAATGTCCACCCCACACATGCAAAACCAACAGAGATAAGTGCCATTTTAAAATTGTGACCCCTCAGGATCCCCACCCCCGGTTGAATTTTGAAAAAAATATAAATCTACAAACCATCCCTATGGGTCTGCTCAAACAAACACAAACATCAGCCCCATACATGTAAAACTAACAGAGATATGGGTCCACAAACAAACAGATAGACAGAGAGATAACTGTATTGTTTTATAATATACGTCTTAACACAAAATTTATGATATCTTGTTGTAGGTGTCGCCAGTGGTACTCACACGTTCGTTGGGGTCGTGGAACATGAGTGTAAACACTTCTGTCATCTTGGACAGCTCCAGTTGACTGCAACAGACACAGTTTGGTGGGTAGATTCTACCAACACATCATTGGGGGAGAGCTAGGCGTTTTATTATTACAGTTCATGATACCTCATTTGTTGAAATATTTTCAGAAGTCATTGATCTATTGTTAAACTGAAGCAAACTGTAAAAAGCAGCGTTTTGAGAAAAAGTTCATTTTGACTCATATGTTTTAATCAATTGGCTCGTAAATGCAAGTATATTAGTAGTTTTGGATTGTTTGTTGAGGATAATAAACTGGACATCGAAAGATGAGATAAGGTACGCTTTCTGTCGAAATCATAAAATTGATGGAACACGACTTAGGTATGTTAGGCTCGTGTTCAGAATAGGCCTAGATGCGATTTAATACACGGTTCGCTGTGGCGGGTGACTTATGTATCTATTCTAGTGTCAAGGACATGATATTAATAAATGAGTAACAGACAAGAGTGGTATAAACAGGGAGCCAGTGCAGCCTGGAAATGACCAGGACTGTCTCACCACGATAATTAGCACATAAGGAAAATTCAACATTAAACAGAAGAATCAACTGGCACTGTTAAATTTATGGAGCATTTTCAAAATGCTAAAAGCCGCAACTGTACTAAGTGGGGACACTATTTCCATGACACACCAGCGAAAATGTGCCAGTGAGGCATTGTGGTGTTTTAAGTAAGTACAAGATCACTGTTTGTTAATTTTCTTAAGAAAATTAGTTTTCAATATACAAGACAATACTTAACTTTTAATCAGTGAAATCAATTTTAAAGGGCAAAATTAAACAAATTTGTGAAACGGTGGCCAGATATTTAAGACAGCAGCACTGACTTAAAGACACGGTTGTTGCTGAGTTGGTTCTTGAGAATAATGAGTCCCTCCTGACGGTCAGTCCAAGACGAACTACTCAGCAGAGACATCAACTGCATCATATCCTGCCAAGACACAACACTGTTTTATAGTAAAGATAAGTTCTTACGTAACAAAATGACAGTGTATCCCGGGCTCAATGATACACCAACCTATCAATGCATCATGTTAGTCAATGTGATGACAGTGTAATATCAATAGTACATTTTTGTCGATAGTTATTGTTGATATCATATTGACATATCAATAGTAATGAAAGTTGGGAAGCAGATTATCCGGACTACTTGTGCACACAAAACACTGGCATGCTTTTTCAATTTCATTTTGTAATTTTATTTACCGTATTATCCCCAATAGACGCACACTGTGCGAGTGCAAGGCCTTGGGTGCGCGTCTACTGATTTATCATAAGACATACGTAGCACAAGCTGCTAGCGGTGGACAAATGCACAAATTGCATACACGTCACGCATGTGCGACTCTAAGATAGGCAATACGTAGCAGACAGAACCAGCACATCTACCAAAACACGTGTTCGGTCGACAGAACATGGCACTCGACGCGCCACTCGCGACAAACAGCTACTGACAGCAACACTTGCAGTTTTATAACTCCGGAGTTTGGACAAACGCCAGATAGATACATTGAGCAGTGCTAAACTGACAACCATCACGCTAGCCATAAGACACCACTGGGCGTTGCAGGATAACTTCCGTATGTATTGAATCGGCGCTGAAATAATCCAAACTGCGTGCTTTGCTGGCGATGCAACAGAACAATTAAGGATCAAGGCCAACTGCGAGTACGAATTGGGAGCGATTCTCGAAGACGTCAAGTCAGACATCGGAGTGCGCTTCGTTGTTTTGACCCTTCCTCGTGGCAACAGGCGGATACGCAATTGTGAATGTCACGATACTTCAATTGTGAATGTCACGTTACTTCAATTGTGAATGTCACGTTACTTCAATTGTGAATGTCACGTTACTTCAACCCTTCATCTGTTGTTTTAGGAAGGTTTACATGATTATGACAACATGCTCGACTTCGTGAATAAAACGAAAGTCGCTCAAATTATAAATGTAGTGCCACCTTTCCACAAGGTGTGCCAGCAGCAGTGTTATTATACTGTATTTTGCATTTTCGAAGTACATATCCATTAACGAAAATCAGTATTTGTGGGTGGTTTCACTTCTGTAAAGGGGGTGCACATCTATCAAACAGTGTACGTCTATAGGGGATAATACGGTATTTACCGACATAGCGCCGATACACGTCTACCACAGCAGCTTCCTTCTGGGATTCACCAGTTTGGGAATCAAGCGCCTCCACGGCCACACAACTTCCTGTATGGTTTGGGGTTGCTTTCCCTGGGCATTCGCTAGTCCATAAAGCTATCACGATATTATCGCAATAGTTATGAAACTATCGCAATAGTATTGCAATAGAAAAAACCATCCTCAAAACTCCTCCCCTACTGCCTAATATATACGATCTGATGAACAATTACACACACAAACGACCGTCACAAAATAAACAGAAATCTGTACAAATGCACTAACAAAATACGATATTGTATTTGTTGTATGTCTTATTTGTAAGCAATTGTGCATAACATGTGCCTATGTATTAAGTTAAAGATGTCAGTGTATGTATGTCTGCCTGTGTGTGTATAGGTACAAGTATCCCACTATACAGGAACTAGCCGGGCAGCAGCGTATTTCCTAACATTTTCAATTCAAGTGCATACCAAAACAGTGCCACCCAGTGACTACTATTAGAACCACAAAAACAATGGCATCACATTAAACTTCTTTGGGTGTTTGTATGCAAATATTTCACAATATTTCAAGTTTTTGATATAATAGTTCCAACATGCTAGCATTAGTGATGTTTGGCTGTCACGATGATATGATTGTGTTTATTTCACTCTGCATTTGAATAAATTGCTTTTTGTAAAAATGGTATAATTCATTTACGATAACCAACAATGTTACAAGGGTCATTCCAATTTGGGTGTTTCTGTCAACGTTACATTGTAGATAGCTATGCATATAAGCAGGGCGGATCCAGAAGTCAAGTCTAGGGAGGGGCACAACAACCTCCACTGACAACCGAATCAAATGGTGTAGTAGAAATTTTTTTGCTACCGTTCCACCGTAATTTCATAATTTCAGCTGCTGTCTTAGCTGGACTGGTGATATCAGAAGACGGGGCTGTTGAAAATTTTTTTGTTCCCATAACTACACAATATTATAACTTGAACTGGGGCACACTTAAAATGCTCTAGGAGGGTATGGTCGCATGGACCCATTATAAAATGCTCTAGGAGGGTATGGTCGCATGGACCCATTATAAAATGCTCTAGGAGGGTATGGTCGCATGGACCCATTATAAAATGCTCTAGGAGGGTATGGTCGCATGGACCCATTATAAAATGCTCTAGGAGGGTATGGTCGCATGGACCCATTATAAAATGCTCTAGGAGGGTATGGTCGCATGGACCCATTATAAATGCTCTAGGAGGGTATGGTCGCATGGACCCATTATAAAACGCATGGACCCATTATAAAATGCTCTAGGAGGGTATGGTCGCATGGACCCATTATAAAATGCTCTAGGAGGGTATGGTCGCATGGACCCATTATAAAATGCTCTAGGAGGGTATGGTCGCATGGACCCATTATAAAATGCTCTAGGAGGGTATGGTCGCATGGACCCATTATAAAATGCTCTAGGAGGGTATGGTCGCATGGACCCATTATAAAATGCTCTAGGAGGGTATGGTCGCATGGACCCATTATGAAATGCTCTAGGAGGGTATGGTCGCATGGACCCATTATAAAAGTTCTGCGGGCATGCCAAAAACACCCTGGATCGCCGTATGAGCAGTATAGGTGAACATTACCCGACGCAGTGTTTCATGGTAGACGTATAGCGACTTCTTCATGCATCCTACACTAACTCTGTCCATCTCCATGTGCTGTAACAACAACATGTAGAAAACATTAGCAACACTAATAATAAACTTTATTTAGACACCATCAAATCCGGGACTAAGGCCCCATTCACAGGTGTTTACAAAATCAGTATATCTATGACATAAAACTGCGTATAAGAGAGACAAATCAACTACGGATTGAAAAGAGAAGTTAACATGCAAAATCGTACTTTATAAAAATAAACCAATGTACAATAAAATTACGAGTAAATGTAATAAAGTAAACAATTAGCAAATGTGTTGAAAAGCGAAACATACCGGATAAAAAACAACTACGAATACACGGCTCAATTGTATTAAATAAGTTGATTATATATTAACAAATATGATGCTAAGATAAATAAAACAAAAATTTTATTAAAACTGTATGCATGAATAATACAAATGTCAAATGAGATCTGACTATATTAATTTAAGAACAGAAACAAATATCACTAACTATTTGGAGTGTGGCAATATATTAAACTATCGATGCATTGCTTACGTACTCTAATTAATAAATTGAATTATCAATAGTTATCATTGATAGTACAGTGAACCATCAACAGTAATGATAATTAGTAGGCAGCTCAGCGGCTACTTATGCCACTCAACATTTTTTCGCAAACATGTTGTTTTCAATTTCCTTTATGATTTTAATTATTTACAGACTAAGCATTAATAAAGATAGACAACAACAGCATCATGAATTCAGACACAGACAGACAGACTGACAGACAGACAGACAGACAGACAGACATAATTGTTTATTTATGATACAATTATACAATATGGTTTAATAATAATAATAATGTACATTATGGTATTACAACATAAAATTTAAAATGGGTGTCATATTAAAATGTACAACTTGGATGTGGAGACTCCTATTAAGACTAAAAAAGTTTCACCATTTTGGGAATTGACTGCATTCAAGCCAAGAGATGCAGCCACCCATGAATTACGGTTTTGGTCAGCTTAACCTGGTATTTGCTATTCCATGGTACTATTATGATACTATCGCAATGGCAATACTGATACTATCGCAATGGCGATAGCACTGCAATAGCAATACTACTTTAAGAGTAAAATGATCCTCAATAATCACCCCAGTTAAAACTTCTAATTAGTTAATATGCATGTCACAAACCTAAGAGAACACTTTAGTTACTTCTGATGACAATTATTGTGTGCAAAAATGCTAGAGAAGATGCAAGAAACGGTGCAGACTGATGATACAGGACACACAAAGTGAGAGAATTTACAGGTGTCTCATACTTGCCTCATTCCTTTGTAGGGTGTGGCAAGAACGGGCGTGGAGGCTGTGGGTGGGGCTTTGGGGGGTGCGGGTGGGGCTGAAGGTAGGGCTGCAGGTGTATAAGTCATCCATATCAGCACACTTGTCGTCATATTTAGTCTTGTGCATTGGGGTTGGCTCGTGGGTCTGCAACATGCATATCTCTCCAGTCACTACGTTTAGGCAATCTCTCCATCATTTCATCAGCAATTGCTGGTAATTCACCCTGACTACTAGACACGCATATGCCCTTCCATTTTAAGGACCTTAAACTGGAAAGGACAAAGTAACATTTCCATCTAGAGCTTTCAGTTCTTGCATACTCCTACACCACCACTAACACCACTCTTACACCACCGCTGATTCCACTCTTACACCACCACTGACACCACTCTTACACCACCGCTGATACCGCTCTTACACCACCACTGACACCACTCTTACACCACCACTGATTCCACTCTTACATCACCACTGTCACCACTCTTACACCACCACTGATACCACTCTTACACCACCACTGACACCACTCTTACAACACCGTTGACACCACTCTTACACCACCGCTGATTCCACTCTTACACCACCGCTGACACCACTCCTACACCACCACTGATACCAATCTTACACCACCGCTGATTCCACTCTTACACCACCACTGACACCACCGCTGACACCACTCCTACACCACCACTGATACCACTCTTACACCACCGCTGAGTCCACTCTTACACCACCACTGACACCACTCTTACACCACCACTGACACCACTCTTACAACACCGTTGATTCCACTCTTACACCACCACTGACACCACTCTTACACCACCACTAATACCACTCTTACACCACCACTGACACCACTCTTACACCACCGCTGATACCACTCTTACACCACCGCTGATACCACTCTTACACCACCGCTGATACCACTCTTACACCACCACTGACACCACTCTTACACCACCGCTGATACCACTCTTACACCACCACTAATACCACTCTTACACCACCACTAATACCACTCTTACACCACCACTGACACCACTCTTACACCACCGCTGATACCACTCTTACACCACCACTGACACCACTCTTACACCACCGCTGATACCACTCTTACACCACCGCTGACACCACTCTTACACCACCACTAATACCACTCTTACACCACCACTAATACCACTCTTACACCACCACTGACACCACTCTTACACCACCGCTGATACCACTCTTACACCACCACTGACACCACTCTTACACCACCGCTGATACCACTCTTACACCACCACTGATACCACTCTTACACCACCATTGACACCACTCTTACACCACCGCTGATACCACTCTTACACCACCACTGACACCACTCTTACACCATCACTGACACCACTCTTACACCACTGCTGATATCACTCTTACACCACCGCTAATACCACTCTTACACCACCACTGACACCACTCTTACACCACTGCTGATACCACTCTTACACCACCACTGACACTACTCTTACACCACCACTGACACCACTCTTACACCACCACTGACACCACTCTTACACCACCGCTGATACCACTCTTACACCACCGCTGACACCACTCTTACACCATCACAGATACCACTCTTACACCACCACTAATACCACTCTTACACCACCGCTGACTGATACCACTCTTACACCACCACTGATACCACTCTTACACCAACCACTGACTGACACCACTCTTACACCACCACTTATACCACTGTTGCACCACCACTGATACCGCTATTACACCACCACTGACACAATTCCTACACCACCACTGATACCGCTATTATACCACCACTGACACCACTCTTATACCAACACTTGCACCACTCTTACACCACCACTGAAACCACTCTTACACCACCACTGACACCACTCTTACACTGCCACTGATAGCACTCTTACACCGCCACTGACACCACTCTTACACCACCACTGATACCACTCTTACATCACCACTGACACTACTCTTACATCATCACTGACACCACTCTTACACCACTGACACCACCACTGATACCACTCTTACACCACTCTTACGCCACCACTGATACCACACTTACACCACTGACACCACTCTTACAACACCACTGATATCACACTTACACCACTGACATCACTCTTACAACACCACTGATATCACACTTACACCACTGACATCACTCTTGCACCACCACTGACACCACTCTTGCACCACCACTGACACTCGTACTTACCTCATTCCTCTGCAAAGTGTAGCAGGCATGGGGGCTATTGGGGCTGGGGCTACGGGGTCGGGTGGGGCTGGGGGTGAGGCTACGGGGTGTGTGACTGGGGGTGGGGCTACGTGGGGTGTGAGTGGTGAAGGTACGGGGTGTGTGGGTGGGGGTGGAGGTGTATATGTCGTCCATATCAGCGCACTTGTCTTCTAACTTAGTCTTGTATGTGGGGTTTCGGTCATGGGTCTGCAACAAGACGTTTATATACTTACTCACTTATCTTACAAAGCAGCCACCTACTATACCACTCCAGGGCGAACAACAGCCAAGCAGGAGTAGGCTTTCTCATAAACAAGAAATGGAAAGACAATATAGTGAGGGTTAACAGCATCAGCCCCAGAGTAGCAGAACTTATTCTATGCATAGCAAAGCTCTACAAGCTGAAGATAGTACAATAGATATGCACCAACAACATCATACTCAGAAGAAGACACAAACAACTTCTACAATGACATGGATGAGACCTTAGAAAAGCCAACCCACTACGCGATAGTGATGGGAGACTTTAATGCGCAAGTAGGGAAACGAACAAACATTTCGAAAACGGCAACAGGCAAATTTAGCCTAAGTGTAAGAAACGAAAGAGGCGACACCTCGGTAGAAAGGGCAACACCTTGGTAGAAAGGGCAACACCAAGAAAGTACAAAATCATGAATACCATGTTCCAGAAGAAAGCAGGGAGGAGATGGACATGGAAAAGACCAAATGTAGAAACGATGAACGAATTTGACTACATCCTGACTAACAGGCCAGACATGGTCACACTCACAGACGTAACTGTCTTCAACCACGTCAACATCGGAAGTGACCACAGGATGGTAATGAGCAACATCAAACTGGATGTCAAGGCTGAAAGGAAGTTGATAAACAAGAGACCACCAAGTGTAGATACCACACAAATAGGAACAAAAAAGACCGAATTCCAACTCGAACTGCGAAATCGATTCGAGACATTACAGGAACTAGACGACATCGACACCATGAGCGAAAACATCACTGAGATGATCCAACTAAGTGCAACAAGTGTAGCCAAAGCAATCAACAGGCATGTAGTGACGAGAATATCATCACCGACACGAGCACTAATGAAGAAACGACGAGAAGTGGGGGATAACAGCGACCGTAAAAAACCAAATAGAGTATGCAGAAATATGCAAGACCATAAAAAAGAAAGCGAAAGAGGACATCAGAAAGTACAAACAAGAGATCATATGAGAAACGATTATGGCATCAAAGAGCCTGAAGAAAGCCAGAAGAACACAGGCACTAGGCCGAGACAGACAGATTACACTTCTAGACAAGCAGGGTAGAGAAATACAAGACCAAGATACGACCATTGAACAAATAGAGCAATTCCACACCGAGCTATACGACAGTGAACAGAGAACCATATTTCACACCGACCCGAAAGAGGTACCAGAGATAACACATGGGAAGTGGAAGCAGCGCTAAGAGATATGAAGAATGGGAAGACATCAGGCAACGACCATGTAAACATTGAAACATTAAAAGCAGGAGAAGATATACCATTTCGAAGACACTGGCTAAGCTGTATACTAAATGCTTATCAGAAAGACGAATACCCACCGCATGCAAGAACGCAAAGATGGTGATAATCTTCAAGAAGGGAAATAAGAAAGACTCAAAGAATTACAGACCGATATGCCAAACATCTACAAATTATTCACAAAGATACTAATGAATAGGCTAGAGAAGACGCTCGACGAAAACCAACCACGAGGCTTGAGGATAGACGGAGAATATCTCAGTCATCTTTGCTTTGCCGACGACATATTCATATGCGCTACTACACCGCAGGAACTACAACAAATGTTGCAGGAGCTAACTGATGAAAGTAAAAAACAAGGTCTGAAGATAAACATCTCAAAAACAAAAGTGAGAACGTTGAAAGCTATGTCTATCTATGACAGTGATACAGTGTCAGAGACAAAAACCAAGACAAGGAGATTCAAAGAAGAATCACCACCGGCTGGCCAGCATTCGCCAAACCTCGACATCTTCACCATCCAGGCAATGTACAAGCCAGCAGTCGCACAAACAAAGATGGAAAGAAGTATGTTAAAAAAGAAGAGAAAAACAAACATCTGGGTAAGACAGAAGACAAAGGTCATAGACGTGATAGAACAAATTAGAAGGCAGAAATGGACCTTGGCAATGCACATCAGCAGACTACCAGATAACAAATGGACATCGCGTATCACAACCTGGAGATCTAACGAAGATAAATGATCTAGATGAAGACCGGCGAGACCGTGGAGAGATGAACTAGAAGAGTACTGGAAGAACACCATCTAGCAGAGGATAGCGCAAGACAGGCTGATTTGAAAATGACATACCAACCACGGGACACGACGGCTGCACAATGATGATGATTATTAGTCCTTTTTCCTTATACGCTATATTTCACGTATATATTTCCAGTTACAGTTTAGACTTCTGTGACATTTGACATTTTTGGTGTAAAATCTAATGTAAGGGCTGTTTATTTTTCCAACATTGTACAACATGTTTTGTAAACTATAATTAGACAGTATATACCCATACATGAAAACATATAACACAAATGTTAATGTCTCTGTGATATATTTACTAATGTAATCGCAGTAAGAAATCGTGTTACATTTTTTGCAGATTAATAATAGTGCATTTGCATTTTTACATTTTGAATGTAATATTGTTTATACTAATTGAAAATTAAATTAAATTGTATGGTGCAGAAGACTCCTATCAAGATTACAATTTGTTTTGTCTTTGATTTAAGTTGTAACTGACCTAATCATCAACTAATTAGTTGCATAGCAACATGCCCATCAAGCCATCAAAAATGGATGCCAAACATGTGGAGCGTTCTGATATTTTGTTACATATTTTATTGAAATTATGACACCAGACATTTTTCTTTATGATAAAAACACAAGGACAGTTTTGAAGTGACAGTTGTTTGTTTGGTCTACCAGACGTCATATCACAACAGTAACACGACAAGAGGCCCACATTATGGGTATGAACAATAATATACGGAAATTAAACAATGATCCACGAATCACGTGGTACAATGATTATATAAATATATCAGTATTGTAGCTAATAAGGTTTTATATAATATCCAGAGAGGTGGGGCCATTCCGCCACCAGGTCACCTAGACATGTGACCGCCCCACCAACAACTGTATTTGTGAAACACCTTGATATTTATTGATTTTCTGAGAGCTCGCCCGAGACAAGTTTACCCAACCGTGGCTAAGGTAGACATATACATTATATACACAGTGGTTAGGTCCAATCAGGGTAGTGCAGAAAGACCGCGTAACTTGTGCACAGGACAATTGCAGCGCACAAGGATCTAGGTTCTCAAGTGAGCAGACATATCTACACAAGTTTTTTGTTTCCCATATTCGAGTTTCCTATAATGAAATTGCATTCTGCCTCCCTCCCCACCTACCGTATTTTAGGATGTTAGGAATAAAATTTCACCTCTCTGGATATTATCTAAAACTTTATTAGTTACAATACTGATATAATCATTGTACCATGTGATTTGTGGATCATTGTTTAATTTCCGTATGTTATTGTTCATACCCATAATGTGGGCCTCTTGTCGTGTGATGTTTAGGTAAACGATGCAATGTATGAAGACCTCTATTGGCCCACATTTGTTGTAAATATTGCATGTTTTCACGTTTCAAATGTTGGAAATAAATCCTGGCCTCTTTCATTCTACCTGGTGTTGTATTGGTGCCTTGCGTAAATACTATTACTATTAACAACATTGTTTGCAAGGTACAGCGTAACAGATGTCATGCACATCATTCTGGTTGTGACATAGGCAAGCTACAACGTACTGGATCCATCAACAATGTCTGCATTCAATAAATTATTATTTTTGAAATCCACTGTATCTTAAGTATCTAGAGCACCGTGGTGCAGTGTCTAGAACATCGGACTCTCAATCGAGAGAACCCGGGTTCGGATCCTGTGCTGCCGTTTTGAATCTTGGGCAAGTTCATTCACTCCACATAGTTCCAGTTCAATCACCTAAATGATTGAGTACCTGGCTACAGGACAGTGGTAAATACTTATTTCAAAATAGTCTTCGCGCATTAATTGCAGTGTGACTGAATGTTTCCCAGAGAAGTTGACATGGTGTTCGATTGAACAGGTCTACCAGGGTGTAAAGTGCTTCGAGCAGTCAAAAGGACTGGATACAGCGTTGTATATATAACTTCTCGTTTTACTTTATTGAATCATTCACAAAGGTTGATGGGAGATGACGCGGCTTACCTCTGGCCATGTGAGTGAGTTGTCACTGTGACACACCTGGACTACCATTGACATGTCGTCAGTGTCGTTGCATGCTGTTGTAGACTTGTCTGGAGCAACAGAACAACCAACAGGTCACAGCCTGATGAGTCACAACCCCAAAGTCACAACCCAATGAGTAACAACACCACAGGTCACAGCCTGATGAGTCACAACCCCAAAGTCACAACCCAATGAGTAACAACACCACAGGTCACAGCCTGATGAGTCACAACCCCAAAGTCACAACCCAATGAGTAACAACACCACAGGTCACAGTCTGATGAGTCACAACCCCAAAGTCACAACCCAATGAGTAACAACACCACAGGTCACAGCCTGATGAGTCACAACCCAATGAGTAACAACACCACAGGTCACAGCCTGATGAGTCACAACCACAAAGTTACAACCCAATGAGTAACAACACCACAGGTCACAGCCTGATGAGGCACAACACCACAGTTACAACCCAATGAGTAACAACACCACAGGTCACAGCCTGATGAGTCACAACACCACAGTTACAACCCAATGAGTAACAACACCACAGGTCACAGCCTGATGAGTCACAACCCCAAAGTTACAACCCAATGAGTAACAACACCACAGGTCACAGCCTGATGAGGCACAACACCACAGTTACAACCCAATGAGTAACAACACCACAGGTCACAGCCTGATGAGTCACAACCCCAAAGTCACAACCCAATGAGTAACAACACCACAGGTCATAGCCTGATGAGGCACAACACCACAGTTACAACCCAATGAGTAACAACACCACAGGTCACAGCCTGATGAGTCACAACCCCAAAGTTACAACCCAATGAGTAACAACACCACAGGTCACAGCCTGATGAGGCACAACACCACAGTTACAACCCAATGAGTAACAACACCACAGGTCACAGCCTGATGAGTCACAACCCCAAAGTTACAACCCAATGAGTAACAACACCACAGGTCACAGCCTGATGAGTCACAACCCCAAAGTCACAACCCAATGAGTAACAACACCACAGGTCACAGCCTGATGAGTCACAACCCCAAAGTTACAACCCAATGAGGCACAACACCACAGGTCACAGCCCGATGAGGCACAACACCACAGTTGCAACCCAATGAGTCACAACACCACAGGTCACAACCCAATGAGGCACAACACCATAGGCCACAACCCAATGAGCACAACACCACAGTCACAACCCAATGAGTCACAACACAACAGGTCACAACCCAATGAGGCGCAACACCACAGGTCACAACCCAATGAGGCACAACCACACAGGTCACAACCCAATGAGGCACAACACCACAGATCACAACCCAATGAGTCACAACACCATAGGTCACAACCAAATGAGGCACAACACCACAGGTCACAACCCAATGAGGCACAACACCATAGGCCACAACCCAATGAGCACAACACCACAGTCACAACCCAATGAGTCACAACACAGCAGGTCACAACCCAATGAGGCGCAACACAACAGGTCACAACCCAATGAGGCACAACCACACAGGTCACAACCCAATGAGGCACAACACCACAGTCACAACCCAATGAGTCACAACACAACAGGTCACAACCCAATGAGGCACAACACCACAGGTCACAACCCAATGAGGCACAACCACACAGGTCACAACCCAATGAGGCACAACACCACAGATCACAACCCAATGAGTCACAACACCATAGGTCACAACCGAATGAGGCACAACACCACAGGTCACAACCCAATGAGTCAAAACACCACAGGTCACAATCCAATGAGGCACAACACCACAGGTCACAACACAATGAGGCACAACACCACAGGTCACAACCCAATGAGGCACAACACCACAGGTCACAACCCAAAGAGTCAAAACACCACAGGTCACAACCCAATGAGTCACAACACCAGTCACAACCTAATGAGGCACAACACCACAGGTCACAACCCAATGAGCTCAACACCACAGTCACAACCCAATGAGTCACAACACCACAGGTCACAACCCAATGAGGCACAACACCACAGGTCACAACCCAATGAGGAACAACCCCCACAGGTCACAAAGCAATGAGGAACAATACCACAGGTCACAGCCCAATGAGTCACAACCCAATGAGGCACAACACCATAGTCACAACCCAATGAGTCACGACACCACAAGTCACAACCCAATGAGGCACAACACCACAGGTCACAACCCAGAGGCACAACCCCACAGGTCACAAATCAATGAGTCACAATACTACGGGACACTGGATTTGATGGGTACTTCTCTTGAAGTTTCACCATCTAGCACAACTTTCATGGATCTGTCAGTGAGGAAGTTTTCTAGCCACTTGAGCGTGGTTCCAGTTATACCAAAGTGGCATAATTTATGGAGGAGTTTTGTGTGGGGGACTGTGTCAAAAGCTTTGCTAAAATCTAATATTGCTATGTCTACTTGAGTTCCAGAGTTGAAAGAAGAGAATAGGTCATGCGTGGTGGTTAGGAGTTAGGTTTTTTATTTTTTAAATAATTGTTTGGTAAAATACAAAAAACACCTTTTTTTGCAAACAAATATGTCTATATGTTTCAAATTATTCATGATTTTACAAAAGTGTCTGATCATTGCTGAATGCAACACTGGAAACATTATTTATATAGCATAATTACTCCAAGAGATATCCTGTTTCCAAATGCAGAAATTTGAATAAAAATGTTTTTGAGAAAATGGCAGTCAAAGATTACATAATTAATTTGATTACATGATATCGACATGCTTGATCCATCCTTGATGACGAAAACTCACTTAGAGGTACGTAATTGTCATAGAAGTTAACTTTATTGATAGTATATTGAAGGTATAATAATCTGGCAGAAAACCATTTGAAGTATTTTTTGTCAAAAAACACCATTTCGCCTGGGGTGTCTGGCCTTAAAGCAAAAACAATGGGTAAACACAAACATATTTTATGTATTCTGAAATGAGAAAATAAGTTTTAATATAAGCTATTTGTTCGTAAACACAGTTTTTTTTGTGCATCATACTATTTTTTCTCACACAATGTGATGGAGAACCTGTCAATAATATTTAGTTGTATAACAGTGAGTTGTTCAGACCAGTAGTTTCGTTTGGCGTGCCAGTAAATTTTCAAATCTACTGTGGATACAAAAACTGATTATGAAAGTAAGGTCTCTACTCGCCTTTTTCTTTGATATCTTCCTCTTGTACTGGACTCAGTCTGGGGCGCTCGCCAGTGGCACTGCGTGTACGCTGCCTGAGTGTCTGCGCTGTGGCAAACAGGGCATGTATAGTAGCAGACATTAACCAGCACACACACATGCATGCACACATGCACATATGCACGCACACACCAGTGTTTGCATTCTGGCAAACAGGACATGTATGATAGCAGACATTAACCAGCATGCACGCACACATGCATGCACACACCAGCGTTAACATTGTGGCAAACAGGACATGTATAGTAGCAGACATTAACCAGCACACACACATGCACGCACACACATGTGAACGCAAGCATGCACACACCAGCGTTTGCATTCTGGCAAACAGCACATGTATAGTAGCAAACATTAATCAGCACGCACGCATGCATGCATGCACACACGCACGCACACACCGGCGTTTGCATTGTGGCAAACAAGACATGTATGGTAGCAGACATTAACCAGCACGCACGCATGCATGCCCCACAGTGTTTGTGTTGTGGAAAACAGGGAATGTATAGTAGCAGACATGAACGAGCATGCACGCACACATGTCGCATGCATGCACACGCTACAGTAATGTTTACCCTACAATGTGATCACTGTTTTATTCACATGCTTCGTCCAATATTTGCCAAACAGCTGCCTCATAGCTATTTCAGGTTCTCACATATTTTTCATTTATCACAATAGATTTGTGATATAAAATTAATGTCCTATGTCACCGTAGGATTTCAGTCTTCAGACGTCACCTGGGCAAATATCAGGAAATTTACAGACTTGTCAGTTTTATGTTAATCATTTAAGTCTTACATGTCACTTGTCAGTCTTACAAGTCTACAAGTCACTTATCAGTCTTACAAGTCACTTGTCAGTCTCACAAGTTACTTATCAGTCTTACAAGTTGCTTGTCAGTCTTAATGTCAATTGTCAGTCTTCTGTGTTCCGTGTCAGGCAGTCTTACAAGCCATTTGTCAGTCTTACATATCACATGTCAATGTTTTGTGTCGCTTGTCAATCATACATAATACTTGTCAGTCTTATATGTCACCTGCCAGTCTAATGTGCCATTTGCTTATAAGTCTCAAGGCCCAAGTATATGAAATGTTGAAACTCACCCACAGGAATAGATGATCTAGGACGCGAACGGAAGGTATGATCCACTGCTGATGGATTAGCTGTCAACAGAATGCAGGTCTCCAGTTATGTGTCTCTTACATAGATTCACAAGAATGAATAATAGACCATCTAACTCAGGCATTGATTTTTATGGGAAATTGGTGGGACTCCTGCTGACTCCTACTCTGCTCATATTTGGGAGTCAGCAGAAAATATTGGGAGTCCACACTTTTTCAACAAATCAAATAATAACTTTCACAAATTATCCTTAACTTTTCACCACCTTTCAAGTACCTTAACAGTAAACATATTTACCATACGTAAACACAAGTCACATTCATCTGCAATGTATACATTATGTACGACGCTCCAGTCTCACATGCGCATATGCCTCTGATGCCGATATTTTGATCAATCACAAGTGAACACCTCCATGTAGCCCATAACCCAAGATGGCTGCATCCATGCCGGATCCAAAAGCAGCATGATATGCAGTGCTTACATGTATTTACAACCTAATAGATGCGAGTATGATTACTGGTTGCATCGTTAACTCAGCCACTTTAACACTGTATTTATCGTCTTTTAAGGGGATGCGATGGTTAGAGCATGAACAACTTTTTCAGATTTTTGAGAAAAAAATGAGTTTCCAGTTGTTGACATTTCCGTGTAGAAATATTCTTCAACTATGTGTTTGCTAGAGTATACATTGGAGATCATATCTGCAAAGTTTCGTTCATCTATGTTACATTTTAGATGTTGAACTGTGTGTACCAATGTACCCAAACTTTGAAAGCGATTTATGCAGAAACATGTTTTTCCCTTCACCTCTTGTCTTCCGTGTCACTTATCTGAGCCATTACTTGACAGAACTGCTTGAAATTTGCCACAGTGTTTCTTGATAGTATGCTCTTGAAAACTGTTAAGTAACTTTTCTGAAAACATTGCCTGGTTTTTGCATAATGGATTTTGAAGGTAAAATTTGCCCTCCGTTTTTCAAAAAAAATAATCTAACATTTCAAAAATCACCAAAACAAATTTTTTTTTAATATCGATGAAAACTCTTGACAGTTTTTATTGGGATACTATAGAGTAACTACACACAATTTGGGCTGTCTATGTCTAGTGGTTACTGAGATAAGTGGAACGAAAGTTTAGTCCAAGATGGACCACAGGAAAACCAAAAAAATTCTGAAAAAAATCCCCACTCAGTTTCTAACCATGACTCACATCCTCTGAAAATTTAAACTCTGTAAGTTCAATAATAAGAAAAAAAGTGCTCTGACCATCGCATCCCCTTAAAGCTAGGGAGTCATACGGACTCCTACCAAAGGGACTTTTAAGGATTCCGTGGACGAAACAGGGAGTCTCGGACTCATGGACTCCCCTAAAATTGAAGCCAGTAACTATAATCGAGTTAGTCTAGAGTAGTTCACATGTATCATATAAATGTTTATAGTCTTTTAAAGTCGTGTTTGGTTAAATATGAAGAGGATAAGTGAGAAAAGACTGGCAAAGAAAGAAGATAAATGGAAGAGGATGGTAGGTGAGCTGGAAGATTGAAACTAAGATGAAGAGGCACTGTCAAGGGAGATCTTGAAGTATTTGGGGTTTAAGGTAAAGGTAAATTCTTATAATGCGCAGTATAGGCCTACAGTTGTTAGGTTTGCTCAAAGCACTTTACACTTTACTCCGTGGTATACCTGTTTAATCGAACACCATCTTGACTTCTCTCAGAAGCATTTAGCCATGCTGAAGTTACTGCACGAAGAATATTCATAAACAAATATATACGATCGTGTAGGCTGTTTATTATATAATAAAAAATATTCACTTTCAAAAATAAAAAATTATTGTGTGTACCTACATATATAGCAATTAACAATTGTGCAAATTTCTTGGTATTGATCCAAAAGATATTTCTTCAGATACAAAGAGAAACCGTAAAGAGTATGACTATCAACTTTTTCCGTAATTCTAGGTGGCATGTTTCTGAGTAGAGCTGGCAGGTAGTATCTTATACACTTTCTGGCTCGGGAGGTACGGCTGTACGGAATAGTAATGTAGTGACTTTGTCTAGTGTGATGGTCATGGTGTGTGGTATTTTGTGTAAATAAAGATTTATAATAAAAAGGAACACTACTATTCACAAATTTATTATATATTAAGCGTTAATGAGAGCCTCCCGACATAGACTAACTATTGTTAAGTTTGTGTTGCATTTTGTGCCTTTGTTTGTTTATTGTCAAATAAATATGTTCCAATTCTACCACTATTTATTGCCAGATAGTCATTCATATTACCAAGTGAAGTGGAGCAACGTGGAGTGAACGGACTGTCTCAAGGTTCAACATGGCAGCAGGAGGTTTCAAAACTGGAATCTCAAACTATCTCTATCTAGTCTACTAGACTGAAAGTTTGATGCTCCAATCACTAGGCCACTGCACTCCATAACAGAAATATACACAGCACACAACACAGTCAGTATAGTCATCACAACACACAACTCAGTCAGTACAGTCATCACATCCTGCAATACAGATAGTACAGTCATCACATCATGCAATACAGACAGTACAGTCATCACAGCATGCAATACAGACAGTACAGTCATCATAGCACATAACACAGGCAGTACAGTCATCACAGCACACAACACAGACAGTACAGTCATGACAGCACACAGCACAGACAGTAGTCATCACAACATGCAATACAGCCAGTACAGTCATCACAGCACACAATAAAGTCATCACAACATGCAATACAGACAGTACAGTCATCACAACATACAATACAGACAGTACAGTCATCACAGCATGCAATATAGACAGTACAGTCATCACAACATGCAATACAGACAGTACAGTCATCACAACATACAATACAGACAGTACAGTCATCACAGCACACAACACAGACACAACAGTCATGACAGCACACAATACAGACAGTACAGTCATCACAGCATGCCATACAGACAGTACAGTTATCACAGCCCACAAATATATATATAAAAACTGAATTGTTGGACTCTTGGAAAGTTAAATTTAATGCCTTCCGTGTCCAATTGTCATCTGTGTTTTCATTGGCTTTGGTTGGCAATCATGTTAAATATTATTAAACCTACACAAAATATCATTCAATTAATGGAGTACACATCGGCTAATGTGTAAACACGCACTGACCTTGCTGTAATCTGCCACTAGAGGGCGACACGTGATGATCAGTTGGCGACTTCCTACCGGAAATGCCGTCTTCTTTCAAATTCTCTGAGGGAACACGTTAGAAAACACAATACAGATCAACACAGTCCATTGATGCAGCATCTTCTCAGGCTGACATTTTACACTATCCTAGTTAGTTTTCTCCACATTAAATATAAAGTAATTTATATGTAACTGACACAATAGCAATGAGAAAACATTGGTTTTAAGAGAGACTAAATACCAATGCTGTAGATACAATTGTAAGTAAGTTCATAAGTAAAGACATTAACTGAGGTTGGAAAGGCAATGCAGCAACTGAATGTTCTTAATGATAATTAATGCTAAAGTCCTCAACCATAGAATTGCTCCGTTATTAATTACTCCATCAAACAATTACATTGCAGTAGGTGTTGTGCTAAGCAGGTGTTTGAATGATGTTTGGTTCATTTCATATCTCTGTTACATAGACACCTGCAATCATGATGTGATGATTGCAGGTATCGTCACAAGCAGTTGGGAGACAGCCGCTGATGATCATACAGGACCCATCGAAAGGAGAGATCTTTAAACCCTGATCCTCTTCTCGGCCAACTGTCTACAGTTTTCGAGTCACACCAAATTGACAATCACGACGCAAACCATTGTTTTGTAAGACAGAAGGATGCCAAGCTTTTATGTTGCTTCTGCAACATTTGACCGTGTACAACATGGATATAATTACATAAATAACTGACCGACAGATATATTTTCGTCCATACTGGCAAGTTTCTGGTAAAGGGCTGGACAGCTGTTGTTATCTGTAGTGACAACATCAATAAGCAACAACATGCAACAACAATAATAACAAGGGTTATTCCATGCTAAGTGATGTTTCGTTTTGACAACATACCACACACCTATTTATACATGGATGTAACAGATATATTTATATTAACCTATGATCATTTCGTTCTTGTAAATTTCATAAAAGACCTTATACATATTCGTTTCATTTATTCATTAAACCAGTTCTGATGTTCACTCATAACATGTTGTTGAGATAGTTGTTTCTTTTGTGTCTCAACAGTTCGGTACTGTCAGATTGAACATTGGAAGGCCGGGTGGTAATGGGGGCTTGAAGCGAAAATCAGATAGATAAGTACATTTTCTTGACAACCTTGGTGATTTTCATCTTCACCAAAAATCTGGGAGATTTTGTCCTTTCTGGGAGTCCAGGAAATTCTCAACAAATCCGGGATGGTTGATTACAGTTCTAATTGTTTTGAAGCATACTGTATGTCAAATAATCTACTAGAAGTTTACCCAAATTATCAACTGTGTCATTGTTTACGGTGTATTGTGAAGGAACATTTGAGGACAGTCCGTATTGGTGATACTCACAGTCTGGGTCATTGTAGGAGCTATTCTTTGTAGAAGACGGGTAGTTGTAGGTGCGAATGGATCTAAAACAGAAGGTACAGCTCATGGTACAATAATGTATATCCCATGGCAATAGTCAACTATTACAGCTTTCATTAAATGCAGTATCTGCACATTTTCTACATCGATTCACCATTGAATAGTAGTGTTTAAATGTACCACATCAGAAAGCATTAAAATTGAAAACTGATAAGGTGACCCATAAACTCATTTTAAAGTAATATATTACTTAGCAAATGGTCTGTCAACTTCTACTGAATTTCAATTCACAACCATAAAATGTTACGTAAGTGTAAAGAAAATTTCAAGTGATTAGTAGTAAAAATGTCATGTGAGAAAAATAACCATAGCAAAACATCTTTAGATATCTATACATTTTTACTGGAATTTATAGTCCAATAAAAATCGTCGCGCCTCGTTATAATGTGGTAGTCGGGGTCCACGAAATGAATCCGCGTTATAAACGGGGCACGTTATAAACGTGGCGCGTTCCCGTATCTGCCATCAGGGGCACTACGACGACGACCGACACCGCTGCTGCACGAAGAACGCCATCGAAGGCAAAGCCAAAGTGTACACGTCGTGCAGTCTATACGCAGTTTATGAAGCTTAGTAAACTGCCAGCCAACGTCAATGTGTATGCTGTTTAAATGCCATACACTGTTGGACACTGTTGAATGTTGAACTGAATAAAATTAATGAATTGTGTACCGTTTTTAAATAAACAACGAACCAACAAGCCACGGTCAACTGAATGATAATATGGTACCGCTGACGTAAGATCTAAAATAATGACCTGGCACTCAGCATCCGAATACGCAAATGATTTGAAAAATGCTTTGTTAGAGTCGATTAAGGATTGAAAGCTATAAGTACGCTCACAATTGGCTTAACTTCATCTTTCAATCAATATCAAAATACCAATTTAGAAAGCACCTTTACCGTGCCGAACAATATTACGATTCACCAATTCACATGCGGTTGACGAATTAATATTTTGGCGCACCAGTACAGGCAGCAGCTTTGCGTTCATCTCAGCGAAAAGCTAATATTTGTTACGCAATGTTAGCTTACTGATCTTGCCTACTAAGCTGTATTAAAACGTATTTAACCCATTCTTAAACAAGGTGTATTTGTGAATTTCAATTGCACTTTACAAGCCGCCCGGTGCAGAAACCAGGCGAACTCGCGATCCGCGGAAGCCATGAGCATGACTAGCATGACTAGCGCAAAACAAACATTACTTCGCTCCACATTTACTGTTCCTAAAGTTAAAATTGACCGTAATTATAGTCAAAGAAACTTCTAACTTTGATAGCATTGGCAGTGCAGAATATACAATGGCAACGTAGTGACGCGCCTCACACTTGATTCGTTGCAGTTGTACGTCAACATTAAATTTATTGTCCGCCAACTAGTCTTTCAAATATACACGTCGTGGACAAAGACGGGGATAACTTCACACAAAACAATTGACAGTTATTACTATGTTAATATAGTTTGTCATAGCGCCCATTTC
The DNA here is from genome assembly GCA_020002185.1 of Paraescarpia echinospica. Classification (NCBI taxonomy): domain Eukaryota; kingdom Metazoa; phylum Annelida; class Polychaeta; order Sabellida; family Siboglinidae; genus Paraescarpia; species Paraescarpia echinospica. The sequence continues at coordinate 17,248,743 of CM034533.1, read as the reverse complement.
CCCCCTGGCGGCAGAAATTCGGGGTCCACGACCGACCGCGTTATAACCGAATCCGCGTTATAACGAGGCGTGACTGTAGTAAATAAACAAATACAAAACTAGGAACAGACAGCCTCCTTTTAAAACTAGCAAAAGCATGAGCACTCACCGTGGAGATGGGCGGTCCCGCGGTGACGCTCCCGAGCGCTCTCTCTCCCAACCCAGTGCCTTCTGGGAAGACTGGTGACTGCACACGGAGTCTGTCTCATCTGGTTCCGCCGCTACTCCCTCTAGACAGCGGCGCTGGGTGGTGACGTGTGACCGCAACGACATGCTCTTGGCCTGGGAGTACTTGCCAGAGAACAGGTAGAACGCACTGGAACAGGTAGAAGGCACTGGAACAGGTAGAATGCACTGGAACAAGTAGAAGGCACCGGAACAGGTAGAAGGCACTGGAACAGGTAGAAGTAACTGGAACAGGAGGACCGCACTGGAACAGGTAGAACACACTGGAAGAGGTCACAGGCACTGGAACAGGTAGAAGGCACTGGAACAGGTAGAAGGCACTGGAACAGGTAGAATGTACTGGAACAGGTAGAAGGCACTGGAACAAGTAGAAGGCACTAGAACAGGTAGAAGACACTTGAAAAGGTAGAAGGCACTGGAACAGGAAGAAGGCACTGGAACATGTAGAAGTCACTGGAACAGGTAGAAGGCACCGGAACAAGTAGAAGGCACCGGAACAGGTAGAAGGCACTGGAACAGGTAGAAGTAACTGGAACAGGAGGACCGCACTGGAACAGGTAGAACGCACTGGAAGAGGTCACAGGCACTGGAACAGGTAGAAGGCACTGGAACAGGTATAAGGCACTGGAACAGGTAGAATGCACTGGAACAGGCAGAAGACACTGGAACAAGTAGAAGGCACTGGAACAGGTAGAAGGCACTTGGAAAGGTAGAAGGCACTGGAACAGGTAGAAGGCTCTGGAACATGTAGAAGTCACTGGAACAGGTAGAAAGCACTGGAAGAGGGAACAGGTAGAAGGTACTGGAAGAGGGAACATGTAGCAGGTACTGGAAGAGGGAACAGGTAGAAGGTACTGCAAGAGGGAACAGGTAGAAGGCACTGGAAGAGGGAACATGTAGAAGGTACTGGAAGAGGGAACAGGTAGAAGGTACTGGAAGAGGGAAAATGTAGAAGGTACTGGAAGAGGGAACAGGTAGAAGGCACTGGAAGAGGGAACAGGTAGAAGGTACTGGAAGAGGGAACGGGTAGAAGGCACTGGAAGAGGGAACATGTAGAAGGCACTGGAAGAGGGAACAGGTAGAAGGCACTGGAAGAGGGAACAGGTAGAAGGCACTGGAACAGGTAGAAGTCACTGGAACAGGTAAAAGGCACTGGAACAGGTAGAAGTCACTGGAACAGGTAGAAGGCACTGGAACAGGTAGAAGTCACTGGAACAGGTAGAAGTCACTGGAACAGGTAGAAGTCACTGGAACAGGTAGAAGGCACTGGAACAGGTAGAAGGCACTGGAACTGGTAGAAGGCACTGGAACAGGTAGAAGGCACTGGAACAGGTAGAAGTCACTGGAACAGGTAGAAGGCACTGGAACAGGTAGAAGTCACTGGAACAAGTAGAAGGCACTGGAACAGGTAGAAGGCACTGGAACAGGTAGAAGGCACTGAAACAGGTAGAAGCATCAGCAGGTCCAGAGAGGATAGTCTATTGAGGGCCCAAAAACCTTCACTGGGCAGCCGTACCAAATTCATATTCGGTAGTCTGAGCCGAACCTGCAACGCGACTCTGCTCGTTGTTGTGCTGTCGGATTGTGACATCGAAAGATGGAGGAGTGCTGCTGAAGAAAGTTTTTTCACCGCTGTGTTGCAGTAAAACTTCAGTACTTCTTCAGCTTCTCCGCTGTCTCAACAGATGACATCAGAAGAACAGGGGGTGGGTGTGTTGTTGAAATATTTCTGCCGTTGTGTCACCATAACTTCATCTTATTCCAACCTAAATGGGGCACATTCCAAAGTTCTAGGGGGGCACATGTCCCCTAAGGTCCCCCTGGATCTGCCTATGAGAAGGCACTGGAAGAGGGAAGAGGTAGAAGTTACTGGAAGAGGGAACAGGTAGAAGGTACCGGAAGATGGAACGGGTAGAAGGTACTGGAAGAGGGAACGGGTAGAAGGTATTGGAAGAGGGAACATGTAGAAGGTACTGGAAGAGGGAACATGTAGAAGGTACTGCAAGAGGGAACAGGTAGAAAGCACTGGAAGAGGGAACATGTAGAAGGTACTGGAAGAGGGAACGGGTAGAAGGTACTGGAAGAGGGAACATGTAGAAGGTACTGGAAGAGGGAACAGGTAGAAGGCACTGGAAGAGGGAACAGGTAGAAGGTACTGGAAGAGGGAACGGGTAGAAGGCACTGGAAGAGGGAACGGGTAGAAGGAACTGGAAGAGGGAACGGGTAGAAGGAACTGGAAGAGCGAAAATGTAGAAGGTACTGGAAGAGGGAACATGTAGAAGGTACTGCAAGAGGGAACAGGTAGAAGGCACTGGAAGAGGGAACAGGTAGAAGGCACTGGAAGAGGGAACAGGTAGAAGGTACTGGAAGAGGGAACAGGTAGAAGGCACTGGAAGAGGGAACAGGTAGAAGGTACTGGAAGAGGGAACAGGTAGAAGGCACTGGAAGAGGGAACAGGTAGAAGGCACTGGAAGAGGGAACAGGTAGAAGGCACTGGAAGAGGGAACATGTAGAAGGCACTGGAAGAGGGTACAGGTAGAAGGCACTGGAAGAGGGAACAGGTAGAAGGTACTGGAAGGAGGAACAGGTAGAAGGTACTAGAAGAGGGAACAGGTAGAAGGTACTGGAAGAGGGAACAGGTAGAAGGTACTAGAAGAGGGAACAGATAGAAGGTACTGGAAGAGGGAACAGGTAGAAGGTACTGGAAGAGGGAACAGGTAGAAGGTACTGGAAGAGGGAACAGGTAGAAGACACTGGAAGTGGGAACAGGTAGAAGGTACTGGAAGAGTGAACAGATAGAAGGCACTGGAAGAGGGAACAGGTAGAAGGTACTGGAAGAGTGAACATGTAGAAGGTACTGGAAGAAGGTACAGGTAGAAGGTACTGGAAGAGGCAACAGGTAGAAGGTACTGGAAGAGGGAACAGGTAGAAGGCACTGGAAGAGGGAACAGGTAGAATGTACTGGAAGAGTGAACAGGTAGAAGGCACTGGAAGAGGGAACAGGTAGAAATAAAAGGTAATTTCTTATATAGCGCAGTATCCAGTCTTCAGGACTGCTCAAAGCACTTTATGTTATATTCCTTGGCAGATCTGTTCAATCGAACACTATCTCGACTTCTCTGGGAAGCATCCAGCCACAGTTCAATAAATGCACAAAGACTATTTGTATGCAAATACCCACCACTGTCTATAGCCAGGTACTCACTCATACATTCGAGTGAACTGGAGCAACATAGACTGAACAAACTTGCCCAAGGTTCGACACCGCAGCACAAGGCATGTCGTAAACAATCAGTTATTTTCTATGGGAATACAGCCATTGTTCAGTCCTTATAATTTCAGAAACTTCTTGGTTGACCTGTCAACATTGCTATGAGCTACCATTTGGTGTCATGTGACATGCTGGTGATCATCACATCCTGCAATTGTCATGGAATTGCAGTAACGTGAGGACAGTCACATGACAGCAGTTCCATGAAAACATTAAATAGACAAACAATAGAGTTTGTGAAGCTGCTTTTGGAATTTGTTGATAACATGTCTAACATGCAACACTGACCTTGCTGATGTTGTAACATGTCAAGATAAGGGATCATCTCAGAACGTTGACATCCGATATCAAAGACAAAATTACTTTCATCTGGCCTCAACCCCACCCCTCCCCTCAGATAAAAGTTTGTAAATATTGATATTATATCAATATATTAAGAGTATCGGTCAGAAGTGTAAAATATTGATGTCCGATGCCAGACAAAACTGCCTCTGACCCCTCTCCCTCAAATGAAAGTAATTTCATCTGATATCGGACATCAACGTTCTGAGATGATTCCTAAGAATGTGCAACAAGTGATGTTGGTTGTTGAACGGACCTTCTCGCCTCAGCTCTCACACTCGGGTCCGGGTCGTTGATGCCGCTTGTGAGGGACTCCTCTATGAGGAGAAGCTGACCCATTATGACGTTGAACGGCCAGTTGTCTATCACCTCAGCCATGGCCTTGTAGTTCTCCCTGCTCCAACACAGCAGTCAGTGGGCGGGGCTTCACACAAACAAGGACAGTCAGTGGGCGGGGCTTCACACAAACATGGACAGTCAGTGGGTAGGGCACTGCACACGGTCAGCCGGTTGAGCTTTGTACACAGTCAGTGATGTGGGGTTCTCACACACATGTACAGTCAGTGAGCAGGTCTTCACCTACTTCAATGGAAGAACATTATAGTGCGATTTACCCAAACAACATTTTGGAGAGATGAAAACTAGAGAAGAGCTGTAGCTACGTAATAAGCTAATATGACTACACTCACCTCCGCACTAACGGGTACTTTGAGGAGAAGTTACCAACAATGATTGCAATCAGCTTCTCTGACTGGGTGTTCTGAAACAGTCACCATACAAGCACATATCACTACATGAATGGCAAAACTGCAGCATTAACATCTTGTTCCAAGGACTCCAACACAACGTGGTTGAGTGTGTGAGTGAGTGAGTGAGTGAGTGAGTGAGTGAGTGAGTGAGTGAGTGAGTGAGTGAGTGAGTGAGTGAGTGAATGACTAAGTACTACACAGGAACTATAGACGATGTGTGATGCTATAACCATGTATTGTTGTCCAAAGACAGAGAGACAGACAGACATACAGACAGACACACAGACGGAGACAGATGGACAGACAGAATGACGGACAGACAGACAGACGGACAGACAGACAGACGGACAGACAGACGGACTGATGGACATATGGACTGACAGAAAGATGGACTGACGGACTGACAGAGGGACGGACGGATGGACAGACTACCTGTATGATGACCCTAAAAGTGACAGTAGAAGCCATGGCGATGGCTTTGACTGGGTTCAACAGAAGGCTGACAATGGTTGGTAGAAGGATCTCAGCACAGTGCTCAAACTGCCAGCCAAGTCTCATTGAGAGGAAACTGCAAGCGAGACAATATTGACATGGTTGTTGTGACGTTGCTGAACATTGCAACACGAAATAACTCAAGACTGTCAGCCACTTAAGAAACATTTTCAGGCACATCTTATTAAAAATGGCATTTAAGTAATGATGAGTAATGAATAAGTCATGTCCCCTGTGTATTGATGGCTTGAGATACATTTTACACCATTTTTAGATTAAATTTTATTATAATATTGTAATGTTTTATGCTTTTTGCATAAATCTATTAACTGTCTTAATCAGCTCTATTATTTTATATTATCTGCTTTCTAACAACATGAATACCTTTATGTAATTTATGTAAAGTGCCCAGGAGTGTTTTATTCAGGATCCAAGCACTACATAACTTCATTTTTATTTTTTATTATGATCTTTGGTAATGGCTTGCAGTTATTGCAGAAGTGGTAATGGTGATTACTATATGATAACGTGAATTATGTTGACGTCATCACTTAGCAAACTTTTAAAGATCCCAGTTTTGCGTGTATCTCTTGCAATATCTTGTAGATAATATGTATGCATTAAATATATTCATCCTAAGTTAATACTGGTTGAAAGTATGGACCTTCTTTTTATAGGAAATTCTTTCTAGCAGTTATCTGGAGAAACAAATCATAAGTAACAAAGTAATAATGTTGTACTGCACGGGTGGGAATGGTGAATCATAATAACATGATATTCCAGGTTTTTGAATGACCATAATAGTTGTGAGCAGTTACAGTAAGAACAGTTACATTGAAGTGGTGCCACAACAATCAAAACAAGTTGTTACAAAGAATTTTGTTTAACAGGCACTAATTTGTTTAACAGGCACAGAATTTCTGCATATTTAAAAGTATACACCTAAAATGTCATGCATGTAGATGTACAGTGCCTATCATCAAGACTTTGTAACTGTAATAAATCAAGATAACAAAAGTTGAGAATACTGTTTGCCTTTACTGAAAGTATCCGATTGAGTGTTGTTACAATATTTGAATGAAGGTGTTATTACTTCCTGTTGAAACCAGAACCATGTTTGTTAAAGTACAAAACACTAAATGGTGTCACAGGTGGGATCTGCCATAAATGGTATCTGAAGTGGGATCCAACCCCATGCTCACACTGGAGGTGTAAGAAAGTGGGATCTGTCATAAAACCCCATTCTAAACTTGGAGGTGTAAGTAAGTGAGATGTGATATAAATGGTATCAGAAGTGGGATCGAATCCATGCTCACACTGGAGGTGTAATAAAGTGGGATCTGTCATAAAACCCCATTCTAAACTTGGAGGTGTAAGTAAGTGAGATGTGATATAAATGGTATCAGAAGTGGGATCGAATCCATGCTCACATTGGAGGTGTAAGACAGTGATATCTGCCATAAATGGTATCAGAACTGGGATCCAACCCATGCTCACACTGGAGGTGTAAGAAAGTGGGATTCACTATAAATGGTATCAGAAGTGGAATTCAACCCCATGCTCAGACTGGAGGTGTAAGAAAGTGGGATCCGCTCTAAATGGTATCAGAAGTGGGATCCAACCCCATTCTCACACTGGAGGTGTAAGCTTGACAAGTTTGAGAGTCTACGACGGGACACCCACCACACAGTGATGCTTGTCTCTCTCATGACAGCCAGATGTGTGTCCTTGAGTGCCAGTTGTAGGGCGATCTCTAGTTTGCGCAGCAGTGTGTAGAAGTCAATGGACTCGGCCGCGTTGGCCAATAACAGAGCTCGGATGCTTTGTGCCTGCGCAGATGCATGATTCACTATCATATGACATGCTGCTATCACAGTAGCATACATCTTATGATAGGTGCTGTTGTGTTGTGTTTAAAAAACAAGACTGTCATTCAAGGGGGTATACAGAGCTGCCAACCCATCAATGCACCTACCAGTAGTTATCAAGTGATTTGTCAGTAGCATTTGTATTTTGACAGTAGCAGTCACACAATATCTACTAAGCCAACAGTTTTATCCATCAAATAAAAAAAATACAGACACTTTACTTTCAATTTCTGTTACTGAAACGAAAAATATGGCATTTTCAACTTTCACAGTTTCAGTTCAGTCTCTTTCCTTTTCTCCCAGTCCCAATCATTTATCCTTTTTTTCAGAGAAGAGGATGTCACCCCCTTGCACTTCTTAAGGAGGCCATCAGGCAGCTCTGTGTTGTAGCACTTCCCTCCCTCGGTCTTCCCTCCCTCGGTCTTCCCTCCCTCGGTCTTCTCAGTTTCGTTGCTATCTCGCCATTCTTATCGATGTATCTGACAACCATCAGAAAGAATTTATCACCCCCCTCCTGGCTGTCGTCTGTGCTGATGATAAATAGACCACTTCTCATCGAAGAAGCTACAGTACCTACCTCTTCTCGGGCGCAACACTTAAGAATGACAGTCGTTTTTGTGCGGCAGCATCCGTATTCCCGTGCAACATTTTTCTGTCTCTGCACGGATCACGTCGAGATCTTGCTGTTGCAGTTTGTTCGGATCGGAGAAAAATGTTGACATTTTTCTACTGTCCGATTTCCCACAGTCAATGTGGCGCTTCGATCACACGTGTCGCTAGGTGTAGTTCATCCCTCCATGCGAAACAATTAAGTCCATCGCGCACAACGGTACATTGTATGTGCTGTTGACTGATTGCCGACCGCTTCATCTTCTCTCTCTTTCCTTTCTGACGTCATCTTGCTCAGTGTCTGTAGTGTTTAACATCTGAGTCAATCAAAATCTTTGTTCTTGTCTTCGTTTGAAAAGACTTGCCATGATTGGCTGATCCCTAATGAGGTCACATCTATTTTTAGGTACTCATCCTGCATTTTCTCTCGTGCTCACGTATCATGCACAGAACAGACAGGCAGTTGCCAACTCTGGGCATATGACCCGTCACAGCGAACCACGTATTAAGATGCGCATGGTCGTACTGCACACAAGCCAAAAATAAATGTCTAGATCACGTCCCATCAATGTTGTGATTCTGGCAGAATTACATATCTTACAATCTGGTCTTTCGATTACTAGTTTTATGTTCCCCGACAAATAATCCAAAACTACTAGAATGCGTGCTTTGACGAACCCACATACTAAGAAACAATACACGATATGGGTCAAAAGGACCTCGTTTCTTAATACAACGCTTTTTAAACATTTGCTTCAATTGCAGCAATAAATCAAGATTTACTGAACATATTTCAACAAAAGAACCATAATTTTAAAGCTGTGATCTATGGAATCCAAAAAGGTACAAAAGTACATTTCTCAGTTTTGCAACTTTATTCCCACTTCGCTGTGGCTGGTGACATGCAAGGAGTAATAGAAGAAAATAAAAAGGCACTTAAAACTTATCCAATTGCTTTATTAACAATGTGAACTTACGGCCTCGACACGTTTCTCCCATGGACACGTGCAGTCGGACAACGTGGATCGAATAAGAGTCATCTGTCTGGCGAGATCCCTGGCTGAGGCAATCTGACAAAATAAAATAAACTTCTGTAACGCCTACATCCCCAGGAATCTGTGCTCAGCAGTGTAACATTCAAGGATCATTAAGCCAAATCATGAACAGGGACATGCAAGAGTCATCATTAAAGCAAGGGACAGCCAAAGGTTTAGGGTGGGAATGCGATTTAAACAAATAAGTCTTGAGTTTTTTACGGAAAGTGGCTATCGTTTCAGATGATTTTAAAGCAATAGGAAGTTGATTCCACATATTGGGTGCTGGTACAGAGAAAGCATGTTTGCCAATGTTAAGCTTAGTTTTAGGAACAAAACACACAACCACAAGAGATCTATATGCACAAGTTTTTTCCACAAGCTATATAACGTATGTTACCATCTACTTTAGGCACAATCGTACATTTTTAGAGGAGCGATTTCGCAATCATCATTTCAGTAACATATATATATATATAACAATCATGTGTCAATATGTCTTTCGTGGTTCAGCATCTAACTCACCAGTGGAACACCGAATTGGCAATAAAAAATCCACTAGCTGCTGTTTAGAATGAAACCTGCAAATTTGTTCACCAAATTTTGTCCCAGATTACTCAACTGTATGAGTACCTTGCATTACACATTGATGGGATTCCAGTGATGTAATTATAAGTACGAACAGCTTTTGTGCAGTAATTGAAGTGTGGCTGACATATATATAACACTGTTTTACGTACAGTTATGCTGGGGGCAAAGTGTAAGCCTGCCAAGCAATGAATGTTAGTAGGTCGCAGTGCAAATTGAATGCTTTGCTTCACTTCAGTCAAACTTTCATCCCCAAATGATATACTAATTACAACAGAATCAAATATTGTAATGAACTGATAGAAGAACGGAAGAGAACGGATCCCTTGGGTGCCACATGTCGCATAGGGCATGCACAAAAGTCCACCAGTCCGCCCTGTCAGCCGCCCTCGATGCCCCCGCTGCCCAGGATTTCCACCCAAACACATCTCGTTCTTTCTCCACCATTTGTCGCCATGTCTCTTTTGGTCTTCTGATCGATCTCTTCCCCACAGGTGTCCAATTCATCACTACTATGCAGCAGTTATTTGTACTTTCGAATCTAAGGATATGACCAATAAAACTCCATCGCCTAGCCTTGCTGATGTCCATTAGTTCTACATTTTGAACTGATAGAACCTAGTTCAAAGACCTTACCCGGACGGGAGGAACATCTTCACATTGTTGTAGAAACAAGTCCTCCTCTGTTAAGGTCGGTGTATCTACAATCAGAAATCATCTTAAGGCTGTTTCGTTTAGAGCACACAGAATTAGACATTGAAACATATAGTGCATAAATCAGCCAAGAAAAGGGAAAAGATAATAACTAGCAGTTGGTCTTAAAAATATGCTTAAGACATTGAAAATAATTAGAAAAATTTATTCATGTTCAATTGTATAAGTATTGTTAATGGACCATATGTTCTAGATTGGCAAAACGGTATTATGACCAATCATGATTTTATGCCAAATATGAGTTTTTCAACCAATTTACATTTTAAACATAATTATGTTCTGGTTCTATTTATAATATTGCAAGGCGCTGCAGCTTTTAAACTAACTAAAATTGGTATGTTTTCACATGAAATAAATTATTCATATTCATTAAACCGGCAATACAGGGACAAGCTAGGTACAATGTCAATAAAAAAATGATGAATTTTCATTAACCCAGCAATACTAAGTACAACGTCAATCTAAAAGTAAACAGTCTGATGAATAGAAGGCGGTGGTTTACATTTGTCCGAGGGTGAGGAAGCTCTCATTCTGCGAGGCATGGGGGGCACGCTCTTTGCCCTCTTCATGGTTGCCTTAGCCATTGGCTTCACAATGTTGACTGGCTCCTCAGGTTCAACTGTCTCCTGATCTACCCCTACACAAAAGGGTGACATGAGAATAATAATAAGATGAAGAACATTTAAATAGCGCCATAAATCTAGATAAATCCAATCGGAGGTGTTAAAATACATAATTATATATATATGCATAAAATTTGTAAGTTATGAAAAATTAATGATAATAAATAAATTAAAATATACGGCAATATATTAAATAAAAAGTAAGTTATATAAACATAATCATTAAAGATATAATGATAATATATATGTAGAGACAATGACTCAAATTGATATAAAAACATGTACAAGATAATAATAATAAAAAGTTAAATAAATTGAGTGGTGATGTCTATGTAGTGATAGCAACCTGGAAGAGTTGAGTTTTCAAGTCTTTTAAAAGTCATAAGGCAAGAGGTTGTCTTTATGTCGCTTGGTAATGCGTTCAATATTCGTGGAGCAGAAACCAAGAAAGTTCTGTCGCCATATCAACTGTGAGAATACAACTAAATATGCAGACTTTTCACAATGTATGAATTTCCTGTATTGTTTATGGAGCTTTTGTGAGGAATACAGCCTTATTCTGTTTTAATATGGACTGACTTCAAATATAGAAATCGTTATTGATTAACCCATTACACCACTGCATGAATATACTGGGCTGGTCGATCGCGCCCCTAATACAAACATGCCGTTTTTATAAAAATCCGAAGAATTCTTTGCAAAATCATCTATATTGTAACTTCATACCATTTATATTTGTATTTAAACAAATTGTTAGACAGGAGATATTGCTATTTTCGTACAAAAAAACACCACCCTGAGTAAAAACTGCTATCAACATTAACCCTTTAACCCATCTGGATTCCTTAGTGCATCTGCCGTGTGCTAGGTATATTTTTGACAAGGATTTGTATTGGAAGTTTTTTAAATGAGCACTGTTTTAAAATATCAACTGACAAGAGTTTGTAGATTTGGATTACATTCTATGCAAACACACCCAAACACAGCGTATCACGTTTCACACGGTTACTTTAAAAGTTGGTTAGTTTATTTATTACCACCTAGTGTGGAATTAAATTATCTTTAAGATAAGTACAACTTGCAATGATCGGAAACAAAGTACAAAAAAGTTAAATGCAACAAAGTATAGGTGCACCTGTATCTTGGTGGTTTTGTGTGCGCGCTGCAAGGATTCGGAGCGCGTTTCACAAAATGGCTTATGGTCTAAAGGGTTATATCCTGGCGGCTATAACCAATGAAACACAGATGTTGATGCAACTGCCTTGGTATGTCACACTCAATTCCCGTAACTCGTACAGAGAGAGTGCCGAATCTAGCGGCTAGATCTCGCAAGATTCAGTGGACGTATCTTGAAGTCTGACGGATAACGACCCGATGATTATAGAATAAACAAGTTGTTTTTTTAATGACAAAACTTACAGCTTTCGAAGATCAACTACTCTTGATTTTAGGTAGATTCCCAATAAAACGCATCAGATTTTAATTCATCTAAGTAGTTACATTTTATTGCTGGCTCGTAGCTAGATTGCACGACTCAATCAGAACAGGGATGCTGTAGGCTGTTATAATTACAGTACACCGTAGATATAATGAATTGCTCAGGACCAACCAATTTAACCACAACTGGTTGAGCAAAATGTGTATACCCAGCTCAGCACAACACGCAAACTCAAAGAATGGATGCTATTTATTTATATACATATGTGATGCTGTGAATAAAAACAAAAGTACTGTCAACTAGCGTGAAACAGTGAAATAGTTTTGAGAAACAACTGAGATACAAAAATGTGAGAACGAGTGTGATGAGATGCTGATGCATGGCCACTGAGAGTGGCTGATGGAAACGACTTACTTGTCTCATCAGATGTGTAGTTGTCAACATTATCACCGCACTCTGAGGCAAACTTACCACTGCAACATGAAACACGTTCGATGAATGCAGATAACATGTATTGATAACTTAACAGTATATTCATACACATGCGCACACAAACAAAATGCTTTGACTTCAATTAATTGCTAGTCCAAACATGCATAGAACATTGATCAAGACTGATCATGCATGCACACATACACAGTGTAGTATACACACTATAACTACTTGCATGCAACACATACATACATAAACACATATGTGCACGCAGGCAGGCAGGCAGGCAGGCAGGCAGGCAGGCAGGCAGGCAGGCAGGTAGGCAGGCAGGCAGGCAGGCAGGCAGGCAGGCAGGCAGGCAGGCAGTATTTATTTTGACCATCTTGATCGTATAAAGAATACAACGTACTATTCGTAGGACTCCCATTAAGACAATAATACACAGTGCACAACCACCCACCCACCCACCCACCCACCCACGCATGCACACACGAATGCACACACGAATGCACACACCTGTAGAAGTTGACAGCCTTGGAGTGTGCCTTGTCAATAACACTATCATCATCGACGTCATTGTTTGTGCTGACAGACTCGCCACTCTCATGTCGAATGCCGCGGTGCGTCTGACACTGCTTCATCTCGCTGTGAAGTAACTTCTGCATGCGGCGATCCAGCAGCACCATCAGACCATCTCCCTCTGTCTTGAAGTGTTGCATGAAGCCAACAAATGCCCTAAAGACAGCAGTCAACAATGTGCTCATGCTGTGGACACGATGATTTTATGCCCTGAAGTCAATTGTCAACAATGTGTTCAATGGGGTGGATAGGAACAAATGTCCTGAAGTCAATTGTCAACAATGTACTCAATGGCATGAACATATGTCTTGAAGTCAATTGTCAACAATGTCCTCAATGGTGTGGATATGAACAAATGTCCTGAAGTCAATTGTCAACAATGTACTCAATGGCATGAACATATGTCCTGAAGTCAATTGTCAACAATGTACTCAATGGTGTGGATATGAACAAATGTTCTGAAGTCAATTGTCAACAATGTACTCAATGGTGTGGATATGAACAAATGTCGTGAAGTCAATTGTCAACAATGTCCTCAATGGTGTGGATAGGAACAAATGTCCTGAAGTCAATTGTCAACAATGTACTCAATGGCATGAACATATGTCCTGAAGTCAATTGTCAACAATGTACTCAATGGTGTGGATATGAACAAATGTTCTGAAGTCAATTGTCAACAATGTACTCAATGGCATGAACATGAACAAATGTCCTGAAGTCAATTGTCAACAATGTCCTCAATGGTGTGGATATGAACAAATGTCCTGAAGTCAATTGTCAACAATGTACTCAATGGTGTGGATATGAACAAATGTCCTGAAGTCAATTGTCAACAATGTACTCAATGGCATGAACATATGTCCTGAAGTCAATTGTCAACAATGTCCTCAATGGTGTGGATATGAACAAATGTCCTGAAGTCAATTGTCAACAATGTACTAAATGGTGTGGATATGAACAAATGTTCTGAAGTCAATTGTCAACAATGTACTCAATGGTGTGGATATGAACAAATGTCCTGAAGTCAATTGTCAACAATGTCCTCAATGGTGTGGATAGGAACAAATGTCCTGAAGTCAATTGTCAACAATGTACTCAATGGCATGAACATATGTCCTGAAGTCAATTGTCAACAATGTACTCAATGGTGTGGATATGAACAAATGTTCTGAAGTCAATTGTCAACAATGTACTCAATGGCATGAACATGAACAAATGTCCTGAAGTCAATTGTCAACAATGTCCTCAATAGTGTGGATATGAACAAATGTCCTGAAGTCAATTGTCAAAAATGTACTCAATGGTGTGGATATGAACAAATGTCCTGAAGTCAATTGTCAACAATGTACTCAATGGCATGAACATATGTCCTGAAGTCAATTGTCAACAATGTCCTCAATGGTGTGGATATGAACAAATGTCCTGAAGTCAATTGTCAACAATGTACTCAATGGTGTGGATATGAACAAATGTCCTGAAGTCAATTGTCAACAATGTCCTCAATGGTGTGGATAGGAACAAATGTCCTGAAGTCAATTGTCAACAATGTACTCAATGGCATGATGGAAGTGTCAACAATGGATATGAACAAATGTTCTGAAGTCAATTGTCAACAATGTACTCAATGGCATGAACATGAACAAATGTCCTGAAGTCAATTGTCAACAATGTCCTCAATGGTGTGGATATGAACAAATGTCCTGAAGTAAATTGTCAACAATGTACTCAATGGTGTGGATATGAAGAAATGTCCTGAAGTCAATTGTCAACAATGTACTCAATGGTGTGGATATGAAGAAATGTCCTGAAGTCAATTGTCAACGATGTCCTCATTGGTGTGGATATGAACAAATGTCCTGAAGAAAATTGTCAACAATGTCCTCAATGGTGTGGATATGAACAAATGTTCTGAAGTCAATTGTCAACAATGTACTCAATGGCATGAACATGAACAAATGTCCCGAAGTCAATTGTCAACAATGTACTCAATGGCATGAACATTAACAAATGTCCTGAAGTCAATTGTCAACAATGTACTCAATGCGTGGATATGAACAAATGTCCTGAAGAACCTTGGGCAAGTTTGTTCACTCTACATCGCTTAAGTTCACTCAGCTATATAAATTAATACTTAGTTGCAGACAGTGGTGGATATTTATGTATGAATCGTCATCGCATTATAATTTTAGCATGGCTGAATGCTTCCCAGAGAAGTTAAGATGGTGTTCAATTGAACAGGGGCCTGTTTCATTAACATTCTTAAAAGCTCTTAAGGCCAACTATCATAAGCAACTAGATTTACTAACTTGATTTTATTTTGGGTCCTCTTTCACGTAGATATCCAGTTGTTCCCAGCCAAATAAGTCTTCCAAATGTTAGCGATTAAAAGTTTGCTAAAGCATGATTTGTTTACATAACTTTAGCATTATGGCTTTGCGAAGGTCAAGGTCGTTGTGACATTTAATAAATTTTGAGCAAAGTTTAAGCTGTATCTAACTTAACCTGTACACAACTGCCCTTCATGTTACTATTTTGGTTTAGGTTGTTGGTGCTCTCTACGCTCTTGTAAACTTAAAATTGTCAACAACGACGCTCCTGTCAAAACAGTGCTCTGTGTGTAATGCAGAAATAGTGTCCTCTGTGATATGTCGGCGGCTTCTTTAAGACTTTGTTTTAATTCTTTGCACAGTGAACAAAAGTCATATGTTGTTGACAAGTGGTTGTTGGGGTGTATTTTCAAACACTTTTTGACAACTGTTCGATGTCTCTTTTGCCAAATTGTGCTAACTGTGTAAATTATAGATTACCATGATGGAAATATCGCTCTTTGCCCTAAGAATAATTTAACGATCATGGTAGTGAAATGCATTTTGAAAATACCCCTCGATTTTTCCGTCAGATTCCGTTCTAGTATGGACTTTCCTTAAGAGCTTAATATGTTAGTGAAACAGTCCCCAGGTCTACCAGGGAGTAAGGTGTAGAGTGCCTTGGGCACATCTAACGACTGTAAACCATGCTATACAAGAACTATAACCTTTATTTACTGAAGTGGCAACTCTTATAACTTCTACAGTGGTAGCACCTAGTTATAAGTACCCCTGCTACATCAGCACTGGTGACACCTACAATTAGCTGGACACCTAGTTATAAGTACCCCTGCTACATCAACACTGGTGACACCTACAATTAGCTGGACACCTAGTTATAAGTACCCCTGCTACATCAACACTGGTGACACCTACAATTAGCTGGACACCTAGTTATAAGTACCCCTGCTGCATCAACACTGGTGACACCTACAATTAGCTGGACACCTAGTTATAAGTACCCCTGCTGCATCAACACTGGTGACACCTACAATTAGCTGGACACATAGTTATAAGTACCCCTACTGCATCAACACTGGTGACACCTACAATTAGCTGGACACCTAGTTATAAGTACCCCTGCTGCATCAACACTGGTGACACCTACAATTAGCTGGACACCTAGTTATAAGTACCCCTGCTACATCAACACTGGTGACACCTACAATTAGCTGGACACCTAGTTATAAGTACTCCTGCTACATCAACACTGGACACCTAGTTATAAGTACACTGCATCAACACTGGTGACACCTACAATTAGCTGCTACATCAACACTGGTGACACCTACAATTAGCTGGACACCTAGTTATAAGTACCCCTGCTACATCAACACTGGTGACACCTACAATTAGCTGGACACCTAGTTATAAGTACCCCTGCTACATCAACACTGGTGACACCTACAATTAGCTGGACACCTAGTTATAAGTACCCCTGCTGCATCAACACTGGTGACACCTACAATTAGCTGGACACCTAGTTATAAGTACCCCTGCTACATCAACACTGGTGACACCTACAATTAGCTGGACACCTAGTTATAAGTACCCCTACTGCATCAACACTGGTGACACCTACAATTAGCTGGACACCTAGTTATAAGTACCCCTGCTGCATCAACACTGGTGACACCTACAATTAGCTGGACACCTAGTTATAAGTACCCCTGCTAAATCAACACTGGTGACACCTACAATTAGCTGGACACCTAGTTATAAGTACCCCTACTGCATCAACACTGGTGACACCTACAATTAGCTGGACACCTAGTTATAAGTACCCCTGCTACATCAACACTGGTGACACATACAATTAGCTGGACACATAGTTATAAGTACCCCTACTGCATCAACACTGGTGACACCTACAATTAGCTGGACACCTAGTTATAAGTACCCCTGCTGCATCAACACTGGTGACACCTACAATTAGCTGGACACCTAGTTATAAGTACCCCTGCTACATCAACACTGGTGACACCTACAATTAGCTGGACACCTAGTTATAAGTACCCCTGCTGCATCAACACTGGTGACACCTACAATTAGCTGGACACCTAGTTATAAGTACCCCTGCTACATCAACACTGGTGACACCTACAATTAGCTGGACACCTAGTTATAAGTACCCCTGCTACATCAACACTGGTGACACCTACAATTAGCTGGACACCTAGTTATAAGTACCCCTGCTACATCAACACTGGTGACACCTACAATTAGCTGGACACCTAGTTATAAGTACCCCTGCTACATCAACACTGGTGACACCTACAATTAGCTGGACACCTAGTTATAAGTACCCCTGCTACATCAATCAACACTGGTGACACCTACAATTAGCTGGACACCTAGTTATAAGTACCCCTGCTGCATCAACACTGGTGACACCTACAATTAGCTGGACACCTAGTTATAAGTACCCCTGCTGCATCAACACTGGTGACACCTACAATTAGCTGGACACCTAGTTATAAGTACCCCTGCTACATCAACACTGGTGACACCTACAATTAGCTGGACACCTAGTTATAAGTACCCCTGCTACATCAACACTGGTGACACCTACAATTAGCTGGACACCTAGTTATAAGTACCCCTGCTACATCAACACTGGTGACACCTACAATTAGCTGGACACCTAGTTATAAGTACCCCTGCTACATCAACACTGGTGACACCTACAATTAGCTGGACACCTAGTTATAAGTACCCCTGCTGCATCAACACTGGTGACACCTACAATTAGCTGGACACCTAGTTATAAGTACAATTACCAGGATACCTACAGTTGTGACACCTACATGTTAAATAACAGCATTAAGTTATGATTCAACAGAAACTATAACATCTTTGATACCATTGTTTGAAACTCTTCACGATATGGTGCCTTACTTCCTAGCATGCTTGCGAGCTTTGGCGTCAGCGTCCGTGATACCCCGGGTGAGGGCACTCTTTAGGGCTGTTGAATGTTTGATGAGGGATTCTGTTGGCCATGTGTGTAGCATAACTTCTATGAAACCCAGAGACTCCCTGTAACATCCGACAGTCGTAATGATCAGCTGCTCTTTCTGTCTACATATCAGTACGCTATCACTGTTATAAATATATATAAATAGCTGTCTATGTCATTTCCAATCAATTTTGTGATCTTAGCAGAAATGCGTATCATTCCAAGTCCAGTTTATTTTCTTTGACAAACAATTCAAAACTAATCAACTGCATGCATTCACGTTAAAACGTTTAGGTTAAATAACAACAGACAATAAGAGTCAAAATGTTCTCTTCTCAAAGTGTGTTGCTTTAAGTTTGCTCCAATTATAACAATAAATAAAAAACTACTAAAATATATTTCAACAAATGAGGCATAATTTTAATAATCTGTGGAATCAAAAAGGTACAAAATTCCATTTCATAATAATGTTACGACTTGATACCCATTTTGTTGTAGCAAATCACATATGTACAGCACAGACAGCATTAATGGCACTAGATGAATGCAGGTTGGCCGTAAGAAGACCACCATGATAGAACCCGCATGCATGCTGCTCTAGCATCTACACACTGTGAGACAACTAAGATAGAACCCACCTGCATGCTGCGCTAGCATCTACACACTGTGAGACAACTAAGATAGAACCCACCTGCATGCTGCTCTAGCATCTACACACTGTGAGACAACTAAGATAGAACCCACCTGCATGCTGTTCTAGCATCTACACACTGTGAGACAACTAAGATAGAACCCACCTGCATGCTGCTCTAGCATCTACACACTGTGAGACAACTAAGATAGAACCCACCTGCATGCTGCTCTAGCATCTACACACTGTGAGACAACTAAGATAGAATCCACCTGCATGCTGTTCTAGCATCTACACACTGTCAGACAACTAAGATAGAACCCACCTGCATGCTGTTCTAGCATGTACACACTGTGAGACAACTAAGATAGAACCCACCTGCATGCTGCTCTAGCATCTACACACTGTGAGACAACTAAGATAGAATCCACCTGCATGCTGCTCTAGCATCTACACACTGTGAGACAACTAAGATAGAATCCACCTACATGCTGCTCTAGCATCTACAAACTGTGAGACAACTAAGATAGAACCCACCTGCATGCTGCTCTAGCATGTACACACTGTGAGACAACTAAGATAGAATCCACCTGCATGCTGCTCTAGCATCTACACACTGTGAGACAACTAAGATAGAATCCACCTACATGCTGCTCTAGCATCTACAAACTGTGAGACAACTAAGATAGAACCCACCTGCATGCTGCTCTAGCATCTACACACTGTGAGACAACTAAGATAGAATCCACCTGCATGCTGTTCTAGCATGTACACACTGTGAGACAACTAAGATAGAACCCACCTGCATGCTGCTCTAGCATCTACACACTGTGAGACAACTAAGATAGAATCCACCTGCATGCTGTTCTAGCATGTACACACTGTGAGACAACTAAGATAGAACCCACCTGCATGCATGCTGTTCTAGCATGTACACACTGTGAGACAACTAAGATAGAACCCACCTGCATGCATGCTTCTCTAGCATCTACACACTGTGAGACAACTAAGTAGAACCCACCTGCATGCATGCTTCTCTAGCATCTACACACTGTGAGACAACTAAGATAAACAACGAACGTTACCTGCGGATGCTCTGTGACTTGGCTGCCAGGTGGCATGTTATGAGAGGGACCAGTCGAGCTGAACGCGAGTTCTAAAGGAAACAACCATGTGTTAGTAACTCTTTATTTTTGCACTGCGTCTGTATTTGCCTAAGGGTAGCTGTGTTAACTCAAGGCTGTAGTCAAGGCCAACACAAATTTAATAACTGACAATTCTATGTACACTATCACACACGTCAATGGGTGATAAATTAACTTTTTCGCAAACCTTCAACATTTTGAACTGACAATAACATGACTATACCTTCTGGCATTTGCTTAGCGATGCATAGAAACACATACGTTTAACGTTATTTAAATATCATAATCGAACGTTCTTGATGAACTTGCCCAATATTGGTTGAACTCAGCCACAAAATAAAAGTTGAACTTGGTCAATGCTGCTCCAGTTTCGAGCATCTAGTTCTATTTTACATTTTGTACCTATAATTAATACAAACATTGCAACTATATACGGCTTTCCCTGTTGCTGTGCTGACTATTATCAATTTTGAGATCAATTAGCCCCCCTTTTGTGTCCATTTTCAGACACTAACACCAGTGGGGGTTTAGAGAACGACATCCCAGCTCAGTGAGTCCACGACAGGTTTCTTCCTTTTGTTTAAGCTTGGTTTATGAAGTTACTTTATTATTATTATAACAACTATAGATGGATGCCACCTACTCGTATGATGAAGTAGATGCTGACAATGGCCGATGTGGACATGATCTTGGCACTGTTAGACACAAGAGACATGAGGGATGGAAGGAGGGCCTCCGCCATGTGGTCGAACCGGGAGCCAAGCTGTGTGGAGCAGTACCTGATGGAGAGAGAGAGAGAGATCTTGAGATACATTTTGTTCACATCGACCTTGAATATAATTAGACATATTTACCTCTCAAAGAAACTTGTTTTCGAATTCTTTGTATATTTCTGCTGATGAAGAAGTGGTCAAAATATACAAGAAAATTGAAAACAAGTTTCTTGAGAGATAAATATGTCTAATTATAAAAACCAAGAAACTGGATCATCAATCTATTCAAGGACGAATATAACAGCCTTCTACGTCTGTGTGTATTTAGTACCAACTGGAGGAATGGTATTTTTGCTAGTGTGAATAATGTGAGGTATGCAGGAATTGTTGTTATTTATAATGTGTTCCTGGAATCACCAAATCACCATGTGTGCAATTGGCAGAAACATTAACGGCACTCCAGAAAAACTTAAAATACCTATTTTGCCTGCACTATCTGCCTTGGTATAAACACTTCCTGCCTCATCTAAATGACACTACTTTCTATTTTATAGTATTGGTGTTTATACCCTGCTGATGCTCAATGGCAGAACCCCGAGCTCGTTTGCTATACGAATTAAACAAGAGTGGACGTAGTTGGTAAAGGTCATTTAATAATTGTACCAACAGGATTTAAATCACATACATGATGAGATAAAGCAGAACAAATCATACTCTCATCGAGATACTACACAAACAATTATTAAATGGCGATCAGATTAGCAAAGGTGGGGCGGCCATTTTCCCCCCACCATGGCCTGAATAATCTGGTGAGTGATAAAATGCAAATATTCACAAACAAATGTGGGCCAGTCGAGGTTGTAAACATTACCTCATTTACTTAGCCTGTACAATCTATAAATTGGACAAGAGTATAAAGTACTATATTGGAATCACAGTAGGTAATACATCAAAACCTACTTAAAAGATGCCTCTCAAACATTTCGATGATTAAAACGACTACTTATGAATCCTACTTTATTTTCCACCCTTAAAACCCTGCGTACACTGGCTGCTGTGTCATCAATAAGGAGGAAAAAGCCTTCAGGCAAAACCTCGGGTACAACATATATGAGCAGGGAAAAGCGTCACAGAAAAATTACCAGTACATGGATCGTATCACAAATATCAACATTGAAAACAGAGTATAACACCGTGATTACATGTTATACAACATTAGCACATTGGTGGTAGAGAGGGGAGGAAGGTGGGGTGACTTTAATCTTCCTTTGTGTTGAAAAACAAAGACGTGTTACGCAGTCGAGTTCCAACACAAAGGGAACGGTCCCAGCTCGGCCTCGTTTTGAGTCCGTGTAAGTGTTTACATAATCCGGACCGTTGTTCGACTATCATTGAACAAAACGTTTATAGGCATCTTCGCCTCATATTGCATAAATACTATTTTAACATCATATTACCGGGTATTACTTTAATTTTTTGAAACTGTAGACTAAATATTAAAAATTTACCTTAATGCATAGAATCTTTAATAATTTTATTTTATTATGTGAAGCACTTTGGTTGGTAATAATTTATGTAAAAAGCTCTAAATGAAGAAACAAATTTATTTCTATGTGTTCCTTTAATGATTAGACACAATGCTTTCACTCACATTATGGTGATGCATATCTCACGTACGACCTGAGATCGCAGGTCTTGCAGGCACTGCTTGAAGCAATTGTCAAGTAGCTGAAGCTGGTTGTCAAAGTCAGGGTAGTTAGCAGCCCCAGCAATCAACAGCGACCGGATCTGCTTTGCCTGAAACCGTGATCACATCAGTGTCTACACAATGCTACAAAGTCACGAGTGAAGCTATCACCACTGAATAATTAGTCAGGACAATTTTTACATTTTTTGTTTTCTTATAAAATTATTGCTATTAAATTTGCATGTCAAACCCGAATTTGTTTTGTTGAAAGTGGGTTATATATGGACCAAATCAATAATTAATGTGGCAGTCTCTACTTGATTTGAACATTACAACTAAGATATATTGCTTTTAAATTGAACTTACTGCCTCAAATTTGTTTACCTCTTGTCAAATATCTGGGGAAACTGGAACTTTAAAAAATACTTGCCTAGCTCTATTGGTTTAGCTCCTACACAAACTGCTTTCTATGTACTAAACAACGATTTTGAATAAAAAGAATTTATCATATGTTTAATTGTGCAGCTTTTTTGAAAAGTATTATTACGTGTACTTAGAATTTTTGAATAACAGTTCTTTAAAAGAAGGCAGTCTGTTCCTAGTTTTTTATTATTTAATTAATATAACGTTCATAAAATGACACTATGTTGAAGGTAAACTGCCTGTTAAATAGTGTTTAGTAAGCCCGTATTAAGCCCGTATTTGGAAGGTACGATCCTGGAGCATGTGCAAATAGTAAACAAAACATCCAAACAAGCTTAACTGGCAATACGGCCGAGTCGGGCTGAGTTAGCAATATCCTTTGATGTTTAACGATGTCCCATTTTCCCACGTTCAACACAGCAGACGTCCTGTTACAAATTACTACGCCTGCTAATTCATTATTTTTAATATAAAATGAACTTACTGCCCCAACACGGAGTCTCCAGTCTTTGACGGGGTCGGTCAGCTCTTCGTGGATCTTGCGAAACTCATCCTGCATGACTCGTGGTGTGAGAGCCTGGTGGAGCAAACACCAACAGTCAGCACAAGTAAACATCAACAGTCAACACAAGTAAACATCAACAGTCAGCACAAGTAAACACCAACAGTCAGCACAAGTAAACATCAACAGTCAACACAAGTAAACATCAACAGTCAACACAAGTAAACATCAACAGTCAACACAAGTAAACATCAACAGTCAGCACAAGTAAACACCAACAGTCAGCACAAGTAAACATCAACAGTCAGCACAAGTAAACACCAACAGTCAGCACAAGTAAACATCAACAGTCAACACAAGTAAATATCAACAGTCAGCACAAGTAAACACCAACAGTCAGCACAAGTAAACATCAACAGTCAACACAAGTAAACATCAACAGTCAACACAAGTAAACATCAACAGTCAACACAAGTAAACATCAACAGTCAGCACAAGTAAACACCAACAGTCAGCACAAGTAAACATCAACAGTCAACACAAGTAAACATCAACAGTCAGCACAAGTAAACACTAACAGTCAGCACAAGTAAAAACACCAACAGTCAGCACAAGTAAACACTAACAGTCAACACAAGCAAATATCAACAGTCAGCACAATTAAACACTAACAGTCAGCACAAGCAAACATCAACAGTCAGCACAATTAAACACTAACAGTCAGCACAAGTAAACACCAACAGTCAGCGCAAGTAAATATCAACAGTCAACACAAGTAAACACTAACAGTCAGCACAAGTAAACACCAACAGTCAGCACAAATAAACACAAACAGTCAGCATAAGCAAACACCAACAGTCAGCACAAGTAAGCACAACAGTCAGCACATGTAAACATCAACAGTCAGCACAAGTAAACACCAACAGTCAGCAGAAATAAACACCAACAGTCAGCATAAGCAAACACCAACAGTCAGCACAAGTAAACACCAACAGTCAGCACAAATAAACACCAACAGTCAGCATAAGCAAACACCAACAGTCAGCACAAGTAAGCACCTACAGTCCATCAGCACAAGTAAACACCAACAGTCAGCACAAGTAAACACCAACAATCAGCACAAGTAAACACCAACAGTCAACACAAGTAAACACCAACAGTCAGCACAAGTAAACACCAACAGTCAGCACAAGTAAACACCAACAGTCAGCACAAGTAAACACCAACAGTCAACACAAGTAAACACCAACAGTCAGCACAAGTAAACACCAACAGTCAGCACAAGTAAACACCAACAGTCAGCACAAGTAAACACCAACAGTCAACACAAGTAAACACCAACAGTCAGCACAAGTAAACACCAACAGTCAGCACAAGTAAACACCAACAGTCAGCACAAGTAAACACCAACAGTCAACACAAGTAAACACCAACAGTCAGCACAAGTAAACACCAACAGTCAGCACAAGTAAACACCAACAGTCAGCACAAGTAAACACCAACAGTCAACACAAGTAAACACCAACAGTCAGCACAAGTAAACACCAACAGTCAGCACAAGTAAACACCAACAGTCAGCACAAGTAAACACCAACAGTCAACACAAGTAAACACCAACAGTCAGCACAAGTAAACACCAACAGTCAGCACAAGTAAACACCAACAGTCAGCACAAGTAAACACCAACAGTCAACACAAGTAAACACCAACAGTCAGCACAAGTAAACACCAACAGTCAGCACAAGTAAACACCAACAGTCAGCACAAGTAAACACCAACAGTCAGCAAGCATTGCCATAAGTGGCACAACTTGAATGACATATTTACCAATCCTGGGGCTGGTTTCATGAAGAGTTCTTAAAGTTACGCAATTACTTAGCGTCACGTTTGCGTAAAAACATGTATGCTTGTTTAAAACAAATTGCATCATTTACTAAGACAATCATCTTATCGTTAAGAATGTTCTTAACCGCTTTATGAATCCGGCCCCAACAGAATAGCAATGACATAAGTCAAATACACTGTATCACATTATAATTACAACTATAATGAAATTATTCGAAAACACTCCGGCCATATATATTTTGAATATATAAAATTATAAGTATACTTGTGTTCATGCCACAAAATAGCCATAGTAAAACCAATATCATCTCAGACTAATTTGTTTTAATGACTTCTTGACGTTTATATTTATTCTAATTTGTTTGTAGAATAATTAACTATGTTGATATTTATCTTAATTTACTAGTATATTTATTCTGAAGTTTCAGATAACTTGCTTTAATCTACAGCTATATTGTTAATTTATTTATTGTCACATTTAAACGTGTGTTATCTGTGCAATTTTTGCATTAGTTTTATATACAGTGCTGCAAACCTTTTTATTGATATGTTGCTTCATAAAATAAATAGTATTTATCTGTCATTGCTGGAGATGCATCTGGTTGTAGATGGTCGATTCCCACGGAATGTTGACAAACAGGTTCCAGGGCTATAACTCATTTAATATACTAGTTGGAAGGCAGGAATGATGCTGTACGCATGTGTCTTCGATGGGGCTTCCTGGGGAACCCTACTTTTGAATATGTACCATGGAATCTCTGAGTACTGTCCCCAAAAAATGGGTAATTGCTGCTCTATTTTTGTGAAATATATGCCACCAGTACTTTAAAATGCATTGTATTATTCGAACATATGCAAGGTATACAGTTAATGTTTGGCTATGAAGGTCGATGTCTCAGGCATTATTGATAAAAAAATTGAAACTTCAGGTCAAAACCCTGATTTTTCCTGATTATTTTCATGTTGGGGAACTTTTCTGAAACCGTCCATCTGCAGTCATTCATGTAGGAAAATGCAGTACAAGAGTTCATTAAATAACACAGATTTCACCCTCAACTTGATGCCACAGCTGGATACATAGGTCCTGTACTGTTTTAAACCAAAAGTGTTGGCTAATAAATTGTGTTGAGCGATGAAACCGATTTGGGGAAGTTTTTCATGAAACCATACGTCGCAAGTTTGAATACGCATTGTAAGTAGAGATTTGTAGATTAGTAAGAAATATTAATTGGTCATAAATAACACATTACAAGGTAACTATATGAAAAAAAATTAATTTGTAGATACAGTTCCCTTCGATTTATTTTGCTATTACTGGTCTTTGCAACCGTACGTCTCCCGAAACCGTACGTTGGCTCTAACTGCCAGTTGGTTCATCAGCCCAGTCATCCCATTTATCGTTATTTTCGGGAATTAGATGATGCCAAGCGAAAACAGAAGTTCGGTACTGAACATGGCTAGTCCAATATGTTGAACACAAGGGCAGAGTCTTCAAGAATGTGAAACTGACCCATGTTGTACAAAGTACAAGAGATTTCACAGACCAACTCATATCCGGCATGGCCGAGTTCCGTGAGCACTGTCACCGGGTGACCATCCAATATCACCAGATCCGCATTTTGAAGCAGTCCATGGCAGAAAAGACGGAGGCAGCGGTCCAGATGGACTATGCTGAAAATTGAGTGTGCAGATACCAGGACGAAATAACGGCAATGTACTATGTCAAGTCCCAGGTGACCATTCACCCAATGGTGGTACACTTCAAGCAGGACGGCGAGCTTTGTACCAAGAGCTACGTGTAGATTACTAATGTCACTGCTCACACTGTTGAAGGAAGTCAATGAAATCCTTCTGGAACTGTCGACTCTGCACTTCATCACAGACTCACCAACCTCGCAGTTCCGGAACCGCACAATATGTGCCCTAGTAGCAAAATTTCCATCACTGTTCGGTCTTAGAGTTTCGTGGACCGGGCTGGAGGCTGGCCACAGGAAAGGCCCCTGTGACGGAATGGGTGGTAGCATGAAAAGGAAGACTGACAACCTGGTGAAGGCTGGAAGAGTAATCACCACGAGTTAAGAGTTCTGCCACGCAAATTCGTGCTAGTGACACGACCATGACCCTCCTGGAGATAACCCTCGAAGTCATCCAGGACTGCAAAGATGAGATCGAAACATGGAATGTTCCAGAAGTCCGTGGCATAATGCCTGCCCGTGCTGTTGTGGTCCCGGGCCCAGTCGTGAAAATCTGCAGTACTTCCTGCTTCAAGGATTCCTGCTACACGAAGGGCGGAGTGTTCCATCCAACATGTTCTGGTTGGGAGAGCACATAGCTGGCGCTGGAGAGGGGGAGGAGGAGATGGATGACATATAGGTGGTGGTGGAATGGGTAGAGAGGCAGGTGGTGGAGGAGAGGGTGACAGACATATGGAGGTGGAAAGGGTCGAGAAACAGGTGGTGGAGGAGAGGGGAGACTCAAGTTGTGGTGGAAAGGGTCGAGAGACAGGTGGTGGAGGAGAGGGGTGACACAAGTGGTGGTAGAAAGGGTCGAGAGACAGGTGGTGGAGGAGAGGGGTGACAGAGAGGTGGTTCAAGAGAAGGATGAGAGAGCGGTGGTGCTTTTGGAACATTCAGTTCAAGTTTAATTAATTGTTCTTAAAATTACCTTTCGACAAATTATAAAAGTGGGCGGTTAGACTTTAAGTAAATAACGTTATGAAAACATTGTATTCATGTACTATTGTTCAGTATATTAATAAAATTATAAGAATGATTGAGAAACACATATATGGAATACTCACAGGAATAGCTTTACACTCGGGTATGTAAGTAGACAAAGTTTAAGTAAAAAGTGGTCAAATAAGAAAAAATACTATATTCTACTGAAACTGTACATAACCATAAAACCGTACGTCTCCAACAGTTTCTTAGCCCACACCTCAATATTTTTGCAAAATATATTAAATCAGCGCATGGTATCTGTAACGTTTGTACAACCAATATAAATACTTACATCATGACCTTTGACAGTTAATACACAATACACATTATATAAGGAGGTACACGAAACCGTACGTCTCCAGCGTTTTCTTAATTAGAATAAAAAGAATAGGACAGAATCACCTACACTTCACTAACATAATCAATTTAGACTGTCGGATATATACCAAAACGTTCTTAAATCAAGTTGGAGTTGTCCAATGGTCTCGCCAGTAACTTACTCCATTGTACTGAAAAGTATATTATATGAAACCGTACACCTGCAAATTCTAAACTTGCCATGAATGTATTTTAAAGATAAAACGTGGATTCCCCTTGTAGTGGTAATGTATAACAGAAAGTCACTTTTATAAAACATCAAGTCTGAGAGAGCGCAAAATACTTCAAAGCTCCCCCTTAACATGAAAAAAGAAGTCAGAAGTGTGTTATACACACATTGAAAATGAAATGTTATAGGTAAATGTGAGATCAAATAGTGGTAGCAGTTTCCAAGTAGAAGGACTTGTGTGCAGACGTATGGTTTCAGAACTTAAACACTTACTATTTCTATTAGCTGTCAAATGCTCAATTTCAGGATTTAACTTGCCCAATCTTATTCTCCGATTACCTCAGTATGTTCTTTTCGTACTACAGAAAACACAACTTTATACGCATATGTTTATTTTTGCCCCCCTAAGAACACCATTTGTCAACGTTTCGTGGGAATCGACCAGATACTGTTTGCTACAATGTTTGTGGGTGGTCCTTGTGGGGACTTTCACTCACCGTCACTGCTGGAACGCACTCAAATTCCCGCTGAAACATTTCTTCATCCATGATGCCGCACCTCCTGAAATGCAGTGTCTCAGTATGCTAACTTAAGCATTATTAAGACTCATCAGCGATCTCTAAACACAATAAACTTGTGGTAAAAGCATATATATATTTTAAATGACCACATCTCTAACAGTGTATTCAATAAATTACATATAAATAGATATGTATATACAGTGTATTGGGGTATTATATGTGACCTGCCACAACGAACTGGGTATTCAATCATACAGGTCTATTCTGCACGCAAGCCAAAAATAGCTCTCTAGTCATGTCCCATCAGTTTTGTGATTTTGGCGGAAAATGCATACCTTCTAATTTAATCTTTCAATATCCAGTTAATTTTCCCAGAGAAATAATCCAAAACTAATAAAACACTAATTGCATGATAGCATTGGGCATTGATTTTACACATAGCCTAATTGTTAAACATGTTTTTTTTCAAAATATCCCTATTTAATGTTTGCTTCCCTTTTCGCAAAAAAATGCAATAACACTGAAGATCTTTCAATAAATGACATCATTTTACAGCCCATGATCTGTGGAATCTGTAAAGGTACAAAACTCAAATTCAGAATTTTTTAACTTAAATTACTTAATACCCACTTTGCTGTGACAGGTTGCATACATCAATGCACTATGCCTCTGTGGGAACAGCTGAATTTAGCATGCTTTTTGAAAAAGGCTAGTGGTAATATTTTCAGCAGTTATTACTACTACATATCATGCCCTTTCTACACAACAGTCGTCCTATTTTGTTAGTCTCTTATGTTTTTTATATATCCCTAGAAACCTGAGATAATCTGTTTCACAACTTTTTGTTACTAAAACCAAGATTAACAAACATGCTTTCTCTGTATAATATAGCTGCACCCAAAATCTGGAATTCACTTTAAAATCATCAGAAACTACAGCTATCTTTCACACAAAACCCAAGACTTATTTATTTGTAATTGCATTCCCACCCTAACATTCGGCGGTCCCTTGCTCTAATGACAACTCTTGCTCATCCCTGTTCATGATTCTGCCTAATGATTCTTATATGTTGTCCCTCTGAGCTCAGATTCCTGGGGAAATAGGTGCTATAGAAGTTTATTATTATTACTATAGCATGTGTGTACCTGCTTGACACCTAACAACCAAGGAGGTGCACTTCTTTCAGAGTACTTGTCTTTCTGAGAACATCGCACGTTTTACCAAGTCTGTACCGCCATCATCTTGACATGCTGGTGACAGGTGACGTTCTGCTCAAAACAAACACACTCAAACATATTGATGACACTCAAACAAATTAATTTAGAGAAATTGGGTAAGAGGTATCCTGCCTTTTACCCTCTCTCACAAAGTCTGGATGAACACGTTATGAAGGTAGGTAGCCGTACATACTGATTTTGTCTTCTTCTTGACATCTATATTGTGTTTTTGTTGTATTTTGTACAGCAAATATTTGTATACCTTTTGCACTGTTTTATCCTAAAACGAGTCATTTTTACTTGTTATGCCTCTAGTGGTTTGTCATGTATTTGTTAGCAGCTAACTGTGCCACCTGGTCGAAATCATGAAAACAATAGTGGCGACCCACTTGTCACATAAAAACAACGCAAACGACAAGTTATCACTCATGTCGTCATGACAGTATTAATTATTTATACAAAATGTATTACTATGTATTACCCGTTTACGTTTTTATGATCTGAAGATTTTTGTAATCAAGTGTATTTCATTATCTATAAAAATTGAATGTGTCTATCTTTTCGTAATTTTTTTCAGAAGATGTACAAATCATAGCTGTCAAATCAATGATTCAATGTGAACTACGATCCCCACGGCACGGCCACGGCCTACCCGGATCACATTGACATTGTCTTTGCCATTGGCTTTGCAGCTAAGTTTGCCACAGAAATGCGCAAAGCACGAACTTGGGACACGCAACAATATATAATTTTTGGGTGGTATTGGTCTGACTGCATTGCATACCAGTGTCACTATGATAGTGCGTTCGTGAGCTGGTAAACTAAATAACATCGTTTTTTAAATGCTAAGCGTGCTATCCCGCTCGAATTTTTGATATCTAGTAACTTAAACAATTAACAAGGCGTTCTATGACGAATGTTGCTAAATACATTTAAAACCGCCAGTGTAACAGAAGCAATGACAATCCTAACGCTCTTTCCCAGCGACCCGGCCTGATGAACCCTGTGCACATCTCACATCAGTCGCGGTTCCGGTTTCATGTTTATTCGCTAGGCGCAACACATTTGCACCTGGCGGGAAAGCACGGTATTCGCCGCCAAAAGCTTTGGCATAGTGCATCACACAAGAGATTATATCCGTAGGACTATATTATTTTTGATCACACTCCGAGACGGACGTGACTTTGTTCCACCGGCACACTCCCTTTCAACATCGCACTCTACACAATCGGAACTATTTTGCCTCAAGTGGAACTTTTGGCTCAGCAGATGGGGCGAAGATAAAAACACACCCTTCGTACCTACAGCCTATAAGAGAGGGTGTTTTGACGTAGGGCCTAAATAAATAAAAAAAACAATGCTGCACTGTCTTGGGGTATTTTCTGTTTAAAGTATGTGATTGGCGAACTTGCTCTGGCCGATAGGCGGATTGCCCTGATATGCGACAAGTCCGCCAAGATGCTTGGGCATTTCTACTAAGAGTCACATTTTGATAATTATTCTTATAACAGTTTTGCAATTATCATTTGTTGATAGCACCTACAAATATGAGCTAGATAACTGCGTCAATTTAAGTCATAAACTGATCCTCTTGCTCTATAAATGCAGTCTCCAGATTAATTAGAATGCTGAAGGCGACGGACTTGCCCCTTCTTCTTCGTCTCACCTACAGATCACGGACATTACATTATTTTATTCGGATAATGTTGTTCATTAGAGTCTTACGGGCATACTCAAACAATGCTAAACAGCACATTCAATCTTAGGCGGGTGGATGGATGGATGGATTGATGGATTGACGGATTGACGGATTGGCGGATGGACGGATGGGTGGATGGGTGGATGGGTGGATGGGTGGATGGATTGACGGATTGACGGATTGACGGATGGACGGATGGGTGGATGGGTGGATGGGTGGATGGATGGATGGATTGATGGATTGACGGATTGACGGATTGACGGATTGACGGATGGACGGATGGGCGGATGGGCGGATGGGTGGATGGGTGGATGGGTGGATGGGTGGATGGGTGGATGGGTGGATGGGTGGATGGGTGGATGGGTGGGTGGGTGGATGGGTGGAGTGTTGGTGGGTGGGTGGGTGGGTGGGTGGGTGGGTGGGTGGATGGATGGATGGATGGATGGATGGATGGATGGATGGCTGGGTGGATGGGTGGATGGATGGGTGGATGGGTGGATGGGTGGATGGGTGGATGTACAATCAACTATTTTCGTTGACGAATGAAGCCATCAAACGCATCCTCGGAACGAGGATGACGTCTCCCACGGGGTTGGTCGTGGGTCCTGAGTCACCTCAGGAGCTCGATTCTTGATTTGAAGATGCTACTGCAGTGAGGACATGAGGTTCCGTTTGAAAGGAAATGCGTTGGTATTGGGTCTTCTTCATCTCCCTTCTCTATGCTGCTTTTCCGCCTCGTAAACTGGGCGGTCTGTTTCAAAGTGGGCCGTTGCCCGATGGATGCAGCGGCGCCAATGTAGACTTTTTAAATGTATATATTATGGTCTTTGTTTCTAAAACCACGGAATAGCTGGGAGAACAGTAGGCCCTACATATCGGGGTAGGTGTGAGTCTGGCATTCTGATACGATGGCTTGTCCAGTAGAGTTGATTCTGCTTGATCATTGCCTCAATCTGATTGCATTGGTTTCAGTCTGGACGCAGGCGCTGGTGCGCGGTAGTCTTCCCACCCGATGCGAAACATCCTCCTGAGGCAACGTTGGTGGGATTTCTCCAGAGACAGATTATTCCATATAGGGTTTATTAATTACATTAGATCTCCTGTAAGTAAAACGTAGCGACAACACGCGGTACGTCCGTTACGCCTTACGGGGTCGCTGTGCTTTTAGACTTGTGGTCGGGTACCATCGCAAACTATTTACGTGCCTGTCAAGTTCCTTTACACATATTATGGAAAACCCTAGACACGCGTCTTGTCATATTTTGCTAAGAATCAGTGGTTAACCGCATCCATATAGCTGGAGTTTCAACCTCAGGTATATGACTATGTCTACTGACGCTGATTAAATTAATGTCTATTAACTGTCCGTCGACCGTAATCCACGGAAATAACTACAAATAAATTTACAATAGTTGCAAGCAACGTCGAAACAAATTAAACTGGAACACAGAATAGTACTTACAAGTATCCACATCTAGTCAAGAACCCGTGGAAAGTTCAATGGCGCATTATGGAAAAGGAGCGATACAGTAGTCAATGACGTCAAGTGACGTCACACAAGAGATTGGACAACGGAGTCTGCTACACAGATTTTATATAAATATTTCGTGAATGCATTACAAATAACAAAATACGCGTGGACCACTATTGTGTGAATTATCGTATAAAATGCCAGAACACGGGCAGTATTAAACGTAAAGAAATTCGGGACTGCGGGTAACGATTTTTTTAGTTTCAGCGTTTTTTCTAGAACGCTTACGGCTCTGTTTCTGTATTGTATACTTTATGATAAAACAGTTGGTATTTTGCAAGAGAATAAAATCGTAGTCTCGATAAAAAAAAACTATCCTACATGAGTCGGCCGTCGCGGTGTTCCCGTTCTGCAACGTGGAGCTCTAATCCGAGAGTTGCGTGCTCGCTTTCGTACGCCGTTCTGCCTGTTCGATTTATAATCTGAGAGATGCGTAGGGCTCCCCTACCCGTCCTCATAAGTTGTTCTGCATGATAAATTTCTATTCTAAGATATGCGTAGCTCCTACTCGCCTCATGCGTCGTTCTGCTTGATCGATTTCTAATTTGGAATATGCGTAGCCCCTGCTCGCCTCATACGTCCTTCTACTTGATCGGTTTCTATACTTTGAGAGATACAAATACCATATTTGAAAGTTTTCAAAAGTTTAATATGTTTTAATAATCGACATCGTAACCGTTCTCGTTTGAATCGTACTGGCAATCCCACCATGTTTCGTGATCGCCGGTGTCGACTGTGGGCTGATTGATGTCATACAAAGGAGAAGGCAGGTTGAAGTACGGCACGGTTGCGCGAGGTTCCCGCATCCTTACGCACGCACACGCACACAATAACGCGTTATTGTGCACGCACACAGACCCTTACACACACACACACACACACACACACACACACACACACACACACACACACACACACACACACACACACACACACACACACACACACACACACACACAAGCATGATGATATATCCGATACCCATCCATCCTCGTCCTATGCATAATTACCCTTAATTAGCCCTTAATTACCTATAATTACCCCTTGATTATCCCTCAATACCCTTCATTACCCCTCACGCAAGGTGTGCGAGTAGAGTGCGTGTGCGTGTGCGTGTGCGTGTGCTTGTGCGTGTGCGTGTGCGTGTGCGTGTGCGTGTGCGTGTGCGTGTGCGTGTGCGTGTGCGTGTGCGTGTGCGTGTGCGTGTGCGTGTGCGTGTGCGTGTGCGTGTGCGTGTGCGTGTGCGTGCGCTTCATTGGCACTTTGTCATAATATTGCGAGGCTGCGCTGGACAACGATTCTAGGGACTGATGCGGCATACAAACACACACTAAAAATGTAAAGACCATATCATGATGATGATAATGACATATAATAGTATATGGAAACAGGTGAAGTATGACAATGGTCACAGGACACTATAATGCAGTGTAAATATATTCATAGTTCATAATGACGTACATCCATGCATTCATATGTAGCCAGTAGATACAGTCAGGCAGTTTGAATTGAAAACAATGACTTGAATGTACAGGCTGTATTACGTATCGGCCTCCTAACACTTACATGCAAGCCTAGTATCACACTAGGCCCGTAGCGTCGCTGTTTTGCTGTGTGGGGTATG
Organism: Paraescarpia echinospica; assembly: GCA_020002185.1. Taxonomy (NCBI): domain Eukaryota; kingdom Metazoa; phylum Annelida; class Polychaeta; order Sabellida; family Siboglinidae; genus Paraescarpia; species Paraescarpia echinospica. The sequence goes on along the minus strand of CM034533.1, from coordinate 17,213,652 downwards.
TCTTTGGCCTGTGATTGTACATTTTCAACAAATATCGATCATATTTAGCCTCCTTTGGGAGGGGGTCGAAGGTCCCGAGGGACTCGAGGAGGTCGAAGGGAACGAGGGGGTCGAGGGACTCGAGGGGTCGATAGGGTTGAAGGGCCCGAGAGGGTCGAGGGGCTCAAAGGGTCCGAGGAGGTCGAAGGCTTGAAGGGGTCAGGAGGGTCGAGGGTCTGGAGATTGCTCGTGGACCATGTACGTGTTGAATTTTTTTATGTGGGGGTGTGGCGCATTTGTAATACATATCCAGGGTTGGGTTCATCTTATGCCATTTGTAATTAATTACAATTTTATGTCGGACACGTTTTCCCGTATATACGAAAATACAGGAAAATCACTAGAGTGGAGGCCAGCACCGACTGGTGAAGTAGTTTGGACTGTATCTATTGTTGACATGCACCAATAAATAATAATATAGGTACATAACATTAATAAATTTAAGCAAGCTACATTTAATAGTTATCATTTATTTTATGGAATATAAATGTTAGTTAGTTAGCTTAGTTATCAAACACCAAATTTTAAATTGTTAGTAATGCTATAATATATGACTATGAAAACGGCTATAATAGTGGCTGCTTCTGTGAAACATTTTTAACAGCACCCTTGCCACGTCTTCCGATGTCACGATCTGATTCGTCAGTGCGACATGCGGAGTCGTGCTGAAGCTGTGATTCAGCCCAGCCCATATGCATTTTGGTTCGGCAAACAGTTTTTTGCCGAGCGTCAGCGGGGTGCAGTTAAAAATGGGAGGTTTGTGCCATACCCCTACACAGCAGGGGCGTACCCAGGATTGACATGTTGGGGGTTTCCAAACGGGTATTACCAGTGGCGCGGGAACGAAATTCATATTGGGGGAGGCTACCGGAGCTTCAGCACCACTGAATAATTTTCGCCGCCGCTCCGCCGCATATCTTCACATCTTCCTTCACCTTGTGGCTGTTCAAAACCAAGTTATAACCCTAATCCTGTTTCATACAGCAGTACAGAAATTTGGAGGGGTTTCCGAGCAACCAAAAAAAACAAATCGGACTAGCATCATAGGTATAAATTTGCTCTTCGACCTCCAAACAATATGTCCAAATTTATAATTTTGTGGTGACGAATACATGAAAAATCGTAGGTTCTAGATTAAACGTTATCACGAGATTCGCATTTGAATCAAATCCATGCACGGATGTCTGCAGTCTTATTCCCACTACTATTATTATGTTATTACAGTTGCACCATGCATGCCAATCTAGACAGAATACGTTTTAAAAATATCTCAACATGATCCAGGGCGTTTTTAACGTACAAAGGCGTTTTGAACGTACAAAGTGGGGGGGGGGCCTTGCCCTTTCGTTTGTCCCCCCCAGTCGGACCAACTCCCCCCCCCCCAGCGTGCCCCCGTTCTCCCAAACAAGCCCCTTGTAAAGCCTACTTGTTATTCGTTTTAGTGTTTGATTTAATTAGCATTGGGATATAATAACAAATTGTAAGTAGCAGTTGTCATGCATTCGCCAGAGAAGAACGGTGCCCCTGGACTACTTGAAGCGGTGAACAAAGCGTTGGATCTGACAGGAGGTAAAGACATGAAGCTGGTTGGTGTCACCACTGACGACGTGGCCTTAAAGGGAATAAAACATATATGGCTTGAATTCATATTATATTACATCCTGCTATCTATTTCCATGTCCACCAAGCCAAATAAATAAATAAATTCAATGAATTGGAAATTCCACATTTTATGCTGTGCATCCGGACATTCAAATATGCATATTTTTGGCGCGCTTTTCGGGATGCCGAGATGTGACGTCATATATGAACCACAGTCGCATCTGGCCGACCCTTTCCATGCATTCATAGCATGTTTACAAGGATAGCTTTCGGATCGAAACGAACGTCAAAATGAGTTATTATGCGATATTCCGATGTTATACAAACACTAATCATCTTAGAGGAACAAGCAGTTATCTTACGGTTCCACATGAATCCAATTTATTCAAAACAATGAATGCGAATGGGCCTACAAGTCGACTAGGTTTCGCCGAGCTTGGGCTCATTTTTAGAATAACATTATATCGCATGCAATCAACGGGAGATAATATACACCAATAAACATACATAACAAACATATATTGTATTCAGCTACAGAAAGTAACGTGTATAAGTGTATAATCTTATAATATCACTAGAATATCGATGTATGAAGGAGGAGTTGTACAATTTATCATAACAACTTAAATCAGTCAGAACATTTCTGTTGGTCCTGGTAGCTCATTTGGTAAAGGTGTTGGTTCTTAATATTTATTTTGTAATCGGGCGACGCCGGTTCGATCCCGACACCAAACCATAGATTTTTTTAACACTTTTTTTGTTTATGTTTTCACCAAGTAATATAAACCAAATCATTTTTATACTATGATGCACTGTTTGTAAATATTTTTTTAATTTTTGTAGTAATGATTTATTCGCCACAAAAATTAAAATATGGGAATTATATAACGATGTTTCTAAATTGTATTTATTCAAACAAATATAATGTAAATGATACAGAATGTATTAACTGTATATATATATGTATATATATATATATATATATATATTGTACGGTAATATTGTAATTATATATGTGAAAACAAATGGTGATCTGTCTGGATAAATACAATTTAGAAACATCGTTATATATAATTACCATATTTTCATTTTTGTGGCGAATAAATAATTACTACAAAATATTTACACACAGTGCATCATAGTATAAAAATGATTTGGTTTATATTACTTGGTGAAAACATAAACAAAAAAGTGTTAAAAAAGTCAATGGTTTGGTGTCGGGATCGAACCGGCGTCCCCCGATTACAAAATAAATGCCAAGGAACCAACGCCTTAACCAAGTGAGCTAGCAGGACCGACATAAATTCTCTGACTGATTTAAGTTGTTATGATAAATTGTACATCTCCTCCTTCATACATCGATATTCTAGTGATATTATAAGATTATACACGTTACTTTCTGTAACTGGATACGATATATGTTTGCTATGTATGTATATTGGTGTACATTATCTCCCGTTGGTTGCATTCGATATAATTATTCTGAAAACGAGCCCAAGCTCGGCCTCGGCGATACCTAGTCGACTTGTAGGCTCATTCGCATTCATTGTTTTGAATAAAATTTTATTTATGTGGAACCGTAAGATAACTGCTTGTTCCTCTATGATGACTAGTGTTTGTATTACATCGGAATATTGCACAATAACTCATTCTGACGCCCGTTTCGACCCCAAAACTATCCATGTAAACAAGCTCTGAATGCATAGAAAGGGTCGGCCTGCTGTGAGTCTTGTCTTGTCTTGTCTTGGTTGAGTACTGGCCAACACTCCTTAGGAGTCATACGGTCAGGGTTGGGTGCGCATGCTAGGTTATTAGTCGTGTATTAATGCTTGTCTGAATTTCTGTGGCTCTGTAATGTTGACTATTGCATCTGGTAGGGAATTCCAATCTTTTATTGTTCGGGGGAAATAGGAAAATTTATAATAGTTCTTGCTGGTGTGGATAGTGTTAAATGCTTTGGTATTTAAATGCCGTGATAGGCGTTGTACAGGCTGGAGGAGGTTTTCAACAGGCAAGGTTAGGTGGCCATAAATGGCTTTGTGCAATATGGCGAGGCGTCTGTTTGTTCGTCTGTTTGTTAGTTGTTCTAGGTTTATTTTTGTTAACATGTGTGACACGCAACCAGTTTCTCGGGATGTATAGTCGTTAAGGCAGAAGCGAGCTGCCCGTCTTTGGACCATTTCTATTTTGTTGATGAGGACTTGGGTGTGGGAGTCCCACACGGATGCTGAATATTCTAGGAGTGGTCGGACAAGGGTTGTGTAGGCACTTGTTTTAATGTTTTGGGGGCACGAGTAGAGGTTGCGTCTGATAAATGCTAGGGTACGGTTTGCTGAGGCTGTAATCTGATGGATGTGTTTGTTCCAGGTGAGATCTTTGGTGATACATACTCCTAGATAGGGATGACTGTCGGTTTCCTGTAGTGTTGCGTTTCCTAGAGTATAATTAAAATGTTTTACGTTTCTTGCATGGGTTAGTCTCATCACAAAGCATTTTTTGGGGTTAAAGTGCATCTGCCAGTCGTGTTCCCATTTTGCTAACTCATTTAGGTCTCTCGATCTGTAGTTCTTGTGAGTCGGACTGATTATTGATTTCTCTATAGAGGACACAGTCATCTGCAAAAAGACGGACTGTGGAGCGGATCTTGTCAGGTAAATCATTGATGTATATCAGGAAGAGAAGCGGTCCCAATACCGTGCCTTGCGGTACACCTGATGTAACATTTGTCCAGGTGGAATGTTCTCCACCGACCACCACTCTCTGTTCACGGCACTTGAGAAAGTTAGAGATCCAGGCGTGTGTTTTGTTATGGATGCCATATCTCTTTAATTTATTTAGGAGCCGGTTGTGGGGAACGGTGTCGAATGCTTTTGAGAAGTCCATTATTATCATGTCCACTTGGGATTTATTATTTAGGGATTTCGCTAGGTCGTGTGTGGTGAGTATTAATTGGGTTTCTGTGGAGTGTTTACTGCGGAAGCCATGTTGTCTGTCGGATAAGACTGTGTATTGATCAAAATGGTCCATTATGTTAGAGTAAATAATGTGTTCGAGGAGTTTGCAACATATTGAAGTTAGGGAGATGGGACGGTAATTTGACGGAAGGGAACGGTCTCCCTTCTTGAAAATTGGAGTGATGTTGGCACGTAACCATGAGTGCGGAAGTTCTCCTGTGATAATTGATTTTTGGAAGATTACTCTGAGAGCTGGAGCTAATTCATTTGCGGCAAGTTGTAAGATTCTGGCTGGCACTTCATCAGGTCCTGTTGATTTGTTTGTTTTTAAGTCATTAAGTAATTTGGTGACCCCTTTTGTTGTAATGGTGATGTCAGTCATAGCTGGTATGTTTGAATATGGTTCTTGTGGTAGGTTGGTGTTTTCATTTGTAAAGACTGACTTAAATTGGTTATTGAGGATTTCGGCTTTAAGTCTGTTATCTGATTCTACCCTGTTGTCTTTCGTTAAGGTTGGTATTCCGACTGTATCAACTTTAAGGCTTTTTATGTATGACCAGAATCGTTTTGGTGAATCGGAACAAATGGATGATATATATCTTCTGTGAGCATTTCTTGTCTCTCTGTGTGTGGTTTTACGTGCCTTACAAAAATGTTCATAGCTGGCTTGATTTCCAAGTAGTTTGTGAGTGTTGAAAGCCCTTTGTTTACGTTTGTGTAGTCGCTTGATTCGTTTATTTATCCAGGGTGTTTGGTTACGCTTTGATATTATTTTTGTTGGTATGTGAATGTTCATTTTTGAGACAAGTACAGTTTAGAACTCTGTATACATTTCATCAACTGTGTTCTTGGATGTATCCCTTGATACAAACTCATTGCTCCATTTGAGCGTGAGTCATATGTGAGTGTGAGTCATATGTGACGTTAAGATACCACGTGATCGCCTGGCTCATTAAATTTTAATTTTCCGCGGGAATCGCTACACAGACGGGTTTAAAATCGAATTTATGCTACAAATGTATTTTTTAACGTTCTGGAATGTTACATACAATGTTAAACTTTGTGTACACATGGAAAACGGATTTTAGCTAATGCCTTGTTTTTATTTCCTTTAATTACGCCTAATGCATTCCATACGCTAGCTACCCGTTCCCCTAGGAGGCACTACCTCCGCTCACGTGACCACACACATGACTACACCAGAAGCTGAGGCAGCCGCCATCTTTGAATTTCATCATCGGCGCACCCCCCCAATTACGTATCATAAAACTCGAAATAACTACTGGCGTTAAAACCGGGGTGGGGTATTTTGGGCGGCTCAGCCCCCCCAACATTTTTGGTGAGAAGCTGATGATGGGTTTAACATCCCAACATTTCGGAAGGTTTTTGGTGAGCCATTGTGGCGGATGCAGTTGGTGGTTTTGTTGAGCTTCAGCCCCCCAATATTCACCACTTTCCGACGGCGACGCGTATGATATTGATCTGCCCCTTTTCCTGCGGCCTCGTTGTTTGATCAACTCTGTTCTGTGGATAGTCAGCCTGCCTCCATCCGCACCATATATCCCTGATACACAGGTATATGTAGAATCTGACTTCTGACTAATCTTAGTTCCGACTCCAACAGTATTACTTCCGCCAAGCCCAAGGTGTTCACCCTTTTTACTCCTGTAATTCTCCACATTTAGTTGTTCTCACAAAAGTGCCGACTGGAGATGATGCTGTTTTATCAACGCCACTATCTCCAACTCATATTGGTTTGCTGACATTATACATGATCTTATGACTGCTACTCAAATTGCTTGATCATGACGGGGCATCTTTGCCTTCCTCTGTGTATTCGTTTTTTGATGTATATCATTTGCCGCACTCGTAGCTACAAACGCACATCGTCGGTCACCGTTCAATGTACACAAAGCCATCCACATGCTTGATCTCTTTCACTTTCAACACGGTGTTCAACCCCTCTTTCTTGTGTCCAACCACACCAATTAGGCTACGACTTATCCATGGTGATCTTTAGCTAGTTCTCAAAGACGTAATTGCGCTGTTGCTGCACTCAAGTGGTCATTCCTGTTTTCTTCTCCGTCACTATAGCATGGTCAGCAGACATGTCCAAAAACCGCACAGGCCAGTCAGGCCTGTGGCTTACTGCAGTTGAGGACTCGACAGAAGATTCACGGGTCAGCAGGACCGCAGTTATGTCGAACACTGCTCATACGTTCCGCCTGATTGACTTCTAATCTGACAGATACATAGCTCGTACTTATCCACATGTGTCGTTCTATTTGATCGATTTCTAATTAGATTCCATACTGCCAAATTAAACAATTTTGTATGTTATGAATTGTTAAAAAGAAAATGCCCCATGTGTGAAATAAAATCAAGGTTTGTGCAAAGAGGTTCATTTGATAAGTCGCTTAAAAACTCCACTTTTTCAGTTTTGTTTCATTTGGCAAATTCCTGCTGTCTTCATCACACTAACTTTGGTTAGATATATATATATATGTAATATTATGTATATATATATATAAATCTATGATGACCTAGAGACCCCCTAGCCACGGTTGTGTGGACCATGCACAAGGACGCTTGTTCCATTTTCTCACATTACAAATGAAAAACAAAACAAAGATAATACATCGACAAACATTTTTTATATTTCATACTGTACATTGTTTCATACAAAATTCTGTATTTGTTTCCTCTAAGTATCCATTTAAAACCGATACATATACAGATGCATGATAAGAAGTACTCTTTTTAGAGTATGACAAAACATAACGGTTTAATTTTTCCATTTTCTCACAGAATTTTACTCCTTGTATGTAGGAATTAGAACTGGTAATTGTTGAACACAAAACAAAGAATACATTGATCTCCATATCTTATATCCCTACTAATGCTGTATCGATAACAAATATACAGCTAATAACTAAACCCTAGCAGTTGTTGTCAAATGAAAACCACCACCAAGTTCGGTAAACCGTATCTGGTACTGTGTGTTGGGTACAATTATGAATTATACCAACACTGAATGTAACAATGAACACCCCCACGTTTACCTTCACCTGTCTGCCACAGCAAGTATCAAACACTCCTTACAACTCATGACAACTGACATGTCAGTTTTTGTTTTGAGTCACAATTCTCACCTCCTTTTTTACAGCATCAAATACTTGCTGCTCCTGCAGAGTTATCACCAGCTGTTGCTCCCACAATCCAGGCAACAGCATGAAATAATTGTTGCTCCATAGCTTAATCAACAGCATGAAATACTTGCTGCTCGCACAAGCTTAGCAAATCAACAATTACTTGCTGCTTCCAAATAATTCACCCCAGGCTAGTCAACAGGACAACACGTCTTCAATATCATACAAATGAATTTCTGTGGAGAGCCGTTACTTCAGTAATGACCACTTGAGTTGCTCCTTGGCAGAATGTAGAACCTGCATCAAGAAACAAATGTTACATATGCAGCATAATGCAACTTTCCTGGCTTCTAGTGACAGAATTCCTGCAAGCAGACCTAGGTTCAATTCAGGCCCTTTAATAGCCAGAAATAATTTGTTGCCAGTCTTGAATTAATCAAGTGTGGCTTTTAAGTTTGATCACACAAATGGCTTGCGTGGAGGCCATTCACATCAATCACAGCCATTATTGGCCACTTCATTTTTTTCAATGACAAATCAGTTTTATTTGAACTATATATTTAATTAATACTGATTAATTTAATTAATACTGGCTCTCTAAATTCTACCAGGCTTATCAGTTGTAATTTCCCGTCTTGGACAGTCATCTGCCAGTCTTGAAGACGTGCAACCGGTCTCTGGCTAAGCCCCGTTTCAATTCTGAACAGAATTTATAAAAAAAAAGTGTGAATTTGAAATCAACTGACCAAAATATTGAAATAGAATTTATTCCCGCAAAGTGACATGAAAGATGCTTCCTCAGCTAGATTTTTTGCTCATTGCGTATACAAATAATTGGTGAATATTAAAACCAACCTAACATCTACTAGGACATGATTCAACATTTACACATTTTTATGTAGTTTTTGTGGACCCATCATACAAACTATTGAAAAACAATAATTTATTTGATGTTCCATGTACAATTACTCGAAGGAATTCTTGAATTTGCCACTGGTACAATCTTAGTGCAACCTCGTGATGATGTCACGTTTGAGCAGATCGACGAGAGGGTGAAATCACTGTTCAACGGTTTGGAAATTAAAAGTCGGCTTCACTGTTGGCTTTCGCAAACTACCAGATGTAATAATCAGTAATTACTTTCAATGACAAATTCTTTATTAAACAGACTGTCCACACTACTCAAATTATTCATTCACTACAGGTGTAGACAAAAAAGAACTGGATTCGCGATGGGCAAACCATGCTTACACAACCACATCTAGAGCCCGTAAATCTTCGGTTGGGCAGAATGTACTGTTGTTTTCATATGGTAATATTTAGGAATACATGGAAAGGGATAGAATTTGGCCATATGAGAAGCTACTTATGGGCATTTTCACAGTAATGAGGGGAGCCGTGTCTCAGGAGGGTCAAAAATTGATAACTAAAATAATTTTTGTATCCTATTCCAAAGTGTAGTACTATATCCAAGGTTATAAAATCCATTAACATTTGGTCAGAATAGCAAGTTACCACTGAGAAGTAGGCAAAATCTAACAAAATCCAGTTTCAGAAAAACAACTGAATATTAAATATCATCAACAAATTTTACAAATGAGCAGAGCATAAACAAACATTTCCTAGCATTAATTATAGTCGGCAATGCAAAGAATAAAACAACCCCACTTTCTTCCCATTTTGGCCAGAAATAATCGAAAGGTATATTTCCACAACACTTCTTTAATTAAATAGCAACAAGTAAACAACAATACTTGGCAGGGCTTGACATTAACTCCCATAAAGCACTTGTCCCAACAGAAATTATCATGTCCCACAAAAAACTGCTTTAAACATAAAATGCCAGTGTTATTGCTATAACTGGCTCTGGGGTTGTACCTTCCAAATTACGAACATTGTTACAGGCTTACTAAACACAACTTAGCGGGCAGTATACCTTCAACATAGTTAGTATACAGTGTAGTCTTGTGAAAATATTAATAAATTAAAAGCTTGGTACAGACTGCCTCCTTGTAACTAATTAAAATGCACAGCTAAACGTGTCGTGGCATTTTACTGAACACAATTTTATATCAACTACATACAACGTTCTGAATTATCATCTCTGCTAATAATACAAAATATTGTTTATAATAAATTCCAGATAGAGTTATGTAATTGGACCTAGCCATGCATGCTACCTGGTCATTTTGTTGATATTTACAACCATAACAATTATTTAAGCAATTGAATGCTTTTATGAAATTTTAAATTTTTTTATTTTGAATGTATGTGTGTCCACACAGTATTCACACAGGGAACAATCTCCTCTTTATATATTCTGACAGGCTTTATGTTGAATTTTGCATATGAACACATTATTTCACAATTTAAACTTTAAAAAAATTAACTACTTAGTTAAAGTTGTCCCTTTCTGTAACTGGTTGTCCAAATCACCAAGTGATATAAGGGTGGACTGTACAGGGATGCCTATAGCTTTAGACTTCAGACAAAGTCATCATTCACTTGTTACAATTTATTCATATTTTGCCCGCAGTAGAGCAGCAGACCGTAAGCAGGGGCAGAGCAAGGGGTTAAAGTGGTATCATGCACAATTTGTTTGATGGATAATGCTTATTAATATATCAACGCAATGACCCAAATGTCAGTCGCCCACAGGCAGGACAATAATTAATGGACAAAGTTCTAAATTGCACACTACAACTAAAGCAATTTATCTAGTCGCAGGCTTACGATTATACCAGCAAATGCACTGAGATGGTAGCAACTTCAAGCCCTGTTGATATTGTGAGTCAATCAACTTGTCCCATGGGACAAGTGTCCTGTCAATGTACTTGTCGGACATTGGTAATTACTTGTGTCGGACAGGCGAACAATCGTTAATGTCGAGCCCTGCTTGGTAAGTATGTGACCAGTGACATCATATCTGTCAACGACAATCATAAAAATAATCCTTGTAGTTCTTGTTTTTGGATGTGGGTCCAAAGAAGAATGATAATGTTTTATTTTGTAGTGGACGTTTATTGGACAGTTTGAAGTTTGGTCTTTCCCAGTACTAAAACATGAAATATTAATATGTGTGGTATGTTTGCAGAAAGCATTTACAACATGTTGAGTGTGGACTAAAAGTAAAAATTTGAATAGGTGACTTGGTTGCAACACATTAGTAAGTGACTATTAACCATGTTGTACATCGACAATATTATACAATGTGGTTAAATTTACAAAAAAGTCTTCAGCATATACCTAAAACAAGATGGACCCATAATATACTGTTGCTCCTAAATTAGTGTAGTTTGACTACCTTATAATATATACATAGTTATTTAAATATTATAATTTAGCTGTTATAACTTACGTTGCATGAAATTCAGAGTGGACACTATTTTAGACATTGCATTTTATTTGTTTAACATGCTTCAGATCAGAATCAGATTTAAACAAAATTGTTGGTACATTCAGTGAGTCAGTGTATTTTAACAAGATCTAACAAGATTGCCATCCAGAGAATTAACTCTACATGGCAGGTGGACAAGGAAACCCTTTAGCTTATCGAGAGTCCAACCCTTTTATCTACATCCAGCCCTTCTGAGGTATGTGTCGATTTTATTTTTAAACATTCACACTACTAGCACCCACACAATCATCAGATAATCTGTTCCATTAATTCACAGTCTTTTGTGAAAATGAGAACTTTAAAATATGATTGGTAACACTGTATATTATTTTGTAAAATATTCACATCAAAACCATAATTGATGTGATTTTTTAATTCAATTCAAACTTTGATGACTTGTATCTCTAAAAAAGAAGGGTCAATTGGCTTTAAACTTGGGTAGTCCCAAGGATTTATGAACATAAAGCAACATACCAAATTTCATCAAAATAGAATTTGGTTATTTTCCTTTATTTTTCATTGATTTAGACAATTTGTTTCGGAGTGGACATCTGGTTTTGACAAATGAATGTTGTGCTATACAAAAAAGAAAAACACATGATGTGTGTGCATGCTAAAGTATCAGGGCATTTCTGCTGGCCAATAAAATTCACATCCATACAATTATTTTGAGTACAATCAATGAAAGATGGTGATTTCAGAGTGTACATGTTTTGGACGGACAAACTTTTGAAGTGTTGCTGGTCAGTATGTAGCCATCCCACAAGAATAAATTTTTGCATGCACAGACAGTGTCGTCCTGTATCAAAATGTGCTAAATGCAGTAATCTATAGGCTAGGCTTCACTATGTCGGAGTGGACATTTTGGACGAACAAAATTTTTGTGATTTGAATTGCCTGGTGAAAAAAATTGAACATATACATCTATAAGTTACATACAGTTGTACTACATTGAAAATAAAACCCATAGGTGTCCTCACAAGCAAAAATAAATGAGCACCGACAGGTGTTTGGTGTGTATTTCGTAATGACAAAAATATGACTTTTCCTGTGAGACAGTCATTTTATCCCAAACTATGCATGTTTTGAGCTCTACAGAAAAAAACGAAATATACCATACCGATGATGTGTGTTTGCATGGTACCCCATGCGGTACCTAGTAACTGGGTACAAACATTGCTACGCTGTTATCATTTACTAAGCTGGTAATACTTGTTATGTTAAGAACACCAGCTCCTCTCAATACTGTGAAAGTTCCCTTGCATTAACTGACACAACATCATGTATTTATTACTGCATCGTTTTAGTCACAATCATTTATCTACATGTATGTGGATCAGTCACACATGTGACGACGGGTGACAGCTTACTGTTCATCCTGTGGCTATTTTAATTCCAATTCCTGAATTAGAGACAGACTTCTCAGTTGCATTAGAGACTTCTCTAATTCAGTAATTGGCCCCAACCCTACCACCGACCACAGATATCGAGATGGAGGTTTCCAAAGCCACTGAAGACAAAATCTACACAAACCACTTTCACCAAGAACATAAAGAGACCCTAGACTGGCCACATTAGTATGCGTTTGAAACCACTTTCCGAAAGAAAAAACCGAGCACATTATGTAACCAGCCCAAGTGTTGCAATACATCACATTAAGGAATTAATTATTTTTGGCAAAGAAAGTTTCCCCAAAACCAATAACACACCATGACAGAGTACCAAACTCACCTTGAGTTTTTGATTCAAATGCTTCGACAAAAATAAACGTTTTGTAAGGTTACAAATATTTCTAGCCAGTGGTGATTGTAGGAAATATGGTTTAAAACCAGTGTGATTTCTAGTAACTACAACATAATTGCTCGACTAATTTTATAGAATTATTTGTAAATAATTTTTTTACCAACAAGTATTTTACCAAAACAGTTATCATTTCTAAACATGGTTTAGAATGAAAGCCAGCATTAGACATAAATTAAAAGATAAACTACACCAACAGGTGTTTGTTAAACTAAAATGGATTTTAAACAAAATACCCCACCAATGATTAGAAATAAATTAAGTTAAACATAATAGCATATTGGTAAAGATTCAAAACGTGGCTACTGTTTGTAAATCCTGAATAAAGATAGTGTACTAGTATAGCATTATATCCCTGGTAAGCAAAAGCCAACTGCTAAATATTTTATTACCATAAATATATCCGATAAACTTACTCGAGTGATTTATGTAAATAAAACAAATGTTAGTAATTCAGTGTTATCAACCGACAACTTTGAGAAAATGCATTATTTGTTAGTTATCTGCCATGCAGGTGGCCACTGACCAGAATAAGAAGAATCCAACGAAGACATTCTAGATTCTTTGCTTCTTTCCTTAGATATTATTTACCTCACAAGAAACTTGCATTTTCCATCAGAATATTTTAACAATGCCCCATGTTTTTTGTCAGCTGAATGGCTTCGCTATGTGTGTGTCACATGACCAGCATTGTAAACTATGAGGAAAAATGGTATATGAAAAAACCCAAGAAAGCAATTAATGTCCAGCAAGCAAAACCTGCCCTGGACCAAGACATCAGACAGGAACTCCCACCAGTCTTTCTCCAGATAGTGGCACATGATGCTAGTCATGTGACATGCCCATAGTGAATTCCACTGATAAAGACTGAAATATTTGGAAGTGAAACTGAAGTTTGTTGTGAGGAAAATAATATCTCGCAGAGTATATTACATTTATCGATAATGATAAACTTGTGTAATGTGTTACCTGGGCAACCGTTTGTTCTCCTAGAGGAATGTCGTCAGATCGGAACGAGACTTTCTGCGAGATTGCACTTGAGTCTGATTCGAGGATGATGCTGAAAGATCAAGTCATCAACAAGATGTGTAACATTTACAATTTCTAGAGGCCAAGAATATGATCCAGGTGATAAATTTACAGGTTGTGAAAAAGGCAACTTTTTTGCAATACTGTGTAACAATAAAAATAAGTTAACTTCTTTTGTGCCTAAATCCTCAGAAACCAAACTCAGAGGCGCATCAATACAAAATGATTAGTCAATCTCAGAATCGATAAGCCGAATTAATGTCGTCAACAGATGGATCGATATGCCAAGGAACTAAGGTGGATACATAAGGTCAAAAGGTAAGTTTTTAAATGACGGCAAAATTGTGTAATATTTTCAACTGACCTAACACTAAGAGAGAGCATATATCAAAGAGTTGGTGCAGCAACTGCAAACATGGATTAGACGCAATAATTATTTCATTCTAAGTATGCATTGAGCATTGTATACCTGGAATCGGTGGGATGTACTTTGGATTAGTTAGAATGATTGGGTTAATATTATTATTGTTACTAATATATTCCATATACATGGACTAGCCCACTTTTTATGAATGCAATCAATCGCTATACATAGAATGAATATTGAAGTTAAATTTTATCAATTATCATACCTATTTCTAATACAGGATCTGTTGTGAGTGATTTGTCAAGCACTCATTTTATATATTCATACAATCGGTTTCAGTTCAAAAAGCATATACCTATATCTAAAGTTTCTAAACATTATATGAATTCATGATAAACTCACCCATTGTCGCATACTTCGTCAATGGCCAGGAAGATTCCGTCCAAGTTTTCCATTAATGCCCGTTTTTCTACATTCTTGCGCAATATTTGACTGACAGCGTCATAGAAACAGTTGAGAACATTGACCAGAATCAACTGAAACAACAACAAAAACGTATATAATTTAACTATCAACGATACACAAAACATGTCAAAATACATCCTATAAAATTATGTACTTTATTTTATATGTACTTTACAAGCTATATTTTACACTTTGTGAAGTTAGACACCAGTAGATATAATTATTTGTTGTCGTACACTTCTCTGATATAATCTCCACCCAAGAGACTACATTGACATCGAGCATTCCAAAGATTTATGTGTCTTCAGTCTTTCCGTTTTAGAAAAATGGGCCAAGAGGCCCTAAAGTCCTTTGGACTAATATGTCGATATGTGACCCCAGCTGACCAAATGAGTGATAAGTCGGAAAAATTGTAACACTGTTTTCTTATATTCTTGTAAAGGTTGGGTAGGGTGCTTTACACGGTTTAAAAAAATTATGACTGCAACAAAAATTGGCAAAGTTATGGAGCATTGAACATGGTACGGGTCAAAAAGTGAAAATGAAGAAAACAGCTGTTGAAGTTTTATATTATATATGGAAATGGATTGCATGGAAATATTACATGCATGACATTCAAATGTGGCACACAGTATGTATGTTATGTTGCAATGATACACTGGAAGTACAAATGTGCTGCTACAAAAACTTATCACGTTATGCCAGATTATGTCTTTATGTGTAAAACCAAGAGGACAGATTGATAATGTTATAAATGAATACTTAACAACAGCCCCACAGAACTAATTATAGTTATTGTTAAGATGTTTAACCTAGTTCTATTATCTGACATTGTGCCAACAGATTGGTGTATTGGGATCATTAAGCCTATATATACAAACATAGCAGAAGACATTGGGACTAAGAATAACTAATTTCACAAACTTCCTGAAATGTCTATGCAAAATTATAGAAAAAATTACTTTTTTGGGGGGTCATTAGGTGCCCTTAGAATGATTCAATCAAATACAGATTTCTTGTGTACAGTGACACTACCACATGAAATGTATATGCAAAATTAGAGAAAAAGTTGCTGAACGGTTTCTGAGATACGGCAGCTAACGGCGGACGTCGGACGCAGAGTGATGGCAATAGTCCCTTGGACCTTCGGCCAAAGGACTCAAAATTAGTAGAATAGTAATCATTCTCCTGAAAGCTCTGAGGAGGGAAATTCACTATCTTGACCAGAGTGTCCCTCAATCCCTTAACTTGCTTGCTGGAAGCAGCCATTTTCAACAACATTTTACCATCTGTACTACAGTTTTGCCATCTTTACTACAGAATGCTGGTACAATAAGATGTTGTTTATTGTCACCATGGAGAAATTCTGTCCACGTGATATATACATTCATGACAGCAGTGCTATATGTAAAGGGCAATAAAATATTTACATTAAGAGGAAAAGAATTCAATCACTGAGATAGTACAAAAAAATCCATAAGGTGACGCCACACTATGCCACCCTTGTATCGTGCAATGTACGGCGTACACAATGACGCCACCAAGTGGGTTGCAAGTCAACTAGAACTGCTGTAGGTGGCACCACTGAACTAACCTCATTCTCCTGAGCGCTGCCAATGACGTAGAAGAAGAGGTCGACGTTACTTCGATACACACACGTCAGTCCCTCCAGCATGATGATCTCAGCTGAAACCAGAGCAGTTTACAATATCATACATTCTATTTCGACAATAACATTACAATGCATGATTGTCTTTTTAATTGTATTCCCAATTAATGTGGAAAAGGAGAGAGCAGAAGTTTAACGTTTATGAAGGGCTTTCCCCTTTCAGTTGTTACAGAATATATGAACAGTTATCTACATGATTAGTGCAGTAGCTAGAGCATTGGACTCTCAATCGAGAAAACCCGGGTTCGAATCCTGTGCTGCTGTGTCGACCCTCGGGCAAGTTTTTTCGTTCTACATTGCTCCAGTTCACTCAGTTGTATGAATGAGTACCTGGCTATGGACAGTGGTGGACATTTGTGTATGAATAGTCTTTGCACATTAATTGCAGCATGGCTGAGAAGTAAAGATAGTGTTTGATTGAACAGGTCTGCCAGGAAGTAAAGTGCTTTGTGCAGTCTTAAGGACTGGATACTGCGCTGTATAAGAACTTACCTTTTACATGTCAAATTGAATTATTATAACATAATAATGTGAAAACAATAAAACTTTTTTTTGGTTTCTTACGTATTTTCAATATATCAAACCAGCAGTCAATAATATGAGAACATTTTATCAAACAGGTGTTTTTTTCAAATAAAAATTGTCTATAACAATAATTATGTACAGGTGGATGTGTGCCTGTCTGCATGCGTGTGTTTGTGTATTGGTGCGTCTGTAAAAATGGGAAAATTATCTGTATATGTTACTATGCACAGAGATGAGTGTGCGTATGCACAATTGTGTGTGAATGCAAGAATGCATGGAACACGTTAATATATTTTAATATTTAACAATATATAAGATAAGATATAATGTACACCTGTAAGTATATACTGATACTAGAATTAGGTTTAAATGTTGTATTAACAGTATGCATTTTGACAACATATTCATACATGATGATAAATTAATTAGTCATTCTTTCATCAAGTTAATTAGAATTACGGGAACATTTTTAACATACTGGAAATCAGAATAAATTAATAGTTTTGTTATTGAAATAAGTAACCTCCAACAATAGGTACCATTTGCTCTGTGAGTCTTGGTGAAAAGACTTTTCTCGAAGGCTTTCTGTTCTTTAGGAGTTGGGTATGTGTCGTCATAATACTGCATCAAAAACAACACGAAAATGTCATATTTCTGAACCAATGAATGCCGACAGATTCTGACAGAATATAAACCTGTAAACACTGTTCAAATTCAGAGGGCAGCTTGTATTGACATCAAAGCAGCTTTGTAATATGACAAAATTATTGCAATGTAGTATTTTACATGTACTACATACAATAATAATATACTAACTGACTATTCAAATATCAGAGGACATCGATGTTAAACTGTTATTAGAACAACATGAAACATATATATTAGATATCTGAATAGCACAACAAATTCATCTCTTGAACATAGTATTTTAGTCACCAATATAATCATCACACTACACAATCACAATGATAATTGTTTTAGAGATGTACAGTTCAAAACAAATATTTGTGACTGGCAAAATGTTTGTTAATTCAAGATCAGATCATTAAAATAATTTGGAAATTGATTACTAATTATCCTATCTAAACATGCAGCAACACAAGGAATGCTTTACCTTAGAGATCAACCTGTTGCCATCGTTATCCAAGATCAGGATTGCTTTCACTATATACAGTGAAGGTTCCTGGAAAGAAACAATATATATTTAATATATACATAATGTATGCATTGCAAGCATATCTGCAATATATATAGCTGTCTCTGCAATACCATAAATATGATACCACATAGCCTATATAATCCCATAGAAAAATAACAGGACTGAAAACTGAAATAAAGGTTGGATGGGACAAATCACAGTGGTGCAGACTGGATCAAACTGGAGCACTATTTGGACCTCAATATGAAAGTTTATTTGAATGGAAGTTTATTTGGCGAAGACGCAATATTTTTATAAGGTAAATATGCCTGGGATGATGTGGAATGATTTATTAATGCATAGCTATAATGGCAAAATCAAGGTGGGGCCGGATTCTACACAAGTGCCCCTAAATTTTATCAGGTAAACACGTTGTTTTTGTATGCGGCATTGTGACACATGCGGCAGGAAAGAATGCATCATTTCAAATTCAATGCATGTTGCATCATTTATATGGAGCCGATGTCCAGATGAATCACTACAATCGATCATCATCGGTTAAATAGCCATTTAAGTTTAACTCAATGATCGATTATGAAATGAAACCAAATCCCCAAGGAAGGTATCAGAACGTATGAATCTACACAAACATACACTTTGTGAGGCTGGAATAAGTAGACGTGTATAGATACCACCATGGTTTCTGCTGACTCAGTTTCTGCTGCCTTTTGATATTTCACTGGATTTCACATCAGATTCATCAATAATCAGATATGTCGGTCACTGCGAGTAATGGATGTCACTGTGAGTAATGGATGTCGACAAACTTGCAACAAGTCGACGTTACTTGTTTCAAAGGCAATCAGGTTTTTGAAACATATTTTGATAGCAAATGCAGATCACATAACTACAGTGTGCCATACAGATGCCTGGGTTTAGCCAGAGACCCAACTGCCTGGCAGTGAAACTAATTAAACGGATCAGCATTAATTAAATAAACAGCTCAAATGAAGCAGGTTTGTCATTGAAAAAACTAAACTGGCCAATAATGGCTGTGATTGACAACAAATATTTCTAGCTAGCCTGGGTAACAGTGATGTAAACATCCACAAGACCACGATATTTAAATTTATCAGACATAATTGTAAGCATGCTAATCACCATAGCAGTGTTCCCCTGGTTAAAATGATGGGCGAGGTGATAGGGGTGGGTTATGCGAGCGCTGCAGACACGAAGCATTGCTAGGGGGATCCGGGATGCTCCCCTGGAGATTTTTTTTAAACTAGCTTAAAAATGGTGCATTCTGCAGTGTTTTAACCTTTACTCTTGAATATAGAGGGGAAGATATAAAACAACAAGACACTACTTGTAAATGTAGTAATCATGATTAATAAAAGTCGGTAATCTTGATTGTTTCATCATGTTGAGGTTTGATTTCCATTTTAACACTGGTACTCAGTTGAGGTGTAGTTTCCACTTGACCACAGGTACTTGGCTGTGATGATGTTTTTCTTGCCCTAACCCTAGGCCTTGTTACTCCGCTAACAGTCATTAAAACAGTAAAAGGTAAGTTCTTGTATAGCGCAGTATCCAGTCCTAAGGACTGCTCAAAGCTCTTTACACTTTACTCCTTGGCAGACCTGATCAGTCGAACACCATCTCGACTTCTCTGGAAAGCATCCAATGGTATCATCTGAAGACTCTTTCATCATCACCTCTAAATAATTATAATATCATAATATTATGGTAATTTGGTGGTTTATGTTCCAAAGATTATATTTAATTTGTTGCTAGCACGCTATGCAATTAATTAAACAGTCAGTTCTGCAATGCCACAAAAGTATGTTTCTATTAATCGCAAGAATTATTCTCAAATTGTGTCATTTTTATAAAACAGCATAAGTTATTTGGTATATCCAATTTCTGTACAAATATATCATTGTCTAGCCCAAGTTATTGATAAACCGTTAGTATACACGGTTTGGGGCAATAGGCATCTTTTATGAGATGTGAACTTCATTGGTTTAAATTCGTAAGTACTTCGCTGAAATCAACTTTCTTAAAAATTTGCACAACTTTGTAAGAATGTGTATTATACATTTAACATAAAGATATCTTACGAATCACATTCCTTATTTTACTCAAAAAACGGCATAGAACATTAGTGGAATAGACTTGTGGGCACTTTTGTCGAATCCAGACCTGCTTCGATTTCACCGGTATAACTTGAGTTTTGCCTAACTTTGATATCTCAGTGAGATAGTTACATCATTCAATATTATCCTAGGCATTCCTTTAAGAATATTGCTATATCGCTGATTTTATGTGAGCAGCGCAGTAACGCACGGCCGCAGCGGCGCAGACTAGCGCAAACCAGGTTACTATTTGGGCTTCAAAAAGGTCCGGATTCGATACAAGTGCCGACTAGTGAATAGGATGCACGGTTTTTATTTGGGCTTCAAAAGGGTCCGGATTCGACACAAACTTGTGCCAACTAGTGACGTAGTACAATCAGCCTGCACGGTTTTTACTCCAGTCCCACCACCGTCATAAACCAGAAATTCAACATCAGCTACATCAGCTACACCAGCATTCTGATTTAATGTGGGCACATACTATGATAGTAAAATTGAGCACAAAAGACATCTTAGTTCAGCTACCGTTTTCTTCGGGTTTTTTTCTCCGAGTTCCACATGTATGTCTCCCAAATGTAGTTACCGTTTGGGTGCCATGTTACATGAATGTCTAGATTTCTAGTATGTCGAAACTCCACAAGGTGTTGGTAACACCGGGGTTCCTGCGATTTTGCAGGAATGTAAGTGACTTTGTGGTGTCATTTTGCACCTCTCGTCGACGCTGACTATATTGGAAAGAAAGAAAAAAGGGCGCACGAAATAGCTACGAGGCGGCAATTTCTGCATATTTTGGGCGAGGCAGCATAGAAAAACAGCTAGATGGCCCGCCTCGCTTATCATATACCAGGGGAAACACTGCCATAGGAAAGTTATCGAACAGCCTGTGGTGTTTAAAAAAACTATTTATACACTTACGCGTTGCGTCTTGTCGTACAGTGATGATTTTGAACACAACTCGGCAGAAACCTTATCCATTTGGGCTTGGCAGACATTATAGACATGTCGTCTTATGACTTTGCAAGTAAAAAAACTTCTTTGACACTTTGTTTACTTGCCATTGATAAAGTAAGTGGTTTTGATTAATAATATCGGGATATCCGGCAATTACCTAATATCCGGGGCTCCCGGGTCCACCTTAATTTCTAAAATTCAAATGTTTTAATGACAAATTTGCCTAAATTTGGCACCTCAGTGCATTAGTTCCATTCTTCCATATAATCTCAGGCATATTTATGTTATGAAAATATTGCACCGTAGTGCACTTTTAAGGTCAAAAGAGCAACCAGGTTTAGATCAACACATCTGTAGTAACGCACGGCTACAGTCTGTAGACTGGCACAAACCGGGTCGCTCTTTCTGCCTCAAAAGTGCGCTAATGCGCAATATTTTGTATGAAGTGGCTAGCGCTCCGGATCCGTAAGCGTAATTTCTCAGCTATTGGTCCGGCACTTTTCCGCAATGTATGCGCCGTAAGCGTGTGCGCATCTACCTTTTCTTCCTTTTCGATCCCTTAATGGTAACGGCCATGTCTTGTAAGGTTGCTGTCGGGGACGCATTTAGTAGTCATTGTGATTTAGAACTTTTGGCCTATAATATACGATGTTTAATTTATGAATGTTATACCGTTATAATATACGACGATGTTGCTTTACTATTTGTTACCTACTGGTTTTGTAGCCACTGCAAGGCCTCGTGAGATGTGTCTTAACTTGGAGTGATTTTGGTAAAATTTTGGATTCTTGCTTTTCTTACCAGACTTTCACCAAACTGAATTATTCAAAAATCTAAGAGATGAGGGCAACAAATTTCAGGAACTTTTGTTGAGTTCACATGGATTCACCCATATAGCAAATTATCTTACAGTGTCCTCTTAGTAGTAGCAGAGCCACTGTTACTGTTAATTATAATAGTCATCGCCGGAGCTATAGCCAAATCATACGGCGTCCGGCATGCAGTGCCGGAACTGTAGTCGATGTATACGTTTTCCAGCAGTCTGCTGGAGCTACAATCACTGTCCGGTAGGCGGCACTGTTGCTACTGTTTACCGGCAGTTTCGCATTGTGCATGCGCAAATGAAGTGCCGGAGCTATAGCTACTTTACAGTATGTCCGGGTCTGGACCAATAGCAACGGCCTATTTTGTAACACAAACATGCCTGGTGTTGTGGAATGCTGAAACTAATGCACTGAGATATCAAATTTAGGCAAAATGTAGTTATGACGAAATTTAGATGGGTCCCGATACTAAACAAGTGCCGGATATCCTAATAGTAATATATCGATATCTTGCAAAAAGATTTCTTAGGCGCAAACTGAGTAGTGAGTACACCTGTGTGTTTGTTACTTATGTACATCTCTGGTCCTGCCACCTGGAGGACAATAGATACATCATTCGTCTGTCGTCAGAAAACTCGGTGCTCATCCAAACCAAATTTACTACTAAAATCGGTCAAATAAGTTTAATCAACTACTCCAACAGATTTGGGTAAATGACTCAGTTAGATGACATATAAATATACCACAATGACCGTAAATGATACGTACAGGTACTGACGTATCCATAGCTGGGATTAAGTCGATCGTTCGGCGTTTTCGACGTGGAACCGATACCGGAAGTTACATTCTAAAACCGACCAGCTGTCATTTGCAATGCTTCGTTATCATTGGTTGACAAATATTTGAATATTGCTTAATTTAAATAATTTAGGTATGCCTAAGCAGTACAAAACATATATTTCGTTTCCTAAAATTATGCAGCAAAGTGACTACTTGTTATTTCCAATTGCTACGATGACCACAAAAATAATTTTAATTTACCGTACAGTGCAAAATAAAAGAACATGTACAAAACAAATGTACTAGCTGCCCTATCCACACAAAAATTAATAGGCACGACGATATAATTTTATTATGTTATGAATTTATGCTATACTGCTATCAAACTTATTCACAGCTAATTATGTGATATAGATTCAAAACCAGTAACCATATAATATACAGACAGAAATGGACTAACGAGACAAGATAACATTGGGATGCGCTTAATTTGCCCCACATGACAACATTGGCAAAATATATAGGACTGTCCATATAAGCGGATCCAGGGGGACTTGTGGGCACGTGTCCCTTAGATGTTTGTAATTTGGCGTGGCCATAGACCTTTTTAATGGGCCCCACCTAGGCCCTTGCATGGAAATTTGCCCCGTTCGGATTACAATAAGCTGAAGTTACGCCGCGGGAAAAAAAATTCACCAACACCCCCTTCTTTCTTCCGATGTTATAGTCGAGCTAGCCGAGCCAGCGTAGAAGCTGAAGAAGAGCTGACGTTACGACGACGCCGCGGCGAAACAATTTCAACAGCATGTCCACCAGCCCCGCAGTCTTTCGATGTCACGAATACTGCAACAGCGCGACAGTGGAGTCGTGCTGAATAAAGGTCCATCTCAGAGCACCGAATATGAATGTGCGTCGCCCGCCAATGGAGGTTTTTTGTGCCCGTCTAGAATATCCTTTCTGGGTCTATCCAAACTGTTACTTGCATGTTTTGTTGTTCTCTTCTCGTTGCCATGTTTGTCAGGGGTGAGGCCGCGGGCTTGCCTCGATTCTGATCGACTCTGCTTTCTTTTCTTTATTTCTCCCCTCACATATATTGTAATGCTGCCTCCACCAACAGTCTCCACGCACTCCCCTCTATCGTTCGCTCTCATACTCCACTTCTCTGAATGTCCTTTCCCTAACCCCTGATCCAAATTTCTCTATGTATAGAAAGATCTGTGTATACACAATCTTCCCATTGCAATACGTATATACGTTTAATGTCGTCCTCGCCCCTTTTCTCTTGCCTTCATTAATGTTGTTCAATTTTTTTTAGTTACTCCGGTTCTGTAATACGAAAACTATTTATATAAGATAAATGTTTATGTCAGTACGGTAACTGTTTCTGCCTTAGTGGAAAATAAGTATACTTATTTCGCCGAACACAATAGGAACACATCGTTTTAATAACAAACCTGGACAAACTCTTCCATAAGATATTCATATTCTAAATATCTACCATATATCTAATCATATTTATGCAAACAAATTGTTCGGAACGTTGTTTTTAGTGTAGTAATTAAAATTTTAAAACATTATTCATAGCTTAGTTTGTAAAAAAAAAACTTTTTTGTTTGGCAACGTCTTTACTGTGGAGCGCTCCTTTGACCGCGCCTCGGTTTCGCTGTTCCAATGGTAAATATAGGCGGTAGCGCGAGATGTTAGTACGGCGACTTTTGACGTACGGCGAAATTGACGTACACAACTATATATATATATATCAAATCGTCTTTGTTGTGTCCGTTCTGAAACCCATTTTACTCACCGCTCCCAACCCTCAACTTGAGTGTAGTTGTAGGATGTGACGTGTATTGGAGTCTGCTGTGCATTGCTTGGTTTATGTAGCGAGAGATAGACACACACACGGTGTGGTTGGATAATGGCAATGCCCTTTAATTGCATCTAGTAAAGTAATGTATAGACATGACAATGGGCATTGCCGTTGGCCTAGATAAAAAAGACAAATCCCCTTACAAGCGTAGAGGAGTCATACATGTCTGTCAATGGGGATTGCCAATGATTAACTATCTAAGCAGAATAAATGTGGGGCTCAGAAACCACCCACCAACACAACACAGAAAGGCAGGGCTGAACCGCCACACAAAATGTACTTCGAAAAGTACCCGCACTAAAAACCCTGCGTACACTATCTAACATTCAGTTGAGGAAAATGCATTAATGCAAACCTCGTGTACCAAACTAAAACAGGGAAAAGCGTCAAAAATTGAAAAACTTTGTGAACTACCTTTCTGTGCACAATGGTTCACAATTGAACTACATTTAGTAATGTAGATCGAGGTATAGCTAAGCTGGAGTAGCTGGGGAGGAGGGTGGGTAAAACGGAAAAAACGGGCTGCGCTGGCAGAACAAACTTCCTCTGGCGACAGAGGAATTTCACTGAAACCTACCCAAATAATATGCCAGGCAGTGATTGGCTCTCTCTTAGTCGCAGCCTGGACACTACCATATAGAGATGTAGGGCTTATCTGTCGCATTCCCTAGAGGTAACTCTATCCAGCTTAGCTGAGGCCTCATCTAAGTTCACAATGTCCAGCTGTGACTGGCAATGTTTACATCCTGGCTGGTGCTGTGTGTAAAATGTATTTAATCCATGCTGGATTAAATCCTTATTTTACTCACCGCTCCCAACCCTCAACTTGAGTGTAGTTGTAGGATGTGACGTGTATTGGAGTCTGCTGTGCATTGCTTGGTTTATGTAGCGAGAGATAGACACACACACGGTGTGGTTGGATAATGGCAATGCCCTTTAATTGCATCTAGTAAAGTAATGTATAGACATGACAATGGGCATTGCCGTTGGCCTAGATAAAAAAGACAAATCCCCTTACAAGCGTAGAGGAGTCATACATGTCTGTCAATGGGGATTGCCAATGATTAACTATCTAAGCAGAATAAATGTGGGGCTCAGAAACCACCCAAATAACTCCAACCCCACACAAAACCCATTTTGATTTGTGTATTTTTAATACTGTCCATGTAACGTTGATTTGTTATTATTACTAATTGAATTGAAATGATTAGTCGAAACGTGCAAATAGAGCGAAACGTTCCAATCAGGTTTATTTTCTAACGTGCGTACATTCTACCGCTTATAATTATCACGCACGTACGCATGGATGCGCGTGCGCGATTTATCAAGTAAACGCCTGGACATATCATGTGAAAATACGGTAACAAGTGCGCTCTGCATGTTGACCTATTTATTTTGCATCCACCATGGCGGTCCAGAGGAAGAAAGACGGTGGACCAAATATTAAATTTTTTGAATCACAAGAAACTATCGCACAATTTGATTCAGTAAAGTCATGGCTACAAAGGAACTGCAAAAAGGTATGTGCTCGGATGTTTCCTACTTCTTCTCTACACGTGTTTACAGCCAGAAAAACTGCGTCGGCGTTAGACGAGCCGGGCGGTAAAACAATTTGGAGAGCATTTCTTTTGTCTAAATTGTTGCTTAAACACGGTTCTTCTTTCATCCGAAACGTTGAATTACTGCGGTGACGAAACGGACACAATTGTTCGTCATTAATCTTATAATAAATCCGTCAAACAATATACCGTTGTCACAAAACTCGTCATTTTGTGTATGAAGGTAGAACGGAATAAATCCGGACATTCGCTAATAGGGGGCGCTGCTGTCGCATTATTGTTGGTTTTAGTTATTTTATGAGTATATTTTGTATTTTCATTATGTATGAGAATGTTTATATTGTGCATAACATATGGATATTATTTATGAAAAATTAACAAACCAGCAGGTATACATCTGGCTGTAATTTCAACCTGTTGAATGTCATTGCTGACTTACAATGCAACTCAAAATTCAAATATATAATTGGGTAATAGTCGGAATGCACCTCTGCCTGAATGCACCAGTCGCAATGCACCAACTGCCTAGTCGCAATGCTCTAACCGCGTAGTCGCAATGCCCCAAATGCCTGGTCGCATTGCTCCAATGGGGTGGTCGCAATGCACCACCTTTGGTCGGAATGCCCCACTTTGGTGATAACGACATATATTAATATTATATGGGTATTGATATATGTACATGGACTTTGCTTGAAATTTGAACTACATTTTACTGTTAGTAGTGGATGTCATAGTTAAAAAATATACAACTTATTGTGAATTAGGTGATAAAAGAACGGAACTTGGGAAATATGTAGAATAATTCGTAGTTATGTAGTAGTTCGTTTTTATAAAGACCCCCATGATGTACACATATATATTAATAATGTTATTATTATTACTAAATTGTTGCATGTGTTTGAGCTGGTTAGTTCGCCACACATAAAACATAAGAACACTGATCAGGGGTAGAACTACCCACTAGTCCGCTAGTCTGTACACTAGTAAAGATTACGGCGGACTAGTAAATCCGCCTACCAACTAGTCCGGCTGTCTAGTAAAAATCAGCATGTTGCATGATGCCACCATCCGTACCATTGACAAACTAATTCTTTACGTAATGAGGCGACAGTGAAAAGTGAAACAGTGCTGTTGATTGGCTGTTGTGTGACATCGAATTCTGAAATGACAGTTTTGTTTGGTTTAGCGTATCTGGTAGAGGGGTAGGGCTAATGAGTGCAATTGGTGGTCATTTTCAAATGCACGGTTTTCGAATACGGTTTACATCTACATTGCTTTATTAGTCTACGTTTATGCACGATGTATCATTACTTGACTGGGGTTGCAAAACCAGCAGAAAAACGCAAGCTGGAAAAACACTGCAACTGCCCACCGAGCCATTCAAGTGCTGAAAACGGCCACCATGGACCGTCTGACGCATTTGTTGCAATTTAAATTTGTGTTGTTTTGATATTTTCAGGACTAGTAAACCTTTTGGCGGACTAGTAAACTTTTGTCTTTACTAGTCCTGCTGTCCAGTAAAATAAATGCTGAAGTTCTACCCCTGCTGATGGTTGTTTTCCGATGTAAAGTTACACTGTTAAATTCTACACACACAACATGTCTAAAAAGATGTAGTCAGAAATCTGGATGACAATTTTATTAATTAAACATATACATCTGAAGGCCGTATTGTCACCTTCGTGACTACATCAAATGTTTCTATAATGTAGAGCACATTGAAAAAAATCACTCTACACATGTTACTGCATTAGCACATCGTAGTCACACATACGGAATGAAACCATATTTGACAGTTACTATATGACACAATATCTCCTCCGTGACACACCATTCGCCTCCTACATGACGCAATGTCACTTCCATGACAAACTCGTTAATGAACACATCTTAATTAAGGTCAGTAAGCAATAATTCAGCTCGGCATTGTTAAGCAACATATCGTATAACCTTCAATTATTTCTAGAAAATCAAAACGAAAACTTCCGCGAAACAATATAGTAACTGTAATACAGTAATTGTTTTATTAGTGTATTGACTGATTAATAATTTCTATTTATAATCAGTAACATACTTAGTTTACACTATTTTCGATCGCCGAGCCATTCATGCATCATTTACATCAATCGTACAACTTATGTACAAAGGATAAATTAAAATAGAAAAATATTTGTTTAAAAATTATAAAAAATAATATAAAAACGTAAACATGCATGCATTAAAACACATAACTACGATATATATATAAATCGAAAATAGTATATATATATGTATATATACTTTATTATTTTATTTAATATCGTATGTATTATATACATATATATATAATACATATACGATATCAATCATAACATAATAAAGGTATATATATATAGCCCCCCCCGTCTTCAACCTGCTGTCCAAGCCAACATAAATTAGATGTCGTTGATGTCTAAAGCTTTATTTCAATGTACTTTGTACAATCTTTTTAGTACAATGCTGTTATTCAAACAAACCGACCTGCTCAATAAAACAATGCCAGAGTAGCTAGCCAATTAGTACAGGCACACATCCAAAACAACCAACATAAAAGATCTGCTCAACGGATGAGCAGGATGCCTATTAGGTAATTACTACATGACTTCTACACATCAAAGGACAAATATGTAATCGATATTTCACGATAGGTTATTTAATACGATCATACATGTGTATACGAAGACAAAACAGTTTATTTTCAAGAATGTACAGAAAGTCAACGTAACATGTTATTTCTATATTAATTTTGCATTTAATATTTTAATATATATAATTGTATTATCTATATGCATACGTTTGACAGTATTACAATCAGTGGGGCATTCCGACCAAAAGTGGTGCATTGCGACCAGACCATTGGGGCATTGTGACTACGCCATTGGAGCATTGCGACTAGGTTTTGTGCATTCAGGCAGTGGGGCATTCAGGCAGTGGGGCATTCCGACTATAATTCATATAATTTTTTATAGACGTATTTTGGACAATGCAATCTACTGTAAACAAACTCATCAGTTATCAAGTACAATCTCAATAAATACCAAGCATAACATAAAATGTGGCTTGTGTAACCCTAATCCTTCCAATAATTATAAAACATTTTTGTTTTAATTCGTTGCACTTTTGATCACATGGATGAACAGTGTTTCTCTACTGTTTTTAAATCTCTCATCCGTCCACATATTGACTATGCAAATCAAGTTGGGCTCCCTTCTTAATGAAACACATTACAGCTCTTGAAAATGTTTAGCATAGAGCAACCGAATTAATTCCATGTTTTAAAGATCTTGAATATAATGAACGTCTGCAAAGACTAAAATTACCAACTCTGTCATATGGTCGCCTCAGAGGAGACATGATTGAAATGTATAAGATTTTAACAGAGAAATGTGTTACAGCTGTGACATCGAACTTTATAACTTTGAGGGATAATGAATCATGTACGAGAGGGCATCACCTAAAAATATTCAAAGGACGTTGTCGGTTAAACATAAAAAAATTAATTTATACACAGATCCACGGACGTATGGAACAGCCTCCCACAGTCTGTGGTAGAGGCTCCATCAGTCCAGTCCTTTGAGGGAAAATTATACAAATTATGGAAGAACCACCCAATTAATCTCGACTACACAGCCCCACCCCTATTATGGAACAACTCGTCAGACGCATGCGCACCATGTAGTTTGACGACAAACATCAGAGCTGGCGTAAGAAGCATCACAGTCTAGAAGCCAGAAGAGGAACTGTAAGAACCTGTTTAGGAAGACTTAATTGTAATTAACAAATTAAAATTAAATATGCCCTACACAGCCAACTGGTCCATGAAATGCCCCATGCAGCTATTGGTATTAAATTTAAGATAACTATAGTCTTGTTGAATTTACTACCATTTTAGGAGTCCATGAAATACTGTCCTTCAATCATATATTACTTAAACGTTGTCATAGGGTTGCTAAAATACATAAGCAATGGAGAATGTCACAGTTTACAGTCCATTTTTGTGACATTATATACCACACCATAGTCCAGATATGGGTGTGCAACCACATCGGTGTGGTTGAGGTGCATAGTTAGACTCCACTAGAACAGAATACCCGACTCGTGGCCCAGCAATCATAGGAGAAATTCTTACTATAGAAACCATTGCCAGTGCTTCACGTTTGAAAAAACCAGACGAGTGATTTATCGCTCGCCTGGTTTTTTCAAACGTGCCAAATAATTTAGCGCGAGCGATTTATTAGTTTTGTTTTTTATCCGCTAGGTGGCATTCCTGCATGTCCGTCTGGTGACGCCACTGCCCAGTCATGCCAAAACGCAATCGAGGCTAGCCATGCCATAACGGTATCCCTTACACAAGATTAATTCGATCGGTTCAATTTGGGACAACAAGCGTTGGCACAGATTGGAAAGTTGCATGCTGATAAAACATTTGTGACAGGAAGTACTAGTGATGGTGTTACAAAAAATGACAGCAGTGTAATAACACTGATGATTAAGTTGTTTTGTTTATGGGACGGACGCTAGCTGTCGGCACCACGCCAATGCTAATTTACGTGACAAGAACAAACTTTCTTTCAAACAAATGGGTGTATATTTTGCCACTAGATGGCACCACTTGCAGCAGGTCTGGTGGAGTGATAACGGCAATTAGCGCGAGCGATAAATTGCTCCCTAGATGAGTGATTAGAGCGAGCAGTAGGGAGCGAGAGCGATCGCTCGCCTCAAAAATAATGCACTGCATTGCATCATTTACTACACATACGTAAGTGATCTTACCCTGTGTAATGCAGTTGTTGTTTTGGTCTTGCTTAAGCAATTGTAAATTAATCTATGTTTTCTTGTTGTAGTACATCCAAGCGGAGCCACCGACCAACAAGAGTCTTTCGCATCTTGTTATTCAACTGCTACAGTTCCAAGAAGAAGCATTTGGAAAGAGTGTCAGCAAGCCTGCTCTCAGCAAATTGCCCGTACGTTCTCATTCTTCTATACATTTCTCCATGAATCCGATAATAGTTCTGAATTATAATAACAAAACAAATGTGAGACATAACAAATAAATACTGGGCAATTCCATTGTTACATGTGTTAGATTCGGACAACATTTGTTATCTTTAAACCTCTGCAGATCTGTTATAATGTATGCTAACTGTTTTTATTGTGATCGTTTTAAGAGGCGAGTTTATGCTTATCTGAAATGTGTGTGAGTTTTCATTCATAAGCAAAACAAACTTATGATTAATTCAATAGTTTGGTTTAGTGTGCATTTGTTTGTAGAAATGAACATAGCAACTTCAAGAACAATCCCAACATGTGTAACATTTCGGAGTGACAAGTATCTGTTATGTCTGAGTGAAATGTGCATTTGCGTGTAGAAATGAACATAGCAACTTCAAGAACAATCTGAACATGTGTACCATTTCGGTGTGACAAGTATCTGTTATGTCTGAGTAAAGTGTGTCTTATATTTTAACGTTGCTATTCATTCCACTTGACAGTTTTTCATTTTTCTGCAGATGAAATGCTTCCTTGACTTCAAGCCAAACGGAGGTCTCTGTCACATTCTGGCTGCAGTGTTCAAGTTCAAAAATGAACAGGGATGGTATGACCTATCTGTCACTTCAAATGGTGTCTTAAAAGTAACAACAATATGATTAAAAGCAGACTGACAATTTTGTTAAAATAACTGTTTTTCATCTTTCATCCTTTTGTTTACATGTATGACAGACATTAATGCAATTTTTGTAAATAGATCACTTGAAATTACGATGCTAAAACAGAATGTGGACATCTTCAATACTGGGCCATAGATTCAAGACAAGCATATATTTTCACTTGTTTTTTAAAAACTGTTTTGCTCTCGGATCATGTAGGTTACATGGTTTCCATTAAATATCATTTACTTAGTACTAAAATAACTTATGCTGATGAAATTTGTGTGTGTGTGGTGACTTTGAGCACTTTTTTTAGAAAGGATTGGTGGACACCATAACTTACGCAGTTTCAGTCTGTATCAATTATCCATACTACTAAGAAGAGAGAGTAAGGCAATTAATTTTCTCTTTCAAGTTCTCACTTTTGTAGCTTCTGTATCAAAATAACCATACAGCTTCACCACCAGTTTTATACTTTTATGGTGTATTTTCCTCTGCACACCAGGCGGCGCTTTGACTTCCAGTCGCCATCTCGCGTCGATCGCAACGTGGAGATGTTCATGCAGATCGAACGGTCGCTGGTTCAGAACAGCTGTCTGGTGCGGCCAGTGATCTTCCTGCATCAAGAGGTGGAGAAGATCCTCATTGCCAAGTTGAAAGACATTGTGAAGAGGCATCAGGGTACCATCGTTGATAAGCCGGCAGACGCCACCCACATTGTGTATCGCCTGCCAGCATCTGCCAGGGAGGAAGGTATATTCACACCGTCATCTCTGCTGTAATACTATTGCATGCCAAATAAGTCTACATGTACGGCTATTTATTTGGACTATTATTCCAACCTGTACTGTTATTATAAATCCGAGACATATCCACCCTGTACTGTACTGCTGTTATTTCGACCTGTACTCGTATTTGGTATGCAATAGTAGCTCAGTGGTTGGAATGTCGGACTATCAATCAAAAGGCTCAGGATTCGAACACACCTAATGTTGTTTTAAAGCTCGAGCAACTGTGTTTGGTCTTTCTATCTGGTGTCTATGCCAGGGACAGTAAGAGATCCACATGGCGCAATTAGTCAAATAATTTTTAATGCGCGCAAGACGTTAGTTACCTTGCAGAGGATTTCACCTGTGTACCAAAAAAGCTTCCTCGGTTCACGTGAATGGCAAACACTGGTTGTTCTCGTCTTGATCGATCAGTGTTTTCATATTCAGACGGCTTCTTTTTAATAACAAAACAATGGTCGTGGACTCACAAGAGTGCTGTTGTCTTTCTTTGTGTTCTCATGACAATTGATACATGTTTATTTTTAAAATTGTATATGTAATGTGATGTAGTGTAGAGATTAGAACATTGGACTCTCAAAAGAGAACATCCGGTTCGGATTCTCTTGCTGCAGCTTTGAAACTTGGGCAAATTAATTCTCTTCACGTTGTCCCAACACAATAAACTGTAGACAGTGCTGGATATATGTGAGCGGTCCTGCGTGTTTCCTGAGATGGTGGTCGATTGATCAGGTCTGCCAGGGAGTAAAGTGTAAAGCACTTTGAGTAGTTGTAAGTACTGGATACCGTGCTTTATAAACAAACTAACCTTTACGTTACAGACGAGTGGCTGCGTCCGGTGATGAAAAGAGACAGGAACATCCTCATCCACTGGTGGTACTACCCAGACAGGTGTGTGTCTAGTACAGTAATACTAGACTACTAGTTGTCTAGTACAGTGTCTAGTACAGTTGTACTAGACGACTAGTTGTCTGCTGCAGTGTCTAGTACAGTAGTACTAGACTACTAGTTGCCTACTACAGTGTCTAGTACAGTAGTACTAGACTACTAGTTGTCTACTACAGTGTCTAGTACAGTAGTACTAGACTACTAGTTGTCTACTACAGTGTCTAGTACAGTAGTACTAGACTACTAGTTGTCTACTACAGTGTCTAGTACAGTAGTACTAGATGACTAGTTGTCTGCTGCAGTGTCTAGTACAGTAGTACTAGACTACTAGTTATCTACTACAGTGTCTAGTACAGTTGTACTAGACGACTAGTTGTCTGCTGCAGTGTCTAGTACAGTAGTACTAGACTACTAGTTATCTAATACAGTGTCTAGTACAGTAGTAATAGACTACTAGTTGTCTACTACAGTGTCTAGTACAGTAGTACTATACTACTAGTTGTCTACTACAGTGTCTAGTACAGTAGTACTAGATGACTAGTTGTCTGCTGCAGTGCCTAGTACAGTAGTACTAGACTACTAGTTGTCTACTACAGTAGTACTAGACTACTAGTTGTCTATTACAGTGTCTAGACAGTACAGTAGTACTAGACAACTAGTTGTCTACTACAGTGTCTAGTACAGTAGTACTAGACTACTAGTTGTGTCTAGTATATTAGTACTAGACGACTAGTTGTCTGCTGCTGTGTCTAGTACAGTAGTACTAGACTACTAGTTGTCTACTACAGTGTCTAGTACAGTAGTAATAGCCTACTAGTTGTCTACTACAGTGTCTAGTACAGTAGTAATAGACTACTAGTTGTCTACTACAGTGTCTAGTACAGTAGTAATAGACTACTAGTTGTCTACTACAGTGTCTAGTACAGTAGTAATAAACTACTAGTTGTCTACTACATTGTCTAGTACAGTAATAATAGAATATTAGTTGTCTACTACAATGTCTAGTCCATTAGTAACAGACTACTAGTTGTCTACTACAGTGTCTAGTACAGTAGTAATAGACTACTAGTTGTCTACTACAGTGTCTAGTACTAATGATGATGTTGTAGAATATGTAGCAGGTCTAGGGAAGCGGGCAGAATTGTTCTTTCACATAGTGTATGATGCGTACAGAGAAGTGAAGTAGATACATGGTCATTGTAACTTAATGACATTTGTAATATTGCAAAAAATGTAAATATTCATAATTTCATTGTGGCTTTGTTTGACCTTAGCTGCACACTAAACAGCCAGGTAACAGCCCCACATCGTATCTCATTTTGACGGGGAGATAATGAACTTTCCAAAATTATATGACATGGCCATTTTGTATTTAAGTAAAATAAATACGCAACCATTGTAATGTTAAGATGTTTGCAGAAGCAAACAATTTAGAAAATTCATAATTTAGTGGTGATCTTGTTTGACCTTGAATTCATGCTTACTGCACCACTTGGCAGGTCTATGACAGGCCTCGCTGGGATGAGGAGATGTAGGCCTTTCAAATGATGTAACATTTGGGTGTATATTGGGAGGGGCATTTAAACTCCTAAAATAAAGCACTTTTTGGGTATTTGTTGGTCGCCTATAATTGTGCTTTTTTGTATCTGTAATGTTTGCGTTGTGTCTGCAGTTACGACACCTGGATGGAGGACATGGAAGTAGACGCAGACCCTGAACCTGTCGTAGAACCCAGCGGGCCCTGGGAGGTAGGAACATCCTTGTGCACCAGGGGGCGCTGCTGATTACATAAGTCTCGGCACCCCCTGGCAGATTGCTTTGCGAAACACTGAAATTAAGCTCAGCCAATGATATAATTTGCCAGACTGTTTGGTTCGTTTTCGTTTCAGACAACAAGTTTGTGTTTTATGTGTAATGTTCGAGAAGGAGAAGTAGTTATTTGAAAACACAATACCGCTCAGCCGCTTGTGAGAATGTTGGGATTCCATGAAGTCGCTGGCTTCGTGTTAGAATTGGGGTGGGGCGGGTGTCTGCACTGGTCTCACAGGTGGAACAGTCGTGACTAGTGAAGTCAATTACTAGTTTGATCGGGTGACTTCCATACATTGTATAGGATACTTGCCAAGGGTAGTGTATGTAGTCAACATCCCTGGCTTGCAAGGCTGGGTAGGAAGACCATATAACTATTAACATCAAGTTAATAGTTCTAGTCATCTAGTTAATCTCAAGAGTAGTCCTATCCAATGTAAGGTTGACAGTCACGAAGTGGCATGAGGCAATGACAAAACATCCGTTTATGTATATCTTTGTATAAAGTATTTCAGCATAAACCGGCAGTTTCGAGGATCGATCAAACCGTGTAATCTTGCTGCAAAATCTCTATATGGTATATCTGACAAGTATGGAAGTAAACTATCCTATACAAGAGTTTCATGTGTAACCTATCTGTGACATACTAACTCTAGGGAAGGAAAATAAACAAATCAGTGTAACTTAAGAGTTTCAGCATCTTAGCAGCCATAGCCGATAGCATTTTGAACTGGTTGAATCAACACAACACAAAACATGAACATTTTTACAGGAATTGTTTTAGTTTATATATTGATGCTATTTTTTTTACGAATTCTTTGTTCAGTTCTAACTTTAAAAATGTAATTTATTTAATAATTAATTTGTTTAGCAGTTTCACATAATTTTACCTGTACATTTATGTTTTAAATTCACAACCCTTAGGAAGGAATATAAAATGTATGTTTTATTAGGTTATCATGAATAAAGAATATTTATTATTATTATTGTATGATAATTTAAGCTGTTTTCACCCCTCCAGTTACACGCGCGTTGGCTGTTTGACCTGGAAGAGTTCAACGAATGGATGAACGAAGAAGACTATCTGATGGGGGACGATACCGCCGTGAGTTTGTAACAACAGCATCATAGAGGGCACATCTTAGTTGCATTTATTCATGGACCAAACATGTTGATATCAAGTAATCAAATCCATTATGTAATCTTTCAGCCATCCAATTTCTCAAAACATTTTTTCTAAAATTTCTGCATCTGGAAAAAGGATACATCTGGGAGTAATTACACCATCCAAATAAGGTTTTAAATGTTGCACCCAGCATAACCAGCTGTGCGCAATGACCCGTCACATTAAGAATAAACAGTTTGAAAGATAAAGTAGTATTTGCTGCCAAAAATCAATTATTTTAAAACACATTTTAGCCAATGCAATGGTCATTATTTATGCAGTAGAATGTATAATGAACATGGATTTTCAAGTATTATAATTATGTATGTGTTCAATAAAGAATGGCAGTGTTTCCAAATTTGCCCAAAATGGCGGACAGTTTATTACCACAAAAACAGGCTGAAAACAATTCAACATATTGTTTACTTAGTAAGACCTATACTGTACATTGAGCAGAAAAAATGCGACTGTGTAAATTGAAAAAATAATCCTATCTGGAGTGATTACCAAACAACTGTTGCATTGCAGTCAGACGCCAGTGCAGCCAAGAAAGGGGGTCGTCAGAAAGCAGCATCTCGCGTCGTCAAGCTCAGCATGGATGATGTGAGTTTACCTTTCCTGTCTCAATTTCTTTGATGTGAAACAAAGTCTAACTACAGCCTAAATTAGCTCTGTAAAGAGTTGAGAATCCATCATACTTACCTGCCTATATTTGAGTTGTGCAGGCAGAATAAGATTTTTACCAGGCCAAAAATATTCCGGTAAATACATGCACACATACAGTCCAAACCCGCATACGCGCATGTGCGTGCACGCACTTACACGCAGGATATATTATATACAATGCATATGTGTACAATAACATATATATACAAATGTGACATAAGTGGACATAAATAACTGAGAGTCAATAACATATATTAAAATAATAATTTTTTTCTTCAAATTTCCACTAGTCCAAAATTAACTTGGCCTGTCCAGAAAATGGGTGGACAGGTTTCTAGATAAAGCTATGGTGTCCTGTTGTAGATTGTGCCAGTGACTGACTCGACCGACCGGCGGGGAAGAGATAAGAAGGCGAAGCGTCGGCGCTCCCCTTCTCCCCCTGTGTCTGAGCGCAAGAAGAGGAAGAGGTAGGGACCTCATAGGGTTCTTTTGAAGCAGTAGAGACCTCGTAGGGTTCTTTTGAAGAGGTAGAGACCTCGTAGGGTTCTTTTGAAGAGGTAGGGACCTCATAGGGTTCTTTTGTGTGAATTTCCCACAACAAATCTTGATTGGCTCTCGATGATTACAGAATTTTAACATTGTATGCATTTCAGTGCCTTGTTGGCATTATCATATCTTTGTTTGTCTAAACTGTAGCTACCAGAAAGCAGCCATGTAACAAGTATGCCAAATCTCTGTTAATAATGAACAGATCGTAACCACATTTGGAGTACTAATTAGAATGGGACATGATATGTGGACTATGGGCTCATTTGCTTGTGACCATGACAATGAACGTTTCAAATGAGACGGTTTTTCACATTCTTGACAATTATTCTGAGCTAACAACTGTATGTGTGATCATGCAATTGTCAAGAACCATTAGCTAGCATGCTCCTCTGTCAGATAAGGTGGTTTTGGGCAAGGATAGTCTTTAGTTTTAGCATTTTTCAAGACTGTTTAAAAAATGCTCAAACCTAAAGTCCCATCTCACAACAGTCAATGAAGTCAAACTTCCTTGCCCAAAACCACCTTATCTGACAGAGGGGCCTTCTAGCTAACGATTCTTGACAATTGCATGATCACACATACAGTTGTTAGCTCAGAATAATTGTCAAGGATGCATGCCCCTCTGTCACATTAGAAATGTTCTTTCTCATGATAATACACAAGCAAATGAGCCCATATTCCACATTTCGTATACTATTCATTTAACTAATTAGTACTCCAAATTTGGCTAAGATATGTTCAGTATTAATAGAGATTTGGCATATTTGTTATATGGCTGTTTTCAGGTAGTGGCTACCCTTAAGTCGGTGCTTGAAGCTATTCTGGATACAATAACTGATGGGTTATTATTAGTATTATCCAGTTTCAAAACAAGCTTTTTTGCAATACGGCCGAGTCAGGCCGAGTTAAAGTACAATACCCTTTGATATTCAACAATGTCCCATTTTCCCACGTTCAGCACTATAGACTTCCTGTTACAAATTATTACACCTGCTAATTCTGGGTAGAGGAACGCACTAGCTCCCTTTAAACAGAAGTCTCATTGGTATTACAACCAGTAGAACAGATACAATATTATCAGTGACATTTAACCCTTTCTTCTCCAGCACCCGTACTTCGGCTGTGAACTCGTCTAAGCAGCGGAGGTCGGCCGCAGTCAGGGATGAGGAGGAGGAAGATCTCACTAAGGACATGGAGGACCCTACTCCGGAACCCAACATCCAGGAGGTCAACATCCCTAAACCAAGTAGGTTATCACCCTCCCTAAACCAAATAGGTTATCACCCTCTCAAACCAAACATCCAGGAGGTCAACATCCTTAAACCAAGTAGGTTATCACCCTCTCGAACCCAACATCCAGGAGGTCAACATCTCTAAACCAAGTTGGTTATCACCCTCTCCAACCTTACAACCAGGAGGTCAACATCCCTAAACCAAGTAGGTTATCACCCTCTCGAACCCAACATCCAAGAGGTCAACATCCCTAAACCAAGTAGGTTATCACCCTCCATAAACCAAGTAGATTATCACCCTCTCAAACCAAACAACCAGGAGGTCAACATCTTTAAACCAAGTAGGTTATCACCCTCTCGAACCCAACATCCAGGAGGTCAACATCCCTAAACCAAGGTGGTTATCACCCTCTCGAACCCAACAACCAGGAGGTCAACATCCCTAAACCAAACCCAGTAGGTTATCACCCTCTTGAACCCAACATCCAGGATGTCAACATCCCTAAACCAAGTAGGTTATCACCCTCTCGAACCCAACATCCAGGATATCAACATCCCTAAACCAAGTAGGTTATCACCCTCTTGAACCCAACATCCAGGAGGTCAACATTCCTAAATTAAACACACATTAACAATATTTTTGTTGCACCGCTAGCATAGTATTGAGAATGTCGTCTTCATACCCCTTGATCCTTTGAGAGGTGCAGAAAAAGAAACACTGTTCAGGCCAGACCTGGGGCCAAAGTACTCGGTACTCGTGTACTCGAGTACATTTTTGAAGTACTCGTACTCATGAAACTTATGGGTCATGGACTCGTACTCATACTCATTTACTCAGAATTTACAAGTACATTACGAGTACTTCTGAGTACTTTCTCAATATGTACTGGGGAAAATAAATATATTTATTTATAAAATGAAACTTTCCTGAAATATTTAAATGTTCAACTATTAAAAAAATACTTTGTTATATCTGATAGTATACAACCTTACCATCCCTACCCATCCCAGTGCATCCTCATTCTCTGATAACAATGACTATGATACCCAAACATGGCAACAGGCAGCATCTTTTCCCAGTCAGAAACACCCTGTTAAGCAAACAATAATTGTAGGCTAGCAGTTCAGGCCATAAACCTGTTTGTTTAATTAAGCCATAAAGATTCAATTAGCAGTTAACCCACCAGTTAGACAGGAAATGCCTTTGATGTAGTATGGAGACCATGCCACTTGGCACTGGCTGACAGTGTTAACTGCTAAGAGGAAGACTGGCAGTTCTTGTTCTTAGCAGTTAGCACTAACTAGTAGAAGTAAGGTGGCTCAAGTCGGACTGCCTCCTACACTAGTATAATCCCATGCCAGCAGCCTAGTTAAAAAGTCCAAAGGGGATGCTGAGCCTGTTATGTTGACATGTGCTAACCCTCTCAACAACTAGTAGTCTACGATCAGAAAATATAAATTGCAAACTTATAATATCACCAGATTGCTGATTGTAGAGGTGAATGAATACCTCAGTCAGCCATGTACAGATCGTCACAGTGACCCACTCCAGTTCTGGAAGGGTCAACGCAACAATTTTCCAACTCTGGCTCAGTTGGTCCCTCACCATCTCAGCAATCCAGCCTCATCAGCCCCAGTTGAAAGGGTATTTAGCATAGCCGAGAAAGTATTCTGCCCTGAACAATGCAGCCTGAAAGACTCAACCTGTGAACAACTCATGTTCATTCGGTGCAATGGCAAATAGATGATAAGATCATAGGATGCCACTGAAATGAATGCCAATGAAGTGAATTTAATTGTTGATGAAATAGAGTTTTTTTTAGTTTTCCTCATAAAAAATTGATCAACTGCCATTGCATATTCAGTTGTGCTGAGTTATATAAATTAGATTAATTAATAATTTAAAAATACGTTATTATTTAATATTTATATATTTTTAATGTACTCGTACTTTTACTCGTACTCGTGAGAATGTACCCGTACTTGTACTCGTACTGAGCTTTTAGCAATGTACTCATACTTGTACTCGTCCATCATCAAAGTACTCGTACTTGTACTCATAAAAATGTACTCGGCCCCAGGTCTGGTTCAGGCAAGACGGTAAGCATACATAAACTGACACACCATTGAGTGTAGCCGATGCAACATGGACAATTTCACTGATGTTTTCGTGAGATATAATATTTATGTAGCACATGTCAAATATAACTTGCACAACATCAAACCAGTCAAGGATAATACATGCAGTCACAGGTTCAGAGTTCAAAGGTCATTTCTCCCAAAAAAAGTAAATTTGTGAGTGGTGGAAATGATCACAAATAACACTGGATATCTGAAAATAGTATATTTTAATATTTATATACAAGTATCAGGTGGTTACTAAAAAATATGTTTAAAAAGAGCATAGGAGACATATACATACTAGTGAAGCAACGGTGGCTTAATTTGTATTGTAGGCGATTTGACTTGTTGCGTGACCTGACTGATATTCTCACATAAGTCAAACTTGATTCTGTGTATTTGAAATTGTATTTTCTGTCATCTTCGCCAGCGTTCGGTGCGAAGACACACAAAGACACAGAGTTGCAACCAGTCAAAGGAGGAACGTTGATGGACGTAGATGAGGACGATGAGGCCAGGGTAAGAACATCAGCCTCCGATACGATGGCATTGTTTTACTTGGGGATCATCTCAGAACGTCAGTTTCCGATATCGGATGAAATCATTTTCATCTCGCCTCAGCCCCTCCGATGAAAGTTGGCATGAAAAGCATGATGATTCAATATATTAACAGGATCCGTACAAAGCATAAAATATTGATGTCTGGAGATGATCTCTTATTAGTCTTCTTCATACCCATTGTCACATAGGGCAGAAACAAGAAACCTCCACATCAGCCTCTTTCGCAGCCTGGCCCCAGCTTAGAGTTGTTTGTCTCAGTTCTTCCTCCACAGTCTTTCTCCAGGTTTTTTTAGGGCGTCGTTGTTTTCTTATACCTTCAGGAGTCCATCTCAGCCCTACCTTTGAGATGGCATTGTTTGCAGGCGACTTAGTGTTGTTGATGGTTAGAGATAAATTTTGTAAATAAACCCCACTGTAGCTACCATAATGACTTCGGACACTTTGTTTTCGAACATCCTAAAAATCTATGTTCAGATAAATTATTACTTTTAACATTTGATTGAATTTTGCATTTTTAAACAACCTGACTAAGATCTTGTAATCAGGAAACCAGACATCCTTTACTTATTTACTTTTATGAACTTATGTATTTTTGATACCTGTTTGAAAGTACCAATTTATGGGTTTTACCATAAATATATATTTGTATTCATTATAACATGTACGGGTACAACAATAGAACAACAACAGTAACACAATCCTCTTGCTTTCTTCCTCGTACCGCTGACGATGATCAGGAGGCATCTAGTGCCGTAGCGACAGCAGGAACGACAGAAGAAGAGAAGAAGGAGGAGGAATACGCAACGGAGCAAACCCATCACATCGTCATTCCGAGCTACACCGCCTGGTTCGACTACAACGGCATCCACGCCATCGAAAGACGTGGACTGCCAGAGTTCTTCAACGACAAAAATAAGTCAAAGACACCAGAAATGTAAGTCAGATTGAAGTGGAGCACTGTGGCACAGTGGATAGAGCGTCTGACTCTCAATCGAGAGAACCTGCATTTGAATCTTGGGCAAGTTCATTCATTCATTGTTGCTCCAGTTCCAGGGATGATAATTTTCCATTCCGAGCTTACATTTAAGTTGAGGAAATGTTTATTATTGTCTTTGAATTCTGGGCTGCCTCTTGATAATATTTGACTTGCCACAGCAGACCAGGTATCAAGTCGCACAGGTCTATTTTGTATGTGAACTAAAAATAGCTGTCTATGTTATGTCCGTAAATTTTTAGATTTTAGCAGAAATGCATACTTTATAATCTTATCTTTGTATGTCTGGTTCATATTTGTCGATAGTCCAAAACAAACTACTGAGTG
This sequence comes from Paraescarpia echinospica, assembly GCA_020002185.1. Taxonomy (NCBI): domain Eukaryota; kingdom Metazoa; phylum Annelida; class Polychaeta; order Sabellida; family Siboglinidae; genus Paraescarpia; species Paraescarpia echinospica. The sequence continues at coordinate 17,170,633 of CM034533.1, read as the reverse complement.
TATGGTTGTTGGTTTGGCAGTCAATTGAGCGTATATTTTTTAGTATATCTGTCGACAGTTGTATTTAAAACTATATTGATAATCTGTGACAGATGCTTTCTATGTCTCATATGACTAGGTGTATAATTATAACATAACTGTAGCCATTGATAATGAGTGGACTTCACTCTTGAACGTGCTTTTAGTTTTATTCTGATTTGATGCTTACCTTTTCAGCTACCTGGCGTATCGTAACTTCATGATTGACACGTACCGACTGAACCCTCAGGAGTACCTCACTAGCACAGCCTGCCGGCGCAACCTGGCGGGAGATGTCTGTGCCATCGTCAGGTAATAATGCCTCCCTTGAGATATGATGCCTCCCTTGCCTGTTACACAATCTCGTCAACCATCAGAGCTGTCATTGTAGCCTTTTTTGATCGTTTACTCACAAATGGCGGTCACTGGGATTGTTATGTAAAAGTACTTTTGCTTTGTTACGTTACATGTGTAACGCATTTTATTTTATTTGAGTAAAAAAGTACAATTCTGAAAAGAAAAAATTGTGCACAGAAAGAAACATTTGTTGCAATGTTGTAATTTCAGACAGAAAAGTTTATACGTTATTTCATCCAATATTTGACGCTTTGTAATTGTCTTGTTCTATTCTTAGTAATACTTGTAATTTCAGTATTAACACCACATACAGGTTTGTAATATTAGAATGTAAACATTGGTTTCTGTAATGTATACTCCATCCTGCTTTGTAGGGTACACGCCTTCCTTGAACAGTGGGGGTTAATCAACTACCAGGTGGACGCGGAGAATCGCCCCAACCCCATGGGCCCCCCGCCCACTTCACACTTTCATGTGATGTCTGACACCCCGTCTGGACTGCAGCCTGTCAACCCTCCCAAGATCAACCAGGTAAACATCTAATTTGGGGTTTGGAAATGTGGTGTGTTACCTTTCTGAATCCTTGTTTGCTCAGACAGAGTTTTGGGCACCCTCTCGATGCCTTCATCAGTGTTGAACTGATTCACTTCCCGCTTGTCATGTGATGTTGTTAGTGATCATCACATGACAGCACTTTAAAGAAAATCGTAGCAATATTACAACCGGTATCTCTGATGGCAGCTGGACGCCTCTGTCGGATTTCAGTTGTTTCACTAATCTTTCGTCGCCAGAAGTTGTTTTCTCTGCCAAGCATTGTAGCGTCTTTGGCCGCGGTGTTGTGGCCATTGTTTACTCTATGTCCCCCCACAGCTGTGGGTGGGGTTCTCGTGTTCTTATGCTCGTTGAGGCTGGTCCCCAGTGATCTACTCGTTTCGCCTATGTAGGTCTGGTCGCAAACAAGGATTCTGAAAAGTAACACATTAGTTACATTTCCAAATCATGAACGTCGTTGAATCCAGAAGCAACTTACCTTCTGATAATTTGGAGTTGCATTTTTATGTAACAAATAAATTAAAAGTACGATGCTATTTGTAGGCATAAAGTGTAGGTGCCCAACACAGAGAACTGATGTTTTTATTATATCACTGTTTTTAATAGTAATTAGTAGGTTCATCCTATCTTGGACATCGAATCAAAATAATGACAGCTTTTGCCCATATTACTTAGGGTAGCCACTACCCGAAAACTGCCGTATAATCAATAGGCCATATCTCTTATAGTACTGAACATGTCTGTGAATAGGGAGTACTAATTAACTAAATGAATAATATATAATATGTGAAATATGGGATCATTCGCTTGTGTATTACCATGGCAATGAATGTTTCTTGTGTGACAGAGGGGCATGCATCCATGATAATTATTCTGAGCTGTAGTTGTGATCATGCATTGTCAAAAATCTATCTAGAATGCGCCCCCACCATGGATGAATCAGGTCATTTTGAGCAAGGGTGTCTGACTTTGATGAGTGCTGTTTAGGTTTGAGTATTTTTCAAGATGCTTGGAAAAATGCTCAAACCTGTAGTCCCATCTCATACCCATGGAGGCGGGCAGTAACTAACCCAATGATATACCACTGTTGGCACAAATGGTCAAAATAAACACTGTTTGTATACTCTAAATTTGTGAAGTGACTATTTTATGAATGTTTTATATCTCTTGCAGCCTTCGGCAGCGAAGCAGATTGTGAGCTTTGAGAAGACAGATGGGGAGGACACAGAGGAGGGAAAGAAAACCGAGTTTGGTCTACGCACAGACATCTACGCTAAGAAGGTAAGAGATGTCATCTGTCTCACAGCTTCTGTAGTCGGTAATAAAGTTTACTCGATGTATTTAGTATAATTGTTTCTGTGTGCGTAGCTTCTTTGTTTGATCCAGTCTGTTGAGCTCGTCAGCACTTTTTCTAATCATTGCTTTATCATTTAGTTTTACCCATAATTTATTATGTATAATACATATAAATTACATATGGTTTAGCTTTGTCAACTTTTATTGCATTTTGTTACCGCCCAAGATGGGGTCATTACCCCCGAGTTGGTGATGAGTAAAGTTTTATTATGATTTTATTATAGTCTTTTCTACTTCTTTAGACCCAGAATGTATTAATGAAATGCCCATGGTGCCCCTCTGTGTTTGTATACATCCAGTGAGATATGTTTTCAAGTAGCATTAATTCAGAAACGTCCATAGTAAAGCCATACAAGAAATACCTCTGACGTATTGCAAATAGACTGCTTTAAAAACTACATCTAGCATGTGATGTTGGAATACGACATGTTATGTTGGAATTCCATATTGGAATGTCATGTTGTAATACGACATGTTATTTTGGAATGCCATATTGGAATACGACATGTTATGTTGGAATGCCATATTGGAATGTCACGTGTCATGTTGGAATATGACATGTTATGTTGGAATTCCATATTGGAATGTCACATGTCATGTTGGAATACAACATGTTATGTTGGGAATGTCCCATGTCATGTTCACTTGTCGCCTCAGGTCATGTTGCCCCGTGTCATGTCGCCCTGTGTCATGTCATGTTGCCCCGTGTCATATCATGTCGCCACATGTCATGTTGCCCCGAGTCATGCCGTCTATGTTATACAGGAGAAGGGCGCTGCGACCAAGACGCGAGAGTGGACGGACCAGGAGACTCTGCTGCTGCTGGAAGCCCTCGAGATGCACAAGGACGACTGGAACAAAGTGTGCGAGCATATCGGCACTCGCACGCAGGACGAGTGCATTCTGCACTTCCTGCGACTGCCCATAGAGGACCCCTACCTCGACAACTCCATCGCTCCTCTCGGTACGTTTAAGGGATCACCTCGGAAAATCGGGAAATTTACCCTCTTAATATTTCCGTACTCCAAAAACTATTTGACATCAGATATGGGCGCTGTCTGTTTATGATTTACTATATTGTGTGCAACTTCCATGCAGTTACGTTAATAGTCACCGTTCATTGCCTGGATGCTTAAATATGTGGAAATGATATTGCGGGACATAGATTTTTTGCACGAAAATTGCAATATTTCACTAAAACCAACTTGTCAAAAAGATCGTCTCAGAATGTCGGTGTCCAATGTCAGACAAAATTAAGTACTTTCATCTGGCCTCAGCCCCCCACCACCCATCCCCTCAGACGAAAGTGTAAACATTGATATGACGATACCAATATATTAAGAGTATCAGTCAGAGGCATAAAATATTGATGTCTGATGCCAGATGAAAATTCCTTAAACCCCCCTCCCCAAACAAAAGTAATGTCATCTGATATCGGACATGACATTCTGAGATGATACCTAACAGCTGCTTTCTTTGGTTCATTTAGAGGTCTTTTATATTGAGATATGTACGGTTTTAGTTCTATTACACATGATCTATGCCGATACTGTCGTTTTGAAATTGTACCCCCCCGAAGTTCCCACCCAATTTAGGAAAAATCTAAATCTACGAACCACCCCAGTGGGCCCGTTGGATCACATGCAAAATCTCAGCCCCATATGTGCAAAAGTAACAGAGATGTGGATCCACAAATAAACAGAGAGAACCGTATTGTTTTATAACATAGCAACTATTACTTCTTGCATGTGTACACTGAACATAACCATTGTATGCATTGCAGGACCCTTGGTGTATCAGCCGATACCTTTCTCACAGACGGGAAATCCCATCATGTCCACTGTTGCATTCCTTGCGTCCGTCGTAGACCCCAGAGTTGCCAGCTCTGCCGCCAAGGCTGCTCTTGGTAAGTCTCTGTCATCACAAAGCAGCTCTCGGTAAGTTCCTCATCACAAAGCTGTTCTTGGTCAGTCTCTCTCATCACAAAGCTGTTCTTGGTAAGTTTCTCTCATCACAAAGCTATTCTTGGTAAGTCTCTCATCATAAAGCTGTTCTTGGTAAGTCTCTCTCGTCACAAAGCTGTTCTTGGTAAGTCTCTCTCATCACAAAGCTATTCTTGGTAAGTCTCTCATCATAAAGCTGTTCTTGGTAAGTCTCTCTCGTCACAAAGCTGTTCTTGGTAAGTTTCTCTCATCACAAAGCTGTTCTTGGTAAGTCTCTGTCATCACAAAGCTGTTCTTGGTAAGTCTCTCTCATCACAAAGTTGTTCTTGGTAAGTCTTTCTCATCACAAAGCTGTTCTTGGTAAGTCTCTCTCATCACAAAGCTATTCTTGGTAAGTCTCTCATCATAAAGCTGTTCTTGGTAAGTCTCTCTTGTCACAAAGCTGTTCTTGGTAAGTTTCTCTCATCACAAAGCTGTTCTTGGTAAGTCTCTGTCATCACAAAGCTGTTCTTGGTAAGTCTCTCTCATCACAAAGTTGTTCTTGGTAAGTCTTTCTCATCACAAAGCTATTCTTGGTAAGTCTCTCTCATCACAAAGCTGTTCTTGGTAAGTTTCTCTTATCACAAAGCTGTTCTTGGTAAGTCTCTCTCATCATAAAGCTGTTCTTGGTAAGTCTCTGTCATCACCAAGCTGTTCTTGGTAAGTCTCTCTCATCACAAAGCTGTTCTTGGTAAGTTTCATCACAAAACTGTTCTTGGTAAGTCTCTCTCATCACAAAGCTGTTCTTGGTAAGTTTCCCTCATCACAAAGCTGTTCTTACTAAATCGCTCTGTAACTGTTGGTAAGACTTGGGAGCTTGATCTCGTATCTCAAAGATCTTCTGTCTTTCTTTAATGGTAATACTGCTTTAGGTAAGTCCTTTCTGATCCTAAAGCTGCTCATGGTAAGTCTTCCTTTAATCCTGTAACTGATCTTGGAAAGCCTTTAATCACAAAACTGTTCTTTGTAAGTCTCTCTGACTCCAAAGCAGCTCTTGGGAAATCTTTGTTAACAAAGTTAAATGCAAAAACTAGGTGCAACCACACCACATCACATATTGGTGGTTTTATGTGCACGTTGTGAGGACTTGGAGCACGTTTCATAAAATAACTCGGGTCTAAAGGGTTAATACCTTTGTATTGATGCGCCTCTGAGGTTGGTTTCCGAGGATTAAGACATAATAGAAGTTTCTTACTTAGGCTTAGTTACTCCTCTGGGGCCGGTTTCATGAAGCGTACTTAAATTATGTGATTACTTAGCGCTACGCAAGTGCGTAAACTCCAATTCTTGCGTAGCTAAGTAGTTGCGTAAAATTAAGCAAAGCGGGTTTCATGTAGCGCGCATGACCTATTTCTTAACTAAGTAGGCGCGTAAAGCTGTCACGTGGTTAGATTAGCGTCATGATACGGGTAACCCCCAGGATTCCCCTTCCCACATTCCCGCTAGCAACATGGCAACAGCACGCGACGCTGCCGGTTCCGAAAAAAGAGAAAGAAAATCGAATTTCAGTGATGATGAGTTGAGCTGTTTGCGCTGTTGTGCTGCATTTGTGATGTGGATAAATGGCGTGAGCAGCCTGTCTTGGAGCTTGTAGCCGCTGTCACCGAGGATGTATCCTTCCAGTGGCCAGGGTGCTGTCTCGAACACATTGAATACAGGACACTCCCGCAGAATGTGTGCGTTGTGCACTGATCCCGGCCACCTCACAACACTGTTCATGATCATGGCATCGGCATCACAGATCAGTTGGACATTTATGTTATGGTCATTTTTACGATTGATATATTAATGTTCGTTGACCGATTGTGTTGCAATTTTAATATGCATACAGTCAATGCAGGTGATAACGTTAGGGACGTTTGCAATGTGGTGACACTGCACTTTCATGGCTTCCGTTTCGCCTACTTGGGGGAAGCGTACATGACGTGGCAGTAGCCTGGCGAACGCAGGTGGAAATCTCTGAACAGTTCTACTCACGGTTGCCTTGCTAACACAAAACAAATCGCCTACAACCACATGCAAAGAAACGTAATGCGATGAGTATTTGCAGTATCGGTGTTAAGAAACCCTTTCGTGACACTATCGAGATGTCGTCACCGACTAAATCTATTAAATGCCTGATATTCTCCCGACGAAAACGATACCGGTCAAACAACTCAACATTGTCGTATACACCAAATGTAAATGAGTGTGTCATGTATCTAAACACTCTCTCACCGGAAAATTCGTCTAACTGCACCGTTTATCTGATGAACTGGTCGTAAAGCCGCCATTAAGAACAACTTAGTGGAGTTACGCCACGGGGATAGGTGCCGTAGCCTAAGTAGGGCGTTGCGCCCACTGCGTAGTCTAAGTAGACGACATGAAACGCGAAATCTTCTACGATGACCTTCGTAGCGCTAAGTAACCGTTCGTAGCCGCTAAGTAGGCTTCATGAAACCGGCCCCTGTTTCTTTCGGGACATTGAATGACATGGTTCCTCCATTTGGTATGGTTATTTGCGACTTTAGTTGGCTCTTTCCAGGTGGTTCCCATTCTGCCAAATCTTCCGTAAATGTCTTGCGCCAGGTCTTAGTTGGTCTTCCTCTTTTCCTGTTACCACCTTCCGGGACCCACTATATTCATGTGCAAGTCTCTCCCTCGGTAGACGTAGTACATGCCCAGCTAGTCTCCTTCGCCTACACTTGAAGGTGTCATGCAGTCTCTCCAGACCTGCCCTCCTCATCACATCTTCACTGGTGATGTGCTCTCGCCATGATATGCCCAATATGAACCGAAGGCATTGCTGAAATAGAAGTTATCTTATTATTATTAAAATGTAAACAATAAAAAAAGTTGTGTGTCGACAGAGGAGTTCTCTAAGATGAAGGATGAGGTGCCCCTGGGCCTGGTTGAGGCCCACATGAAGACAGTCGATGAGGCTGTGAAGGAGGGGAAGGACATCGCGGCCATGAACTACCAGCTTGAGAAGACAGGGATCGCAGGCACGGAGAAGGAGGAGCCTACCCCCACTCCTAAGGAGGGGTCAGCGGCGGCACCCCCCACTCCAGGAACCGCCACCGACAAAGGTCTGTTGAACAGGTTTTTTTTCCATAATTATTGTTTCATATATTTTTATATTTTGTGCGTACATGTAAATTAAGTTATGTTATCAATCATGTGTTTGTGTAGTGTTGGGGCTTTTTCTTAATTATTGTTTTATATATTTTATGCATATGTGTAGATAAGTGATGTTATCAATCATGTGTTTGTGTTTTTGTGGGGGAAGAAACAATTAATATAAATCGACAGACTTCCACTTTCTTCCCTATTGAATTTTTTTTATATTCAGTTGATATGTGTAATAATCCATGTATGGTCAAACCTCTTTACGGTCACCTCAGTAATACAGCCACCTTGCAATTAAGGCCACCCTGTGACAGTCACAAATTATTTCAGTATACAGTAAAATATAGGAAACTATCCTGCTAATAAGGTCACCTTGCTATTCAGGTCACTTTTGGCCAGTCTCGAGGGTGACATTAATAGTGAGATTCTACTATATGTAAATTAAGTTACATTTTGTGGGGGAAGAAACAATGTAAGTTGAATATTTCCACTTTCTTCTCTATCTAAATTGTTTTGTATTCAGTTATCATGTGTAATAATTCATGTGTTATGTATTGTGAAATTCTACTGGGGTTCTAGGTTCTCCAGTGGGGGCGGGGATAGATCATGGCATGTCATGTGTTAGATTTACAAATATAAATAACTTAAGTAAGACATGTATATTGGAAGAATTAGAACTGAGGAGAGTAGCGTTTTTTGATAGCTGCATAATGTGCCTTTTATGTGTTTGTTTCTTGGCAATCTATTGGCACAGTGAGCTTACTTGTTGTGTTCATCATAGCGAAATGTATCAATTTGTAAAGGATATTTTGTGAAGACATGTGATTGTCAACAAAATGTATCACTTTGTCAAGGTAATGTGAAAGTGTGAAGACAATTTACTGTCAGTGAAATGTATTGATTTGTATTGTAAATTTGTGTGATAAGAAAACGTAAAAAAAAAGAAATTTACAGGCCTACAGAAAATGTACAGACGGGGCTGTGACAGCGTGATTTGTGTAATAAGAAAACGTGAAAAAGACAATTTACAGACCAACTGACAACAGAAAATTTATAGACAGTTGTGAGTGTGTTCTGGCCATGTTGTGTACAGATACGACGTCAACACCGACAGAAGAGAAGGCAGGGGAGAAGGAGGGAGGAAAGGACGAGACCGCAGCAAAGGAGGAAGTGAAGAAGATCAAAGAAGAAACAAAAGATGAACAGGTATTTACAAAAGAACTGCAGGACAGCACCGTACTAGCCCACTGCATAACCCTTGAATGGATTGATGTTCTGGTTTCTTGTTATGTATTGTGGTTAGCACATCCGCCTGGCATGCCAGCGCTCTGAGTTCGAAACCCAGACCGGGCAGGCATGATATATTTGATATAAAAACCTGGCTCTCAACATTGGGGACTGCATGTGTATCCCTCGTGACTCGGAGATCACGTTAATGTCGGCCCCGTCTCAATTTGGGACGTAAAAGAACCACTGAGGACGACAAGCACCCTGGCAGTGACCACCCTCAGTGCCAGCATATAAAGGTCGGCTTGGCGATAATGTTCTGAAAAAGACTGACTAGTTGAATGAGACCTCATAAGATCATTACATTGTAACCACAATATATACAGACTAGTCAGCTAATACAATAATCAGTTAATAGAACGTTGCTGAATGCTGGAAACAACTAGAACTTACCTCTCAAGAAACTTAGTTTTCTGTATGGATATTTCTACCCCATCCCGTGGTCTTCTTCAGCAGACTGAAATGATGGGTGTGTCACATGACAATGTCACATGTTGGTCATGTGACACACCAGTAATTTCATTACGTGGAATGCGGTTTAAATATCCATACAGAAAACCAAGTTTCTTGAGAGATAAATATGTCTGATTTCACCGTACGTAAGTAAATTTAGTTTCCTCATCAATATGATATGCAATATAATTCAAAACAAATTCAGCACAGATAAGGTGGCGACCAGAGAAGTCTAAACGTACCGAGCTGGTAGCCTATTAAATAAAACTACATAATTTACTCCGAAATTAGTAATATAAAGATTATACAGTTGAATCAGTTGCAATAGCTTCAGGTTAAGAAATTTATAAAATTAAAGCTAGAGATGATGTTTGGAAATAAGATCGTTAAAGAGTGTGTTCATTACAATATATATATTTCAGATTAATTCATGCCAATGATAAAGCTCCTGGTTTTATGCTTAACAATATTTAGCATTTTATGCTAACAATATTTAGCGAAGTCACTAAATATGGTGCTATGGAGATCAACAAACATTTACATTACGGTTGAGACAGTTTAGTATTTTATGTACTCGTAAGTAAAATTGTGACTTGTTACCTTTAAGAATGCCTCGCTCTGTTTTGCAAAGGTGTCATCCACAATTTCTTCAGATAAATTTAAGAAAAACATATTTTCCAGTAATTAGAGAGTGGACCACGCAGTAAGATTTTGTTTCTTATGCTAGGATTTATATAGCGTAGCAAATAAATGATGTATTTTTGTATGATTGTTTTAGCCGGAAGCGATGGAGACGGATTCGGAGGAGAAGACAAAGGAGGAACCAAAAGAAGATATAGCGAGTGAGGAGAAGAAGGCGGAGGGGGACGTAGAGGAGAAGAAAGAAGGAGAGGAGGCCGAGAAAGAGAAGGAAGACACCCCCGCAGAGGTAAGGGGGAGATTGGGAACGTTTCTGACCCGCTACAGCAAATTAGGTATTAAGCTGCTAAATTATTAAATGGAGTTTTGGATTCTGTGGATAGCTTTAAAATAATACCCCAGTAGTTGAAATATCTTCAGTAGTTTTTGATTTATTGGTAAAATTTAAGCAAACGTCTAAAAAGCAATGTTTTGAGAAATAAGGTAATTTTTGATTCATTGTCTGTTTTTTTTTTAACTCCTTTGTTCGTAAATGCAGGTATTTTATATGGTTCGGATTTAGTGTCAATGACAATAAACTGGACATTCAAAGATAAGATTATGAGGTATGCATTTCTGCCAAATTCACACAATTTATGGGGCATGACCTTGACAGCTATTTTTGGCCTGTGTGCAAACAGACAGATTTATTTTAACCATAAATGTACAAATTGAAAAAAATTACCATAAATGTGAAGGTCAAGGAGACTCACTAAGACAAGATATGTCACAAACATGTGAGCCCCTTTTAATAAAGATAAATCAAACAGTAATAATAAATATTAATAATTCTAATTCAGTGTTAGTAAAGTACAGAAATACAAATGTCTGAAACAAACTCGGCCTATCCAAAAGGCGGGTGGACGGTACTCTAAATAAACTAATGTTAAGAAAACCTGAATGATTACCTGTTTTCTTTGCAGGAGAATGCGTTAGCCAGTATGGATGGACAGAAGAAGACAGAGGAGACGGAAGATGGAGAGAAGAAGGAAAGTCAGGAGGAGGAGTCAAGACCGTCCACTAACACACCGAACGGCAACATCAGCACTGCAGCCGCTGCTGCCCTCGCTGCCGCAGCCGTCAAGGCCAAGGTGAGGCTCACCACTTTGTTACTTCTAGAAGCGAAGTACTGTGACACAGTGGCTAGAACATCGGACTCTCCATCGAGAGAAACCCGGGTTTGAATCCTGTGCTGTTGTTTCAAACCATGGGCAAGCTTGTTCACTCTACGTTGCTCCAGTTCGCTCGTCTGTATGAATGAGTACCTGGCTATAGACAGTGGTAGCTTGTGATTTTGATTCATCAATGTTTTTGCACGCATTTACTTGAAATATAACCTGAGGACTGCATAGAATGAAGTTTGTGTGACTACCTTACTAGGCCATTAATATATGTATGACACTGTTGGATATTTGTGTACAAACAGTCTTCATGCATTAATTGCTTCCCAGAGATTGAACAGGTCTGCCAGGGAGTCAAGTGCAAAGCGCATTGAGTAGTCCTGAGTACTGGATACTGCACGATATCAAATCAAATTAATTTTGATGCAATATATCTGTACAAAATAGATTCAGGGGTGTTTACAAAGTAAAACATGAAGTAAGAATACATTACATAAGTGATTGTAATATTACAATACATGTGTTACAAAAGATAACAATAAAAACTACACCTTTCAATTATTTATGTAGGCCATATATAATATTAAAATATATGTATTTTTTTTTTAAATGACAAAAAGTCTTGAATAAAGAGGCCTTACCTTTACATCTTTTAATTGCAATTGGCAACTAGTAGTAGTGCCGCGACTGTGAAACACTACGCAATTTTAAGAAGTCTTAAAACTCGCCTTTTTATTAGTAATTTTAAATAATTTTTTTTATTGTGTGTTTTGTGACATCAGTGATCACCTTTTCCTGCCACCACCTCACATTTTATTGATGGGAAACAGTAACGAGTGAGTTTGTAGCCAGCTCTAATGTCATTTCTACCTCTGTCCTTCCAGCACCTTGCTGCCGTTGAGGAGCGCAAGATCAAGAGCCTAGTGGCGCTCCTGGTGGAGACACAGATGAAGAAACTCGAGATCAAGTTGCGACATTTTGAGGAGCTCGAGGCAATCATGGACCAGGAGAGAGAGGCGGTGAGTATCATTGTGTAGTAGTGGTAGTAGTGGTGGTAGTAGTAGTAGTAGTAGTTGTAGTAGTAGTAGTAGTAGTGGCGATGGTAGTAGTAGTAGTAGTAGTAGTGGCGATGGTAGTAGTAGTAGTAGTAGTGGCGATGGTAGTAGTAGTAGTAGTAGTAGTGATGGTGGTAGTAGTAGTAATAGTAGTGGTGGTGGTAGTAGTAGTAATAACAGTAGTAGTTGTATAGTAACAGTAGTAGTTGTAGTAACAGTAGTAGTTGTATAGTAACAGTAGTAGTAACAGTAGTAGTTGTATAGTAACAGTAGTAGTAGTAGTAATAGGAACATGTAGTAGTAGTAACAGTAGTAGTTGTATAGTAACAGTAGTAGTTGTATAGTAACAGTAGTAGTAGTAGTAGTAGGAACATGTAGTAGTAGTAGTAACAGTAGTAGTTGTATAGTAACAGTAGTAGTTGTATAGTAACAGTAGTAGTAGTAGGAACATGTAGTAGTAGTAGTAATAGTAGTAGTTGTATAGTAACAGTAGTAGTAGTAGGAACAGTAGTAGTAGTAGTAGTAGGAACATGTAGTAGTAGTAGTAACAATAGTAGTTGTATAGTAACAGTAGTAGTAACAGTAGTAGTTGTATAGTAACAGTAGTAGTAGTAGTAGTAGGAACATGTAGTAGTAGTAGTAACAATAGTAGTTGTATAGTAACAGTAGTAGTAATAGTAGTAGTTGTATAGTAACAGTAGTAGTAGTAGTAGTAGGAACATGTAGTAGTAGTAGTAACAGTAGTAGTTGTATAGTAACAGTAGTAGTTGTATAGTAACAGTAGTAGTAGTAGTAGTAGGAACATGTAGTAGTAGTAGTAACAATAGTAGTTGTATAGTAACAGTAGTAGTAGTAGTCGTAGGAACATGTAGTAGTAGTAGTAACAGTAGTAGTTGTAGTAACAGTAGTAGTTGTATAGTAACAGTAGTAGTAACAGTAGTAGTTGTGTAGTAACAGTAGTAGTAGTAGTAGTAGGAACATGTAGTAGTAATAGTAGTAGTTGTATAGTAACAGTAGTAGTAGTAGTAATAGGAACATGTAGTAGTAGTAACAGTAGTAGTTGTATAGTAACAGTAGTAGTTGTATAGTAACAGTAGTAGTAGTAGGAACATGTAGTAGTAGTAGTAATAGTAGTAGTTGTATAGTAACAGTAGTAGTAGTAGGAACATGTAGTAGTAGTAACAGTAGTAGTAGTAGTAGTAGGAACATGTAGTAGTAGTAGTAACAATAGTAGTTGTATAGTAACAGTAGTAGTAACAGTAGTAGTTGTATAGTAACAGTAGTAGTAGTAGTAGTAGGAACATGTAGTAGTAGTAGTAACAATAGTAGTTGTATAGTAACAGTAGTAGTAATAGTAGTAGTTGTATAGTAACAGTAGTAGTAGTAGTAGTAGGAACATGTAGTAGTAGTAGTAACAGTAGTAGTTGTATAGTAACAGTAGTAGTAGTAGTCGTAGGAACATGTAGTAGTAGTAGTAACAGTAGTAGTTGTATAGTAACAGTAGTAGTTGTATAGTAACAGTAGTAGTAGTAGGAACATGTAGTAGTAGTAGTAATAGTAGTAGTTGTATAGTAACAGTAGTAGTTGTAGTAATAGTAGTAGTTGTAGTAGGAACAGGTAGTAGTAATAGTAGTAGTTGCCATTCTGACCACTTAGGCCCGATCTTGTGGGTGATCTTAATAATGAGGTTCCACTGATTACGCCACTTTGGTGTAATCAGTTTAAAATGGCACTCAAGATGTATCGTTTTACAAATTATTTTAACATTCGACAATCATAATTAATTACTCATATGTTTATTTTATTAATGCATTATTAGTAACTCTATTGTTATTACTTTAATAGTTGTATACATCTGTTTATTTTTTAAAGACTATTGTAATGATTGCATATTTTAGCACACTAGTATTTAAAAATATGTATGTTTTTATGTTATTAATTTTTTTGTAATAACCACAGCGCCCCAGAACAGTTACTTAGATGGGACGCTATGTAAGAAATTTATTATTATATATATACATAATATTCTGTTACTTAGCACTCTTTTGGCACAAGGAACCAATCACCGCGTGGTAGTGGCGCGCGGTCGCAGATTTCAACGAGCTCTTGGTCACTTCGTTTTGTGAAAGCAGACAGAGTGGTCACATCAAAATTTTGGCCCTCCCTTCCCTCCCAATTTTTGATAGCATTAGGGACACAACGTGTACATCGTTGGTGGAAGAGGGGTTGATAGCAGATCTCAACGCTTTCTCCATTTTCTTAGTGCAGGTGAATAATGTGTTCACGGGTTTTGATGCCGAGACAGCTCGCTTCTCTTCCACCGGTGATTTTAGTAAGTTGGGCGTAATGGCCCCACTTATAGGTTTAGACTAAATCTTGATATAGTGTAACTCTTCAGCAGGTAGTTGGGATTATAGTTAGTGTGAATGAATGGTGTGCTTGGTTAGTACGGTACAGTGCATAAGGTCTGCTGTGATTACAGTAGTAATGTTGTTGTTTTATATATCTATAACAATACTGCTAATGTTGTATATGCCAAAATGTTGGCTCTGTCATCCAGGTACAGGAGACTAGTATGGGCTCAGTTACAGGCCTGGCTTTGGGATGTAGACCCCACATTTCTCTCTCTTTCACTTAATTTCTTTAATAAACGTCATTCATTTGGCTTTTTTTCATCACTATTCATGACTTGTGTTGGTGCTTGCATAAATAATATTCTGTTCCTTATCACCGTGTGTTTGTTGTTGTAGCTGGAATACCAGCGCCAGGAGCTGCTGCGAGAACGCCAACAGTTCCACCTGGAGCAGCTGCACGCTGCTGAATACCGCGCCAAGCAGATGGCAGCACAACAACTGGCTCTCGAGCAACGCACACAACCCCCCGTCGTACCCCACAGCCAGGGGCCACTGCCCCCGCAGGGTCCCATGCTCGCCGCCGCCCCCTCCGAAGTAACCTCGGGGCAGCTGACCGACGCCGGTGAGTTCTCGCTTGATTACCTTGATTTGTTATTGGTGGACTATATGGTAAACCTCCGATATAGCGAATCGCTTGGGACCGGCCAATGTATTCGTTATATACAAAATTAATTATATCTGAAATTTGCTGTATATAAAAAAATTGGGACCAATTATTCGGAATTAGCAAACTTTATTATAAGCAAATTTGTTATATCTGAGGTTTACTGTATTTCCTTCTTTCTTATTCTCAGTTCAGAACTGTGTCAGACCCACGTATGTGGCTAGAGTATTGTCAAAGTATGTAGATAATATATCATGTGCACAGAGGTTTCGGAGTATGTAAACTTAAAAAGAGTTCTTACTTGGTTTCCTTCATGCGTAACTTGTAACTTTATACTACTTATTTATTTTGTGTTATGCAAACAAATAGTTAGACTAACCTGGTAGTTTGTTTTAGTGATACCTACAATTTTTGTACAAAAAGTCATTGTCCCGCGAAATCATTTCCACAGGATTAAGCATCCAGGGAGTTATTAACCAATGACGATATCTATTAACTGCTTGGAAGTCATGCTCAATTTCGCAAATTATAAACAGACAGTGCCCATATCTAGCGGCGAGATCTGGCGACGATCAATGGCCGACTGTAGATGATATCTCACTCACTCAGTGGTTTCATAGTATGAAAAAATTGTAAATTTCCCTCCTTTTTAGGGTGGTCAGGAATGAGGGATAAAGGAAATTTGAAGATTGTTATGCTAGTCACTAGCAGCAATCACTGTAGAGAGGTTTGCTATAATAATCAGCCCATCTGCTGAGAAACTGGAAAAAAACAGTTGTTACTTTCAATGCCAATCATCGTATTTCCATCCCGATTATTCAGTCGTTTCTTAGAATAACCTAAATCCCAGAATTAATTGAGTTATCAGTAGAAGGCAATTGATGTTTGCTGAAATGATGAAGTGAATAAACTTTAATAGTTTTATATTCAGTTGTTCTCTTCTTCAATTGTTTTCCTGACTTTTTGAATATTTTCACAAGTTTATGGTTTTATTTATCATATAGGCGCCACCAATGTTGCCCAGAATCCAGTGTTAGCGAACGTGCTGGGTCAAAGTTCAGGCATGCTCAGTGGAAAGAGTACGCCAAACTCTATCATAAGTCAAGGTAAGTGACATATGACATGGTTGGTGAATTTTTGGAAAATCTTACAAATACTGATTTGGTATTTCCCGATATAGTGTCTGTTTTCAGAAAAGCAGCGTCAACAAACTGTGATTTCTGTAACCTACATTAATCATGATAAAATAAATGTTATATTTTGTGAAACGATACTGTTTTTGCTGAACCATTTAAAAGCTGTGGGACACAGTGGCATTGTATTTAGGACGTCAGATTGTCGATCAAGCGAACAGGGGTCTGAGTCCAACAGTATTTTTTCTTAACGTCGGTATCTTTGTTTACCCATGTTGCCATTGTTTTTCATAGCAGACACTAAAAGTCATGTTTTCTACCTGGCCTTAACCCTTTATATCCCACTGTCTGCAAGTCCGCTTCCCCAACCACCTAGATCCATCCTTTAGCTCTGACAATGTGTGGAGGTGGCAACATCTTATGGACACTTAAAGTAACCTGTGGCACCATCTTATGGACACTTAAAGTAACCTGTGGCACCATCTTATGGACACTTAAAGTAACCTGTGGCACCATCTTATGGACACTTAAAGTAACCTGTGGCACCATCTTATGGACACTTAAAGTAACCTGTGGCACCATCTTATGGACACTTAAAGTAACCTGTGGCACACTTATCTTATAACCTGTGGCACCATCTTATGGACACTTAAAGTAACCTGTGGCACCATCTTATGGACACTTAAAGTAACCTGTGGCACCATCTTATGGACACTTAAAGTAACCTGTGGCACCATCTTATGGACACTTAAAGTAACCTGTGGCACCATCTTATGGACACTTAAAGTAACCTGTGGCACCATCTTATGGACACTTAAAGTAACCTGTGGCACCATCTTATGGACACTTAAAGTAACCTGTGGCACCATCTTATGGACACTTAAAGTAACCTGTGGCACCATCTTATGGACACTTAAAGTAACCTGTGGCACCATCTTATGGACACTTAAAGTAACCTGTGGCACATCTTATGGACACTTAAAGTAACCTGTGGCACCATCTTATGGACACTTAAAGTAACCTGTGGCACCATCTTATGGACACTTAAAGTAACCTGTGGCACCATCTTATGGACACTTAAAGTAACCTGTGGCACCATCTTATGGACACTTAAAGTAACCTGTGGCACATCTTATGGACACTTAAAGTAACCTGTGGCACCATCTTATGGACACTTAAAGTAACCTGTGGCACCATCTTATGGACACTTAAAGTAACCTGTGGCACCATCTTATGGACACTTAAAGTAACCTGTGGCACTCGATTCTTTAAGTGTATCTGGTGTTTGGGGGGGATTTGTCGTATGTTCTATATTGGAAGTCTTTGAATGAGCTCTGTTTGAAATGATCAATTGACAAAGAGTGTGTATATAAAGGTAGCGTACTGTGCAAACTTACACAAACATAGTGGATCGCGTTTCAGACGTTTAATTTTAAAAGTTGATTATAAGAAAGAATGTATTTAGAACCCTTCATGCAGAATTCAGTTATCTTTAAAATAAGCACCACTTGCAATGTTAGGAAACGAAGTAGCAAAAAGTTACTTGCAAAAAAAACTATGTGCAGCCACATCTAGGTGATTTTGTGCACGCGCTGCATGGACTTGGAGCACGTTTCGTAAAGTGATGTCAGGCCTAAAGCTTGAGGAAATAAAAGATCCCACACAATATTGTAATTTTTTAGACCTGGTTATCTCTGTAATGTAAATTTCCCTAGTGACAGAATAATTAATTGGTTGGTGGGGATCACTTACCAGAAGATGAAACTCTGCGATGTTTCACTAACAATCTCTGTGGTTGTGTTTTTAGGTTTGGCCGACGGCAGCGAAGCAACACCCTCCCCAGTGGCGCCCTCGCCAAAGGCGTGACAGAACTACGATGAGTGTATAGTAAAATGTTTGGCCACGTAGTTGGGTCATGATTGGATGTCGGTGATTGATGAACGTGTTGAGGCCTTGGCGCCGTTTGTTAGTGTGAAGCAACAAGGAAGTGCACATAAGACCTGTTGACTATGTGACTACTGCAGCATATAACCGATCCAGTAAAGTAGACCCTCATTCATTCGGACGGGGTCTTTTTTGGACGGTGGGACAGGAATGGCTTCCGGTTGGGTTAGGTGTGCTCGTCTCCGAGGCTTATTTCCAGCGTTTGCCTTGTCATACTTGTCCTTGTCTTCGTAGTTGCATTCCTCGCCAAGTTCTGGCGGGCGATTCATGGATGTATGTTGCTATTTTATGAGTGGAGAGGACGTCTGCGGGCAGCGGTGTTGGTGAATGTTTAATAGGAGAGTTGGCTGTCGGATGTAGAATGCATAAATTCGGTTTTAATAATTGACACGTTAGTGCTGGACTTGTAGACGATTCGGTGGTGTCTGGCTGTTTAAATTGCTAGTCAGTCTCTGCACGTCTGCCGGGGTATTCTTGTTTTGATCAACCGAGATGTCAGGAACACTTGGTGGCACCGATGTGTCAGTAGTATTGACACAAGATGACGTATTACTACTATCGACACAAGAAGACATGTCGCTAGTATTAGAACAAGATGACCTGTCACTAGTGTTGACACAAGATTATGTGTCGCTTCTATTGATACAAAATGTTGTGTCACTAGTATTGACACAAGATGACATGACACTAGCATTGACAGCAATATGTCACTAGTATTGGCATAATATGATGTGTCACTAGTTTTGACACAACCCTTGGCTCATTATGATGTGTCATTACTATTGATACAAAATATGTGTCACTAGTTTTGACACAAGATGACATGTCACTACTGACACAATATGATGTGTTACTAGTATTGGCACAAGATCTGTGACGAATCCTGGAATATTTGAAGGACTGACGCCTCACGAGTCTTGACTATATACTTCTGTATCGTGTCTAAGATATATTTCTTGTTTTGATTTGTTCAAATCGGATGTCTAGAACACTTGCATACCATGAGGTGCCATTACTGTTGCCATTCGTAACACATCTAAGATGACTGGAATACTGTGTTTTCGTGAAGTTGATGTCTCCTTTATGTTCATACAAAATAACACATTTCAGAGGTGACTTGAACAGAGGTTGTCTTGAAATGTTACTAATGTCGACACTGGTATGAGTTGAACACGGTGTTGTCTTAAAGTGCTACTGGTGTCAACACTGGTATGAGTTGAACACAGTGTTGTCTTGAAGTGCTACTAGTGTCGACACTGGTATGAGTTGAACACGGTGTTGTCTTGAAGTGTTACAAGTGTTGACACTGGTCTGAGGATGAGTTGAACACGGTGTTGTCTTGAAGTGTTACTAGTGTCGACACTGGTCTGAGGATTAGTTGAACACGGTGTTGTCTAGAAATGTTACTAGTGTCGACACTGATCTGAGGATGAGTTGCGAGTAAACACCAGATCACGGCATTTGACGTGATCTGATTCTGTAGTAACGTTATAGATCTTGTAGAGGACTGTATAGATGTAATAAGAATCTTGCGGATGTCGTGTTATACAAAGTCAACTGGTCTTTGTACAGTGGAACCTCACTATTAAGGTCACCCTCACTATTAAGGTCACCCTCAAGATTTTGCTAATGGCAAGGTGACTGTATTAGCAAGATTATTTGTGTTATTCTTTACTGTTACAGAAATAATTTGGGACTCTCCTAGGGTGACCTTAATTGTGAGGTGGCTGTATTAGTGACATTCCACTGTATCTGAAGGCCTTCATGTATGCCACAAACTGGCCAGATGTGACCTTGGAGAACTGCCCAGTTTATTGTGAAAATTATGATGATTTGTAGACCTACTTAGATTGGAAGATTTCCTTGATGTTTAATGGGGCATTGAATATAACCCGCGGAACGCACACCGTTGTTATTGTGTTTCAGTTGTGTTGGTTAGAATATGAGGACGAAGCTAAAGGAACACATTTCATTTTCAGTCATGAAGAAGACAGGACTCATTGTTGGAACTTCGACTACGTAATAAGTACACTTATTACAACTAGAATTCCAGTGATATATGAACTTATTCACAGAGTATGCAACGTTCTTTGCAGGATTCCCTATTGGCTAATGGTAGAGTTTCTAAGAGTAAAACGTGTGGATGTTTGCGATCCAGTACTGAAGAACATGACAGATAATACGTTCGACACTCGTGATGTTTGCATCGAGGAACATATCACGGAGAAAGACCCGAGAAATGAAGCATTTAAAGGAAGCAAGTCCTGCCCCTGGTGGAGTAACTGCCATTGTAGTGAATGGAGTTAGATGTTGTCTGATCTGGCTGTATTTCTCTCTAACTGCCAGCCAACACGGTTGATTTCAATGCAGCATACTCCTCTGTAGATACTTGTTCTCTTTTTGTAATAAACTAATTCATTAAAAAACACTACTTGCTTCGTTGTCTTCGTTTTTACGTTGTAAAATATTTTTTGTACAGATCCACGTTGTACAATACAGTTTGGAAACATTGGGAAGTGGTACTAATTTCAGGTTTTGGCTTTATTACATTTATTTACATGCATAGCTTATTAAATGATATATACATACAAAATTATGGGAGGTTTTTTATTTATAGCGGGGCGATAGGGACTGGTTGAAAAAGTCCAAAATACGGGGACTATTATTTCTTTCTATTTTAATTGGGAATAAATTTATACAAAAATATGGGAGGTTTTTATTTACAACCAGGCAATAGGCGTTAGCCCAAGATTGGCTGTTTGGAGTACCTGACCTAAGATAGGGGGCTGTTTAAAAAAGCAAAATGCAGGATGCTTTCCCGAATTATTTCTTATTTCACATTTTTGGACAATGATATCCCAACATTTAATATATTTCGCTCTCCCGAAGTAGGCTGAACTGTAATAGGCATAGTCCATCGCCTCAGTAGCTAGGGGCATTGTTCCAGCAACTCCATGTCCTTCTTCACACTGTCTTTCCATCTTTTTACTGGTCTCCCTCTTTTCCCAGGGACTGGCAAGTCTGCTGCTGTTCTCAGATAGTGCTCTTCATCTCTTCTCAGTACGTGGCCATACCAGCAAAGCCGGTCATCTCTCAACTTCTCTTCTATGCCCTCAATTCCTGCCAACTGTCGCACCTCCTCATTTGTTTTCTCTTCCCCGAGCGAGAATTCATCGCCCATCTGATCATCGTCATCTCAGTTCGCATGAGAAGGAGCTCTTCTTTTCTCTTCAGGGCCCATGTCTCCGCTCCGTACACAAGGACTGGCCGAATCACCGCGCTGTATATATCGATCTTTAGCTTATGTGGTAACTTGCGGTCAGAAATGACTCCACTTGTTTGCCTCACTTCTGCCAGGCTGCCTTGTATCTTGCCTTGACAGTCATTGCACAGCCTCCATCCTCCTGTATCACAGATCCTAGGTACATGAATTCAGTGACTTGGTTTAACGTCTCTCCATGGACTCCATGGATGTCCACTATCTTGACTCTGCTTTTTGTTGCTCCTCTCGAACTGGCTAGAACTTCCGTCTTTGCTGTTATGACTTTGAGCCCTTTCTTCTCCAGGGATCCCTGCCACTTCTGCACCTTCTCTTCCAGTTTCTTCACGGACTCTGCTGTGAGGGACAGATCGTCTGCATACAAGGTCTCCGTTGCCACTGGCAATCCGGTCCTGCGAGTCTCGCTGATCACATCTATAGTATTCCGATGATAAAGAGTAGTGGACTTAGTGCTGAGCCCTGGTGCAATCCCACTCCTATTTCAAAGCTAGTTGTATCGCTGTGAGGCGTTCTAACCTCAGTGTTTGCACCTTCGTACATGCACTGTATGATCCGCACCAACTTCTCCGGCACTCCCTTCTGTCTTAGGCACCACCATACCAGTTCTATTGGTACTGTATCGTATGCCTTCACAAGGTCTACGAATGAGTGGTAGAGCTTCTTCTGTCCCTCCTGGATCTGTCTCAGCACGAAAAAGGTTTTGGTTGTTCCTCTCCCTGATCTAACTCCAAACTGCATGTGGTCTACTTCCATTGTCTCTCTATGATCTTCAAGACGTGCTCTAGTAGTTTTACTCCGCAATAGTTCTTACACTCCAGCACGTCGCCCTTCTGTTTGAAGATGGGGATCAGCAGACTTCTGTTCCAATCCTCAGGGATATTTTTTTCTTCCCAGATTATTAACAGGAGTCTCCAGATGTATTCTTCTCCTGCTTCTCCCAGTGCTTTGATCATCTCTGCTGTGAGTTCTGATGGTCCTCCTGCCTTTCCTTTCTCCATCTTCTTCTGTGTGGTCTTCACCTCGCTCTTGTAGATGTAGTTCTACAGGTGATGCCTCTGAATTCCTCATGCGGGTTTTCTGTATTGAGTAGGCTATCGAAGTACAATATCTTCCCGTTCTTGTCCTTGATGATAACCATCTCTCCGATGTCTTGCTTCAGCCTCTGTCTTGCTCTCGCTACCTTGTAGACCATTGTCTCTCCTTCTTCGGACGCCAGGTTTCTGTACCACTCTTCTGCTGCTTGGTCTCTCGCTATAACCACTGCCCCTCTTGCTTCGCTTCTTTATGTCTTTCTCTTCCCTCCTCGGACTTGTCTTCGTGCCATCTTTTGAATGCCTCTTTCTTTCTCTTGATGGAGACCTGGGTCTCTTCTGACCACCACCATGTCTCCTTTCTCTCACGTGTTACTCCGCTGATCTTTCCGCACTTCTCAGTTACTGTCTTCACTATTGTGTCCCTCAGTCTGGTCCAGTACTCCTCGATTGTTGTTGGTTTGCACTTTTCCACTTTTCTGGCTACTTCCTCAGCAAACTCCTCCTTTTTATGTTCTTCCAACTTCCATATCTTGATTTTTGGTGCTCTCCTTGTCTGCTTTATCTTCCTTTTCTTCTTCAACTTCATATCCACGACAAGCAGCTTGTGCTGATGCGCAACGGTTTCGCCTGGTATCACTTTCGAGTCTTTCACCAGCCTTCTGTCTTCTTATGAGCAGGTAGTCAATCTACATTTTGATCTCTGGGCCACCCTTGTAGGTGATCAGGTGTTCCGTTCTCATCTGGAAGCCTGTGTTAGCAATGAACAGTTGAAGGCTCTCTGCCGACTCCAGGAATTTATAACAACTCAAAATTGTTCAATGGAGGCACCATTAATGTAGATCGAACGAACATATATCAAGTTTATTACATTCTGACATGGTAACAGGGACAGTAAAAATGCATACCAACGCGTAAATTATACAATTTTTTGAAGCATCCTGGGAACATTTTATTAGTCTACCAACTCAAATTGGTTTTATGAGGTACCAGAGATGTAGGGCAATAAAAACGGATACAGTAAAACGATGATATATCAACATTTTTTAAAAACAATATTTTAACATGAATGCAGGACAGTAAGAATGCGTACCACCGGTAACGCATAACTTTTGCAGTATTTGAAGCTTCTTGGGGAACGCAGTTATAAATCTAACAACTCAAAGTTGGTTAATGGAGATACCAGTGATGTAGGGTCATGCAATAGATGCAGGTACAATGAAAATATACCAAGTTTATTACATTTTAACATGGTAACAGGTGCAGTAAAATGCGTACCAACGCTGAAATTCTTGAAGCACACTGAGTAAAATGTTACGAGTTTACCAACGCGAAATTGATTTGTGGAGATACCAGATATGTAGTGCAATAACACAGATATAGGCAAAACGGTGATATACCGAGCTTATTACGTTATCTTAACATGAATGCACGGCAGTACGAGTGCACACCACCGACAACGCATAACTTCCGCAATGTTTGAAGGTACACGGGGAACAACATTATGAATCTACCATCTCATAATTGGTTAATGGATGTATCAATGATGCAGGGCCACAAGGTAAATGCAGGTAGAACTAAAATATATCGAAGTTCTCTACTAACTGTATTTCTTTTTTAAATGAACATTGGCCGATGCTGAAAAGTTTGTCCGTTATAGACTCTTATAACTAGCGGCATTACGGAGTAGGGGGCGGCTGCATTACACAGTTAGTTTAAAACGGGTCGCAATGGAAACAATTAAATATACTCCGACAGAGTGATTGTTTTCAACGGATGCCCATTTTGTATTGGTGGCCGGGGGTTATTCTTGATATTTAGGCCTACACCTTGAGTGACCAGGCGAATAAGGTGAATACGACGCATGCACTATCTGGTCAGTTTGTCATTTACCTACACGTACAGGCGATGACCGTTTAATGTCCAGTCATATATAATGAGTTCAAGCGAGTTTGCTTTCTGTCGGCTACGGCAAATTACGACCAAGAGTGATCACATACACTAAAAAACGACAGTCCACGTTCTTATTGCAAAGACGCGGGCCACTGCAACGCTATATTATACATGTTGTCTAAGCCCGGCGTCATCTGGCACACAGTTCTGCTGGTAGGTTCTGTTCTGCAAATGAAGACGCGGTGTGACGTCACAGTGATCACTCCCAGATGAAATGCTGACCCCGCGGCTGATCACTCGTCCGGCTGTCTACGCGTCTACGTCTGTCTACGCCTCTGTTACATCACTGCCGTTGTGGTTGTTGCTGTTGTTATTGCTGCTGCTGCTGTTGTTGTTGTTGTAGTAGTAGTAGTAGTAGTTGTTGTTGCTGCTGTTGTTGTCATTGATGTTACTACTGACGACATAGAGATCCAGCTGCGGGTCTTCGCCGTGGTCGTCCTGAGTGAGCATTGCTACCGGCTCCGTGAGACTGCGAGGACGGCCCGACCCGGCCTCCGCGCCGCCGCCACCGCCGGCGTCGCTCTTCCCGGGGAAGGTTGAGCGGCGCGTTGCCGACATCTGCGGCGGCGGATCCGACGGCGGCGGCGGCGGCACAGGCACAGGCGGAGGCTCGCGGTAGAGAGGCGACGCGGCTCGAGGCAGGATCACGTCCTCGACGGCGCTGTGCTGTTGGTCAGAACTGCCGAGGAGAACACACCAGGGTGTTAGATCGTCGGGTGGTGAATCAAGACGAACTCTAAATCACGATTCTTGCAGGGTCAAATCAAAGGGGTCAACGCCGTGATTAGGGATAGGTCTTCTCTTCTGTATGGTGATTAGGACAACCGTTTTGACTATAGGTAGGTAAAAACAATTGAAAGCTGTGCCCGGAGTACTCTTTAATATAAATATGATATCACATTATTCAGCTCTCGAAATTAGCATTTGTCACACATCTATAATTATAATCGAGCTAGCGTGCGCGCACGCATGCGTGCATGTGCGTGCGTACGTGTGCGTGCGTGCGTGCGTGTATCTGGCGTTATCGTTTTCCTCATAGACGGTTTGCATGCAGGGCGCCAAAATACGACAGAATAATATATGATCCATCGGAACAAATGTCTTGATTTAATTTGTTAAAATTCCCTATGAGTTATGGGTTTTTGCCGATTTTTAGGGTGTGTACTGGATGTTAGATGGACGTAAATCGATTGTTCGCAGCGTAAAACGTAACGTGCAACAATCGTAGAAACGACGCGCGCGCGGCGAAAACTGTAAAAATTTGCGTCCTAGCAAACACGAGTACGAATACTTCGAGAAACCGTATTCTGTGTTTGTGTCTAGGCCGATGTGGCGCCATCCGAAAGATGGTCCTTTTTCTCAGAGCTTTAAAATATTACCCGAGAATCAATATTGGCAACGTATTTTAGTGTATGTAGAATTGTTTGTTGGAATAATTTTGCGCCGGGATCCTGTAAAAGGAACAGTTCTTGTATACAAGAACAGCTTTCAAACAATGACATTTTAATTATTAGTCGTTAGCGACGGTTTTTGTTTAGCAATTCGAACAACCTTTGTATCAAATTCCACAGTGAGCATTAATGTACCTACAACTCACGTTGGTGGTTTATCTTTCTTTTTTGAGTGGTGCTTATGGTCTTTATCGCTATGGCGACGGTGTCGGTTGCTATGGTGACGGTGTCGGTTGCTATGATGACGCGAGCGCTTGTGACCTGGTCCCCTATTTTCATTTTCCATGTGTCTGGATTCATCCCCGTAGCGGAAGTCAAGGTCACTCTCTAGGTGATGCAGAGTCTTCGCAGTGATTAACGGAACTTTCTCCGCTGCAGAAATAGTGCCGGTAGTTTACTTCCAATAACAAGCAGTACATACTTCATGATTACAAAACACAGCACCGTTTGTAACATGTAACATGTAGTTAGACTTTACAGATGGACAATAGTGTGTTTGAAGTGTAATATGTAAATATGGTTAACCCCCAAATTAGTTCAGTTACATATACGAATTTTCACAAACAAATTTAGCTTATAAATGTGTAAATGTGTATAGGCTGCCTGAAACATGAAAAGTTTGACCAATAATAACCAACAACAGATGTGAATGCACGAACATGAAATCAAGGTTGTCACCCAAAGCAAAACTCCGCAAGTGGACAAGGAAACAACGACGACGTAATGTTTAGTATGTTTCCTGGCATATGGAAGTTGTTGAACAAGAGATTGGCAGAAGAAGAAAGATGACAAGTCACTTACGCCCGTCATCTGTCGGCTTCACCCTAGAAAACAAGAACGAGATCAATTTATATACATTATGGGACGATCTTTTATGCAAGCAAACTTTCATTAGCGTAGCTGGTCCCGTACGCCAAGCTTGGGCTATGCACATCTGATAACACTAATCCCTCGAAACTAACATTTATGTTTATTATTTATTATTAAACATTTGTATCGCGCCATATCTCCGATTGGAACACCAGCTCAATGGCCGTAATTCTTATACATTGTAAATAGTTAAGAAAATGTAAGTTATGTCAACGCAAGCAAATAACATATATGTTAAATATGTCAAAATGCAAGAATAAATTAAATTAATTCAAACAACAACATCCGTCCGTCCGTCCGTCCGTCCGTCCGTCCGTCCATTTACAGAAATGTAATTGCTGCAAACTGCACAGTTACACGACGGCCTACCTCAACAAATGTGCTTTAAACACAATGTGGTCGAGGAAGACGTAAAGACACGACAACATATGCCTCCAGAAGCTACTCACGCGTAACGATGCATGAAGCAGATCCAGAGGATGGCGATGGAGAGAACGACAAGGACACCGCAACTGACGTAGAGCATGAAGGCGCTACGGCCGAGGAGAGGCCACCACCCCGGGCGTTCCCTAAGACGTCTCGACAGCGGCTCCAAGTTCGCCGTCTTCGGCGATGACGGCGGCGGCGACAACGAAGGAATATCGGCGACAACGACGGTCGTTGTCGCTGCGGCGGTTTCTGTCACAACAGTAGACGGACTTGACGTCATATTCATCTTCTCCAGAATAACATCTGTGATCGTGGCATTTGACAAGACTTGTGCCGATATGTTCGTTGTCTTCTCTGTGCCGTCGGCGAGCACCGGATGTGACGTCAGCACATTTCCGAGAAGCACAGGTGGAGGGAAGTACACGGGAACTGAGCTGTTTGTAGTAAGCTGCGGAAGTTGTTTCCCGACTGCTCCGTCGGCAACTAATAACGGAAGTGACGTGGAGGCATAAATGTCGGCATGTAGTGGCGGAAGTATTTCAGAAGCAGTTTTGCTGGCATTGGCTGACGGAAGTATTCCGGAAGGAGATTTGCTGGCAACGGCTGACGGAAGTATTCGGGAAGGAGGTTTGCTGGTAACGGCTGACGGAAGTATTCGGGAAGGAGGTTTGCTGGCAACGTCTGGGGTAAGTATTCCGTAAGTAGATCTACTGGCATTGGCTGCCGGAGGTATACCGGAAGCCCGTCTGCTGGTATTGAGTTGCGGGAGTACCCAGGAAGCAGGTATGCTGGCATTGAGAGGCGGAAGTATTCTGGAAGCTGGTATGCCGACATTGGAGAGGGGAGCTATTTTGGAAGCGGTTTTACCGACGCCGAGTGGCGGCGGTATCTTGGATGCTGATCCGCTTGCAGCGACTGTTGGAAGTGGCACAGGTGCAGGTTTATTAGCTGAATGTGACGTAGATATTCCGGCTACGAGTGCTATAATAAGCAAAAACAACGAAGAGCACAATGTGGTCAAACAGTTCGTTAGTGTGTGAGAAAGTTATACAATTGTACAATAAGATCTAACGGCTCACATGATCACATTTCTAGAACCATTGATAACAAATTTAATGGTAATTACGTAGATGTCACTCTTTGTTTGCCCCGGATAACTATTATATTCTATATTTTATGCCGTGTGTCCATGTGTTTTATGTTATGGTACGCTGATCGAGCATCTGGTTGTCACTGTACACTTTAATTTCATATATATATATATATCACAGTTCGCTGTATTTTCTTGTATACATGTTTACAAGCCGTCGTCGACAACAATATGTGAATGCAAATTCTCAAACAGTTGCCGAAGTGTTTCAGTTAAAGTATGATGAACCTACATGATCAATATAACGCGTCCAGACATTCGTCTTTCAAACACTTGCCACTCGGTAACCCCCATTCTAGAGTGTTTTGAAATTAAGTTGAAAACACTCTAGGATATTTTCAACGTAATGTCAGAACATTCTTGTCAAGTTGAAAACACCCACTCGTTTTAATAAAAATAATATATTGTAGCAAGGTTTGTTTTGTAGAGTGCTTTAATTATATCGTAACATGCAAATATAAATTTTTAGAAGTACGGTGTTTTGAAATTCATAGGTGAATGTTTATAATTGAATTGTAGTGTTTTGAACTTGGGCAGGTGCATCCTTTCAAATTAAGTTGAAAACACTACCGTACCGTTTCCAGGGTGAGTGTTTAGAAATTGCTACACCGGCATTTGTCATACCATATTAAAATAGTTAAGTAGTGATACCGTCTTGATGACTGTTGCACACTTATGGTGTTATGCAGCAGGCGACCAATACCTACCTTGACAGTTGGGGCCGAAGTACAACGCGGTGCAGTGACAAGTGAAAGTGTTGCCTGTCTGTTCGCAGGTCCCATTGTTCAAACACGGTTCCTCTGAACAAGGGGACGACCTTTCACCTCGCCTAACGCCGAGGGCCGACAGGGCGGAGGCACTTTTTCCCACGGTCTCTTGCAGTTTCAGGGCGTGGTTCTGGATAGCTATGGGTGACTGCGGGTCACCGACGACTGGTTGCTGAACCGGAGGGTTGATGACGGCATCAGCCATCACGGTCGGGTCTTGCTGCTGAGTAGTAGTTGTAGTAATAGTGGTGGCAGTAGTAGGAGGAGTATTGTTGTTGTTGTAACTGTGTGGTGGTGTGGCAGCCTGTCCCATAGTCGCCGATTGGACGGAGACGGGCTCGTTCTCGTCGAACAGAGGTTCTACGTTAAATCAACGATTTATGTTAATTGTTGTATTATTCAGCTCCGTTGGCAACGACGACGACCACCACCACAAGCATCACCACCATCATCACCACCATCATTACCACCACCACCACCACCACCTCTACCACCACCACCATCATCACCGCTACTACTATTACTACTACTACTATTACACTATTACTACTACTACTACTACTACTACTACTACTACTACTACTACTACTACTACTAATAATAATAATAATAATAATGCTACAGCTACTGCTGCTGCTACTGCTACTACTAGTACTATTACTACTACAACTACTACTGCTACTACTACTACACTGTTACTATTACTACAACTACTATACTAATACTGCTGCTGCTACAACTACTACAACAACAACTACTACTAATACTACTACTACTATTACTAGTGCAGCTACTACTACAACAACAACAACAACTACTACTACAACCACTACTGCTATTACTACTACTACTACTACTACTACTACAACTATTACTAATATTACTACTACTACTACTACAACCACTACTACTACTACCACCACAACCAATAATAATAATAATAACTTCAACAACAACAACACCACTAACAAAACAAAGAAAGCGACAGTGGTCGACTTACTTTCACAGTCGTGCCCGTCGGAGTCTGGCGGACATCTGCAGCCATAGTCTTTACTGCGAACCTCGCAGATTCCCTTGTTCTGGCAAGGATTGCTGTCACACGGCCCGAACACTGCAGGGAGGACATGACACCGATAACGTTGTAAGTCAACAACGGCAAGGTGTTTAGATAGTTCAATATGGCTTTTGCATAAGCACATTTCAATCAGCCACTTATTCAAATGTTGATGAGTTTGATATTACATGATGGCAAAAGAGTCAGGCATTTTAATGCACTGTATTATTTCGCTACGTTTAACGTAATATCTCCCGATGCAATTTCAGATTATAAATTAAATGGTGCGATTTAAGCAGATTTGGTTTTGTTGTTGTAGGAATAAATATATTAGTAATATAAGTATGTGGGAAAAGGAGAAAAAAGATAACTGAAATCGAGGAACGAAATCGAGGGCAGCCTCCCCCCGACGACAGGGAATCAAGAGGAGAGCAACAAAACTATGTGGTTTCTATTCAAATCTAATTTGTCTTTCGCCTAATTTCAGACAAATATTGAAAATATCAAACTTTACAAGTAATTACTACGACACTAGCTCGCTTTTGAAGATATGTTATTTAGGTTTGGCGACATAATCGGACAAAACTATTACAATTTGTTGACCAGGCAACTAATCAGCGGGAAATGGCAAACACGACAGTTCACCTCTACACACACTAACTAGACTATTCTCACATGTATAATTTATCAGAGTAAATTGATTGGATGATTTCACAAAAAATACGCACATTTATGTTTATAGGTTTGACTGCGCACCTAAGCAAATCCACATCCTATGTGTTTAAACATCAACGAACTTAATTCGCGAGGGGTTAAATAATTTGAGGATAGATTAAAAACAAATCACATTTCAATCAAAATTACCTTCACGTTTGGTTCCGAATTGGATGTATTATAACAAAAGTGGAAATAACGACATCTCTTAACAGTGATGTATCTTTTCTAATTGATGAAAATTGACCCATGACTGCCCATTGTCACTTTTTATTTCCCTCCTGTATAACATGGGTCTCTACATTTTTAGCATGGCAATTAGTGGATGACCAAGTTAGCCCCAAATGGCTATATTTTGCAAGATCCATGATACGTCACTGGCCTTTACATGTACCAATCCGTGCAAATATGAGAAATAAGCAGTTGTAAGAGAAGAGAAACAAACTGCTGGAGGACGAGAAAGCTGCGAATAGGTTCGTACAGACAAACACATAATTGGTCCTCCAGTCTTCTACAGGTCAACGAGGTCGTTACGTCACAAGTGTGCAATACGCTGATATATGTTTGCTAGCATGATCATTCAGACGATAACTATTTTAATAGAAACTGATAATTTGACCCCAGTAATGTTAATGTTGGTTCAGACACCACGAACATGTTTCTACGTTGAGCATAAGCTAAATTATGACGGAAAAGAGACGTTTGCGGTGACCATTTTGTATTTAAAGATGGCCACTAGACATGATCTCGATAAAACTGTAATCGTTCTCAAAGGTGGCGTAGTAGTACACGTAATCGGAGGCGGCTTGCGATTACTGGTGCTATCTCGGCGCCGTCTCATATAATTAGATCTGCACACAATTCGCAAAGGTGCATTTTGATATAAGGACATACCTTCGCAGTTGCGGCCCGCATACGCAATAGGGCAGGTGCAGAAGTAGCCAAAGTCTTCGATCTCCGTGCAGTTGCCGGCTCCACACGTCTCGTTGGTGCATGCGCTTGGTTGGGCAAAGTTGTTGATCTTGGGTTTGGCGGTGGTCAGTTTAGCGGCTAGTTCCCGCTTCAACACTGCAAATTCGGTGGCCAGCAACGCGTCGAATAAATGCATCAGATTCTTCGTCTGGAGGAAATCTGTGTTCAACAACGATATGACATTACTGAGAGATATATGTCGCCATCTTCTGCTGTTAAAATACATGCGACATTGTCATGCGTGTCGAGTGTTCCTTTCGCACATGAAGTCAGATGTTACAGTGTTTTACCATGACATCCGAAGGATTTGTTGTAGATGTCAGATTTAACAAGATTGCCATCCAGAGAATTAACTTTAGATGGCAGGTGGACAAGGAAGCCCTTTGGCTTATTGAGAGTCCAACCTTTTTATTTACATATATCCAGCCCTTCTGAGGTATGTGTCGATTTTATTTTAAAACATATTCACACTACTAGCACCCACACAATCATCAGATAATCTGTTCCATTCATTCACAGTCCTTTGTGAAAATGAGAACTTTCTTACGTCTAATCTACATTGCTCCTTTACTAATGTAACTTCATGTCCTCTAGTCTTTCTATCTTTCTTAACTGAAAAAAACCCATATTTCTATCAATATTTTCATAATCATTCAATATTTTAAACACTTCTATCTGATCTCCTCTCAATCTCCTGGT
The DNA here is from genome assembly GCA_020002185.1 of Paraescarpia echinospica. Lineage (NCBI taxonomy): Eukaryota > Metazoa > Annelida > Polychaeta > Sabellida > Siboglinidae > Paraescarpia > Paraescarpia echinospica. Next base: position 17,138,201 of record CM034533.1, on the reverse strand, counting down.
CTCTAGTGTTGTTAAACCACATTCTTTTAGGCGTTTTTCATAACTAAGATCCCTCAGTTTTGGTATCATTTTAGTCGCTCTCCTCTGTACTCTTTCTAGCATATCTATGTCCTTCTTGCGGTATGGCCTCCACGCTTGTATACAATATTCTAAATGAGGCCTAACTATTGTTTTGTACAGCGGTATTATTATACCTTTTTCTTTATATGCTATATTTCGACTAATCAATCCAAGGATTTGATTTCCTTTTGAAGCTGCAATTCCACACTGCTCTGAAACCTTCACGTCAGCACTAATTGTCAGCCCTAAGTCTTTTTCTTTTACAGTAGTACTTAGTACAGTTCCCCCATTGTATATTCTACATATTCGTTCCCATGTCCTGTGTGAAGGCATTTACATTTCCCAAAATTGACATTTGCCACTTTTCAGACCATTTGATCAACCTGTCAAGATAATCTTGTAAATGCTGTCTATCTCCATCACGTTTAATCCTTCTAAACACTTTCGTATCATCTGCAAATTTCAACACCTTGCTAGCTATATCATCATCCAAATCGTTTATATATATTAAGAATAATATAAGTCCCAGTACTGATCCCTGTGGAACCCCACTCAAAACTGATTTCCAGTTTGAAGCCTCCCCATCAACAACTACCCGTTGTCTTCTGTCAATCTGCCATTTTTCTGTCCAGTTAATTATACCATTTCTTATGCCATGGGCCTTTAGTTTAAGCAGTAATCTTTGATGTGGCACTTTGTCGAAAGCTTTTTAAAAATCTAAGTAGATGATATCTACTGGTGATCCATGATCTACCCACTTAGTGATATCTTCCAAAAAACATAACATATTTGTTAAGCATGACCTCGCTTTTAGAAACGCCGAATATATACCTTAGACAGTTTTCTTACGCGTTGACGAAAGAGTGAAATTTATAGTTCAATACAGCAGCACGTATGGGCACTAGGTTTATACTCTAACACACTGGCCATGCCAACAACCATAGGCCTACCACGTGGTACGTTGATGACTATGATTGTAATGTCGATATTGTCGTCGACGATGAAGATGGCGTAACTGGTCAAAACCGTAAATGAACCAACACGTAAACGTTCTCTACTAAAGCAATCGTTGTGACACACCAATGGAGGTATCTCCCGATTGCTACCATCCTGTCTATCAAGGTAACGAAACAGGCAAATGAACGACATCGAAAACGATATGCAAAGTGTGACAAATGTGTGTGTATTTTGTTAAGTTAACGCACTCATAAGAAGACGCGTCGTTTAAGCAAACTGTTTTTAATTACTAAGAAACTGTCGATTTAGATGTCCCCGTTCTGATTACAAAACAGTGGCCATGAGTCACCATACAAATGAGTACATCGACATCGTATCTAACAGCCATCTTGATTGATTTACAAAATGGCTGCCGCGAAAGTTTCCTATCCGCCACGTTACAGCTTACGCTCAACGTTGAAACACAATCTTAGTGTTTAAACCAGCATTATTGGTGCCAAAGAATCCGCTTCCATCAGCATAGCTATCGTCTGAATGATCATGCTAACAGTCCCACCAGCTTCTCTGAACTCACCTTCGCAGTTAATTCCCTGAAACATCGTCGTGCACCGGCACGAGTATTGCTGTTCATCGTCGTCCTCCTCACACGTGCCTCCGTTTACACAAGGATGACTTGAACAACCGGAGTTCACAGACCGGTTGTGAATGGACAATGCTCTACCCGTTGTCGAGCTCTTGGTCGAGTTCTTTGTCGAGTTTGTCTGTTTCAGGTTCATCTTGTTGCTGTCGGACGGAGCTAGCTTCACCTTCTTCATTGTCATCGTTCTGTTCTCGGGCCGGGGCAGCGCGTATAACGTCAGGTCCGTCATTCGTTCATTCCCTGTAAGAGACGTACTTTAAAAGGAAACAAATGTCACCATTTATGTCCTTTACATGCACCTTATAGAGTTAACAAAACGAATAATGTGCAACTACAATTAAGAATACCATGCCAGTAGTTTGCTAGAAAAACACATCCTATACCTTCTCGTGGCGGGCGCCATGCTTGTTGATAATCTAACGTAACACAATCATCGCCATCAGCTTCACTTGGAGGCGCTTTTTGGTGTGGCCTTCGCTTTGAGTAGGTCGCATGTCAACGTTCAACGTCAATCGCCTGATCGCGTTTCGTGCTGCTCCGATACCCGTAAATATCGGCTAATGTGTTTATGACGTATTCTCATTTGACTATGCCGTCTTCAGTTATGTAAGTTGTTGTTATTTATATTTTTACAATTGGGACATGTTTATATCCATTGCCGAAATAACAGTCATCCCAGTCCACACGTTGACGAATGTTCGGCTTAATTCATCGCCAAAGCAAAACTATTACATCTGCATGTTGCACAGCAGGCATAGCACAAAAATATGAAAGTGTGCCACCGTTTCCGAACTGAGGGGAATATGAGAAACAAACGTAGCAGCTAGCAAAACGTCCGCCAAAATAAGCGCTGGTCGTTTATTATTCAGACACCAGGGGCGTGCTCCGGTATGTCAACCGTCTGGAATTATTCTGGAATTTTTTTCCAAGAATCTTCGAGGCTAAATTCTTAAAATCCTGCTGGCGTGATATTGTTTACTGTATTTGCAATTGGTTAGTTTGTGTTAACTCTTTTAGGAACCTGGGCCCACAAATGTCGTTTGACTTGATAATGACTACGACGCAACTCATTTTGTTGATAGCTTGATGCAATTGTCGTGTGCAAGTAAACCTTTCGAAAAAGTGACACACGAGCTTTCTAGCTCCCCAAGTTATTATTGCGCAATTTCGCGGTGCACCTTTGACTAGTAGCTATTGCGTTAGAGAATTTAGGCGCAAAAAGTGTATTAGTAAGTGTCTTGATGCTCAATTATGTCTGAAACACGAATGTAAACGGACGGAGGCGGTATAGTACATGCTTCATTTATTATCTGAATACTGAACATTGTATAATTCAAAACTCTTATATATAATGCAATACATTATTTACTAACTGTACACCTCCTTGGTTATAAATTACGTAAAATAAAAACTGACTGTTTCCACATTTAGAGCGTGTTATAAATGGGCATATAAACAATTATCTTGTTGTAATGATGCAGTAATTTATATTAGCAATTGTCTTTTATACAACGTAAATCGTTGTTTAAATTAATTCTACCACAGCGACTATGCTTAATCTTCCGTCCATGATCTTTTATTTTTCTATCACACATTTTATACTTACCACTTTTGTTTTCAGGTCGACTCGATTACAATATACTGTATGTTTTTTGTTTATGTAACAATTATTCTATTGCATTGTGTATTTTGGGACAACTAAAATATTTCCTGTTCTCGTCGTTATGATAGATTTGCTAAAATCGTTAGCCGCGTGAAATACATAGAAAATGATACTTTTCGAGTTGCATTCAGCTGTAATCGCATTAGACAGTTGGCGGAGTAGCCCAAGCCACCGCCTCCTGTGTTTCTGGCTTCGCACAAAGGCAACATCGTATATAAATATTAACAAACGCTCTGTGAGCTGTGGCACTGTCATAAACGCAAGTACAACAGGCGGTAATATGACACATGACTGTAGCCCAATACAAAGGGCAAATGACCGACTCACTTTGGCACATCCGTCCCTCGTAGCCCGGCGCGCAGATGCAAGTGAAGCCGGTCTCGTGCGTCTCACACCCGCCCTTGTTCGTACACGGGTTGCTCTGGCACGGCGCGAACACTGCCGCGGACACAGACTACTGATAGACGGCCGTTCATCGCAACGTGCACGAACACAGGCATAGCACAGCTAATATCGTCACTTCACTCACTGATATGTTTTATAAAATGTTATTGTATATTATTATTACTAATTTATTCAAAATAATATGGGCTTTGCACATTATCAATTTTAAAAACCTTGTCTAATTGTTGAAATGTAGATTTTTTATGTCAACATGCATTATGATATACTTATAATCGATACATGTATATAATTATACTACTTATCTAAGAATATATGTTTGCTGTGTAAATATGACTACTGTCTGTGTGAGTGTGTGCGTGTGCGTGCGTGAGTACATAAGTATGTGCGTGTGTGTGTGTGTGTTTGTGTGTGTGTGTGTGTGTGTGTGTGTGTGTGTGTGTGTGTGTGTGTGTGTGTGTGTGTGTGTGTGTGTGTGTGTGTGTTTAATTGTTAACAATCATTTATTGTATGAGCCTCTGAACATATTTATATCCAGGAGATACGGTGCTTTATAAGTGATTATTACTATCGGGACCAGCAAAATACTACATACATATAAACGTAGAAAGCAGTTTCCTGGACCTGACGTGTTTACAAACATGACCAACACTAAAACATTTCCGTATCATTGCGCGTGTTTTCTACATCTGTCGCAAGTAACGTCAAACGTTCCCAGCTGATCGACTGACGGCTTACGTAACTCGAAACAATCGCACAAAGCCCTCGTAACATTGTGAACAATCGTCTAAAAATCGTCTTAAACACTTAATTAATTTGAGCAGAACATTGGAACAAAGAATGACTGAAACGTGTGCCGTAGTTCTTCGAAGGAGCATCACGTTTGTACGCTACATCAAAACGCAGTCACTGTCACGAAGCTTGGGACTCAGGACAGAGTCAGATAGTTACACACAAAACAGCGTACCTTTATTTATAGCCTGGCTTTGAGAATTTGCGTCACCTACCTTGGCAGTCGACGCCGTAGTACCCCGTGAGGCAGACACACCGGTACCCAACACCATTTGTCTGACACAGACCTTCGTGCTGACAGGGTTTATTGGCGCAACGGTGACGTCCTGCAACCCGCAATCACACCGAGTTAATAATAATAATAATAAACATACTTTATTTACGATAACCTTATAAAATATATGTTATCTTCCTAAGGGTCGTGGATTTAAGATATAAATGTACTCTACGTCTCTAGGCTCAAACGAACGAAACCGAGTGATATATTCATCACGTGACGTACTGTTTTGCAACAAAGTCCATCTTTTTCTTTGTGACAAGAAACGTACGGAAATATTATTTAAGCGAAAACGTTTTGCAAAACGATAGATCTGGCATACCTTATAATGTAAGATAATGCGCACACACACGCACACGCTCACGCAAACGCACACACACGCACACAACACGCACGCTCACATACACGCATGCACGCAAGCTCACACGCACATACGTACACACACGCACACACACACACGCACGCACGCACGAACGCATGAACGCACACACACATATATTTTTTCCCGTTTTCAGCAAATTTATATTGACAATTTGTTTCCAAAACAATTTCGATAAAAATACGTCGACATTTGTTCTCCCAAAACCTGCTGATCTTGATCACGTGTTCGGTTCTCTTAATTGGATTGTTTGGATTGTTTGATAAAAGCGATCGACTCACTTTCACAAAAGATGCCGACGTAATACTTCGGACATGCGCACACGGACTTGGTGTGCTTCCGTTTCCTGCCGACTTTGTACACACGACATGTGCCGCCATTTTGACACCGGTGGATGACGCAGGAATTGACTTCTGCCAAGGCAAAGTGCATTGTTTTGAAAGTATATAGCATACACAACTTGAGCCCCCATTGTTTGGTATCCCGTACAATTCGTATCTTAAACACGATTCGTAAATGCCCTACACGCTGGCGTCGGAACGAAATTAATATTGAGCACGGAGCTTCCGTTCAGCACTCCGTTGTCGCTGTCGGTTCAGTCAAACATGCCATCGGACGACGGAGTAGCGGGAGGGGGTAGTGAGCTGCTACGTTCTCAATGTTGCCACGAAAACAACAAGAGGTGCTTGGGTGTTATAGCATTGATTGATTGATCAAATCAAATCAAATTAATTCAGCGGATTGATTGTGTATTTATGATCAACAATTTAAAAAAAAAAATCGTGTCTCATGGGCACAACATGTGCTAATCTACATATACACATTAATACAATACAGAATATAACGTTTTATATGCACCCATCGTCATATAAATGTAGTACACCATAATGGTGAATTGATAATATACAATAATAATACAAAAGGTCAAGGTAAGTTCTTATATAGCGCAGTATCCAGTCCTCAGGACAGCTCAAAGCACTTTACACTTTACTCCCTGGCAGACCTGTTCAATCAAACACCATATCGACATCTCTGGGAAGCATTCAGCCACGCTGCAATTAATGCGCGAAGACTATTCGTACACAAATAACCACCATTGTCTATAGCCAGGTACTCATTCATACAGCTGAGTGAACTGAAGCAATATAGAGTAAACGAACTTGCCCAAGGTTCGACACCGCCGCTCAGGATTCGAACCCGAGTTCTCTCAGTTGAGAGTCCTGAGCTCCTACCGCTGCGCTACTGTTAATAATACACACATATTCCAATCAAGTAGATTCCTGTAAATGTCTATCGAACTTCATTGCTGAATCAAAGTTTATTGTATTTTGGATGTTAAGTTAACTATGCGTTCAGGTAGACTGTTCCAGACAAATACAACTCTATTGCAAACATGTTTTTTTGTTACATCAAGTTTAAAAGGTGTTGTCTTTAGTTTAAGTCCATGACTTCTTGTCGAAATGGTGGTATTTATAGCAGTGTTATTGCACGAAATGAGAATATTTTCAGATACATTTATTTATTACTGAACATTGTGAGGACAAAGTTACGACATTTTATTGTAATTATTTCACATTTTGTCACATTTTATTCCGAAGTATCAACATTGGTGGAATTCCGAGGCTTATGCTGGACAATTCATTCATGAGATGACGCGTAGGTTACACATCGACGCGAACACTTCGGTTACTTTCTACACACACCCAACCTAATATCAACAACAGAGTCGTCATAGGAATTTATAATTTCAATGTAGCTAGGTTTTAATTGTATTTATACCTACGTCGCTAAGTGACAACCGATCGTTTTTCCACTGGCTTAACAATAACACAGTCTGGTTGTCATATGTTGGTATCGTTCAACCTGAAGTTAAGCGGCCAACGAGTGCTACACCTCCACCGTGCAGTAAAGAGCGTATCGAACACTCATGCACAGAACGGAATCGTGAACGGGATTGGCATATGAGTCAATAAAACACCATTGAAAGCAAATGTTACGTTCGTATAATTTTTTTGTCGACAATTTAAATATATTTTGTGAATTACATTAGCGATACTTCGACGCTTTTTTTAACAGTTTCTTCGGAAAACGTACTTAATTGACAATCTTTGCCACGGTAGCCGACAGGACAAGTGCACTTGATGGCTTCGTGGAACGGCACACAACGCGTCTTGTTCCCCCCGCAAGTATTGTTGTCGCACGAGTGGGAATCTGAAATGGGCGTGTCTTCTTAAGATTACGTACATATGAACATACATATGAACATACATATGAACATACATATGAACATACATATGAACATACATATGAACATACATATGAACATACATATGCAGCACATAGAAACTCGGTGTACTTTGTTTGCTTTATTTATAATATCATAAGTCGTCAAGAAGGATACATGTTACTAAATTATAACTTTCAATTTGTCATTAAGAAACGATAGCAACATTTGTGAAGAATAAATTTAAATGTCTGGTATCCCAGAATAATATGTATATTTAAATTGTTATTCTCTGCGAGCACATAATTATCTTGTTTTTAATCGTGCTGTTAGTGGAGTTGTGGTAGTTAATATAGAACTGTTCTAGTTCAGTTAGTCTTGCTGCGCTCACTCATAAGAACGCGCGCTTACGTTCACATCTGCCGCCATAAAAATCAGGTCGACAGGAACAGTTGTACGTTGCGCCATGGGGGACGCAGGTTGCGCCGTGCTTGCATGGCTTGTGTTTACACGGCTGCAGCCCTGCTAGGAGAACAAGTGGTACAAATGGGCAAGTATTCGAAACAACGTACTACATATATTATTGAACAGACAGGACCGACCGACCGACCGACCGACAGACCGACCGACCGACTGATTTATTTATTTAATTATTTACTTACTTATTTATAAAAGATGTACAGATGCACTTATAGTGCAACATTTATAAAATGCAATCAAACAATAAATTTAAAATAAATAAAATAAAACACATATAATACGTAATTTAAATATACAAATCAAATATACAATACAATACACAATAAAACGAAATAAGACTCACGTATTTGGCATCTCTTTCCTTTCTGGTCACGTGGACATTGGCAAATGTAAGACTTCCCCTTGGCAACACACGTGCCTCCGTTCATGCACGGGTGTTTTTTGCAAGGCGATTGTCGTTTACCTTTCCAACATTAATATGTCGTTTTAACAAAAGCGGAATGTACAAAGTAATTACAGTAGTCATATATATTATATCCATGTACTATACATATTCTACAGAATCTTACCATGCTAACTTATTGACAGTTACGCCAAACAAATATGTAATGACAACTGACGTACTGCAGGCTCTGACACCTTATATTGATAGTGCTATCTGAAGAAGTCTTGAAGAAGTGTTTTTCTCTTTCTCCCTCTCTCACGCTCTCTCTCACTCTCCCTCGCCCTCTTCTCCTCTCGCTCTCTCGCTCTCTCTTTCTCCATTCCCCTCATTCCCCCACCCCCCACTCCCTCCATTTTCTTCTTCTTCGTGCTCTGTCTGTCAAGGGCTTTGCTTTGGCAATCATGGCCCTCCAAGCCACACGTCATTTGTAGTTTGTACCAGTTCTGTTGTGCTCCTTCCACACCGTGTTGACAGACAGTCTATTATTCTCTGGTGTGCTTTTTATATCTTTTCCTCCAATCTTTCCTTTATTACTATGTATTTTAACGCAACAATGTAGAACAGTTTCGCATTTCGAGATACGATATGAGACTGTTAAGACAACAAAAAGGTAAGAGGTCGTCATGATAGCATGACACCCTTCTATGCACACACACACACACGCACGCACGCACGCACGCACACGCACACACACACACACACACGCACACACACACACACACACACACACACACACACACACACACACACACACACACACACACACACACACACACACACACACACATTAAAGGATTGTTAAGCAAATACATATACTAAGACATTCTTAAAAACTGCTTTTAATACATTCATTTCTACAAGAAGAATAACCATAATTATGATAATACACAAAGAAGAGATGTGGTTAAATTAAGTTAAATTAAAAGTTAAATTAGTATAGGTTAAATGCAATTTATTTCGCGATTTTGGAAAGAACGCGATTAGAACTACTATTTTCATGGTAATTTAGGTGGAGAGACACTATCAAAAGAAATCAGAAAATGCAGCGCTGAGCAGTCGAGAGGGGGAGACAATTGCAGAAGATCGGGATAAGCGGAGACGTATCGTCAAGTTGACGGATCGGACAAAGTTCTGTGCCCACGAGGGACCAAGAAGACGTCGAAGAGTAGTGGTTAGAACGTCGGACTCCCAGTTGAGAGATTCCTTGTTCGAATCCTCCTGCTGCCGTGTCGAACCTTGGGCAAGTTCGTTCGTTCACTTTACGTTGCTCCAGTTCACTCAGCTGCATGACTGAGTACCTGGCTATAGACAGTGATGGATATTTGTGAATGAATAGTCTTCGCGCACTAATCACAACGTGGCTGGATGCTTCCCAGAGAAGTCAATATGATGTTCGATTAAGCAGGTCTGCCAAGGATAATTTGTAAAGCGCCTTGAGCAGTCCCAAAGACGGGATACAGCGCTGTATAAGAACTTACCTTTACCTTTTTTTACCAGTAGCGAAGAAGAAGGTAGTTACTTTTGTGGTTGGGATGGTGGCTAGGTGCTCGACTGGTGTTTTTCTCGCAGTGGCGTCCGTGGTAATAATCTAGACAGAAGCAGAAGTACCTGTCTCCCTGTGTCATACACGAGCCGTGATGGTGACACGGGTCGCTTGTGCACGGATCAGCAGCTGTGTCTGAAGGTCAACACGACGACGGAATTTTCAAGCTTAGCTGGTTTTGTAACAAGAACAACAAGAACAACAAAAACAACAACAAAACAGCAACAACAACAGCAGCAACAACAACAACAGCAGCAACAACAGCATCAACAACAACAACGACGACGACGACAACAACAGCACACATTTCTTATATAACGCCCCATCGAAATGATTGTTCTGGGGCGCTGTGTAATGGTTATTACAAATATATTACAAATATATTAATAACACTAAAATACTAATGTGCTAAAATATGCAATCATTACTACTAATAAAATCATTAGAAAGAAATAATAAAATAAACACATGTATATATATATATATTAATATATTAAAATAATAATAAGTTAATTATAATAAGAGATAAATTAAAATAAATGTATACATAATTAACTGTGATCGTGGAATGTTAAAATAGTTGGTGAAACGATGCGTCTTGAGTGTCACTGGTTAAAGCTATTATTGATTAATGTTGATTAAAACGTATGTCTATCTTCAGGCTCCAAGAACAGAAAGCCCGATTTAGAGTGATAATAACATATGCTATAGCAAATCAAACCATTAGTACTGCTGACGACTGTGTAGAGGAAGAAACTACAACACGTCAGAAACCAAGCGAGCGCCATTATGGTGAAACAACGTAATCTGAAAGAGAACGAAATCATATTTACGACAGGAATAATATATTGACAGAGATGGAACTACTTAATAGGTACGTAGTCCCAACTCCATTAATTATTTGTACATGCTTAACATACCATGAATGATTTAGAACAACTACGAAGCTAACGTCAATTACATAACAAATAGTCAAAGAAATAACCAGCTAGCTGACTGCACTGTCAAATTGTTAATATGAGCGGCATTCATCAAGATATTCACACGATGTTGTTGTAAATTATGATTCTTGAGGTATCTCCGGGAGGACGACATTATAAGCTTCTTTTGGAGCAATCGGTTTAATAGGTATGCCTCTTAAAATACATGGATAGAATTATCCTTATATTAAACATATTTTATGTTAATTCTTTTTGTCATTATTCGGCATATTTGCCAATAACAATTTCCTTCCAGTTATTATGATCGTGTAAATTGAAAGTCGTATATTTTGTGATTTAAAATAGGGATCTGTAAACGCGTCTATGCCTACTTTGTTCTATTTTGTAATACTGACTATTAAAATCAGATGCTTACGCTTAGAAAAAAGTTATGTGATAACGGACACTTATTTGGAGGTAAAGTCGGCGAAATTGTTTGATATTTTCTCGATAAAAGCTAGAGTGAACTCACTATGTCTCACTCACATTGGCCACGTGGTCGAACTCTGCTGGCTAACACAATTCTTTTCTAGACGCCTCTATCGTGGGTGTTCTTAATTCCCCTGTGAACGACCACCCGATTGCAAGTCCCTTACCAGTGACCGTACTTTGGCGGAACATGTGTCGACGTTGCATAAGTTGCATTGTTAGAAAACGTCACGAACTTGTCGATTCAATTCGGTTCTCTTGAATGACTGTTTTCATACTCACTCACTCATGTCGGATATTTGGGTCGAACATTACTGGCTTCAACCATCCATCTCCAGATTCCTCTGTTTACCATTGCCGTTTTCAGCTCCACCAACTCTAGACCCACATCTTCCTTTAAGCAGTTGCTGCTGGTCTTCCTAGCTTTGTTATTCCATGTGCCGGTTGCCACAGGGTGGTCTTAGATGCCACTTCATCCTTCATTCTGCCCAGCAAATCTCAGTCGCCTTCTTCTTATTTGATTGTTTTAATAGCGCTAATCATAGGGCCTAGGCCTATTTAGTCTTTTGGGAACGTCGGATCGGGTCCCTATTTGGCTCAGAGGTAGAGCAGACGTTGTTATAATCAAGATCATTTATCATAGATACACCATTGGTCATACTGATTGTGATCTTTGACGTAACGCAGAAGCAAGCGTTGCCATTAAGACTTAAGTGCAGATTAAATACGTTTTACGTATAACACAGTGTTTTTACCTTTTTGTTATGTCAAATTTCGCTTCTTTGTTGAAGTCTCTATGACATAATAATTACAATGCTAAATTCTAAAGAATGTCAAAGCTAAATACACAGGATTCAACAAACGCAACAGCGAATATCTGTTTTTATCAATCCAGATTACGTACGTACACAGCGCATGCGCACCGGGGAACCCGTCGATTAGTTGAGCTTCCGGCTGTCCGGAACTGCTATCCATGCATTGTTAATAAAATAACAATCTAAAAATAAATAAATGGAATAAATAATATAAAAACAAATATACATAATATTGTATTTAGGATTTTTTAAAAGAACGACTAAAGGCATTGTGGGGGGCTCATAAAAAACTACTCATTCTGCCACTGCAAACTTACAAATACGAAATGTTATAATACAATAAGCCAACATGGTTTATTGGGAAATCCTCAACTTACTTTTTGCTTTAAACAATTAGAGCCTACTGCCTTTTAAACCATTTAAAAGCGATTTCTGAGTCTCCTCTTTGTAGATGAAGCTGTGATTTCCTACGCATATTTTATTCGTGTGATAAGAAGTATAACATAAACTACATACATTATTAATTTGAAGTCGCGTGCTATATATATTTCATCAGCCGTTGTGCCGACGTTTATATTTGGAGTCCCCCCCCGAACGTCATTTACGTCAATGTTTGTTCGCCGCTTTACGGCAGCGACGTGGCTGTCTGCATAATATGGATTGTATTTCACGTTCACGGAACATATTGCTATTTGTTGTTGTTCTGCGCAATACGCCTATCAAATGGCTGTTGTTATTCAAGCATTTACAAAGTTTATGCAAGATAAAAGGGCTTAGGCCCTACATGGTGATACATCGCCAATTCGCATTACAAATGATTCCAACACCAACTGTGTGGAGACCTACAGTAGGCATACAAACGTAGGCCTACCACAACTTTAAAATGCTTCGTCGATTCGATTTTTCTGGCTTGTATCATTTCAGATTCAATCTGTGAAAAAGCAAAACAATGTTGTATCTATTACGACATTGTTTGTGCGACTTTGTTTTAAGTTTAAGTAAATCGTCGTACTAACTATTAGCTTATTTAATTCCTATCCAGGAATTAATTCAAGTGATTCTCGACATTGAGATATACACATGAATGCACGATACGACTACGCATGTGTTTCTCTGTTGATATTATCGACTTCCCTGCTTTATCAAAACCATGTCACCGACAAATTCGGTGCCAATGGGTCGAAAATTTAATGTCGGCCTGCCAATTTCTTTTGGCCACTTACTAAATATTACGGACAAAATAAATGTTGCGATAATCTAAACAAATGTACGCACGTTTTTTGTTATTAAGCCAACTGTGGATATTTTTTTCTTCAAAATATTCAAACATTAGTCAAATGTGGATGTGAAAGAGCCACATTTGCGATGAACTAAACCATGCGAGGAGCAGCTTTAAGCAGTGGTATTAGTAGGGGAAGGGCAGGTAAAATTTGCTCCTCGGCCAAAGTGGGTTCCCATAGTCATAGCGATTCTAATAGGCACTGTAGTCAAACAAACGGTATTAAAGTGTAAATACTGACAAAGGAACGCCACCAAAACGTGGTATAATGTCAGCTAAGCCAAATCCAGAACGGTAAGCAACAACGTTGTTGTGTTTGAGGTATTTTTCTTAAACTATCTTAATTGTTTTACAGACTCTATATTTTGGTAAATGGATTTTCAACCACTGACAATAATGAACGGTTCGTTTGTAGTAGACCCTTAATTTAGTTTTTGGTTCGAATATTATGTCAATAGGCAGGCAGATATACTACATGCATATCACAATGCGTCGAAATTACCGAGATACCAGACATGCACAACTACTCAGTTCTATTGCAGACAAAGACATCTATTGATATCCTGGTGTAGCCCATGGGCTGATCCAGAGGAGGTGCGGACCACCGTTTTTGAGTAACATCATTTATAACTAAAGTTAAATAGTTGAAGACCAAATTCTAAGTGCAATCAAACTGAACCTTTCATGATTTTGGTATAAGAAATTAAATGGGTGAAAAATCTCCCACCTCATTCTCAAGGTGCTTTCCATTTATAGCAAATGGTGCATTTGAAACTCCTCCCTCAGTTCGAATTATTTGCTCCTCCCGTTTCAGACTAATTTTCCGAAACACCAAAATACATATGCTAATTTTATTTTGTAAAATTAACAGAAAAACTATAACATATTAATTACGGCCATTCTCTGTTAGAAATAAGTTATATGGCTTGATTTCGCTAAACACGTTGCTACAGTCTCGTCAAAGTTGGGATTGTAAGCATACCGAGATCATCTACACATTACGAACCACACAATCGTGGAAACTACCCCCCTCTCTGTACGCTAGGCCTATATTGCGTCCGATGCAAGGTAGCCAAGGCCTAATACTTACGTAGACCTACGCGCAGCAAACGAAACCACTGTTTCCAATCGCCCTCCTTTCGTACAGAATGTGTAGATGGCTCACTGATGTCGCACCTCGATTCGTTCTGATGAGATTATATTCTGCGACATGATGATTGTGTAGATATATACTGGATTGCCAGCAGACATGCATGTTCCCATGTAAGGTGGAATGCATGACATGTTTAACAAACTAATCACGGGTATGATATCCAATGAAGCGCATTGCAAGACATCTTTCTTGTCTTGAGTTTGGGGACTTTTAATATTGCTTATCATATTGGATTTGTGATATGTAACACGATCCTTCCATTGTAATTGACATTCATGGACTGCAACAGTTCACCGTCAGAATTTGAAATGTTTCTATTCTGTTAGATGGTCTCTCATTCTCTAATCGATCTATGCTGATACCATACGTACAATAAATGTAGTTACGTTACTAACAGTTTTGTTGTTAAAGAGATTTCAGAATGAATCCGGCCTAATTAAATTGACAATGTCTTTAAAATTATACAAACTTACAAAAATGCCCACCCCCTGACGGGATGCCTTGGTAGTTGACAGTCGTGATAGCAACATTTCCTAATGTTAGAAAACACACAGCATCGTTGCATAAACACCCTCGCGCTCACGCAGATACACGTTGTATGTTAACAATGACGACGTTCCGGGAGGATAGAAAGTTCCCGTCCATCGACAAGCCCTCGTCGTGATAGTGCAGAATTATCAAATACTATTCGTATTGTATTGCTATGCTATTGGCATGGGGGTAAGCATAAGTACTATTGTGTCAGTGCCTACTTGATGTTGCCAAGTCCATGAAGCATGGGCCGTTTTCCCGAAGTATTTGCCATGCGTGCGCGTGATTCTTGCGATTGTTAAGTTACCTTTTACGTTTTACGCGCGCATTACGTTTCGAACAACTGATTTACCTCGTAAACGAAGAGAATCTTGATATATATGAGGTATTTAAAAAAACATAGTTCTTACGTCCAACCTCTGGGGTCGTAGGTTAATCCCTGAAAGTTTGGCTCTCGAGGTTAAAGCCGTCTAAGAGGAAACGTTGACATTCCCTCTTACACACATACGTTCGATAGTAGGATTCATACAATTCCCATATTCACCATGCGAATTCTTTCGCAATGAATGTGGGTCCACTTTCTACACAGATGTCACGTGCCGGAGCCTTGTAGTTCGAGTTTCTGGTCGCAGATGTTATATGATTTGCTTTAATTCTTTCGGTTGGATCTGTGCACATATACACTTATTAGGAGAGCCAACAGTATCCGAGTGCGATCGAGCGCGGGCGTGTGAGGGTGTTTGTGTGTCTACGTGCTAGCGTACGTGTGTGTTTTGGGAACCAACTTCCTACCATTTTGGGAGTCCACAGGTTTTTTAGATAGCGCCTGCACAATGTGTCTGTCCACATTACCAATTAACATCGTCTGGTCACATTATATACCTGAAGCTCTACTGTTTTGGTCAATTTGATCTAATTAATCTTGAGAGAAATGTTGCAGTACAAATTCCAATTTGCTGAAACAAGGTACGGCATATCATGTACACTTTCATTGATGATAATTGATGCGTCTTGTAGAATGTAAAGCTAAATTTTGGTGGCAGCATACCACGATGAATTGGGAGATACTTGGGACGAACGTGAATCTCTATGCACTGGAACGTTTCAATGGCCGCAATTTTCGAGTGTACATAAAGAATAGGCCTAACTGACAAGCACGATTGCGAGCATTGCAATCGTACTATGTGTATGTCGTCAAGGGTAAGATCATTACGGATACGTAACACTACAGTACACAGAGGAATTCATTAACCTGTGTAGACAAGACTTGTTTAGCTTGTGGCTTTTAGGAGAACAGTTAAACTACGATTCCAAATATACGGAAACGCCTACGGAAACGGCAAGCAGAATACCTCTCATTTTTGATAATGTCTTTTTCGAAGAAGCATGGAGCGATTCAATTTGCTGCATGCACATGTTAAACATCACCCGCCTATGTACTTACGGAAATACCTGTATTAATGTTCACTGGGAACTATAGTCATTGTTTTGTCGCATCCACATATCGTTTCCGTACATACGGAATCCCAGCTTTTGTCCACGCCTAGTCACGTGGAGGACGTCGTTAAACACGGCGAGTCCGACGTGTACCGTCAGAAATACAGTGTGTAAGTAATGTGGCATGTACTACTCTCTTCGTTTCTCTTGGCTTGGCTTGGGGATCGAATATTCAAGAAGGCGGCGGTACACGTCTGATGCAGGCGCGCTGGCGGGTGATCCGGCCTATCCTGGACAGGCAAATTTTGTTGCAGCTGCTGCAGGAGGTCTGGTTGCTGGTGGGTGCTGATGGGTTCTTTCGTTTCCTCTTCTCTACTACTACTACCCCTGTTACTACTACAAAATGTGGAGTGCATTGGTGCAGTGTCTAAAAGATTGGAATCTCAATCGAGAGAATCCGGGTTCGAATCATGTGCAGCTGTGTCGAACCTTGGGCAAGATCGTTCACTCCACGTTGCTCCAGTTCACTCAGCTGTATGAATGAGTACCAGGCTACATACAGTGGTCGATATTTGTGTATGAATAATATTCGCGCATTAATTGCTGCATGGCTGAATATTTCCCAGAGACGCCTCCAGGAAATGTATAAGTAGGGGTAGCTGATGACAATTAAAACGCTGTTGCAAATAACGTCATAAATCGAACATCGTATTTTGTCCATATAAATGATCCCGGATTGAACAGTTAGCCTTATTGCAATATCCCGTTTTAATACAAACATTTGTGTTGCCCGAAAAATAAAGCATTTGTATTGCACTGCACGACGCGTATGTTATACATTGATGCATTGTAACGTTCAAGTTCTTTGTCTATCGCAGTTTATCCGTATTGGATAAACATTACGCTTGCTCGGTAAACGGACCACAATATAAGTTTTGCTGGAAGATTCCCATATTTTAAACGCACACCACATGCTTACTCCATTGTATTAAACAATCTCAAACAACGGGAGCGCGTCCAGCATTGTGCTGGAAGTGGCCTGCCATCCGGCAACTGCGCAGGCGCGAGTCGGCTAGCTAAGGGGCCGCGGGCGCGCTGGACACTTTTGGTTTCCGTTCCTTGTTCCTCTTGTGTTTGTGTTTGTGTTTGCGTTCATGTTCTGGGGGTAGGAGTCTTGTGCTTTCACCTGACAAACAAAACAATACGAAAACAGGTCAAACAGGTTAGTGATATTCACCTATCCATTTCCTACAATACTAACAACATAGTTTAAATCAGACGAAGTGGACATAAACGTATGCGTACAAGTACACTCTGCTGGGCATAAATAAAGTACATGTAAACAAGAAGCCATAAAGACACATCTTGGATTAAAATGAAATATATAACTAGATACATACATGAATGAATTGTTTATTTTACAACACATAATACATTAGTTATTACACGTATCAAATGAATATAAAAAAGCTTTAAATGTAGCAAATTATATATTAATTAATATGCATAAGACAAGTTAAAAAGACCAAGTTAAAGCAATGAATATAGATAATAACAAGTAAAAAACAATTTATATAATTATATTGACAAATAAAACTAAATATATATTTACTTGTGCAATAAATAATTAACACACACACAGGTTCTGCATTTTAAATATATAACCGATTACTTAAACAATATAATTTATCATATAAATCGTTATCAGCGCTTCAGTATGTTGCCAATATCTGGTAGATTGATGTTGGAAATGTAGACGTATTCACATGCCAGTATACTAATTTCTAATACTACGTAATTGTGCAGCTGTTCTTGCGATAGTAATTTAAGGAAAGTTCGGTTAGCTATGATGGTAAATATTTCCTTTCGTTCCAGTGGAACATGTGCATTTGCGTTCCAGAAACCTGACTTGACTAACTAAGGCGAACAAAGGTTTGTACGACAGCTTTAAATTAATTTACAATATATTCGTATTGATAACATATCGGTTAGTTAAAGATAACTATCCATGCAAAACGTGTTACTAGCGTCTTTTTACACATTTTACTAAATCTCTTATTACCATGATATTACACATCTTAATACATACCGAAATACGTGATTTGGCGATACTATTAGTTTTACGACATGCACAGAGACCGTTTTACTGTAGTAAAATACCAATCAAATTTTTCACATTTTCACCGGATCATTGAGTGGTCTATACAATTCCTGTTTTATGCTATTTCTGATGGTAATGTGCGCCCGCTATGCATAGTAAAATGTTAAGTATAACATTGATAATTAAGGTTTACATAAAATCACATTCCCAGAAAGTTGGCATTTTAATTATACGAATGGCACTCGTTGTGAGTGAACTTCACGTTCATAATGGACGGCCACTTACCAACGGAAGGGTTACACACATCAACCGATCTGCAAAAGAATTAAGGTTATTTATTTACGGCTCCATATAACTGTTTAATATATATGCAGTGTATTTAATTATTGTGTAATATTGTTATTGTATTTTTTCGAAACTACAGTGTGTAGCTATAATATACAATTATATTATTACTGATGCAGGTGGGCAGGCAAGTATATTTATTATGACAAACAATGTGGCTAACATGAGGACTACCTTTCTTACCAAAACTAACAATTACATGACGATATCATACTACAATACATGTAGTAATAATAATAATTAGTAATAATATAATAATCATAATTCAAATTTACTAAAGGAAATACTATTACCATTTTAAAGATAATGTATATACATAATTGTAACTGTAAAACATAGAGAAAAAAAACAAAATTATTTAAATAATGGGTACTTATTTGAATACATCTTTCATAAGAAAACACCGATTATATAATTTGTGTCAAAACGTAATGATGTAATTCTTTTATAGGTATCGTCGAGATTACCACTATCCATTATCCCCGAATGACAGCTTTCACTGTCTCCAGTTCCTCATTCCAATCACCAGATGGCGTGAACGTTTCTTAAAACTGCCATTCATGTTCAAAGTGAATTTGCACTGCCGTTTCAAACCTGCGTCGTAGTCACGTGACCACCGTCAAAAATCATTCGCCATTACACAGTCACAAAGAAAGTGGGGACTGTGCAGAACGTGTGTCTTTTAAGACATTTGCATCGAATAAATATGTGTAAAATAAACATTTAGATATTACAGCATTACATATTTTAGCTTATTAACTGCTTTATTATGCCAATGGACGGACGCTGACCTCTCGCGTATCTACGCAGTGGCGTTTGTGACGCACTAATATTTTACAATCAATCAACCGGCTAGGTCGAAATTCAGAGGTATCAGCTGTGTGCATCAAAGTAGATCACGTTCACGAATTTTACCCAGGAGGTCATTCTCATTTTTGATCAATATTTAAAGCGCTATGAAAACCTATATAAATTACTTGACCAAATGTTCCATGGCACAATTGAAATGGCATAATATCCAGCAATGGCACTCGTTACTTTTGTTTGATCTCACATACCCGTAGTTGGGCTTGCGAGCGACGTGCTTCACAGCAATAAGGATGGCGGTCAGCAAGCCGATGCAGCCAATGACTCCGATGGCGCCGAACACCTTGTTTTTGTGCCGGGGCCAGTCGATCCGCTCCGCCAGGGTCTTTGGCATATTCGCTGGATGTTGGGACTCGGGTCGGCCCTACGGATAAACACGATCTTAGCTAAACTGCGATGTTTAGCGTGCGTGGTACGCAAGGTTACTAATTTCTCACCATCACTACCCCTACTTAAACAGATGCCCGGCTTCCGGTTGCGTATCGAATCAATCCAAGTTAGCCAGTATTACCTACCGTGCCCTTTCTACACAACAACCATCCTATTTGGTTAGTCTCCTGTGTTTTTCAGATATCACCAGGAGCCTGAGATCATCAGTTCCACATCAATGTTTTGTTCCTAAAACTAAACTTAACACTGGCCTTCTCTGGAACTGCATCTAAACTCTGAAATCTACTTCCTATCACTTTAAAAACATTTGAAACTGTAGCCAACTTTCGTAAAAAATAATGATAACTCTTGCGCGTCCCTGTTCACGATTTTGCCTTACAATTCTTGTATGTTGCGCCTCTGAACTCAGATTTCTGAGGACATAGGCGCTATAGAAGTTTATTATTATTACTCGGGACTGTTTCACATCGGGTGCTCAACATGTGTGACCCATTGCATTACGTCGTCCGCGAACGTCGCGCCGATTGTTTAATTTTAGGTAATGTAGCAATTTTAGAATTTCGCGAATGTCACGATTTTGACCGACTTCATAAATTAGCAGTGGTGACTGAATTACTTTAATTTTATACTTGAGTAGAAGTAAAAGTAATTCAGCACAGAACTACTTGAGTAGAAGTAAAAGTAATTCAGCACAGAACTACTTGAGTTGAAGTAAAAGTAATTCAGCACAGAACTACTTGAGTTGAAGTAAAAGTAATTCAGCACAGAACTACTTGAGTTGAAGTAAAAGTAATTAAGCACAGAACTACTTGAGTTGAAGTAAAAGTAATTCAGCACAGAACTACTTGAGTTGAAGTAAAAGTAGCGTCTAAAAGCCTACTTGAGTAAAACATAAAACTATTTTCCAAACGTACTTGAAGTAAAAGTAGAACGGTAAGATGTTTTGTCAGGCATGTAACCAACAATAATTACTGCATAGGCGAACAAAACAATTAAGACAGATTGAAAATAATTACTGTTTAACTCCAACATATATTAATTATGTATATGAATAATTGTAGTGTATTCAATTGTATCGTATCTAAACATTGATTAATACAGACTCACACAAACAAGTGCTTTCCAATTTTAACTCTGTATTTCTATTCCACGCTTCCGCCCAGGGATCAGGCCTTAATTACACGAGGGGAGCGGTCTTTAACAGTAGACACCACATCCCTCCCTTATTCAAACTGGAAACATGTTTTCTCAACGTCCATATCTAACGTCCATTTGGTCAACAGTTCTTCTTTTGTAATTATTATGCTTACGTGATCTGGATAATGTTTATCAAATAAAGAGATACTTGTTATTATCATCACTGTCCATCATTTCGTTACGATCAATCTGTAAACACAATCAGTCTCAGAATTTCCACTTCCCACTCATTACTTTAAAATAAAGTCATTCAAGTACTGAGGCGGTCTTCTTTGACGGGGTTGTCTACGATCACCGATGTTCAGTTTGGCTTGATCGGCAGCCTCGGGTTGATCATCTTGTCTCACCAATGACTCATTACTTGAAACAGAAATAGAGTCTGGAATATACTCTGACTCAGTGTCATTGTCTGTTTCATCATCTCGTGGAGTTATGTCTGGGGGAACATATTTCTTCACTTGCGAACAGTTTCTCTTGTACTGCACACCATCACGTGATTCAATCACTACCTGGTTACCGTGTTTACGCGTAACTGTGTACGGCACATGTTCGTATGCCGGGGTCAGTTTGTTCTGTTGTAGTATAACTTTGTCACCCGGTTTAATGGTACTTTCCCGTGCACCTCTTCGGTCATCCGAATACTCTTTCCCTTTCATCTTCAATTTAGTGTCACGATCGCGTACACCCTCATCTTTGGGGCTAGGATAGAACATGTAACTGAAAGGGTAGAGAAGGTACTGGGGCATGGCAAGGGAGGGTCTATATTAGTACATGTAGGGACAAATAACGCAGAGAGGGAGGGAACAACTGGGATAGTTCAGAAGTACAGACAGTTAGTGAAGAAGTTAAAGAAGACAAGAGTAGAACAGATTATCCTCTCAGGAATTTTGCCAGTAATGGGAGGAAGGGGGCCGACATATAGAAACTGCAAGAGGATGGCGATCAACGCACTAGTTGAGCAGATGTGTAAAGAAGAGGGGGTGGGATTCGTAGATTTATGGGGATACTTTGTTGGGAGGGAAGATATGTACATGAGAGATGGCCTACATCTAAGTGGAAAGGGGGCAGCAGTTTTCTCAGAGAACTTGCTGCAATCTGTTGACAGTGGGACAGGCTGCATCTATTTAAACTAGATTCGCAGGGGGGATTCACAGAGAAGCCTGAAACTGGAGGCATAGATAAAGACAGCAGAAATAAATCGGCAAAGAACAGCCTGGAAAACTGTTCTGAATCAGGATATAAATGCATTTGTTTAAATGCAAGGAGCATAGTAAACAAAAGAAGTGAACTAAACATTATGGTAGAAGATATTGACCCTCACATAATAGGTATAACCGAATCGTGGGCCACCACTGATATATCAGATGCCGAATTGGGACTAACAGGATATGTAATGTTTAGGAAAGATAGAATAGGAAGAAAGGGAGGTGGAGTTATTTTATATATTAAAGAATCTATCCAGGCTTATGAAATAAAATTAGAAAGAGAAGCAGATTGCGAAGAAGCTGTTTGGTGTAACATAGTTACAGGAAACTCAACGTTAACAGTTGGGTTAGTTTATCGAAGTCCAAACATAAGCATAGAAGAGAATGAAAAAATACAAAACGCTATAAGGGAAGTAAGCAAACGGAACTGTATTATTATGGGGGACTTTAACCATGGGCATATACAATGGAAATCTCTACAGAGTATGGGGAGTGAGGACCACAAGTTTTTAGTTTTAGTACAAGATAGTTTCCTTTCTCAACATGTGCTAGAACCAACCAGGGGAGAGAATGTGTTAGACTTAGTTTTGTCCTCACAGAAAGAATTAGTTGACAATGTCAAGATATGTGAGCCACTGGGGAGTAGTGATCACAACCAGATACATTTTACCATCAAAGTAAAATCAGAAAGGAATAGTAAAAAGCAGTATAGGAGAAATTTCCACAAAGGAAGGTATAAGGACATGAGGAAATATTTAGCAAAGATAGACTGGAATAACACATTGAAGAATAAGACAGCAACCGAATGCTGGAATATCTTAAATAGTGAAATTAAGTGCATAGTCGATAAATTTGTACCTTTCAAAAAACAAGGGAAACGGTCTAAAAAGAAACACTTATCGAAAGAAGCCATTAGAAAAATTAAGTATAAACAAATGATGTGGAAGTCATATAGATGTACTGGAAATGATGAAGACTACAACATTTATAAAGAAGCACTTAATCAAGCTACAGCTGAAATTAGAAATTCAAAGAGAAGCTATGAAAAAAAATTAGCTAGTAATATAAAACATGACAGTAAGAGTTTTTATGCGTATATTCGAAGCAAACAGAAAGTTCAGGATAAGGTCGGTCCTCTAGAAGATAGTGCAGATTCAGACTATTTAGGACAGTTAGTTGTAACCTCGGAAATGGTAGCTAAGAAAATAAGGGCTATGAAGGATAATAAATCACCTGGAGTGGACGGGATTCCGCCCAAACTACTATTGGAAATTGTAGAACAAATTAGCGTACCGCTTGCAACAGTTTTCAATTTGTCATTAGAAGAGGGAGTGGTTCCTTTAGAATGGAAAGAGGCAAACATTATACCGTTATTTAAAAAAGGTTCGAGAAACAAGTCAGAGAACTATAGACCAGTGAGTTTAACATCAGTGATTTGCAAATTATTAGAAAGACTAATTAAAGATCACATGGTGGATTTTCTTGTTAAACATAACTTGATAAACCCATCTCAACATGGGTTTTTAAAAGCGAGGTCATGCTTAACAAATATGTTATGTTTTTTGGAAGACATCACTAGGTGGGTAGATGAGGGATCACCAGTAGATATCATCTATTTAGATTTTCAAAAAGCTTTCGACAAAGTACCACATCAAAGATTACTCCTTAAGCTAAAGGCCCATGGCATAGGAAATGGTATAATAAACTGGATAGAAAAATGGCTGAATGACAGAAGACAACGTGTAGTAGTTGATGGGGAGGCTTCAAACTGGAAATCGGTATTGAGTGGGGTACCACAGGGATCAGTACTAGGACCTATATTATTCTTAATATATATCAACGATTTGGACGATGATATAACAAGCAAGGTGTTAAAATTTGCGGATGATACAAAAGTGTTTAGAAGGATTAAAAGTGATGGAGACAGACAGCATTTACAAGATGATCTTGATAGGTTGATCAAATGGTCTGAAAAGTGGCAAATGCTGTTCAATTTTGGGAAATGTAAATGCCTCCACAGGTCATGGGAATGAAGAGGTAAAATATAAAATGGGGGGTACTGTTCTAAGTACTACTGTAAAAGAAAAGGACTTGGGGTTAACCATTAGTGCTGATATGAAGGTTTCAGAGCAGTGCGGAATTGCAGCGTCAAATGGAAATCAAATCCTTGGATTAATTAGGCGAAATATAGCGTATAAGAAAATAGAATTAATAGTACCGCTGTACAAAACAATAGTGAGGTCTCATTTAGAATATTGTATACAAGCATGGAGGCCATATCGCAAGAAGGACATAGATATGCTAGAAAGAGTACAGAGGAGAGCGACTAAAATGATACCAAATCTGAGGGATCTTAGTTACGAAATACGCCTAAAAGAATGTGGTTTAACAACATTAGAGACCAGGAGATTGAGAGGAGATCACATAGAAGTGTTTAAAATATTGAATGGTTATGAAAATATTGATAGAAACATTTTTTTCTCAGTTAAGAAAAATAGAAGGACCAGAGGACATGAAGCTACATTAGTAAAGGAGCAGTGTAGATTAGATATAAGAAAGTTCTCATTCTCACAAAGGACTGTAAATGAATGGAACAGATTATCTCCTGATTGTGTTGGTGCTAGTAGCGTGAATATGTTTAAAAATAAAATCGACACACACCTTAAAAAGGCGGGATACATGTAGATAAAAAGTATTGGACTCTCGATAAGCCAAAAGGCTTCCTTGTCCACCTGCCATCCAGAGTAATTTTCTGGATGGCAATCTTGTTAAATCTGTTATGTTGCTGTTGGATTCGAAGGAAGGTAGTTTCGTGCGAATTTTTCGCCGGAACAACAATTCAGCCGGACTCACATCTGTAGTTGTGTGATTCGTGCTTCTGTAAGTGAGAAGATGTGTGTTGAGTTCTCTTCTCCAATTACGTCCTTCGACTTGTGCTGCTCTAATAGCCTTCAGTAGAGTTCTGTTGGCACGCTCTACTTCTCCATTAGCCTGTGGCCATAGCGGAGTCACGGAACGACGCTTGATTCCATTGATATGAAGAAATTCTTCAAACTCTGCTGACACTAGGTTTGGCCCATTGTCAGTCGTCTCGGACATAGGTAATCCGTGCGTCGCGAACATCGTTTCAAGACTCCCGATAAGCGTGTCTGTCGTAGTAGACTTCAGTATCGCGACTTCCGGGTATCTGCTGTAGTAATCAGTCACAACAAATACGTGTTTTCCATTTGGGAACGGTCCCATCAGATCAAGCGCCAAGTCTTGCCATGGACCATCTGGTAGTCTTGTACGGTGCATATGTTCTGGTTTTGACTGTGGTGTCACAACTTGACACGCATGACATGATCTTATGGCTCGTTCCACGGCCACATCAATTCCTGGCCACAATACTTTTTCGCGTAGTCTACTCTTGGTTTTTATTACTCCCTGATGTCCCTCATGCGCCAACTCTATGACACGTTTCCTCAGTGATTTGGGTATCACTATTCGTATTTGACGTAGGACCATTTTCCCTAGGACAGAAAGTTCATTTTTTTACCCACTTGTAATCCTGGGGACACGTTCGTGGGTCACCACTTTTCAGGAATTGTCTCACTGATTTCAGTTCTGAATCAGCTGCTGATTCCCGTTCAATTTCTCGCGCTGTCAAAGCTTGAGGTACCGCATTAGTTGCAACGAAGTAGATGTACTCATCTGCAACCTTTGACACTTTGCATGGTTCATGTTTCACTTCGGTAGGTAATTTGTTCACTTGTGTCAGTCTAGACAAAGCATCCGCGATGTTCATGGGTCCGGGTACGTATTTCACCGTGAAATTATACGGTTGCAAACGCAGAACCCATCGTTCAATTCGCGCTGACGGACGCGATCTCGCAGAATAGATTGTCTCCAACGGCTTATGGTCTGTGATCAGTTCAAAATGAATACCGTAATGGTACATGTGGAATCGTTCGCACGCCCACACCAAGGCCAGTGCTTCTTTCTCCGTTTGAGAATATCGACGTTCGACGTCTGTGAGTGTTCTGCTTGTATAGTACACAGGACGAAATTCGCCATTTTGTTCCTGTATCAACACAGCGCCGAGTCCTACCGGTGATTCATCTGCAATGACTTGAGTCTTTGCATCTTTGCTCCTGTCGAAGTACGCAAGAGTCGCTGCATTCGCCATGCTCCTTTTCACACTTTCAAACGCTTCATGTTGTTCGCGTTTCCATTCGAATGACACATTGTGTTTAGTTAACCGTCGTAATGGTTCAGCCACTATTGCCAAGTCTGGAATGAACTTCGAACAGTATGTGACCAGTCCCATGAAGCTACGGACTTCTGATGCATTTTCCGGTCGCTTTGCCTTCGTGATTGCTTCCACTTTGGAATCGTCTGGTGCAATTCCATGTCTCGACAGCATATGTCCCATGAACATTAACTTGGACATGTAAAACTTTGATTTTTCTTTGTTCAGTGTGAGACCTCTCTCGCTTAGACGTTTGAGCACCGCTTCGAGTCTTCGTCGGTGTTCGGCTTCGTCCCTCCCATGGATGATCAGATCATCAGAGATATTGTTGACTCCTTCACATCCTTGCAACACAACCTGTATGACATGTTGGTACATCTCTGGTGCTGACGATATCCCAAACATTAATCGTTTGTATCGCCACAGTCCCACGTGACTAGTGAACGTCGTGATCTCACGGGATTTCTCGTTTAGCTCTATCTGGTGGTATCCCATTTTCAAGTCGATCTTGCTGAATACCGTGCTATTGTTCATGTCCTCGAGGATTTCATCCACTGTTGGAATTGGATGTCGCTCTCGTTCTACTGCCGAATTTGCTTGTCTCATATCGACACACAGTCTGATATCTCCCGACGGTTTTGGAACAACAACTATGGGAGACTCCCAACGGGTCGGTCCAGTCGTTCGTTCGATTATGTCCATTTCCTCCAGCTCACGGAGTTTGCTTTCCACTTTCTTCCTCAATGCAAACGGGATTCTACGCGTTGGCTGTACAATCGGTTGTACATTCTCGTTTATGTGCAGATTCAACCGAGTCTTTCAGTTTCCCGACTCCATCAAACAGCTTTGGATATTTACGGAATATTTCCTCGGAACTTGTTTCGGTTTGACCACCTACTTGATTCACTGTCTGGATCTTCACTAGGTGGAGTTCCGTTGCTGTCTGGTAGCTCAGAATGTTACCTGAATCGCCACGCACAACTAACACTGGTGCAGCTGTGTATTTGTGTCCCACTTCAATTTCGGCAATACACTTCCCTCCTACATCTAATGCTTGCTTGCTTCCATATGCAAACACTTTTGTCTTCTTTCTGGATAGGTTTGGACAACCAAGTTCTTGGTACGTGTTTTCGTCTGATATTTACACTCGCACCTGTATCGATCATGCAATGAACTGCTCTCTCATTCATCTTTACAACAGTTTCCGGTTGTTTTATATACTTCTTCTTCTGTCTATTCACGCTGAATATGTACTCGTCGTCACTCTCGGTGTTTTGTGCAACTTTGGTTACCGCTTTATTCTTGTCCCTGTGTCTTCCACACTTTTGTTTCGTTTTGCACATCACTTGCACAAAATGTTTCATATTGCATTTTCGACATATTTCATTCTTTGCCGGGCAGTGAGGATCTCTGGCAAAATTATCAGGCTTCCCACATCTGTAGCATGACGTAGAATGTTGATATCCACATTTCGACCAGCTTTGATATTTTGATCTGGTCCCTTTCTTCGTACCGTTGCCGTTGCTGCTGCTATAGCAACCACCACTGCATGACACTTTGTTTACTTCTTGTGGCATCTGCACATTTCCCTTCTCCATTTTTCTGGCAAGCATATCTGCTGCTTCCTCTGCTCTAGCAATATCTTGAGCCTTTTTTAATGTCAGGTCTCTCTCTCGCAATAGTTTGTGACGCAAACGATGCGATTTGCACGATTCGGCAAGTTGATCTCGTATCATGTTGTCTCCCTCGGATCCGAATTCACATGTTTTCGTCAGTTGTTTTAGCCTTGTTACGAACTGGTCTGTCGCTTCATTGTCTATCTGTCTGGCTTGACGGAACGCGTGTCTTTCGAAAGGAATGTTGATTTTTGGCGTGAAATAAGTTGTAAATGTTGTTATTGCGTGTTCGTAGTCTTCGTCACCACCCACCTCTTCCATCGTGAAGAAAATCTCTTGGACTTCTGGTCCTGCATGATGTAACAGCATCGCCCGCTTCTGTTTCATATCTGTTACCCCTTTCGCTGTCACGTACAGTTCAAAACTGCGACGCCACTGCGTCCATTTTATTCCGAGTTGGGTCGGATCGCTTTTTGTATCAAACATCGGAATACTTGCGATTTCCAGCACTACTGCCATTCTCGTTTCGTTTTATCGTTCAACTGAGTGTTCATTTGTAGTTTTACTCGTCACCAATGTAGTGTATTCAATTGTATCGTATCTAAACATTGATTAATACAGAAACTCACACAAACAAGTGCTTTCCAATTTTAACTCTGTATTTCTACTCCTCGCTTCCGCCCAGGGATCAGGCCTTAATTACATGAGGAGGGGAGCGGTCTTTAACAGTAGACACCACAATAATGTTCTATAGAAAACTATATTTTGTTTTCGTAAGTTCGTGTTCCGGTATCTGTCACCTTGGGCGCTAGCTACGACGACGGCCACGGTCGCTGCACCAACTAAACAAGAACGCCGTCGAAGTCCAGGTCGAAGCCAGTCATTGTGCAGACCGCGCTATCTATAATTACGCGGTTCATGTAGCTTATTAAGATGCCAGCCAACGTCAATGCGTATTATGTTTAAATGCCATACGTACACTGTTGAATGTTGAACTGAATAAAATTCATATATGTTGTTACAATAAATCAAATCAAATCAAGTCAAATTTATTGTAACTATTGTACAATACATACAATATAAATCAAATTAAGACAAATCATATATAATAACACAATGAGAGCAACAAGGGAAGAACATTATATAATGTTATATTCCCTGTTGTATAATTCAATGTAAATATCATTATATTGAAAACAAAAACAAACAGATTGCAGATGTAGAAGATATAATCGTGATTGAAAGATATGTTATATATTAACATCATTGTGTAAAATGAATAGCTTAAGTATACATTTGTAATTAATCACTGAATAAGTTGTAAACTCATGTCTTGTGCCGAAATAATTCCAAATGATAGCGTCGTTATTTCTTACTGAAAGAAGTCTTATTTCTAAAGTTGCCATGGATATATATGCATTTGTGCAGATTGTCTTGTATTATAACTACGGACATCATGATTAAGTCTAAACATATTTTCAAAGATTGTTAGTAAAACCCATCTTGTATTTATACATAAACATTTGTATTGAATATACATACAATTGTCTGAAAGTTAAAATATTTAGTAATTTAAAGATAAGTTTTGTATGAGCTAATCTATTGTCTGAGACAAGCATTTTCACTGCTTTCTTTTGAATCTTAATAATACTTGAACAATATGAGTCAAATGCACCTCCCCATACTTCAATACAATAGGTCAAATGAAGGAATACAAATTAGTTCTATAAGGTGACCAAACACGATCTAATTAATAATCATTTGGCTTTGTTGAGAATGCCACGACCTTCAGAAATGCTACATTTAACTTGGTTAATGTGTTCAGCCCAGTTGAGTTCGCTATCAATAATGACACCAAGAAATGTTATTAAAGATACGTTATCAGCATTATCATTAATTTTAAGTGTTGTCAGTTTGGTATGTTTTCTGTTTCTGTTATTATTTTTGTTTAATTCAAAATTCATTTTGTTAGTTATATCATCCAAATGATCACCATTTAGAAAACAGACTAGCATCATCAGCAAATAATATAGAAAAAAGAATATCTGAGCCATCAGCAATATCATTGATATATATAATAGAAAAACTAATGGCTTTAGATAAATCTAAAAACACCCCTAGCACAAATTGTTTGTTTTGTAAGGCTTCTAATATTTTGTCTAGACAATGTTTATAAGTGCCATGTTAGTAATTATTTTTTTCGAAAACCAAACTGATATTTATACAGAATATTATGCTTATTAATACAATTTGACAATCTGTTATACATTAGTCTTTCCAATATTTTAGAAAAAGTAGGTAATATTGAAACTGGCTGGTAGTTAATAAATAAGTTTTGTTCTTTAGCTTTGTAAATAGGTATTACCTTTGCTGTTTTTAATTCATCTGAGAATATTCCAGTATTTATAGATAAGTTATATAAGTATGTTAATGGCTTAATAAAACTGTTATGTTTGTTTTATTACTTTAGAGGAAATGTCATCCCATCCAAGAGTTTAATATTAATGATAACTAATTTTCAGTTACCAGTTCAAGATATATAGTTTTCATATTACTGTTTTTATGTATGTCACAAGATGTGTTTGGTTTTGTGGAATGTTTTTTCCTAGGTTAGAACACACATTTATATAACAAATTATTAAAACTTTCACTTATATATTTTTTGTCTGATGTTTCAACTTTGTTAATAATGAATTTTGTTTGTTATGGTTTCATGTTTCTTATTTATTATTTCTTTTAATGGGGACCAAGACTTTTTGAAGTTATGTTTATTTTCTTCAAAGAGAGTTGCATAATGTTCATGTTCAAATTTCCATAGTAACCCATTCAATTTACTTTTGTAAACTTTATATTTAGTTTTGTTATATCTTGTATTTTGTCTTATACATTTAATATATAGTATATTCTTCTCTTTTATTGATTTTTGTAAACGAGCAGTTAGCCATGGTTTCTTATTCTTGTAATTAAGGGGAGGCTCGGGTCGAAATTTACGGATTTTTAAAAATAAAATGAGTTTTGAGTTATTGACATTTCTATGTATAAAAATTACTAAACTTCCCATTCATATACGTTATACCACCGAAATAAACCTGTTTATGTCACAAAACATGCATTTTGTGTGATGCCTATCATTGCTAAAACTTTGTTTTTGTCAAACGAAGCGTGAATAATCGAACATTATGCAATTTTCCGCGATTGATTGCGTCGCGAAAAATACTGCCATTCCATCATGGCGCATATCGTGGGAAAGCCCTGTTTTCGCTCTGTATGATGATATAAACTATTTTAAGATGGAACCGCTGCTGCCTGAATAATCCAGCCTATAAACGACCGCCTCTCTTGCCACTTCGGGGCAAAGGAATGGGTAACCCTACAACGATTGGTCAGGCAGCATCACGTGATGACGGAATCCTCTGATTCAGTCAAGTAAAATGTTCTGATTGGTTGTAATACGTCCAACCTATGACGTCAGCTTGTAATACCTGCTACATTCGATAGGATTGACATTTTATTCTCCGCGTGTCTTTAGCTTTCTAAAACGACATTATGCCGTTTGGTCGAAAGTGAGTGAGTGGTTTCCGTGCCGCGAAGCGACGCAATATTGCGCAGCTGCAGTTAGCACGTAAAAGAAAGACTATGCAAGTTGAATTTGTTGTTGAATATGTGACGACGACGTCTTCGGGTCCGACCACGATGACAGGCCCAGCCTCAGGCTCAGGGCAGTGACTGTGTCAATAGCACCCAGAGTAAGGACAATTTCTGTGTTTTATATGTTCTCGATAACATTGACAGTGTAAATAATACAGATATATTCATGTTGTCTCCACAGTTTGTCTTTGAACCCTGTATCAAGACATTATTTGACGTTTGCCTATAATTTTATATTCGTTGTCTTGTTGATGTTCAGCCGTCCAGGGGCTATCCAGGCACGCCAGAACCAGTATAGTTGACATAAAATAATAGTGATAATTATATACATGCTCATATTATGTTGTTTTAGGGATGGCAGTTATACTTTGTATATTATTCTATGGAATTATGGTTTATATTAGTACAACTTGCCTTGGTATGTCCCTTTATGACATATAGTTACACTGTATATAATTCAGTACTAATAAAATAAACAAAAGGCGCAACATAAACTACAGTCACAGACCTATAATACTGGGAGGGGCTTTTATTGTTAGTAATACTTGTGTTCATGAAATACATTGGTATTGTGTACTTGTTTCTTAGCGTCAACTTGGCTGTCAGTGTCACCCGATCCGTCTCAGACTGTCTGTGACTGAGCGGAAGTTTGGCTACACGGATCTTCTGGATGAGATGGGGGTCTCACACTTCCCGGATGCTGCGACTGAGCGGAAGTTTGGCTACACGGATCTTCTGGATGAGATGGGGGTCTCACACTTTCCGGATTAGGATGGAGATACTGGTGCAGATCTGTCCACTGTACTTGTACGCTGCGCCATGTTGCTGTCGCGAACCTGCCGTTCTTTTCTTCAGTGAACTTTATTTAGGTTACAATGAACTTTATCTGAGCTCCAGTGAACTTTATTTGAGCTCCAGTGAAATTTATCTGTGCTCCTGTGAACTTTATCTGTATAAATGTTGGAATGATGTGCTGTTTTACAAATACGGTTTCCTGTTCTGTAATGTTTTTGCTACATTGCTTTGTTTGACATTATTATGCTGTTCAAATCACTTTGAACTATGCCATTTGATAAATTATACATTGAATAACATGTGTACAAAGTTTCAATCACTTAGGTTGCTTTTCAGATGTTGAAAAGTGTGTACAAGTGTAACTAAACTTTGAACGCGATTTTCTCAGAAACATGATTTCACTCACACCAGCTGTCTTCTTGTTTATTTATCTGAGTAACTGCTTGACAGATTTGCTTGAACATTGCTACAATGTTTTTTGACAGTATGCCCCTGGTAACCAGCAAGCTACTTTTTCAAAAGCAAGGCATGTTTTTTAATAAAATGAGTCGCTAGTAAAAAAATGTCGGGAACAAATACATAATTTTTTTTTTTAATAATAAAAAAAAAGTTTTTTTTTAAAATGTAGCTTGCTGGTTACACTTAGGGTTATATGGAGTAACTACACACCAAATTTGAGTAATGTATGTCCAGTAGTTACCAAGATATTTCAACGCATGCATTAAATCCAAGATGGCTGCCGTACCGTGGGAAAATCACCCCGTAAAATAAAAAAAATAATTCCAGGCCTTCCCGTTAGGTGGACTATCAATCTGTGAAAGTTTCAGCTCTGTAGAGTAAGTAACAATGAAGTTATAAAATAACATACGTTTAGACCCAAGCCTCCCCTTAAGCTTGACTGTTTTTAATGGAAAGTAATCATTGTTGTGATAGATGTTACGATGAGAAGTTACTAACGTGGCATTACAAATCTGGCTCCTTAGCAAGTATAATGAAACAATAGCAGAGCAACAAATGTTACGTTTGACTAAAAATGCTTTTTATGTACTAAAAGGAGCTTGGAATACAAACTATTTATAATATGTTTATTGGTGCACTGTTTGTAGAAAATTATGGCGCAAACTTAGAGTTATTTTCATATATTTGAATAACGGTTCCAGTGACCTGTAAACCAGGCCCTTAGCCGGGATTGTGAATTTTCCATACAATTCCTTTACATTACAAAACACTGCGATTCGCAACAAAAATAACAATTCGTATTAAAAACCTGATTAGTGACAATGCAATCATTGGTTTACTTAATTAATTGGCAAATTAAATCCGCACAAAATCATAATATATGAAAACAAAATAACTGTTATTTAAGTACCTAAGAAATCATTATTTGAAAAAGAAAAAACCGTTCTGATTTTCAAGAACCCGTTGCAATAATGGGACAATGGCATGCTGTAAAAGAACCTTGTGGTCGTCACGCATAGCTTACCTCCAGATTCTCGAGTGTGTCGTCTTCGTCCTCGGGCTTATTGGCGACATACACGCTGGCCTTGACGAACGGGTCTGCTGTTGTCGTCCTGCTCAGAATGAAGCTGTCGGTATCCGGACTAAGCGGCCGGGATTCGAGAGATGGCGGTGGTCCCCGCACGGGGGGCGCTCCACCCACCATATGAGCATTTGGCTTCAGGAAGGGCGAGGAGAGGATCTTTGGAACGACCGGAAATGACTGTTCCTCGTACGAGCTTCCGAGCACTGCATTCAAACAGACGTCGCGTTAAGCTAGGGTTTCATATGCACGGAGGCGTCATGCGGTATGGGGAATACCTCTGAGTGACGTCACGCTGGACATTTCCTATCCAATTTCTGTGCAGATACGATTCGAATCGCCACATGGAACGATTCAATTTTCCGCGTCCGCACGAGCAAACTCATCTGGACTTATGGAGCTACGTATTTTAATTCCCACTGGGCACTACATTCATTGTTTTGCCGCATGCCGCATCCGCATGCTATTTCCGTACATATGGAATCCTAGTTTTAGACACACAGTTACATGCACAATGAATGTTATAGAGTGCGGTAGTTATATAGTGGTTGGAACATTGATCTACGTGTATGAAACCATTATACTCTAATGGAACCCGACTGGTTGCCAGAAAGAACGACATTCACGGTTCACCAGCTCATCTGGTGTTACTTATTTTGGCATCCACCCCGTAAACATCCATTCAGTAGCCTTGCCGAATGTAAGTTATTTAATAAATGCAGAAGCTGACGTCACACTCATAATTAGGCGGGTGACACCCGTCAGGCTTTGCTTACCTACAATGTCTGCATATGTACGTTACATTACTTGGCCCGAATAACATCTGCCAGATATATTTTCCCGCAAACAACTCTCATCCTAACCCCAACTTGGCCTCTTTTTTGTATCCAAGAAACCAGTATGGGGGTCAGAACCTAAACAAAATATGTGGCGGAATTTCCGGCAGACACATGCGCGCCAGCCATTTCATAAGCTCGGCAATAAGTCATGTGATGAACACATCATTTGTGACATGCGCAGCAGTAACTCACCTTCACATAATCGTCCCCTGTATCCCGGCATGCAGATGCAGATGTAGCCGCCTGAGGCTGTCACCTTACACGCCCCTTTCAGACATGGCTTCTCTCGGCAGGCGCCAACGTCTTGGTCTGTCGGATATAGAAAGTCTTGGGCTCCGGAAGTTTGATATGAGAAACCATTTTATCATATTTGGGACTGATAAAGCTGATCAGACAAGAGAATTGGCGGAATTAATTGGGGGAGAAGGGGGCGAGATAGGGAGAGAGAGAAGAGAGAGAGGAGAAAATGAGACAGACAGACAGACAGCGACAGACAGATACAGTTAGACAGAGAAAATGACGTAGGTAGAGAGAAAAGGAGGCGAGAGACTGAGCGAAACGGAGGGGGGTCGAGAATATGATCGAGCATCATAAATTCTTACATAACTGTGTAGCAAGCCAGACCTAGCAAATAGTCTCATAAATAATACGCATATAAACCACTACTGCGAAACGGAATCAAAGGGACGCATCATATGGTTCACGCTGCTTTTTTTCTTGGCAGCAATAACCTTCGTGCATACACTGCACGCTTATATAACATCAGTGTGCACGCTACCCGATACTGACATCGTAAGAACCGCTGGCTCCCCGAATTACTTTCCGAATGAACGTGTTCTATACGTGATGCTACAGACAAGACATTCCAATACTGCGTCATATGCGGTCAACCCGGCAACATGTCGCACCTAAAGCGGCGTTTGCTTGGATCAGTTGTGAGATCGTCTCCACCTGCAAGTAGCACAAGGGCAGTAAGTGACGGCTTTAATAACGAAGAGCGTCATTCTTTCAATACAAATTGACATAATTTGTCCTGAAACTTTGATTTCCAAATATTTCAACTGCATCACGCGGTCTTCATCACGGGCGTGACTTGCTCGCTACGGGCGTGACTTGCTCGCTACGGGCATGTCACGTGACCAGCGTCATGTGACACAAGCTACAGGAGGACGGGTGGGAATTCTTGTTCGGCATCTGGATTCGTGGCAGATTACATTCGGTAGACGTTGAATGCATCCTCTTTCAGCTTGTGTCACGTGACGTTGACCATATGACAATCCCATAGCAATCCATTCCACTGATGAATAATGTGTGACGCTGTCTAAATATTATTAACTCCGCCGTGGCCGGTCCCAAGCCCGGATGAGAAAGGAGGAGGGTTGAGCTACAGAAACGTCGACAACAGAATTTACAGAGAACACATGCCTGGAAGAGGAAGGGTCTTCATCTCGAGGACCTATGACGCCATGTGGTGAAAGCCGAGAGAACACGGAAGCCACAGGGC
The DNA here is from genome assembly GCA_020002185.1 of Paraescarpia echinospica. NCBI lineage: Eukaryota > Metazoa > Annelida > Polychaeta > Sabellida > Siboglinidae > Paraescarpia > Paraescarpia echinospica. The sequence goes on along the minus strand of CM034533.1, from coordinate 17,101,437 downwards.
CGAGCACCCTTCTTTCGACCAAGCAAATTAATATGGGAACATGGAACGCGAGGACCATGTACCAGACAGGAAAGACAGCACAAGTAGCAGCGGAAATGAAAAACGACAACTTTGCACTGCTGGGAATCAGCGAGACAAGATGGACACACTCAGGACAGAGAAGAATACCTACAGGAGAGATGTTACTTTTCTCGGGACATGAAGAAGACGATGACCCCACACTGAAGGTGTAGCACTCATGCTATCAAGACCGGCACAGAGGGTGTTGATAGGATGGGAAGCGCATGGACCGAGAATCATCACAGCATCCTTCAGAACAAAGTAAAAGAAAATCAAGATGAATGTCATCCAGTGCTACGCACCAACGAACGATAGTGATGAAGAAACCAAAGACCAGTTCTACAGCAGATTACAAAGCATCTTGGACAAGTGCCGAGAAAAGGATGTGACCATCCTTATGGGAGATTTCAATGCGAAGATTGGAATGGACAACAATGGATATGAAGAAGTGATGGGAATCCATGGTGTTGGAGAGATGAACGAGAATGGAGAGATATTTGCGGACACATGTGCACTGAACAAGGTTGTCATCGGAGGCATCATTTTCACACACAAAAGGATACACAAGACTACATGGGTGTCACCCGACCACGCTACAGAGAACCAGATAGATCACATCTGCATAGGCAAGAGATTCAGGAGGTCACTTCAAGATGTAAGAGTGAAGAGGGGAGCTGACGTTGCATCCGACCATCACCTGCTGGTTGCTAGACTGAAACTCAAAAATTGGATGGAGACAGCAACAACGAGACGAAAGTACAATGTCGGCCTCCTGAAAGATCCACAGACAAGAGAGGAATACAAGCTGAACCTTGCTAACAAATTCCAAGTGCTACAAGAGCTGCATGATGAAGAATCTGACCTGAACAGCCAGTGGCAGATCACAAAAAAGACACTGACATCAACTTGCCAAGAAGTGGCTGGCCTGAAGAAACAGCAACAGAAAGATTGGATCATAGCAGAAATCTTGCGCAGGATCCAAGTGCGGAAGGAGAAGAAATCAGCAGTAAACAACAGTCGAACAAGAGCAGCAAAGGCAAAGGCACAGGAAGAGCATACAGAAGCCAACAGAGAAGTAAAGAAGAGTGTAAAAACAGACAAGCGCAACTACATTGACAGCCTAGCAGAAGAGGCAGAGCAAGCTGCAGGCAGCGGAAATATGAGACAGCTGTACGACACCACCAGGAAATTATCAGGCAAGCAGAGCAAACCAGAACGACCAGTTAAAGACAAGGAAGGAAAGATCATCACACGAACTGAGAAACAGCTCAACAGATGGGCTGAACATTTTGAAGAACTTTTGAACAGACCTGCCCCACCGGACCCCCCAGACATACAGCCAGCAGAAGCGGACCTACCCATCAAGTGTGACAAGCCTACCAAGGAAGAAATCAGGAGGGCCATAAAGCAGCTGAAGAATAACAAAGCAGCAGGACCAGACGAGATTCCTGCAGAAGCACTCAAGGCAGATACAGACATCTCTGTGGAACTACTGTACCCTCTCTTTGGAAAGATCTGGAAAAAAGAAGGAGCCATCAGACTGGAGAGAGGGATACCTCATAAAACTCCCCAAGAAAGGAGACCTCAGCAACTGTTCCAACGACAGAGGAATCACACTTCTGTCAGTGCCAGGGAAAGTGTTCAACAGAATCATCTTGGAGAGAATGAAAGATGCAGTCGATCCACTGCTGAGAGATCAGCAAGCTGGATTCCGCCCGAACAGATTATGCGTAGAACCCACAAGGCAGGAAAAAAAGAGGTCATCCAAAGAACACGTGGCGAAGGTGCGGACACCAAGAAGACAGGACACACTTGGAGACAGCTTGAAACAAGAGCCCAGGACAGAGGACTCTGGAGAGCTGTTGTCGACGGCCTATGCCCCAGGAGGGACGATGGGCACAACTAAATAAGTAAGTCTAAATATTCTATCATCAAAATCAAGTTTTTGACAGGTGATGCAAATCAATATTGAAATAATCTACACATGTTAAAGACCATACAATAATGATTTCTCTTACCAAAATCCCCTGTAGTTTTATTAGAGCGGACTTTGGAGTAAACGACATTTAGCAGGGATCTGGTGGTAAGATTTTACAAGTTATTCTTATTTTTCATTCTGTATTGGGCGGTATGACTCTTGACCCGCTCTCTGCTCACACATCGGATTACTCATCGTAGCAAATGTTTAGAAACCACCAGCAAGTAGTTTATATATATAACTTATCATCATATAAACAAACACACGCGCGCGCGCGCGCGCACTCACACCACACACGCACGTACGCACACACGCACACACACACACACACCCACACATACACGCACACACACACACACACACACACACACACACACACACACACACACACACACACACACACACACACACACACACACACACACACACACACACACACACATCTACAACCAAACGTGGTACAAATCGTGTAATCCGAATACTGAAGAAATTTATCATACAAACCTCCTTCGTCTGTGATTCATTCACCTTGCCCCTCAAAGCTGTAATCGTAAAAACAGAATCCTTTCAGCAGAGGACTGCGAGCAACAAGATGTCTGTCTCGTCTTCAACCAGGATATGTAGAACGTCTAATTCACAATGATTAAAGACGTTAGCTTTAAAAATACACATGATTCTACAACAAACACGTGTCTTAAAAGTGACTTATAAAATGATCTGCTTCTTCAATTGGTCTAGTCCATAACGAATCCTGTTTTATGATGTCAAAGTATGTAATGTGAATAGTTTAAGTAATATATGTAATACCCGCAGGCGACCTGAATTGAGCAAACACCTTTAAGATAGAAAGACAGTCAAGCACGTGTGCTAACGCAGGCGTTATGTTTGTTTGTGTGACGTCTAAAACAGATCTACACTTTCCTTAAACGTTGATCATACAAACAAATTTCAAGTACTCTGTCTTAATTAATAATTTAATTAACAATTCGGCGAAATGCAACATTGAACAGTCCACTGCAATGGACGGTATTAAATGAAACTAACTTTAATGTTTAAACTAAAAATAAGCATTTAAACATACCAGCGTAACATGTAAATTATAAACAATGTCATGTACTGACGGCAGCATAATTACAGGTGGGCTCACATAGAACGTAACCGATCACCACACCACTGAAACAAAACCATCAGTATATATTTCCATCCACGAAGGGAAACCGAAACAAATCCGATGGGGGAGACATAAACACTTGTGCAAAGTAAAGGTAAGTACAAAGTAAAGGCAAGTTCTTATATATGCGCAGTATCCAGTCCTCAGGACTGCTCAAAGCGCTTTACACTTTACTCCTTTGGCAAACTTGTTCAATCGAACACCATCTCGACTTTTCTGGGAAGCATTCAGCCACGCTGCAATTAATGCGCGAAGACTATTCATACACAAATAACCATCACTGTCTATAGCCAGGTACTCATTCATACAGCTGAGTGAACTGAAGCAATATACGGTGAACGAACTTGCCCAAGGTTCGACACCGCCGCACAGGGTTCGAACCCGGGTTCTCTCCGTCAGGAATCCGAAGCTCTTACTGCTGCGCTACTGCGCACCCCTATAACTACTAGCAAAATTGTCCATCCTCGGTATGGCGCCTGCATACACACAAACAATGGTATTCGTTGCTGACGTTTGACGAACTTGACATAAATTTTTGTAAATTTGCGTGCTTTAAAACACTTTTGCAAGTTAGGTAAAACGTCCTCCAGCTTACGTAACTCAGAACAAAAGCAGATAATATGCGTAAAGTCGCGAACAATGGTATAACGTCCGTCTAACGTACGGCAGGAACCATTACCCGGTAAAACACGCTAATCCATGGGATATTCAGAGAAAAACATGTTTCTTTTAAGGTATCGTAGATGATAGTGTAAACGTTTGGCGTACGTACATATATATACTTACATACAAACATACATAGGTACATACATACGTACATACCTACGTAAGTATATACATACATACATACGTACATACATACATACGTATGCACGTACGTACATACACAAACACATACTTACATACATACGTGCATGCATACATACATATGTACATACATACATATATACATGCATACATACATTACATACATATAGTACGTACATACATACACACGCACGCCCGCAGTCATGCAATAAGACACACGCGTGGTGTTCGCTTAAAAAATGAAATAATTGTATAATTATCATACAGTGCATTGGATCTTGTGCAATATACTAGAGTGACCCCAAAGTACACTGACGCAGGACGTTTGAAGTGTTTTGTGGTCGCATTCTAGAAGTCCAGTTTCTTCTGCCACCACAGTTCGTGGACATGAGCTCGGATTTTCTGTGGATATTGGCACTAAAGAAGTCATTCCATTATATGATTAAACCTGCCAAAGGTCACGTAGAACTGGGTTCACTCAACAGAGACCAGCACTCGGTAAGTCAGCGACAGGTTTTTCCATCTCCCATTGATACAAGGTGAAAGGACCAACGGCGTTTAGAGTTTTCTTCCGAAAGACTTTGGGGTTAATTAACCTATCCATCACATGACCAGTTGCTTAGCAAAAGCTCGGTCAAACCATCAAAACATGGATGCGGAACACGTGGCACGTTCGTGCATTCCGTTGTATACTTTACTGAAATTCTGGTTTCTGAGGATTTTTTATGACAAAACCATAAGGCAACGTTTTAACTGACAACTGTATGCGGCAATGATCTATGAGATGTCAGGTCACAACTATAGTGCAAGTCACATATACAACCGTTATCAACAGTGTTGGCAAATTTATAGCTTAACGGGGGTCATGCACAACATTTTGATGGTGACGTAGGCAAAAGGCAACGTACAGGATACCTTAATTGTCTAAATTTCGAAACGGCGGAAGGAGGAATCATATCACCGTCTTTCTAATCCACAGTCGAATGCGTTACTCACTGGATCATGCATTTGTAACGAAACCTCGATTGTGAACAGTGACAGAGACACAATAGGAGAAGCCACGGGTAGCAGAACACAACTGGGTTAGAAGAAAACGACATGAGAAGACGGAAGGAAGTAAGTTGAAGGAATTGAGAGAAGAGATTTGCACGAAGAAACACGTGGCAACGAAACTAGCTGGGAGCAGACTGAGATGAGCAGGACATGTAAAGAGAATGACGAGAAAAGGATGAAAAAGAGAGCAATGGTAAACAGAAGAGGATGGCAGGAGAAGAGGAAGTCGAAAACTAAGACGGAACGACAATACGAAGACGAAAACTAAGATGGAACGACAATGCGAAGTGTGATCTCCATAGGGCAAATGGCCGCGAGTGGAAACCTATTGCACAAGAGAGAACAAATATGGAGAAATACTGAGTGACATTGATCCCCATCCTGCAAGCGGAATAAGAACAAGCAGCCTGCTGGGGAGTTTCTCTCGACCTACCTTCTTGCACCTTGGCAAACAGATCTTTGATCCTCGCCGTCTGATGGGCGGCCTTGTCCGTCGCATGAGTGATTACTCCGGTCAGGCGAAGGGCAAACCGCCGCTTTGCGTCCCCATCGGGCATCGCCGAAAGCTTCTGTACGTTTTTCTCCAGTTTGAACTTCCAGTCGCGGTCTTCCTGCACGCTTGGTTGCCTATGGCCACCCATGAGCCTATGTAATTCCTTCCACTTCTTTTTTGCCAGCCTGTCGACCTTCGACGACCCTTGCTTAATTTTCTCTTTCGCCACCTTACTGGCCTTGTCTAATCGAGCCTTCGCTTGTTTGAGCTTCTTCATGAAAGTTTTTCTCGCCCTCGCTGCGAGATCCTTCGCTTCTTTTAGCGACATCGCTGCCAACTTGTGGGTCTGCATGTACATCTGAGTTGCCAACATGCCGACTGTTTCCCACTGCTTCTTTGCTAAGGCCTTGACAGCCTTAGTGGTGATGACAGCCATATGGTGCTTCCCTTTCGCTATGAGCAGCTTCATTTTGGCTTTTGCTTTGCGGGCTGCTTCTTTCACCTTCCCTGCAGGCACAAGTTGGCGCCGAATGGCTTTAGTACGATTACCGTTTGAATTGGTAAATTGTGCTTCATTATATTTTATATAGATATTTTAATTTAACATTTCATATAACACTTAGATTTCCTTGTGTGTGTGTGTGTGTGTGTGTGTGTGTCCTCTCGCACATATATTTGTGTAATCATCCCTAACGTCACGACATACAAACATTGGCGATGCTCATCGAAAATAGAATGCTCGCATAAGCTCACAGAGTCCCCAAACCCATAAAGCATGTATTTCGAGTAAATCCATCGATCCAGTGGCGCCACCCACCGAGTGGAACAGGTATTAATACACACTGCGGTTTGTACCAGTACGAACTGCTTTGCTTCTTATGAGATCATCCCTTATGATGTCAAGAATGTTGCGATTTCATTGGTTTCTCTGTGCCACGCCTAGTGTCACGTTACGTTGCGCAGATACTCAGTAGATGGGAAGAAAGGTTCGGCCATAACATTAACCGAAAAGTAATACTGATTCCAGCAGTCGACAGCAGACGGGGCAGAAACTTGTCTTCTAAAGAAGACCATTATTCATATTTAGACGCAAGCACACGCACACACACACATCGTAAGGCACAAATGATCTTGTTTATGTTATTACTAACACACATCTAAAATGGTCATTTGCGTCAATTTGCATTGGCATGTTTCAATCGCTAGGTGGTGCCAGTGTAGACATATATTTTCCCCGTTAAGTGGTGTTGATCTAACCCCCCACGTTATGCGTAACGTAGTTTGGGACTCTCCGACCGCCCCTGCGAAAAATGTTTATGGTAAGAATCGTACCAAGAATGTCTAAATTCTTCCTTTTCTTCGCCGGTCTCCCAGTTATCACTGTGGAAGTAAGCAAAACAAACACATTGTGTATGGTGTTTCACTATCGTTTCATCCATAAAAGTCTTGGCGCGGACACATTGAAAACAATCAAAAACTCCGAACTGGCAAGTCACTGTATGTAGTAATATATGACTAAAGCCACATTTACATCTATCAAACAATGTCTGGTTTGCATGTGATCGTAATTCTAACTACTCGTTACCCAGGTAATAACACATTTCAAGATTAATTTTAAACAAGATGTACAATTTTGCTTTCAAAAAGTGAAAATTATATCAGCTATATTCTTTCCTCCAAGATCACGAGCTGTTCTATAAAAAGTCAATATGCATTCGGACAGGGACATTATATGGAGTTAGCAGAAGTTTTTATATCTTTGTGTAATTTACGATGTGCTAATTCTTTCGTTATTGGCTATTTCTATTGACCAAATAGAACTGCATTAATTAATTAACTAATTCTACTTAAAGGAAATAAAAATAAGGCATTAGCTAAAATCCTTTTCCCATGTGTACACAAAGTTTAACCTTGTATGTAACATTTGGCAACATTAAAAAAATACAGAAAAATACATTTGTAGCATAAATTCGATTTTAAACCCGTCTGTGAAGCGATTCCCGCGGAAAATTAAATTTTAATGAGCTAGGCGATCACGTGGTATCGTGACGTCATTTATGACACACACTCGCATCAGGCCAACCCTTTCCATGCATTCAGAACATGTTTACAAGTATAGCTTTTGGGTCGAAAAGAGCGTCAGAATGAGTTGTTGTGCAATATTCCGATGTAATGCAAACAAAATAGAGGAACAAGCAGTTATCTTATGGTTCATGAATCGAATTTTATTCAAAACAATGAATGCGAATGGGCCTACAAGTCGACTAGGTTTCGCCGAGCTTGGGCTCGTTTTCCGAATAATTATATCGAATGCAACCAACGGGAGATAATCTACACCAATAAACATACATAGCAAACAGATATTGTATCCAGCTACAGAAAGTAACGTGTATAATCTCATAATATCACTAGAATATCGATATATGAAGGAGTTGTACAACTTATCAATTGTACAATTTACCCAAAAGCTATACTTGTAAACATGCTCTGAATGCATGGAATGGTCGGCCTGATGCGAGTTTGAGTCATAAGTGACGTCACATCTTGGCATCCCGAAAAGGGGGCCAAAAATATACATACAGGCTATATTCGAAAATGTCCGGATGCACAGCATAAAATGTGGAATTTCTAATTCATTGAATTTTTTATTTTTGTTGGCTTGGTGGACATGGAAATAGATAGCAGGATGTAATATAACATGAATTCAAGCAATAGAAAGGTGTTTTTATTCCCTTTAATGCCATATCAAAAAAAACGTGGCTAATATATGGCAGAGCATGGTGTAATATCCAAGCGCGCGTTTTTATTCTGCTTTGATGCGGAATTAAGCCTCATTAAAATAAATCAAACAGTGTCTGGTTTGCATATGATTGCAGTTCCAATAAATATCATATCGAAAAAAGCGTACCTAAGTCAGGAGTGGCTGTTAGTGTATCGGTGTGTGCTGCTTCGTCCTCTGCTTCAACAGAAGGAATTGCATCAATGATATACGGAGACAATTCAAAGTTGACGAAGGAATGGCGTGGAACAACAGCAGGCAGATGGACGGACAACAGGCGAGTGGACGCACGCACATACATGCAAGTATACATACACACACGCACACAGGTACGCACGCCCACTCGCCCGCCCGCACGCACATACACACACACACACCCGCCTGGTGTCGATGCACATACATACGTGCATGATGGTAATCAATCTGAACTCTGAAACAGAGATACGTAATCTCGCCCAAACTCTTTTCTACATTTCTGGATGTCTTTACGTCACTAGAGAGAATCGACCTAGCTGATGGAATGGATGTCATCGAAACGATAGATGGTTTTTCCATCGAAAGTCAAAACAATAACGATAATTGAACAGCGGTAGTTCCTCAATTAGAGAGGGACTGAGCCGTGGCCTCCTTCTGGCAATAACACAGTCCCCATAACCTGTCACGTTACTGCATTTTAGGCAAAGTCTACCCGTCCTTTCAGAGATCCTAGATACATCACTGAACTGCAGTATGCGGAAAATTACACTGTTTTCCATTGCACTGCACTCACACCAAACTTATATTGTGAACGTGTAGTGAGTGTGATAAGCATGTTGACAGTCTAATTGTTACAAATCGGAGCTTCTGCATAGCTGGTAGATCGTATCAAAACGGCCGCTAACACAACACGATGCATTGATCTAACACATGTATACGTGTGGTTGTATTTGTTTGAATCATAACCGTTTCAAGTAAGGTGAAAAGCGAATTTATAAGTAAACATTAACATGTTTTGGTATTGTGGTTACGTTCGGTATTACTTCTATTATGATGAGCGCGTTTTGTTTTTCTATACATACATACACACACACACACACACACACACACACACACACACACACACACACACACACACACACACACACACACACACACACACACACACACACACACACACACACACACATATAGTTCCACTTTTATAAGGACGTAGTGTGCAATTTTGCAGGTCATATAGTAACGTGAGCATCGTACTGCGTGTTCTGTTTCTGTCGCACCCTTACTGTAACCAGACCGACACGATGATATGCGGCTCCATCAGGCTATCTCGAAATTCTTATTTTCGAATAGCCAGATAGGTGGGCGTTTCGCCCAAGAGGAGACGTTTCACCCCTCCTACTCTACCTGGCGTAGCAGGGTAGAATCATTTCTACACCGTGTGAAATTGTATGGGTGGAAGCAGCACTTGGAATCCCCAGGAAAAACTCAACAATTTTGGTGACAGGGTTCACAGTTCATAATAATAATGTTTATTTCAGACAAAAGTCCTTATGTGTATATAAAATACAAGTAAAAAATTATACAAATATATAGACACATCATGGAAAAATAGTTGGTTAATATTAATAAAAACATATAAAATGAACACGTAACAAGTTTGAGTGTTGAACTTCCCCAGTATCTGCAGAATACACGGTCCTTGCTGATACCTACGAGCTCTTCTGTTTCACAAACCACATCACAAAGACAATAGTTCTACGCCAACCCGCACAGCTTTATGCCGTACCAACATCAAAAGTCTTCATTCACTGTGGTACACTTGATACTATTGCCATTTCGCGTAAATAAGAAGCAGCCTTCTAATGAAACTAACAACGGCGCCGAGTTCCGACACCGAATAAAACGTGCTGTGCTGTCTCTGGAAGACTTAATGTGCAAAGGTGTCGCTCTAGTGACAAATGTTGATAACTACGTACAGCTAAAACATGTACATGTATCATAAACGCACGCACGCACTCAAGTTAACGAAGTTAATGATTTATGCCACCGTACCTGTTTTGTGTTCGTGCTCACTTTTTTCAGAATCTTTTTTATAGCGATCTTTGTTATCCACTTCACCTGTGGAAATCGTAACATAACACGTGATTTCTTATGCACAAATCATTGTCCATATAACACATATTTGGTCTTATAGCTACACACCTATTTGGTCTTATGACTACAGTAAACACTGATTAGCCCCCGCCCCCAATATACATACTTTGGACCAGAGGAACTCCCTTGTATTAAGCGGCTGATTCAATTTACTTATCTGCAGAAACATAAGGCAGAAATGTTCCATTGTGAACTGTTTGCAGCAATGTCTGATCCAGCAGATGTCATGCAATCTTAGTAATGTCTTCTTATTCCCCTTGCTCCCTTCGGGGTGGAGTCCATGTCACTCAGTTGCTTCTTCTGCTTTTTTCGTTTTTTCTCTCTATCACCGTCTGTTGTCCGCAATGACCTTCCATTCTTGGCTGTTCACACCTGCCTTCTTAAGGTCTCTTTTCACCACGATGCCTTCGTCGTTTGCCGCCCTCTTTTGCTTTCCATGCTATTTTTGCTAGTTTGTCTTCGTTCATTCTTTGCATGTGTCGTGTCCATCTCATTCTGCTTCCACTACTTTCGTTGAGTGTTTTTTCATGCCAATATCTTTTCTCAGTTCCGTCATCTTCCTTCTGTCTTCTCGCGTTACTCTACATATTCTTCGGACCCAGTTGTTCTCTGCTATTTGTAGCTTCCCCTCCTATCTCTCCGTCAGTGCCAGTGTTCCCAATCCATATTGTACATGCTGGCATCACGCAAGCTTCCAACACTTTTTCTGTTAGCGGTTTATTTAGTTTTCCGTCCCACATAATGTCTTCCACCCTCTTCCACGCTGCAGCTCCTGCTCGCACCCTCCTCTGTATTTCTTTACTACTTCCTCTATCCTCACACACTGTATCGCCCAAGTATAGAAAGCTGTTCACTTGTTTATTGGTCTATCCGTCAACAGTTACATTCAGATCCACCTCCTGTTCACCTTTCCACTGTGATGTTTGTATTAGGACTACACATTCAGTTTAGTTACCTGCTATCAGTTTAACATCTGCCAGCTAGGTTTGGAATAAAGCATTACATCGTTGGAACCGAGACACATCGGACGTGTAATCATTATGTCTCTATAAGTCATGAAGTAACTTTGTATGTCTGAACGGACATAACATCCACCTTACTTCAGTCTTCTCCATATTCATTCGGAGGCCATGTTTTCTAAAGGTATTACTCCATTGTTGCAATGTCTTCTGCAGTTCCTCTTTGTTGTCGGCCACCACTGCTAGGTCGTCTGCATACAGTATATTCTTAAGGTCTCCCTGTTCCGATACCTTTCCACTGATCAGGTTCGCCACCGTAATGAAAAGCAGGGGACTCAAAGCACTTCTCTGCTGGTATTTCTCCTGCTGTGAAACACACATTAAACAGCCTCGCCAGCCACTTGATTCCTGCTAGTCTACTTTCACCATTTCAACCGATAGTTCATCCACTCCTACAGCCTTCCCATTTTTCATTTTCTTTATTGCTTTCTCCACCTCTTTTTCTGTTATTGTCCTCACCTCTAGCTCTCTCCTTACATAATGCAGTATTTCTATCTCACATTCTCCCTCCGGATTTAGTAGTTTCTTGAAATACTCCTCCCAAACACCCAGCACTTGTTTTGCTCCAGTCACCGATGTCCCATCGCTTGGCTAGCTGTCGGTCGCAGCTGAAAGCGAGAGTATGAAGAGCACGCACTCAACGACAAATAAAACGTGCTGTGCTGCCTCTGGAAGAATGAATGTGTTCCCTGAACAGCCGAACTTTATTAAGATCATAATCTGCAAAGGTGTCGTTCTGGAGACAAATGTTGACAAATACATACACCTAAAACATGTACATGTATATATTATATACGCACGCACTCAAGTTAACGAAGTTAATTATTTACACCACCGTACCTGTTTTGTTTGCGTGCTCACTTTTCTCAGAATCTTTTTTGTCATGATCTTTGTTTTCCACTTCGCCTGTGAGAACCGTAACATTGAAAACGTTATTTCTTATGCACAAATAATTGTCTATATAGCACGTCTTTGGTCGTATAGCTAATGTATACTCCGATTAGCCCCCCAATATATATACTTTGGACCAGATCAACTTCGTTGTATTAATCGGCTGATTCAATCTACCTATCCATCAAGTGACCTGTTGCGTCGCAACAGGTCCGTCAAGCCATCATAAAATGGATGCCGAACACGTGGAATGTTCGAACATTCCGCCTTACATTCTTTGGCAATTCTGATCCCAAACGTTATTCCTCTTAACTGAAACATAAGGCAGAGATGTTCCAGTGTGAACTGCTTGCGGCAATGTCTAATCCAGCAGATGTCATGCCATCCGTGACATGTAAGGCATATAACATCATTCTTATCAACTTCTTGTTTTATCACCCTCTCGTATATTCCCTGCTTTTTATCAGTCTGTTCCTGACTCATTCTCTGTACACGTCCTATTTCAACTCATCTCAGTGTGCTCCACACTACTTTCATTTCAGGTATTTCTCCACGCCAACCCTTTCCTTCCACCCATTCATCTAGAAATGCTTCGGTTCTTTCTAGAGCTACGATTCCATATGTACGGAAACGCAAGCGGTATGGGAAATACCTCTGTAGTGACGTCACTACTGGGAATTTCCTATCCGATTCGGTTGCGGATACGATTCGAATCGCTACACGGAGCGATTCAATTTGCCGCAGTCGCATCCGCACGACAAAACTCATCCGCCTTTGCATGTTTGAAACTACTTATGTTAATTTCCACCGGGCACTATATTCATTGTTTTGCTGCATGCCGCATCCGCATGCCGTATCCGTACATATGGAATCCTTGCTTTACTCAGATACAGCAGTTGGAAGAACACCTGGACATAAAAACCATCTTACCCACTGGCAGCGGTTGACTTACCAAACACATTATTCGGCTTCGACAATTTATTTTTGGAATTGTATGTACATACAAACATCATCAAACAAGTGTAACAGTCGGCGAGATGATATACAATTCCGAGCTGACAGCAGAGCTAACTAAGGCTGTAGCCAGTTGATTTAAATGATACTTATATAAAATAAACACTTATTACGTGAACGAGTCGTTGCCAACCCCACAATAACTGAGTAGACAATATAATGATAATTTCACGTGTAGCGTTTGGATAAAGTTGCTATAACCGATCAGATATGTAAGATATAACACCAATAATGTTAAATAATCAATGTTCAATTAAGTATTGTAGTACAAACATTTGGTGATACCAACCACCGACAATGAATTCATATGAAAGTAGTAGAATATTAAAAAAGGTAAGTTCTTATATATAGCAGTATCCAGTCTCAGGACTGCTCAAAGCGCTTTGCACTTTACTCCATGGCAGACCTGTTCAATCGAACACCATCTTGACTTTTCTCGGAAGCATCCAGCCACGCTGCAATGAATGCGCAAATAGGCCTACTATTGGTACACAAATATCCACCAAATATTATTTACACAAGTGACGTGTCACTCACCGTTACCAACGGGCGGACAGATGCCCCACTTGTGGTCTTTATCAAAGTTGGCGGTTGTGGCACACCACGTGTACGACTGTTCCAAGAGACAGTCAAACTGTTCCGTGCCTTCGCGGACGAAGGGAAAGACACACGGGGCGCCGTCGCCATTTCCCCCAGTCGTCGGTACTGCACACACAGCCTTCCATATATAGACAACCACCGACTGGGCGTGTTATAGTGCATAAGGGTACACTATTGTGCATGTCTGTGCGTGCATGTGAAGTAAAACGTGTCTGAATAGGGAGTAGTCTAAGTTATTTTGAGATAGCCTAGAATCCGTTTGTTTCGTTTTTTCTTTGGGCTCGAGATTCTGGTTAAGTGTTCGTCTTTTTCTTATTATTAACGTGCTACCATATTAGTAGTAGCAGGATTTTAAATTTAACATTAGACAATATATGTAAATAATTGAAGTAACACATATTTTAATCAAATATTGTGCTCAGCATTTACTTTTTGCAATTATGAGAAGATATTAAAGAACAGGGCATTTAAAGGGCACGCACGCACACACGCACACACACACACACACACACACGCACACGCACACACACACACACACACACGCACACATACAAGGACTTCTTCCAATTTGTCCCACCCCATCCATCACCCAGCCTTAGGCCTATATTCCACCCTGTCTCATAGTTATACAAATTACCTTTTTTTTCTTCTTCATAATTGGCACTTCCAGATTCAACATTATAACTTCTGATATGCTTTTTTAGTGCTATACCCACATTTGAAATTCCCCCAAAAATCTTATCAAACTGAAATAATATATCACGTAGAATTTTGATTTTGGGGGCAGTGTGGCGGGATCAGAATAAATATGCCTCTCTACTTTAAACGGTATACATGCCTTGCTGAACACCCAAAGAATTGCCCTGAATACTCTGAATCACTGATGTATACTGGTGTTATATGAATTGGTTATAGTTAATGTAATATGCCATTTTGCAAAAAACGGCTTTATGTAGTATCAATATTCTTAATCATTAGCCATTATTTAATCAATACAGTGCAAACAAACTGTTTGAAAAATTGTTTTATGTGAAATAATTTCAATTTGTACAACGAAAAAAACACGCTTCTCAAACCGACGCTATCACACAAATTGGTCATGGGGGCTGTAAATAGCCTTCTTCTACGGTCAGACGCAGCGCATTGCTAAATCAACTAAACACTAAAATTGTCTCTACGTAAAACTTTTCCTCGAACATTTTAAATCAGTAGGACAGTCATATAGTGAACAGTAATATATCTGACTACTGACGTATTTAACATAATAGGCAGTAAGATTTCAAGGCTTACGCTAAGGGTGACCAATTTGTGAGAGTGACCAAACCATGCAAGGCAAATATAGTTATATACTAACCACCAGCCTGGGTGAGATCTCCAATGGCAAGCACGATCAACCAGCACATATGCCATTTGCTGGATCGGAGGCCTGCAACATTAAATATATTTTTAGAAGACAGTATTGCCAATACGAAACTCTCCTGTCATATACTATGACCACCAAGGAATAAGTTTCACGATGATGACCTACGTTGCAGACATACTGAAAGTAGTTACTCAAACCATTACATTTGCAACTAAATGTTAAATTGTTGTACAATTCAGATGCCGTAATTCATGTACATTTTTATTAGGCCTTTGGTCTTAATTCCAAAAATGACTAAATACCTCGCCTAAATTATTAACGATGCAACGTTTATTTCCTAAGAGGTCTTAGCCTAGGCTAAGAATTGTTTTACTTTTTGACTTTGAGGCAACACCACTGACCGAGAGCGAACGATCAATAACTCAATTATTTATGTTAACATATTCATTTTTAAATTTGTTTTGTTCTGAACAACTACGTAGTACGAAAATGCGAACACCAGCCAAAGCCGATTACATGTTTCCAAGGCAAGGTCCAGTGTTGGATATATAGACACGTGTTAATTATTTTATAAAGCAATAACTTGTACAGACAATGACAATTATAACCGGCCTAATTAACGATATCGCGCACTTCCCCCGAGGCTGGACAACGGAACCGAAATTGGCGAATGTACGGTTGTTCGATTAATAAATAATAACACTGAAACAGTACTTTTTAAGAGTGTCAACATCGGAAATGGTACTGACAGTTATATCCGAATAGTGCATAACATGAACATGAGTCACAACTCTAAAATACCAACCAGATTTTCCATTCATTGCGCTGCTAGAATCTAGTCAGAATATCAACAAAAGAAGCCATGTTGTTACGTAGCACCTTGACACAATCGAAAACGCACACCTACGTAAACTTACCATTCAACCCCATCCACAAACGTGGCATTGAATAGGGGTATAGTTGCTGCATTAAATGCAGACTAGCGTTTCCAATTTACGACAGGAATTTGTGTTAAATGCCGGATGCCGTACAAAGTACAGACAAGCAAATCTGTATTTTTTTACGACGACGTAGACGCGATTGTCCGCAAAAGACGAACTGAAAATTCGTTTATGAAACAGATAAAACATCATATGTCAGCACACGGCAGTAAGCTATTCTAGATAGGTCCATAGGCTCGGAAACAGGGTTGGAGGGGGGGGGGGGCAAAGGGGCAGCTACCCCCAGAAATGTCACTGGGGTCAGACATAATTATGGCTTGGCCCCCCAGTGAAACTGAGCCTGAAGGTCGTTGTTTCGGCGAGCCTCAAGGGGGGTGTAAATCGAGGCTTACAAGCTTTTTTTGCAAGGTGGGTCAGCCCCCAATTATTATTATTGTTATTATTAATTTATTCAAGCTCCGTTACCGGAAAAGAAACATTAAAATACACATATGTATATGTGTGTGTGTGTGTGTGTGTGTGTGTGTGTGTGTGTGTGTGTGTGTGTGTGTGTGTGTGTGTGTGTGTGTGTATAATATGTGAACTCAGTATAAATTATGAAGATTCACAAATAGTAAGATGGCTAATAAAGTGACTGGCGGAAAATATATACACTAACATGTTATAATACGTAAGCTCGGTATGACTTATGTAGAGCAGTTAAAATAAAGACACAAATAAATTAGAGTGCAGTGGTTAAGGGGTGGCCTAAAAGATGTTCATGTGAATATGGCTTAGTAAAATTATCGGTGAATAAAAGGTGCCTAATTGAGTCAACATGACCATCATTGTTAGACACACTAGTAATAGGTCTTGTGTGGTTATTAAAAAAACTCGTTTAGTCGATGGCTTGCCCATGGATACGATCCTGTCCAGCAGAGTCCAAGGTACTGTTACGCCAGAGACACTAAAACAAGACAACATATGTTGCATCGGTCGGCGCGCAGGACTTTCCACTTTAAATATTATATAAGGGCAATGTATTTTTATTTACCATATCCTGGACCTTATCGATGTTTAATGCTTTTAAGTAAAGCTGTACTGTGCGATCGTTTACTTAGTCCAAGACTGTGCTTAATTAATGTACCCTGTACAGATTCAAGTCGATGCATTTGGATAGCGGAGTTGCTCATACATTCTAATCCATATGTTAATGTGGTTGACATATGCATTTATAAAGACACGCTTGAACATCAGGAGTATTATTATTATTATACCGAACTTATAAAGCGCTCTTTTCATACATAAAAGCCTGCTCAAAAGCGCTGTACACAATCAATAGAATAATCATAGAGAGTAAAAACAAAGCATAAAAACGATATAATTTTTTTTAGAAGACTGGGTATAATAAAATGAATATATATATATATATATTGTTTTAAAATGTAAGAAAAACTGACTAGAAAGAGTTAAGCACCAAAAACAGCTAGAAACAAATGTGTTTTTAGCAGCTTCTTGAAAGTGTTCAGTGTTTTTGCTTCACGAATGTGAACCGGTAGCGCATTCCACAACTTGGCTGCTGAACACTGAAATCTTCTGTCGCCGAATGTAACTGTTCTAGCCCTTGGAACTTCTAGTGTCACTGAATCCATGGATCGTAACATTCTTCTTGGTTGGTACAATTTCAGCATGTCCGATATATATCCTGGAGCCTGTCCATGTAGGGCTTTATATGTGTGCATCAGGATTTTAAATTGCACACGATAGTTAACAGGTAACCAGTGCAGGTTTTTCAACACTGGTGTGATGTGGCTGTAGCGTGATGTTCTGGTTACAATCCGTGCCGCGGTGTTCTGTACACGTTGTAACTTGTTAATTGATGTCTGGTGCAGTCCACTGAGCAGAGCGTTACAATAGTCTAGACGTGATGTTACAAGCCCGTTGACTAGTGATTGAGTGGCATCATTTGTGAGATAACGCCTAATGTGCCCAATGTTGCGGAGGTGATAATATCCAGACCTACAGACACTGTTCAAATGTTGTTCCATGTTCATGGCAGAGTCGAAGATAACACCCAGGTTTTCGACACTGTTCACTGATGTAATGTCAGTGTCGCCAACACGCACAGTAACGTTTTCCATCTGCTTGGCATTATGTTTGGATGTGAACAACACAACATCAGTCTTTTCACTATTCAGTTTTAGCATGTTTGCGTGCATCCATCTTTCAATGTCCGTGAGGCACCTCTCAATGAGTTCCAGGGATTCTGTTTGGGCTGCACCGTCCTTCGGCTTGAACGAGATGTACAACTGGGTGTCATCCGCATAGAAGTGATAACACAGTCCATACCGACGGATAATGGCTCCTAGTGGTTTTGAGTACATGGTGTATTTCTTTGGGCCGAGTACCGAGCCTTGTGGTACACCATGTTCCAGGAAAACTGGATTGGAGTGCTCACCATCTATGACCACTACCCGGTAACGGTCGTGGAGATACGATGCTATCCAGCCGAGAGCAGCTCCGGAGATTCCGAATAAGTTCTCAAAACGATTCAACAGAATTCCGTGATCGAGAGTGTCGAACGCAGCCGACAGATCGAGCATGACCAACACTGTGACACAACCATTATCCAGAGACTCGAGGATATCGCTTTGTACCTTGAGGAGCGCCGTCTCGGTCGAGTGAGATCTACGGTAGGCTGACTGAAGCTCCTCGTGAAGACCATTGCTCACCAGGTGGCGCTCAATCCGTGTATCTACAACCTTCTCTAACACCTTAGCAATGAAAGGAAGGTTGGACACAGGTCTGTAGTGTTTCAGGATGTCTGGATCGAGTGTTGATTTCTTGAGTAGTGGTCGTATATGAGCACACTTGAATGCACGAGGCACACAGCTACTATTCATAGAGGCGTTGACAATCGCGGTGATAATAGGGAGTAGCTCATCTACACACAACTTTAGAAGCCATGTGGGCACCGGATCGAGGTCGAGATGGAGACCCCCTTTCACCAAGCAGGTGTTTCGCCACTTTGTAGATGCCCTTCTGGTCATGGGTGCAGGCAGTGATCTTTTCCGAATAGTTTGCTATCCTGGTTTGTTTTATGAGTTTGTTCACCACAACACATTGGTCTCTATATATCTGGTGGTTAACAGTCAGGCGATTCTTCTGCCATCGTCGTTCCAGCTTTCGTCGGAGATGTTTAGCCTGATGTAATTCATCAGTACCATGGACAATCAGGATGTTGGGTGATTGTTTTAATACGAAGTGGTGCGTGCTTATCAATGAGTGATGTGAGTCCTTCATTAAAAGCACTCACCAAACCATCCACATCACCATCCATAGTTTGTAACATGGGGGAAGCCACAATGTCCTGCTTAAAAGCTTCCACGTCTATGGCACGTAGCTTCCTAAAGGAAACAGTCTTCTGTATGGGAACAGGTTTGGCAAGGGTCGTGGTGAAACCGACAGCGAAGTGGTCACGTGTAAGTTTCCCAAGGTGGTCACAAAGTCCGGGGTCGGTGATGGTGATGTCAGATACGATGTGACTGGAGTCTCTGCTGATCACGACGTCCAATGTATGGCCGAGCACATGGGTCGGTTCATGTACATGTTGTAGGCCACACGCTTTGATTGTATCCATAAATTGCTGAGCATTACGATCACTTTCGACATCAACGTGAAAGTTAAGGTCTCCAACTATCAGAATCTCCTTGTCGTGGGTAGCGTAGCTGGCGAGAAATGTAGACCACTGTTCTAAGAATTGGGGAATGGTCAGGCCATTATGCTTTGATGGTGGGGGTCGATACACCACGGCCAGACGCACAGTTGTGTCACCCGTATCTAGTTCACAATCCATGTGTTCAAAGTTTGTGTAGTCGCCCGTGGTACTGGAGCCTTGGAGGCGGAATGATATGGCAGACTTATAAAGCAATGCCACACCACCTCCATTTCTACAGCCGGGACGGGGTACATGTTTCATGGCATACCCAGAAGGGACCAATTCACCAATGCATTTCTTGTCCACGGAAGTCCCCAGCCATGTCTCTGTGAGAGCAACAACATCATAGTCCTGTGTAATAATGTAGTCGCTTAGAGACAAAGCCTTGTTCTTGATGGATCTTGGATTCAGGCAACATACCCGAAGATACTTCTTCGCAGGTTGTACATGCACATAGTCACATTTAATCTTCACCAAATTGTTCTTGTTTACACTTAATGCACTAGTGATCTGACCATGACCATGGGCACTGAATTGTTTATGTTGACATGCACTTGCTCCACTTCTAGGAATAGTCCTCACAGTACTGTTATGGTGTGTTGGTGGTGGTCGATGACCGACCACTGTAGATATCCGTATCTGTATTGCGCAACTCTGGCCACAGTCCGTCGCTAGGCCAGTATTGTTCGTGCTAGTGGGCGGCATTACCTTTGACCGCGACCATTGTCTTTGACCACCTCTGGTCCCCCTGTGGGTCGGCCTAGCATTGCAGATGCCCAATTGTCTTAAGTCGCAGAACACAGACTTGGTCACACGCGTGACAGATTTAGAGGCATGTTGCAATAGTTGTCTCAGCTGATAGCTTGAATACACGATCACCATGGTGATCGTCACAGTTCGCTGGAGATGGCACTACAACTGCAGAGTACTGTCTTATAAAAGCACTAAAATCCGGAAAGATAAAATATCCGCGTTGAAACTGATGACGTTACAGTCATACGTATACGTTCACAATCAAACTAGGTGTATAATTAATGTTCAATACACCGTATAGTTTGCAATAATGTCAATACTACCTTGCTCCTGGATATAACATACCAGCACTACCAAGCCCATAAAACGATTGTCTACATTTTTGTTAATCTACTGTTGACACGGCTGGCGTTATTGCCATCACGATTAAACACATTGCCGAATATATCAAGTGATTCTTCGTTACATAAACAATTGTCACCAAGCCTCCACTTTGGTTCTTGATACAAGGGACATTTTCCAACAATCATGCATTTCGATTTTCCAACCCCAAATTTTAATCGCCATCTTTTGTTGTATGCAACACACATGTACATCAATTAGGTTTTGTAGACTTTGAACGTTTGTGGAGAACAGGGTAATATCGTCGGCATAAGCCATATAATTGAACAGTGTACCACCTATTCTGACGCCTGCATCACAGTCATTCAAATCTAGTTTATTAATAAAAATGTTAAACAGATATGGCGAGAGAATGCTTCCTTATCGAGTACCACGAGTGGTAAACCCAAAAAGATTTACTGTAGGAACCATTTCACTTGACCATAGCCGCCAGCTTGTTGTACCAGTTATACAATAGTAGCCACTGGTTCACAGGTAGAACATGAGTTAATTAAAAAAAAAATGACACGTGACATATAGAATCGAAAAATTTTTCAGCATAAAGGGCGGCTACGAACACTGGGCTGTTTTGGGATTTAAAATAAGATGTAATATAATTGAGTAAATTACATGCAAATGTTGTACCTCTGTTCTCCCGGAAACAAAACTGGTTATCAGATATATTAGTATTTGGTACAATCAGTGTCTCTACCACCTTCGTGTGTATAGAACTTAGTGTAATTGGCCGATAGTTCTTTGCAACGTTCGGGTTAAGAGTAGATTTATTTAATACGAGAACAATTAAACCAGTGGTGTATAATGTTGGTACGCATGCCCTGGATAGAAGAACAGTATATAGCGACACAAGCAATGAACACCGTAATGGGGATTTGCCATAAATAAGATACCTATCAGTAAACTATCAAGACCGGGAGATGTCCCCTTATGAAGGTTGAATATAAGCTTGTCGACTTGCTCCTGATGTACAGTTTGTGTATCCACCTTATAATAGTTATCTTAAAATATTGCTCTAATATTTCCTAATCACGGTTTTTTAACACGGTGACGTAAACGTCAGGTCAATGTGAAAGCATCATTATGAAAATTTATTTAATGATGTGGAGGATAGTCGATGTGATAGTTTGTTATGATTGTTCCACTGGCAATAAGAGAATGACTGTTGGTGCAGTTGAGCTGATGGATATTATTAATGGACTCTAACAAAATAAGTCACCAGGTCCGGACGGTATCAATGCAGAACACAGTATGTTCGCTGATTCTCAACTCGCTGTGCTTTTGTCTATCCTTGTATCTTCGATTCTGGTGCATGGTTATTTACCAAAAGAAATTTCACAGTCTGTTATTGTACCAATTATTAAAGACAAGAATATACGAGTAAACGACAAAGGGAATTATAGGCCAATATGTCTATCGAACATATTTTCAAAGATAACAGACACTGTTGTTTTTAACAGAATGGAAATGTACTTGGAAACCACTCCTAATCAATGTGGCTTTAAGCCTAAACATGGAACGGAGTTATGCGTGTTTGCATTTAAGGAATTATTACGGTTCTACACTGAACATGGTTCAGCTATGCACGTCGCGTTTTAAGATGCATCAAAGGCGATTGATCGTGTCAACCGATATAAACTTTGAACGAAACTGGAACAACGAAATGTACCGAATATATATCTTAAGAGTACTCAGAATTCAATAATCAATGTGTATGCATACGATGGGGAAATACTTACTCGGACTTCTTCTCGGTAGGCAATGGTGTTAAGCAAGGTGGGAAGTTATCCCCTTTACTTTTTAACATTTATATGGATAATCTGAGTATACAACTGCACAAAACAAATCGGTTGTAGTCTTGGTAAAATGGTTGTTAATCACCTTATATACGCCGATGATCTACTTCTGTTTGCACGTTCTGTTAAAGGACTACAAACACTACTAAACATGTGTTACTCATATGGATGTGAGCATGACGTGCAATACAATGCGGATAAATCCCTGGTCATGTACTTTGAATCTAGAAAGTCAAATCTTTCTAAAGAAATGACATTAGGAGGAAAGATGTTCATCTTTGCCACCTCTTGTAAATATCTTGGACACGTAATTTATAATAACTTGTCTGATGAGTCTGACATGCAAGCTAAAGTGAGACTTTTGTATGCCAAGAGTAATATGTTACGTCAAAAATTCCACTTTAGTTCAACTGCTGTAAACAATTTACTATTTACAGCGTATTTTGGTAATATCTATACGTGTGCATTATGGGTGAACTTTAGAAAAGTAAATTGTCAGCAATTCGTTGTTGCATATAACAAATCTTTCAGGATATTGAACAATTTGCCCATGAGATGTACCGCTAGCCACATGTTTGCTACAGCTCATGTCAGCTCGGGTAAATGTTTAATCAGAAAGGCTATTTTTAGCTTAATGAATAGGATTGACATGCATTTGAATCCCATTATTTATAGCATTAAAACTAACGACGTGTATTGTACTTCGAAACTGCGGCACCAGTGGGTCCGGGATTTATATAATTTTAAACATATTGTTGTTATCGATGTATTTTTATATTTATTTACATACTTTTATTGATGTATTTGTTTATATGGACATGATGATTGGCTGAAATAAATACATTATTACTATTATTATTGTACATCAGTGCTAATGCTGTCTGGTAAAGCTTTCATAACATAAATATAGTATTAACTAAAATATGCGGCACATGGAAATGATTTAACTTTTACAATTCTGCGCTTCCTAACTACTTTCCAGAACGCTAACATTTTCGTGTTATTTAACATAACATTATGTTTCCGGTACTCGTTGTTCATTGAATAATCAACACACTGCCTACTTTTACATCGGAAGGTCTTCTTAATATATTTGTACGTTTCGGATACTGCCCCTACACGTGGTCTGTCGTTGTCATTCCAAAGTCGCCACCAGAACTATTTTTCACATAGAGGTCGGTGTGATTAGGGTCTCTATATTATTAATTTTGTTCCCGCGCTAGTGGATAGGTATGCCCAAATCAGCTTTTCGAGATTTTTGGAGGCTATTTTTGTACAGATAAACTCCAGTTGAGGACATTCACCAAGGCAGTCATTACTGTCTTAGTGACTGTCCACTATTCCTGGAGGGGTATCTTAATGGAAACGAAACGTTCTGAAAAGGTACGTTGTGTTACAAGAAAGGGCACGTTGTATAACAAAAGATCAAACTACCGGTGACAAGGTCCCAAGTTTTAAAATGTTAACTACCTTACTTGCATCGCAATTCATAACCTGGTCATGGAAACAGTAAAGTAGAATGCTATTATTATAAGTAATAATACATCGTTAATTTAAATATATTATTTTAATCAGCATATCGTATTTACACATTTTAATCACATGCAACATATTTATAATATGTAACAACCAAGGTAACATGCAGTTACATATGTGTTTAATCTCCATTAAAATGGATCATCTATTTAAGACAACAGGTATTATCGCCCTCAGAACGCCTCTATTATCGTCCAGTGTAGTGTGTGCGGTTGGTGGTTTGCAGCGACAAGGCCACCAGTCAGAAGGGTCATCTGGGATGGCACAGTAGCATCAAGGAATGTGTGTGCCGCCTTTGTAAGAAGGAGTTTTGTTTACTGATATAAGCTGAAAGTACAGAAATGCTGACAATGCATCGACATTTGACAGTTAGTTTTTTTGTAATTATTTCATTGTTTGTTCAAGAATATTACAAGAAGTAGTAGCAGTAGTTGTCTTTTTGAAGTCCTTTCCACGAACGCCCTGATCAAAAGCACATCCTTTCACCAGGAGGCTCCATGTGAGAAGGTGGGCAATACTTGACGGCCGATAAAAGACACCAGGTGGCCGATAATACCCATACACCATCTCAGCTGGACGATAATATACACATTAAGTAAGCGTCAACACTCTTACATGCCTACGCACCGTGTTAGGTTTTCTACAAACACATCCAATAAAATCTATATTGTCAGATAAGAATGCTACTCATAAAACGCAAAATTTGCATGTTAGTAAGACATCCGCATTGTGTTATGTCCTTCTATTGCCGTGAACCACACAAAATCCAGGTCCACCCCAAATATCGCTCACTGGGCTACAGTTAGCAGCGGTGCAAGTCTGGATCTTGTCAACGTTGGCGTCGCCTTGGTAAAACGTGGCACCATCGTGTCGACTACTGTGCCGGTAGCCGTGCAATGTGGGGACTGGGCTGGACATCGCGCCAAACCGGACAGATGGCGGTTCCCCGAGTGATCCATGCGCACAGCCGCATCTCGACGGCAACGCATTCAACCCGGGGCCGCATCCTCTTCTGTGTGGGTTTTGCGTTGCCTTATTATCGAGGCTATCGCTGGTGTTGTAGCCGGACGGCGCAGTGCAGTGATATCTGCGGCCGTCGTGGCGTCCAGATGCGTTGCTCACATTGACGTTACGTTGGTTTGTATTTGTCGATGCGTTCGGACTGGAACTCTCCTCAGAAGAGGTGTTCTCATTGACGGACCGCTTGCTGTTCCGGGCATTGCCGAGTATCATACGTCGCTGGGCGATGTACTGCCGCAGGTTGCACTTGCTGACCGGAGGAACTGGTGACGTCTGGTATTGCCCCAGCAGAACCTCTTTCTCGCGGACTTCTGTACGGAACGAATACAACAAGCTGGTATAACTCTAAGCTGACGTCGTGGCTAATTTGATATACTTGATACTGTAGACTCTCGCTATAAGGGATATGTTGGGACTTAAACAAGCTGTTTCTTTTCGGGTAACCCTGGATATATAACACGATGTAGACCAAAACGGGGATTTCAACGGTGTTCCTCTTAAGCGAATGCTCCTCACATTAACGAGACGCCAATATAACATTATATATATATATATATATATATGTATATATATATATATATATGTATATATATATATATATACATACATATATTGGCATATTATATATGTTTACCAAAGAAAACGTTCTTTTCCGATAATGAAAAGTTCAGTTTTGTGTGCATCTATTGTAACACCGTTATACCGAAGCGAAATAATATCGTTGAAACATTTATTAAACGATGTCATATACACGGGTTAAAATGTATGTACTGTTTTCACACGATAATCGGTGTTTTATTGATTACAGACACACATTGATGAAGCAAATTAGAATTGTTGTCTGCTTCGCGTAATCAGCATCGGTCTGATGTTTATTTCCAGTTACATATATTAAGGGTCTGCATGCACACTGAAGTTAAACACTAAAAATAGGGAATTTGTAGACGAACAGACGTTTATCTGCTAGCCTACTCCCACTCGTAGAGCAACAAGCGAGGGTTTCAATATAGTTTTTGTTACGCTTTTGGATAACAGAACATATCGATGACACGTAAGAAAATAACCCTAAATGAACACCGTTGTGTTTTCTGAAATGCGTCGCCATTTGCTAGATCAGAGATGAAAAGTCAAGGGGAGCGAATAGTCACAGAAAGAGGTAAGCCGATATCAGAGCCTCGGATGAGAAGCACGTACAACGATCCAAAGTTACCGCATCTATGATATAGACGATTCACCCTGGAACTAGTATCGTTATTGCGTAGTTACATTGTCTTACATACACAACACATCCACGGCCAATACTTTGTCTGGTAGACGTACTCTTGTTATGCATAATGTGCTTTATTATAATTGGTTAGAACTTGTACAGGGGAGAAATGGTGAAAAGAAATAGGCAAGGTGAGAAACCTTGGAGAAAGACAGTGTGGTTGTAGGAGCGACTTTTATAACCCATCTCTTCCGTCCTTCAACTTATTGCCTAGTGCTTCAACTCAAACTTTATGCAGTGTTTTTAAATAACTTATTATCATTAATCGAACTACTTATTTAACTGTAACGACGCACTTATTATGTCTTAGTTACATGAAATACATAAATACTAAAACTAGTTTGTTAAATAAATTATAATAAGTAATATTAATTTGCTAGAAATGTGGCACGTACGTAGAGTATATATATATATATATATATATATATAAAGCGCCGTAAATATAAACAAACGTCCATGCTAAATTATATTATATATAATATATATATATATAGTGTACGTATGTGCCACGTTTCTAGCAAATGTATTACTTATTATCATTTATTTAACTAACCAATTTTAGCACTTACGTATTTCATGTAAATTAGCGCCAATTTAGAATGGACTTTTTTAGGTTTACGACGCTTTATAGATGTACTTATTATTATTATCGTGCATCTGTGAACAGCGGATAGTGGGTGAGAATGACTGAAGGTCGTGACAGGTGGAGACAACTCGTGAAGAAAACGGGACTGATCAAGTGACGTGGCTCCACTCAGCAAGGGACAAAGTTAGAAGAACAGTGGTGTTGTTAAACATAACACACTGAATGGAGATGCAGCTTGTTATGTTGTTTAATTCATTGCATAACCTTTCGGAGGAATAGTTAGTTTGTTTGTTGGTGGATATATCTAAGTTACCTGTTCCAAATTCCGTGCGATATTCTTGCGGCATCTTGATGGAGCTTCGGCTAGGACCCCGTTGTTCTGTCATATCCCATTCGCTGCAACAAAACGATAACGACCAATGTTGGCATAGGCGGATCCAGGGGGCACGTGCCCAAATAGACCTTTGTAATTTGGCGTGCTCCATAGACCTTTTTGAATGTGCCCCCGTTATATGCCCACCTAGACCTTTGGAATGTGCCATTGTCTCCGTTTAGATTAGAAGAAGCTGAAGTTACGGCGACACGGCGGCGAAATGTTTTTTTTAACAGCACCCCACTCGTCTTCTGATGGCATGACCCGACTGCGCGACAGCGGAGTCGTGCTGAAGCCCCGGCTCAGACCACCGAATATGAATTTGGTTTGGCCGCAAGTTTTTCGGCATGCTTCAATGGGTGCAATTGGAGGTTTTGGGGCCCCCTAGACTTCCCTCTCTGGATCCTCCCCTGGTTGGTCTTAGTAAGCGTTCACGTCCATTGGTAGGTTCTGGTCGTGATGGTGTAGAATTTTCAAATATTATTGCCTTGCTATTGGCATGAGGGTATTTTGAAAAGACTTCCGTCTTATGTCCTACTCTAGGGGTCGTAGATTAATCCTTGAAAGTTTGGCGGTCGAGGTACAAGCCGTCTAAGAGGAATACGTTAACTTGCCCGCGTACATACCAAAGCTCGATTATAAGTAGAGATTTACACTGCTTTTTGGTTTAATTATGTATTTGCAATACAAATACAAGTATCCTTATCCGTATTCCGTGTAGGACGTTCAAACCAATTCTCGCTAAAAACACTACTGAGTTTAGAGGGTTTTCAATGTACTGTTCTGTTCTACGCATCTGTGTAAATCACGTCAAGATGTTATCAATCGTGTGTTTATTTTTGTGGGATATGAAACGCTTTATATAAGTCGAAAGACTTCTGTTTTTTTCCCTATTTCATTTTATTTATATTCAGTTATACATGTAAAGTTTCATGTATTATGTGTTGTGAAATAAAATCATTAATTCATTCATATAATATAAATATTTGACACATATTAATATGTTTGTATGATAAAAACGATCACGATTTTATTACAAAAAAAGACCAGTTTTAAATTACGAAACTAAGTTGTTTCAACGTAAGCTAAAAACACAATAATGTGTTTTAACTTTGGCTCAAAACACGACTGGAAGATTGGAATAATCAGCACGACTACATTTGCTAGGTAGATACCGGTGCAATATAAGATCATATGTTATTGTTATTATTTCTGTTATTATTCGAGGAACGAACTGACTATAAATAATTCATACGAACGGGACTAACGTGAAAAGCAGCATCTACTGTTATATAGTAATGCTCAGAATGAAATTGTGGAATTCTTGTTGTACCGCTGCGACTATTTCAGCTACAAATCAAATACTTATTTTCAATAATTGACCACGAAATCAATTCTCCTTGTAAGAAATACTAGCAAAGATAAATTCACTATCCGTCATCTGTAATTGATATCAAACGAATCGCAATGTACACGTCATCAGTTGTTGGAGTTTTGTGAGTAAGAGTATCATCGTACCTCGTGACCTCTTCCCTGGGCTTCCTCCTGGCACAGTAGATGATACCCAGGACAGCCAGAAAGATCAGGACAATGACGGCGATCACCCAGCCCGACACCATGACCACACGGCTGGCCAACATCTCCTGGAGACGTACCGACGAAGACGAAACTACAACGTGCAGCAGATGTTAGGAAACTGCAAAACAGTGGAGCATATTTTATGACACAGCAATACAGTGAAGTAGTTACTATGAAACGTGCAAAACAGTGGAGTAGATATTAAATAATTGCTCTGTTGATTTTTTGGGGTGCATTTTTAACCTGGGACAACACATTTCCCAGAAATATTATTGTGGGGCGAGGGGGTCAAGTGTTACAGATTTTCATTGTTGAGAGGGTAGTGTTGGAAATTTTCGTAGTCGAGGGGAGTAGTGTTGAAGGTTTTTATTGTCGAGGGGGTAGTGTTGTTGGAGACGTATTGCGGAGCCGTTCAAAATATTTGCCGGAATTTTAATGCCCGGAACGAGACAGGTCGACACCGCACACTGGAACCATGAAGACGACGAGGCCAACACTGGCTCGACACCTGCCTGTGCAGAGCTTGCCCGTGAAGCCTTCGGTACACTGACAAATGTAGCCGCTGCCGTCGACGACCGTGTGACAGGTTGCTCCATTCTTGCAAGGCTCTCTACTGCACGTCGTCATCTCTAAGAAACACACAACGCACATACGACTCCGACTTCAGGTCGGTGGAAGTTCGGGAGGGAGGGAGGGAGGGAGGGAGGGAGGGAGGGAGGGAGGGAGGGAGGGAGGGAGGGAGGGAGAGGGGGGCAGACGGGCGGGCGAACAGGCGGGCAGGCTGGCAGGCTGGCAGGCTGGCAGGCTGGCAGGCTGGCAGGCGGGCAGGCGGGCAGGCGGGCAGGCGGGAAGACAAGCAGCCATTGATCGATGTATGTAGGAAGACTATATTCTTTGATCATGCGTTAATCCGCATGTCTGACTTAACATTTGCCTAAAAAACGTCACCAGGCAGTATTAGCAGTCCTGTGGAGGTAGACAATCTTTCTGAGCTGATTAATTACACACCTCGCTGGCACAAGGAGCCGGTGAAGCCCTCGGTACAGCGACACTCGTAACCGGCGGCAAGCTGTCGTTGGACGCATGTTGCTCCGTTCTCACAAAGGTTGGTAGTACATGCGTTGTGTGCGTCAACTGCCAGCGCTACAGAACGTAATGGCACGGGGAGTTATTTTGGACTGTCTTACAATTTGAACTATCCATGGAGCAACAAACCAAGCTCATGAGTTATCGCCATCAAATTATTTTGATCTTAAACGCGTTCCCACTGCCAATTTAATTCCAACGGTCGAAGGCGAACGCAAAGCCGCAGTGTTGTCATTTTTCTCCGCCAGGAAGAAAAGCATATCGCAAACGCGTAAATAAATAACTAAATACGTCGCCAATTGGTAGTTATGAGGTCCATAGTGGAAGGAAGCGAATGACCATAGAAAGATACGAACTATTGCCAGACTACCCCTCTCGTTAGCCTATATTATATAGATGTAATGGCGGCAAAGTTGATATCAGCGTTCAGGTGAGTTAAACACACTTAGCAACAACATGCAGCAACGTTTTATAAGCTGAGTTCTCGTTCAAAGTGCCAACATTGTGAGGTATTAGTGAACTACTTTGAAGCGGTATAAACTGCATTACTATCGTGCCATACGAAACGTG
The DNA here is from genome assembly GCA_020002185.1 of Paraescarpia echinospica. Lineage (NCBI taxonomy): Eukaryota > Metazoa > Annelida > Polychaeta > Sabellida > Siboglinidae > Paraescarpia > Paraescarpia echinospica. The sequence goes on along the minus strand of CM034533.1, from coordinate 17,070,477 downwards.
ACCCACCTCTCTGACACGTCAGACCGGACCACCCACGTCGACATCGACATACGAAGTTTCTGTTGGGCGTCAGTCTACACAAGCCGCTATGACGACACGGATTCGGTCGACATGCCGTGGTCCGATCCGTAACAACCACTGCAACACACCCAGCTCTCTCGTAAGTAAGAGGAGAGAGCTTCCTGCGGCCACTCCACGTACAATGCCTTTGTATGGTTGGTCTGATGTGCAAAAAGGTTAGATTTAGAGTTAGGTTTGCGATAAGGCTTCATTGAAGGTCATATATACTACGTGGAGAAGTAGCAGGAAGATTAGCTTGCACTGAAAGGGAAGGTTCCATTTGCCGAAAAACTATTCATACGCAAATACCCACCACTGTATATAGCTAGGTACTCTTTCATCCAGCTGAGTAAACTGGAGCAATGTACAATGAACGAACTTGTCCAAGGGTCCAAACTACGCCACACCAGTCCATTGTCACTCACCATCAGTGGAGTGCACAGCATGCGTGTGGGTCGTCCGTTGTACAGGACTGCTTGTAGAAGATGTTGCAGATGTAGTGGGTTTCGCAGATGTTGTAGATGCCGCAGGTGTAGTAGATGGAAGGGTTGTCATTTCGCTTGCTCGAACGAGAACTGTATGACAAGACAAAGCAGTGTTGTAGCGAAACAGTACAGTTTATGACATACGTGTGTAAACGTTGAAAGCTTGTTTGTGTGTGTGTGTGTGTGTGTGTGTGCGTGTGCGTGTGCGTGTGCGTGTGTGTGTAAATGTAAATGTGAAATTGTGCTCAAAAGAAAGAAAACAAAGCAAATAATCAAGCTATACGAACTTTCAACTGTTAAAAACGACTCAGTCTCTTCCTCATTTATTAATCTTTACGACTATAATGTCACTGCCAGAGTACATAGACGACATCGGCGGTACACTGCTGCCAAATTTCGTTTAATAAACCCGAAGCATTGATCCCAACTTGAATGAGGTCGAACGAAACGAATGAAGAGAGAAAGAGGCGAGTAGACCTTAACTTACAATGTTAAACATTAACGTATTAATATTATAGATTACTCCTCGCACCTGTCTGACACGTGCTGCCGAAATATCCCGAGAGACAGCGACACACGAAGTCGCCGAACACGGTCTCGATGCAGGAGCCGCCGTTGTAGCAAGGATTGCGTAGACAGGCGCCGGTCGATAGCTGACATGGCGGAACACCGCAAGGGCGATACTCTGCAACCGGCGCATCAACGGTAATACTACTGCTACTGATAAACAACTTTATTTAAACATCATCAAATCCGGGGCTATTCACGGGTGTGTGTGTGTAGATATATTAGTTCACACAATAAAAACTTTAAATATGTAGATATTACATATAATAATAAAAGGCTATATATTTTATTATGCATATATATACGTATATATATATATATACATATATATATGTGTGTGTATATATATATATATATATATATATATATATATATATATGTGTGTGTGTATATGTATATATATGTGTGTATATATATACAGCTGTATGTATATATATATATATATGTATAATATATATAAGTATATATATATATATATATTAATGAATGATAAGTATTAAATAGGCAAAACAACGCTAATGCAATCAATATTACAGAAAATAAATATGTAATACGATCATAATGACGTTGTTGATGACGACGATGGTCATAACGTTTGACGACTTCCGTTATGATTAAGTAGAGATCAAATATAATATATTGAATGGTTACGAACAAACTGATGGAAGTTTGTTTCTCACTAAAGACAGACATAACAGAAGAACTAGAATGGAATAAATTATAATTATGCTGATTGCGTAGGTACTAGCAGCTTGACAATCTTGTTCACCGTAGGTAAATAATATTATTATCCAAGATGATGACGACAACATTAATAAGAACAAAGTTACCACTGAAGTCAACCACGATTGTAAGAATATTAGCAACAAAGTGCATATAGTAATTGTGCCTTCTTTTAAATAGTTGCTCTAGCTGACATCGACGGCAACAGCACATCACTACAGACAAGACACCGTCAACGACAACAAAGACCATTCTAGCACAGATAATAAACATAAACATTGTCCCCCAATAACACTTTTGTTCTAGTTTAAATTACACCTGTGTCGTATTAGAGCATTGCCCGCTGTTGACTCACTTGTTTGACACGTGTTTCCGGTCCAGCCGCCATCACAGCTGCACACGAACTCGCCGGAAACCGTCCCACTGCACGTGCCGCCGTTGTAGCACGGGTTGGGTCGACACACGCTGCGCACGATCTGACACGGTGGCGCGTCACAAGGGACAGACACTGTCGAACGACGTTAACATCTTACTTATTCGGTTTTTACAATTGAGTACCCGACTGCGGACAATATTGAACCCAGACTGTGCTAATTGTAAGGAGAGAGTGAGTGGGCACTGAATGGCTTAAGGACGTCGGTGGTCTTTTGAGATCAATTCCTCCAGCCAACTATCCTTTTCACACAAGCCTGGGGTCAGAGTTCAAAGGCATACCAACAACGAACGAACCGCTGCTGTACATAGCGCAGAGTTTAATCAAACGAAATGTATCCGATAAAAACTGTAATCGTAATGGTAATAGCAAATGCTTCAAATGTAACAGTAATAGAAATGAAACTATAAGTAATATTAATATATTTCATTGCATTGTAATATATTCAATGCCTGCAAAGAACAGGTGAATACGACCGTACCTCTGTTTATATGACACGTGTGTCCGGTCCAACCGTCATCACAGATACACGTGAACTCTGTGGACCCGCCGGAAGTCGTCTCTCTGCATGTGCCGCCATTGTAGCACGGGTTGGGCAGACAGAAGCTGTGCTCAGTACGACACGGCGGCTCGCACGCTGTTGACACAACTACACTTATTATTAACTTACTTAAGACTTCGAAATTGCATGTTCATCCTAAATCGGCGACGCCTCTCTCTGGTGATAACTTGTTATCATCACTGTTCATAATTTACCGCTTTTGGAACATGGCATGCTTTTCTGAGCACTTGTTCACGAGGATTTAGGCACTGTAGAAACACATTGTTATTATTATTATTATTATCATCATCATCATCATCCTATTACTACTACTACTACTACTACTACTACTACTACTACTACTACTACTACTACTACTACTACTACTACTACTACTACTACTACTCACCTTCACAGTATATGCCGCCGAAGCCGCGAGCACACTTGCAACCGTAAGATTCCCCTTTGGGTACACACTTGCCACCGTTCTGACACCGCGCCGTCTCACACGGGCTGCGCACTACGGCGGCGCAGAACGATTAGTTACAGGCAATCATTTACTCACTGGTGTTCCGTTTCCATTTAGAATACGCCATATTGAGATATCTTCCCGGTCATCATAAAGAACAATTTTCACGCACGCACGCACGCACGCACGCACGCACGCACGCACGGACGCACACTCACACTCGCACGAATAACGTCGACGACAACAACGCCATATTATATTTTAGCACTAAGATTATTAATCGGTTACAATTCGTAAATATTAAAGAACCGCCACGTTACCAGAATGAAACAGAAGCACACTCGCACTACTTCATTGATTTTATTGTTATACATTTTACTTACATTGTACTGAATTTACGGTTTGAACAACTCCCAACGTACCAACCGCATGCGGACGGTGACAAAGTGTGTTAGCCACCAAAAGGCCCACCATCACGGCGGCGTCTGCAAACGAAACGGACAACAACAAGTAAACGTGTCATTAGCACCCATTGATACATTTGCAGGCTTAGGTATGTTTGTGGTGACCCTGTCACCACATAAACCTTACAGACTCAGAATCATTTAATAGCGGTAGAAGTAATCAGAACGCTACCTTTTTGAAAGAACACAATGAAAAAACACGAAGTGTTGATATATATATATATATATATATATATACATATATTCACGAAGGATAGTTAGCTACCTGCAAGAAGAATAGTTAATTACCTGCATCTAGACACAAACCACATTTTAAGACAATACAGAAATAGCGTCATCATTCATCATCATTGTGCAGCCGTAGCGTCCCGTGGTTGGGCGAAGGCCTCAGCATGTCGTTTCCAAATCTGCCTGTCTTGCGCTATCCTCTGCCAGATGGTGCCCTTCCAGTACTCGTCTAGTTCGTCTCTCCACCGTCTCGCTGGTCTTCCTCTAGATCGTTTCCTTTCGTAAGGACTCCAGGTTGTGATACGCGATGTCCATCGGTTATCTCTTAGCCTGCTAATGTGCCCTGCCCAGGTCCACTTCTGTCTTCTGATTTATTCTATCACGTCTATGACCTTTGTCTTCTGTCTTCCCCAGATGTTTGTTTTTCTCTCCCGATATGTGATGTTTAACATACTTCTTCCATATGTGTTTGTGCGGCTGCTAGCTTGTTCTTTGGCTGGATGGTGAGTGCCCATGTTTCCGCGCCGTATGTAATCGCTGGAAATACGCATGAGTTGAAGACTTGTCTCTTCAAGCAGGTTCCAAAGTTACCCTCGAAGATGTCCCGGTGTTTGGTGAAAGCTTTCCAGCCGGCGGTGATCCTTCTTTGAATCTCCTTGTCTTGGTTTTTGTCTCTGATACTGTATCGCTGTCCCAGATAGACGTAGCTTTCAACGTTCTCTATCTGCGTTGTGTTTATATATATTGGTGTGTCATTTCTTAGAATAACTTTTGTCTTCGAGATGTTCATCCTTAGACCTTGTTTTTCACTTTCAGAAGATGGCTGAGATATTCTCCATCTATCCTCAAGCCTCTGGTTTCCCAGGTCAGTCTTCGGAATATGCTTTCGAGTGTTGCCGTGAACAGCTTGGACGATATGGTGTCACCCTGTCACTCCTCTCTTGATGTTGATCTTGTTGCTCTTTTTGTGTAGGTGGATTGTCACCGAGCTGTTGGTGTAGATGTCTTCCAGGAGATCGACGTACACATCTTCTATCCCCTGTTCTTGAAGGGAGGTCAGTATTGTTTGAGTTTGCACCGAGTCGAAAGCCTTCTCGTAGTCGACGAAATAGCGTAAGCAAAAGTAACTGTAATTTCATCAGTTCAAATTGCGAACATTTTAGTTTTGCATTTTGTTTATCATACACAGACACAAACTAGCCACCCGCAACACACACTAGACACACAAGTACTTATTTGTTATCTTGATACACTTAGTGTGTTCTGTTGTACCCACATATACTGCACTTAGCTTCCGGTCGTAGTTGGACCATGTCTCGTCAGTAAGGCTAGCTGCAGTTACCGAGATGCAGTCGACATGCACGATTCAATAGCCGCGAAACTACGAGTTATCAGGACGAAATTTCGTTTACGTTACGCGTGATGATGACGTAACAGATTTACGTATTACACATCTGTGCTGATCGACTACCGCCATTAGAGCAACGTCACTAACTGCGTCGCCATTTTGTAAATTGATCCGCATAATATTATGAATCAAAGGTCCACAATTTAGTAAATGCATTATGAAAATATCACTAATTTGACTGGCACATTTCAAACTGTAACCGTATAGTTTCAAACCTTAGCGTACACAATTACACTATAGAGACAAGACGCATATCTATACATATTTGCGAAATGTTTTTGCTACCAGACGATTATAGTCAAACATGTGAAATCGCATGAATGATGACTTGTCATGGAAACGTAATACATCATCTTTAACATGCCCAAGTGAAACGTAAACCAGTATCACGAAACTACACGGCATACAAAACACAACTTGTAGCTTGCAATAGATGGTGCAGACAATAGTTGTACTGCGGCAATCAGTATGACGTAATAGTGCTGACAATAGTTGTACTGCGGCAATCAGTATGACGTAATAGTGCTGACAATAGTTGTACTGCGGCAATCAGTATGACGTAATAGTGCTGGAGATGGCGGACTAGAGTTAGTAGTGATGATGCCATGGTCATGGCAGGGTAGATGTGATGGCATTATATTTGTAGTGTAATAATAAGTGTGATAATCTGCAGCCAGTGGCCGCTAACTCTATCGCCGACACACGACATGTAACCGGAGTGTCGGTAGACAGATTCACCTTTATGTTCGAAGCTTCGATCGTATCGCAACACTTAATGTGTGGTCAATAAATTTAACTTACCCCCATACGCAGCCGCAATCTTAAATTTTACACGTTTGAAGCGGTGCAATTTTCTACCAGCGGGTGTGTTGATTCGTTATTAAACGTTCATTACTGCACAATTATTAGGGTTTACCCTGTCGCGTTAAGTTATCAATATTCTTGTATATCAACTTCACGACGGCTATACAACGAGCATACCGTTTGTGAAAGGACGTCAACGAACTATAAATGGTGTAATAACTTATGTGTGCGATGCTATATCCGTATTTACGTATACATAACTAGGCGCGAAATTCAAGGAAAACATGTGACCGGCACATTCTGCGGAATGTGCCGGTCACATGTATTTCGAGATCGGGACGTTTGCAAACACTCTCTATTTATAGCTAAATCTCTACAATAGCCACCACGGTAGTCGGATTATGCAAGGTTCTTGTTTCTACATTACGTCCCCGTCTCGAGCACCGCACTTTGGCAATCGTTCTCACAACTACCAGACATTCATACATTATTAAACGAAGTACATGCCAGTAGATACGCAATGAAAGGTGCATAAGAAACATTTTAATGACGCCAATTGAACAATCGAGATAAACGTGCAGGCACAATTAACTATAACAATTACTCAACATCTGCATAGACCGTACGCCCACAACATATGGCATAACTACTCGGTGGAAAGGACATGTGTTCAGTTTCAACAGCTTATACGTCAATGCTCATTTCTGCTTCGTTGTTTTGCAAATCTTGTTCCTGTACGTGGCTCGATTTCGTATAGGCAACTATAACACTCCGAATCCGTAATTGCAGTCCTCCCGCCGGTACATATCATGTATATTGTATAGAAAGCGGACCGTCATTGAAGGTGCACGGGCAACGTGGCTGTTATATCCCGCCAGACATATTCGAACCATAGATTCCATCAGGCCTCGTCGCATCGCGCGCGACGCCGTTGCTATGCGACCAACCGCAGTCAGCTCGATTCGGCCATTGCTGCAAGACACAGCTGCTGCCGTAAACGGGTCCCGTTTCCGGCGACATCAGGAAAGAGGAATTGTTCTCATTGCTGTATCTTCCGAATAACGACGCTGTGGTACATAAAGATGACAACAATAATGACTTAATAATAACAATAATAATAAACTTAATAATAATAATAATATACTGTATTTATACACCATCAAATCCGGGACTAATGACCCGTTCACGGGTGTTTACAATCGGCAATCATCTAAGAAGCAAAAAAACGCATTTAAGAGAAATAAATAAATTAGATGACAATTGGAAACATTAACATAAAACAAAAATAAATGTGAATGACCCTCATGAAAATGTGACATAATGACCTAGGACGAGTGGACAAGCAGCCCTGTGCGAGGGATACGAATGTTAATTATATTTAAAAAGATACACGTCCCAAATAGCACATCGCAAAAGCAAGATCATTGAAAAAAATAGACATATTGTGCTAGGTAGATAGCTGAATTGTTGTTGTTGTTGTTATTATTATTATTAGAAATAGTTGTAGCAGCAGCAGCTGCAGTAGCAGCAGCAGCGGCGGCAACGGCGGCAGCGGCGGCGGCGGTAGTAGTAGTAGTAATACATTGTAGAGATGCACAAAAACAGCAACAACAATAGCAATTGAAGCGGCAGCAACAACAAAAGCAACACCATAACATGGACGAGAAACGCAAAAGTAAAAAACAAGAGGTAAATAGTAAAACTAGATGCAACTGTCCACCATACCTGTTTCGTCCGACTCCGTGTCGTACGAGTCAGACTCAGAATCACCAGACGATAACGAGGGGGGTCGTACCCTGACAGCTTCTGCCCGATACGCATTGGCAAAGCTGCAACAATCACTTCTGGTCGGATAACTTATTATAAAATAAGTGGATGAGTGGGTTAGTGAGTGAGTCAACGTGAGTGTATGCGTGTGTGCACAGATGCGTGTACACGTGTACATACATGCGTGTATACGTATGTATGCCTGCGTGTGTGCATGTGTGTGAGTTAGCGCGCGTGTGTGTGCGCGCGCGCGTCCATGTGTGCGATGTGTGCGTGTGTACATGCGTGTATGCAGTTTAGCTACACCAGCCTAGACCTACCAGAACATGACAGCCAGCACGTGCATGACGGTGACACCGTAACCTGTCGGCGGAAATTCCTCAGGAGCCGCTTCGTTTAACCTCGCCACGCTATGTGCGTACACCCGCTCTTTCCTGTAGTGGGGACAGTATTGTATAGTAACTCACTGCGTCGGATAAAAGTATATATATACCTACGTTACAGTATGTATATAGTAGTAGTAGTAATATACAGTCCTACAAAAATGTCATTGATTTTAGTTATTAATTTTATGTTAAATGACAATCTTTACAATTGTATAATTAAATTCTGTATTATTATTTTTAATTTTAATTTTATTGTTTGATTGTATTTTTTAAATGTTGCAGTGTTAGTGCCTCTGAACATCTTTTGTAAATAAATAAATAGTTACATAAATAAATCAGTCGGTCGGTCGGTCGGTCGGTCGGTCGGTCGGTCAGTCCGCAAACAAATACTGAAAAAATGTGTTTATTTTGACAGTAAAAAGGAGGCCATGCATGGCGTAGCTCTCACGCATGCACTTTTCTCGTATTGTCACTAGAAACGTCCGCCTCACCTTTCCCGGCTGACGAAGAAAAAGAAGACGACACAGAAGATAAGAACAGAGACGGGGAAGACAACGAGGAAGGCCGTCAAGAACTCCGAATAACCTTCGTCGCCTGTTTTGACCGTCCTCGGCTTTACAGGTGGTTTAACTGGAAAAAAACGCCGAAAATATCCCGTCAGGCACCGCGAGATAACTCCGCCGTGACGATATCTGGTGTTACGATAGCCACAATGCTTGCGATTGTAGTTAGCTGTGGATATTATAACATAGACGAAACGCAGAAGAAATGGATATTCGTGACATCGTTGCAATTGTTATTTTGGTAGCAATTATAGACAAGGTATGTAGCGTTATATCCAGTCCTTAACGCGATTTTTTGACAATTGTAATCTCTGTAATGTACGCAATTATTAAGTAATCCTGTTAATATGATTATCTCATGTAATCCTATGCTTTTATTTCATTATAATTATATTTTATTAATCATTAATTACCCTGACAATTCATTGATAAAATAACTCCGCGTTCGCGGAGTTTTCAGTTTGGCCCCGCCTTCACGATACGTACAAGGTGTGCTCATGAATATTCGGGACTGTCCGTCATACTCCGATTAGCTACGCCGAGTTAATAGATGCAAGAAAAACATCATCAACAAACAACATGTGTGTGTTTGGATTAGCTACCGCCATACAAATGAGTCGTGATCAATAAAATTATTAAAGGAAACGTGAACCAGCTGTTGTTTATGTCACAGATTCAGCAAAGAAAAATATTTGGAATAAACATAGCGACATTTCATGACAGACGAATTGATTTAAAAAAAAACACCAGCTCTCCACGCACGAAGCCGTCGTATGACATTGTCATTGATGACATATTGAATGGTTGGCATTATTTTTGTTGGAATACAAAAACATTCGAAATCTCACCTATGGTACTATCATGTTCCTTTTCACTAGGCACATCGGCTATACAGTTTATAGTTTAGTTTTAATGACACATTTAGATAACAGAAACGTATCGAAACTTAGAAACATTCAATAATGAAACCATTTTGTTTGCATCTTAAATCAAGCTGTTATTTCCATAAGCAGTATAAATATAACAGTATACATCAATTGAGGTAATATACAATATTAAAATATCATAGGTAGTTATCTACTTACCTATCTACATAGGGTTTATTTTAGTTTGAAAAATGTAGATCTATAAAGATCATAATAACATTATTGTCGACAAAATATAAAAATATATTGTATCAGTGTAACAAAAAGGGACATTCCTCAGTTAGATACATGTTTTATTTTGTACTGGGAGTACAATTTGTTCTGCCCATCAGTTAGAGTAAAAGATACTGCATTTATGTCTGTCGAACTCCCGTTTCGATGGCAACAAATAAAATGGTCATTGTATGATGGAAACAAAGTTATAAAACTTTAAAAGTAACGCATATTTTAAAACACGGGTTCAATCATCATTGGTGTATTTAACTCAAGAAGATCCCTAAAACATTTTGAATATTGTGGAACATTTATATTTTATGAATTTTCAAAATTACTGTAAAAGCAACTTTGTTGACACCTTTTTATACACTACTCCCAGTATAGTTCACTTAACACAAACGTGTTTCAACAAATTTTGAAGAATATGCTATAGAACACAATCCAAACATGATGAGCGTAAGAAAACATAACTTTTATTATGTACTCCTATTTTGCAACATAACCCAGTAAATGTCGCACAGAACAGAATGGGGCAGAACAAAGTCAGACATCATCTTATGTCAGATGGCCCATTGTCCAATTAATGGCACTGTTGAGTAGAGCTCTTCAATTTCCTCTTTCCATCAGCTCAGCTATTGTCAAACTGTTGATGGTCAAAATGTTTCTGCAAATAAACAAAGTTGATTTTCGAAACTGAGCGTAAATATGAGTTACCTAATTCAACACTGTGCTGATTAATTCAGTTTAGATATTAGATTATGGGACCTATCATCAAGTGTACACCTGGCTAAACGGAAAAGAAATACAAGAGAGCCTTGTTATGCTGATTCATTCAAACTAAAATCCCAATCCATTACTTTGGCCAACTTTTAATTTGCTTCTACATAATTACCTGTATGCATTGGTCATATACAGTGCATTCCAGACAACTCGAACTCACATAAGTTGATTTTTTTTAAGTTAAGTCAATCTTTGTCCTCGGTCCTCAGCGTAGGACCCAACAAGGGGACCTTCTGATATCTTTCTAGTTATCAGAACTTCCACTTATCAGCATTGTCATGGGTCCCTGGAGGTTCGACATTATCGAGATGCACTGTATATTTTCCTTTATTCTAGCTCAAATATTTAATGTTGTATATATACATATGGGCCATTCTCGCGAAAAGTGTACAATAACGGTAAAGTAACATGTATAATTTTTTTTTAATTTGTATGTTTTTAGCGAGTACTATTAATATCAAATGTGCTATTCACATGAAGCAGCACAGCTAG
>CM034533.1:17031665-17054165 GCA_020002185.1 Paraescarpia echinospica | reverse complement strand
CTGAATCTATACTCGGCGAGTGTCATATTGAAAACAATATAAATATGTTGGACCCCCCATTATCTTTAGCCTCTATGGAGCACTTGGAAGACAAATTCGTAGTGGTTGAGCAGATATTACAGACAATTGCAGCGGCGCGGAAGCAACGCCAATCCGACATTGCCAATACCAATGGTTTTCGTCTTCGACGCTAACAATGTGGCACCGTGTTAAGCGTCTGAGTGTTTGCTTAACGACAGAAGAAGTTAGTTTGGTGTAAAGGTAATAAGGTAAGTTCTTGTATAGCGCAGTATCCAGTCCTCAGGACCGCTCAAAGCGCTTTACACTTTACTCCCTAGCAGACCTGTTCAATCGAACACCATCTCGACTTCTCTGGGAAGCATTCAGCCACGCTGCAATTAAAGCGCGAAGACTATTCGTACACAGATATCCACCTGTTTGTATAGCCAGGTACTCATTCATACAGCTGAGTGAACTGAAGCAATGTAGAGTAAACGAACTTGCCCAAGGTTCGACGCCGCCGCACAGGATTCGATTAGTGTAGCAATGTTGTCATGATTTTGAATTATAACACATGTTATTGTTTTTTTACTGGCGTGATTGCCGAATGGGTGATAATAAATAAGTTACCCGAAATATTCCGTGGCCCCTGTGGTGGATAATATGAACGTTAATTTCAAATTAAGAGGGTCCAAACTTTTGACACTCTGCATTCACAACAATCTTTGCTCGATCATAATATAAGAAGATAAGAAAGACACTTATATAGCGCCATAAATATAGATAAATCCATTAGGTGGGGTTTAGAATACATAATTATATATATATATATATATATGCAGAACATTAATAAGTTGCGTAAAAGTACTGATATTAAATAAGTTAAAATAAATTATAATATATGAACAGTGATGGTGTCTACGTTGCGTAAGCAACCCGGAAAAGATGCGTTTTCAAGTCTTTTGAAAGTCACAAGGCAACAGGTTGTCTTGATCTCATTTGGAAGTGAATTCCACAGTCGTGGAGCAGATACCAAGAAAGTTTTGTCGCCGTATCGGCTGCGAGATGGTGGCACGTAGAAGTCGTTGTTTGTAGCCGAACGCAACATTCGAGTAGCTCTTTGTTCATGGAGTGGGTTGGTGATGTAAGTTGGTGCCAGTCCGTGTTGAGCACGAAACATCAGTAGCAGAATTGCGTAATGAATGCATTGCTTCAAGGGAAGCCAGTGCAGTTTCTTGAGTACCGGTGTGATGTGGTCCCATCTGTGGCAGTGGACCACTAGCCGAGCAGCAGCATTTTGCATTCTTTGCAGCTTGTTGATCAGACAATGGAGGATGCCATATAGCAGACAGTTCGCATAATCAATTCTCGATATAACAAGAGAGTACATTACACGGACTGCAGCTTTCTGTGTTAGGCACGATCGGATCGACGAACACAGCAGATGTGCTTTACATGACTGACTATCGACATTTCAGAGTCGAATACAACGCCGATGTTTCTGGCAATAGGACTTGGCGTTATGTCGCAGTCGCCAATTTTGATCACCATGTTTCGTGATGCTAACACAAATGCGACTGTTTTATCTTCGTTCACCTTTAGTCCATTATCGACCATCCACACACTGACGTCGTTGATGCAGTGCTCAATACGGCGTAGAGACAACATTCTGTTGGTTTCGGTCATCTAAAATTTGATATACAGCTGGGTATCGTCAGCGTAGAGATGGAAGCCCAGGTTGTATCGTCTAATAATATCACCGATAGGAGCTGTGTAAACAAAGGCCCCAGCACCGATCTTTGTGGGTCGCCACAAGCGACGCTGATTTTGCTGGAAGCGCCACTTGGTACATTTACTGCCTGCGACCGGTCGGTCGGATGTGATCGCACCCACGCCAGCACGGAACCAGCCATTCCTAAGCGTTGTTCAAATTGACTGAGCAGAATTTCATGTCAACTGTGTCGAAGGCGGCCGTCATGTCAAGTAGAACCAGGATGACTCCATACCACCGGTCTAGCGCCTCGAGGATGTCAAACGAGGGCAGTTTCCGTGGAGTGATGCGATTTATAGGCTGATTGGCATTGTTCAAGAAGATTGTTATCAGTCATGTCGTCGATCAAGCAGCATGCAACGTACCTTTCGAATAGCTTTGACACAAAACACAAAAGGCAGGTTTGAAATTGGTCTATAACTGTTCATATTGTCCTGGTCGAGATTTGCTTTCTTAAGCAATCGGGTGACGTTGGCATGTTCCTGGCAGCATGGGACAACACCAGACGCTATTGATGCGTCAGGAATGGTACTAAGTTGTCACTGACTTATATCAACAGCCATGTTGGTAAGGATCGAGCGCGCACGATGTTGTTGGTGACTTGTAGAGCAGATTACGGATGTCGGATGTTGTCGCAGTCGGAAGTATGTGAAGTTGTGACACGCACGGTGCTGGATGTTGGTCTGTGGACGTGGTGGACGTGCATATAGACTGGGTATGTAGCGCAACACGAATCGTATCGATTTTCGTCGAGAAGAAGTTTGAGAAACTTGTTGCGAGATCTTGCATGTTGTCGTAAGCTGGTAGACATTGGGACTTTCTTCGCTGCAGCAGTCCGTTTAACAGACGATGCAGTCGAATGTTGTCATCCTCGCACTGTTCTATCTCAGATGCATAGTAGTAAAACTTGGCTTGTTTAACAATATTTAACAAGATTTAACAAGATTGCCACCTACAGAATTAACTCTAGATGGCAGTTGGACAAGGAAGCCTTTTGGCTTATCGAGAGTCCAACCCTTTTATCTATGTATATCCCGCCCTTCTGAGGTATGTGTCGATTTTATTTTTAAACATATTCACGCTACTAGCACCCACACAATCTGCAGATAATCTGTTCCATTCATTCACAGTCCTTTGTGAAAATGAGAACTTTCTTATATCTAATCTACACTGCTCCTTTGCTAATGTAACTTCATGTCCTCTAGTCCTTCTATCTTTCGTAACTGAGAAAAAAATAGTTCTATCAATATTTTCATAACCATTTATTATTTTAGACACTTCTATCTGATCTCCTCTCAATCTCCTGGTCTCCAGTTTTGTTAAACCACATTCTTTTAGGCGAATTTCATAACTAAGATCCCTCAGTTTTGGTATCATTTTAGTCGCTCTCCTCTGTACTCTTTCTAGCATATCTATGCCCTTCTTACAATATGGTCCCCACGCTTGTATACAATATTCTAAATGAGGTCTCACTATTGTTTTGTACAGCGGTATTATTAGTTCTTTTTCCTTATATGCTATATTTCGCCTAATTAATCCAAGGATGTGATTTCCCTTTGAAACTGCAATTCCACACTGCTCTGAAACATTCATGTCAGCACTAATGGTTAACTCTAACTCTTTTTCATTTACAGTAGTACTTAGTACAGTACTCCACATTGTATATTCTAACTCTTCGTTCCCATGTCCTGTGTGGAGGCATTTACATTTCCCAAAATTGAACAGCATTTGCCACTTTTCAGACCATTTGATCAACCTGTCAAGATCATCTTGTAAATGCTGTCTATCTCCATCATTTTTAATCCTTCTAAACACTTTTGTATCATCCGCAAATTTCAACACCTTGCTTGTTATTTCATCATCCAAATCGTTGATGTATATTAAGAATAATATAGGTCCTAGTACTGATCCCTGTGGTACCCCACTCAATACCGATTTCCAGTTTGAAGCCTCCCCATCAACTACTACACGTTGTCTTCTGTCAATCAGCCATTTTTCTATCCAGTTTATTATACCATTTCCTACGCCAAGGGCCTTTAGTTTAAGCAGTAATCTTTGATGTGGTACTTTGTCGAAAGCTTTTTGAAAATCTAAGTAGACGATATCTACTGGTGATCCCTCTTCTACCCACTTAGTGATGTCTTCCAAAAAAACATAACATATTTGTTAAGCATGACCTCGCTTTAAAAAACCCATGTTGAGATGGGTTTATCAAGTTGTGTTTAACAAGAAAATCCACCATGTGATCTTTAATTAGTCTTTCTAATAATTTGCAAATCACTGATGTTAAACTGACTGGTCTATAGTTCTCTGACTTGTTTCTCGAACCTTTTTAAATAACGGTATAATGCTTGCCTCTTTCCATTCTAAAGGAACCACTCCCTCTTCTAATGACAAATTGAAAACTGTTGCAAGCGGTACGCTAATTTGTTCTACAATTTCCAATAATAGTTTGGGCGGAATCCCATCCACTCCAGGTGATTTTTTATCCTTCATAGCCCTTATTTTCTTAGCTACCATTTCCGGGTTTACAATTAATTGTCCTAAATAGTCTGAATCTACCCCCTTTAACTTAGCCTCTGGTACTGGCAGTGAACTAATATTTTCCCTGGTAAACACTGAACTAAAATACTCAGTCAGGTCTTCTACCATTAAGAATCCCTATGATATTATATTTCCAGCACTATCTTCTAGAGGACCGACCTTATCTTGAACTTTCTGTTTGCTTCGAACATACGCATAAAAACTCTTGCTGTCATGTTTTATATTACTAGCTAATTGTTGTTCATAGGTTCTCTTTGAATTTCTAATTTCAGCTGTAGCTTGGTTTAGTGCTTCTTTATAAATGTTGTTGTCTTCATCATTTCCAGTACATCTACATGACTTCCACATCATTTGTTTATACTTAATTTTTGTAATGGCTTCTTTCGGTAAGTGTTTCTTTTTGGACCGTTTCCCTTGTTTTTTGAACGGTACAAATTATCGACTATTATTATTATTATTATTATGTGCACTTTCGCGTGGCAGACGTGATGTAGTTCGCGTCTGTTTCGCTTGTGCCATTCCGCACAAAATGTACCATCACAGATCCTTTGTAGAAGTGGAATAAATAGATATATAAATAAATTAAAATATTTAAATGAATAGATACTTGTATAATTAAAATGACCATATGATAAAAAAATATATATAAAATAATCGTTAAAAAGTAAGTAGAAATTGCACTAAAAAATAATAAAAATGTAAATGAATAATTTAAAAAGGTCAATTAAATTCATATGATGCTTTCTTATTTTGAAATGGCCAGCCCCAATTGTCGCCACTGTTCACGGTCGAGTGCGCGCAGAGCGTCGACATCGGCACGGCAACGTAACGTACGGCCTATGCGTCGCAGGTCCGCGCTCAGCGCTGTCGGCAGAGTCGTTCGCGGTCGACCCATGTATGACGTGACACCTGTGTCCACGGCTAAATAGTTGTCGATCACTAGCTGAGCGGGTGCATCGGGTGGCATACGGAGCACGTGCCCGAATAGACTCCATCTTGCAGTTATGACAGCTTCGCTGATGGGACGACATCGGCAACGGTGGTATAGTGCCTCGTTGGAAATGCGATGTGGCCAACATATGCCGATGATCTGGCGTAGATGACGACGGTGGTACGCATTCAGATGATCTAGTTCTGATTTCGTGAGTCCCCATGTACCCATGTTGTACGTCAGCACGGGCACAACGAAGGATGCGTATAGCCGTAGCCGCAGCTGTAGAGAGATCTGTGATCGCCTAAACCACAGTGTCCACAGCTTGCGGAAGGCGACGTTGGCCAGCTACTTTCGGCGAGCGACGTCTTTGGCTTCACCGAGGAGCGATCCAAGCTTACGTGTCATACGCCACTCTTCCTGAATGCGGTCAGTGTGTCGGCTGATACTTGTTCGTTCTGTTTTCGACGCGTTGATCGTCAGCGACCACTCCGCCAAGCAAGATGGCGCGATGCGCTCGATCTCGTCGAGGAACGAACAAGAGGAGCTGACGAAGTCCGTGTTGTCAGCGTACTCGACGTCCAGCGGTAGGGTGGCATCGGCTGGTGGACGTGTCGGGAGGCGCGAACGAAGGTCACGAAGTGCCGCTTCGATGTACACAGTGAATAACACCGGGCTGAGGCTGTCGCCTTGCGGCGTCCCGATGGATGTGGCGAATGGATGACAATCGCCTGTTGAGAGACGCGGCTCGAGCGACGTGGCGGCGAGTAGGAAGCGAATCATCCGCAGTTCCGACTCGCCGAGGAATGTTTGTAGCGTATCAAGCAGCTTGTCGCGACGTATGGTGTCGAAGGCGCGACTCATGTCGATGCCGAGGAATTCGATTGATACGTGCTGACGCTGCGCTTTAGCACAGAGTCAACGATACCCGAAGACTACGTCGGCCGTGCTGCGTCCGCGTCGGAATCCCGATTGCGACGGCGACAGGTAGTCGTCAACTTTCGGCGCGATCCTCGATAGAACGATGAGAGACAGTGTCTTTCGGAGTACTGATAGTAAGACTATCGGACGCACACTCGTTAGTGGACCTATTGGTTTGCCCGGCTTCTGTATTAATACGAGCACACCTTTGCCTAGGTCGAGCGGTTCGTGTTTTTCCAGCGCATCGTTGAAAATGCTGGTAATCGTGTCTGCTAGCAGGCCAGCCGTGCATTTGAAAAATTCGGCCGGTATGCCGTCTTGCCCGCTGGCTCGGCCGCTGTTCAATTTCCCGATCGCTCGCTTGACTTCTTCGGTTGTGATTGGGTCTGCCAGTCGCGATGGTCTTCCGGTGAAGGCAGGCAGTTCTTCTACGGCTTCGTCGCTGAACTGGCGACTGAAGTATTCGGTGACCCGCGCGTTCAGTTCGGCTGTGTTGCAGATAACGCGTCCGGCGTCGTCGTGGATCGTTAGCTTGACGGCAGGTTTCCTCGTCATCTCATGAACGGCACGAAACATTTTTGCGCCATCGTGTAGACGTTCAACTTCTGACGCTAGCCTGTCTAGTCTCGCTGAAGCGTTTTCGCGAGCTTTTCGGCGCATAGCGTGCAAGATTATGTTGCGCTGGCGCTTCAGTTCGCATCGGCGGATGGCGTTTGGAGTGTTCTGCAGCCATAGTTTCAACTTGCGTTGTTCCTCTGACACTGCCGCCATTTCAACACAGTGTGGGGCACCTCGTCTGGCCGCCGGGGCCAGACTTCAGAACATGTTCTACCGTATTCCATCTCGAACTAGCTGACGTGTTCGTATTGACTTCCGATAGTGCTTCCGACACGACGTCACGAAACCGTGCGCGAAAGGGATCGGTGGTTAACAACTCGGTGTTGTAGCGAACGCGTTTCGCCGAGCGCAACTTCTCGATTCGACCCCAAACGTTAAACATTTGTCTGAGGTCGAGCTTTGCGACGAGCACGCGGTGGTCGCTATCGAGTAAAGTGCCGGCGTATGATCGGGAGTCTGTTAAGAGCCTTTTGTGTGTCTGTCGGCAGATGACAAAATCGATCACATTGTATATGGGTACAGTATGACCTGTCGTCACATCGCGGCGCTGTCCTTGCCATGTTGTTTTGTGACGAGCGGCGTGTTGGAATGCAGTGTTGCAGACAAACAGGCCGTGTACCTCGAGAAAGTCGGCGAGGGCTATGCCGTTGATGTTCCGTCTGCCACGCGAGTGTTTTCCCATGAATTCCTCGTCGAACTTCTTGTAACCGAGCTTGCTGTTGAAATCACCAGCGATGTAAAATAGGGCATTCGACGAGTACTGCGACGTCAGACTTGCTCGGCATTGTTGGTGTTAACACGCTGCGACGTCGGGCCGTATACGTTTATGATTGTTAGTAATGAGTTGTTGGTCAAGCGCAGTTGAATTACAGCGATTCTGTCACACACTGACCAATAGCGCACGATTCTTTCTTCCAAATGCATTGCGACAGCGAAGGCGGGACCGTAGTGTCGTGACTGTGAATGCAAGCCAAGGAGCCGATAGTTGCCTGACCGTTCATCAAATCCGATGGGGGATTTCGTCTCCTGCAGACAGCAAATGTCGATGTGTAGTCTGCCGAGATCTTCGCTTAGCTGGCCTCGTTTCGTGGCTGACGAGAGTCCACGGACGTTGAACGTGCCGATAGTGAAACGGGAGGGAGTCTTTGAGTCATTGTTGTTGTGCCGGATCGTCAGAGACGGCACGGTCATGGAGAATGTTTACAAACAAATGTTGAGATGGTTCAATTATCCGTATGGTGGCGCCTCTGAAGTATATTGGTGCGTCAACAACACAACATATTATCGCCACGGTGAGAAATAATGCCGAATCTTGCCGAGAAATCAAATTATTCGCCTTCCACTTTCTGGTGTGCCGAACCACCAGATAGTACTATATCAACTATCGACTATGCACTTGTTTAATTGTCCTCTTTACCTGTGCGCTCTGTGTCTTATATATTTTACGATGCACTTGAAGTGATATGTGACGCCACTTCCGTTCACGCTGTCGTCGAATTTGCTTGGCTTTGATCACCTTCTCTATAAGTTTGGTCAAAACCACATTATACTGATCTGCAACTTCAATCGTTGATTGTATGACAGACGGAATTATGGTCAGAAGCAACGATGCGATGTCATTACGGAACGCAGCCTTGTCAATGATTTTTGTACTTTCGGTATGTGATCGTTTTCCGTGGAACGTCCAGTTTCTCAATGTCGAGGACACATTCCACCCACAGGTGATCATACAGCAGCAACGATGTTTTTGTTGAAGTTATGCTGTGATTTTCGGATGGAGTGAGGGTCAGATCAATGGTGTGACCGTCGATGTGTGTTGGAACTTGAACTTGTTGAATGATGTTGAGTGACTCAAGTATCATCCCAGTGGATATTGAAATCACCGACACTCGCGACACGGGAGGTCATCAGGGCTTAGTGTTCGACGAAACCAGCAAATTCAACGAGAAAGTCAGCGTACGAATGTTTGTTCTTTTTGGACGGAGGGGGACGGTAAATGATTACAAGTTTCATGGATTTTCTCGATGACGAAACCATGGACTCGAAACATTTCATATCATCACGTCGATTAGCAACCACTTTGAAACTCGATCGGTAGACAAGGCCGATACCACCAACGCGGCGATTTTTCCGAGGAAGATGTACAGATTTATATTCGGCAGGAATCAGGTCTTTTAATAATAATAATAATGACAAACTTCTATAGCGCCTAAATCCCCAGGAATCTGAGCTCAGAGACGCAACATACAAGAATCATTGGGCAAAATCGTTAACAGGGTCAAGCAAGAGTCGCCATTAGAGCAAGGGACCGCTGAAGGTTAGGGTGGGAATGCAATTTCAAATAATTAAGTGTTTAGTTTTTTACGGAAGCTATTTATAGTCTCAGATGATTTTAAAGCGATAGGGAGTTGATTCCAGATTTTTGTTGCAGCTACAGAAAAAGCACGTTTGCCGATATTAAGCTTGGTTTTCGGAACAAAAAGTCGTTGTGAAACAGATTATCTGAGATTCCTGGGGATATCGGAAAAACGAAGGAGACTAAACAAATAGGATGGGTGCTGCGTAGAAAGGGTACGATATGTGATAGTGGCTAATTTGAATTCGATATTCGATATGTAACTGGAAGCCAATGCAACTGTCTAAGTAGGGGCAGAGATGGTGAGAAACGAGGTGCTTTTAGTACTATACGTGCTAAACAATTATGTACATGTTGGAGTTTAGCTAAGTCCTTTTTAGCAATATCGTTTAGGAGTGAGTTGCGACTGCTAATTAGAGATACTGATATTGTTTTAGCAGTAGATAAAGACAAATGACGCCGAATTCGGCGGAAATCACGTATATGGTAGAAACAAGATTTACATACTTGAGAAATGTTCTGCTTAAAGCTGAAATGACTGTCAAAGATAACACATAGATTACGAACAGTATCTGATGGTGATGTATCATTACCAAGTTTACAACCTTGTTTCGTTGTTTTTTGTGCCAATAATAATTAGATCTGTTTTACCTGGATTTAGTTTAAATTTACTTGCTTCCATCCACAGCAAGATGTCAGTGATACAGTCATTTAAAATGGATAGAGATGTCTGTGTATCAGTTGGTGAAAGTGATATATACACATGTGTGTCGTCAGCATACAAGTGATGATTTATAGTATGATTAGTTATGACTCGACTAAGGATGTAGTGTATAAGCTAAACAGAACAGGGCCAAGGACAGAACCTTGTGGGACACCAAATGGAAGATGTTCTGGACAAGACAGTAAGCCAGATATGTTAATGCTTTGGTATCAGTCTGAAACATATGAACTAAACCACTGAAGAGCCGTGCCAGATATACCAAAATGTCTTTTTCTCCAGTGCTTAGCCACGTCTCCGTGATGGCGTCAAGATCCATGTTCACCTCACCCGTGTTATTGGAAGGCGAATTGGCGGATACAGTAATCCTGGTAACCGGGTGTATCTTGTCTAGTGGTATAGGAATGAGAGTCTTAATGTCCTGATCGGTAAATGTTTCATGCCTGGTGTCAGTAGGCTTAGCTGGTATAGTTGGCCGCACGGACAGCCGTACACGTATGGGTCGTTGATTGTGGACGCCACCACGGCAACCATGATGGGTGGGTCGATGGAATGCCACCACCGCATCACAAGCAGATCTCCACGCAGCATAGTTGAGACGAATGGGTCTGCAATGCCAGTATTCCTGGGTAATGATGGCGAGCCCAGTAACACCAATACCGAGGATCTCCAAAACACGACAAGAGAGGAGTTCATCGAAGAACCGGTGCACCCCGCAGGCAAGGAGAAAACACGATAATCCGGCCCACACATCACCGAACATGCTAAAGCTTCTGTTGGAATCTCGATGGCCGTGCAACTCGAAAGCTGTTACCAGCAAAATAAAAACCGGGGCAAGAGAGCGGGACGCTGATAGACAGCACTTCAACGTGATCAACGACCATGACGTTTACCACCCCCTTCGAATCGAGATCTGAAAGACCCATGCTGCACACTCACTCTTACCCATCGGGTTTCACAAGCACCAGTTCTGCCTGTCACTAGCATACGTGACACGACCAGAGTTCTCCGTTCGCAACTGAAGGAGTGATGTAATGATTATACGGATTCGTCACCTTCTATGAGATTGTTGTGCGTGGCACAGAGCGGATGGGCAGCCAGGGTCATCAGCGAGAGCGCGCAGCCAGAAGAGGAATGAAGATAAACATGAAACCGATGAAGCTTCGTGAGCAGTATATTGACGGGTCGACCAGGAGCTGCTAAAACAAGTGGTTTTAGTATCGACTGAAACTATGACATAGAGGACATAACGATGGTGGGCCATGGTCTGCTTTGCTCAAGGTCGCCATATATCTGGCATTTCGAGAACTCCACGCCGACATTGACTGATGCATCTGCAACAGCAAGGCGACAGCTGTTCTATGTGGTCGCTGCCCACTCTCCCCGCCATTACAGAGTTGCTGAAAAGAGGGAACTTTGTGAAGTACTTGCCGTTCTACATGAGAGTAGTGGAAACCTTACTGTGTCTACTAACCACGGCATTTTCCACAAAAAGGTCGTTTTAGAGCTAGCTGGCGTCAAGTAAAATTACGAACGACCATGGGTCAACTCCGCGTGAACAATTATGCCAACTCAACAAGACAGCCATCGTCTCCATTGATCTGGAAATTGTAGCGGACAAATTACTGTGCTTCGTATTTGTAAAAAGCATATCTGCGTGCATATCAGACTTGCATGGTGTAAGCGCAGATATTTGTTGTACACAGAAGTGTCCACTTATAAGCAGTAAAACACATATATTCTGTTAATTGTTCTTTGTTTATTTTGTTTATATTGCTACATATATGGGCCAGTAGTCATCCAACGTTTGATGGTGAACTCAGCCTGCTGTGTTTCGATGGCGCTAATATTTACTATTTAGTAGGCTTCAATATCTACTGAACATACATACATTTTCCTAATGCTCTCCCGTTTTTTGGGAAAGCGGCGGCCCGGCCAGAACCAGCGGCCGGACGGGGGTTGGATGCCGGGCGGCCATAAAGGCTGACCGGTGGATTTACGACGCCTTTGACTGCAGGTTGTACGTACGTTCACAGTCCTTGCCGAAGTACGTCCCAACACATTTACACCTGTAGCCGTTGATGAGTTCTTCACACGATCCTCCGTTCTGACACGGAGCAAAGGCGCAGTTGATCTTCGCTGATGCAAAACACAAAGGTAAAAGTAGTTATCATATAACGCGGTAATACGATATCCTGTTCTTGTGATTGCCAAATCGGTTTACACCCCTTAGCTACACCGTTTGTTACAACACCACCTCCAGGGAACATTCCTACCATATCAGTGTAAGCCTATATAGGTCACACGCGTGACGTGTTTAGTGATGGAAGTTGGTATAATATATTTATTAAAAAGAACACTGGTGGTGATAGTTTTGAAAGACGATCTAATTCTGAAGGAATTATAATGAATAGGGGAACTGCGTTCAAAACGGGCCCCCCGCCCAAAACGATACTGTATTATATATAGTAAAATTTGTGTTTTGTTACTTCATAGTCACTCACAAGGGGCACTACTGAACGTTGGTTGGAAGCGCGAAACGGAAATTCAAACAAGTGATCTCAAAAGATTATTTGTCACACTCTTCTTTAAAAATCACACTGTTTTCAAAATGTCACATTTCCATTTGTGCGCAGTGAAAAAAATGGAAACTCTGGTATATGTCAACCCATTGTATCTGCTCTGACGTATGCAATTTTCATTGCAAGAGTTTGCGAGGATTGTATTCAAAATGGCTATCTACTGCAGGTCGTGGAGTGCGGCCAAAACGGGCCTCTGAGAGGTCAGCTTTGCTCACAGGAGCCCGTTTTGGCTGGCACGTTGCTAGTACATTCTACAAGAAATTCATGATATTGCTATTACTACTACAGGTATGTAATGTTATTTACATGTATATTACCCAGTTACAACAAATATTACACCCTACACACAAATACATAGCAGTATTGTCAATGGGTGCTCATAAAGTTGTACAACACACGTATATTTTAGTAATTTTGGCGTTTTGTTACATATTTATCAAGTTCCCCAACCTATGATGAGCTGCAAAGAAGTTCGGGTGTTTTAGTATCACGTTCATACCAGCCTTGGAGAAGGAACTTGTCAATCACATTAAAGCTATGGAAGCGATGCGATGAAAGTTCTGTCGCCGTATCGGCTGCGAGATGGTGACGCATACAAGTCATTGTTTGTAGCCAAACACAACACCCGAGTAGCTCTTTGTTCATGGAGTAGGTCTGTGATGTAAGCTGGTGCCAGTCCGTGTTGAGCACGAAACGAAACGTCAGTAGCAGAATTGCGTAATGAATGCATTGCTTCATGGGAAGCCAGTGCTGTTCCTGAGTACCGGTGTGATGTGACATCTGTGATAGCGGACCACCAGCCGAGCAGCAGCATTTTGCAATCTTTGCAGCTTGTTGATCAGACAACCGGGGATGCCATATAGCTGACAGTTCGCATAATCAATGTGCACCTGTGCACGACTGAGACATATCGCCTCCGAATATGCGGAAGCGAACAATATCGAACATCACTTCAACCGAGAAAAGAAAGAAGCTGGAAAAGAGTGGCTGCTTCGCTTCATATCTCGTCACAGCAACGAGCTGTCATTAAGAACACTAGAGGCCACATCCGCAGCGAGGGCAATGGGTTTTAACCATGTGGCGGTAAATACCTTTTTCAACCTACTTGAACACAAACAGGACGCTAGTAATTCTCTCCTGATAGAATATACAACGTTGACGAAACTGGCATTTCGACAGTGCCAAATAGATCATCCCGGGTAATTGCCCAACGAGGAAAAAACTGGTCGGGTCACTAACGCCGGCTGGAAGAGGGCAATTCGTTACAGTGAAGATTTGTATGAGTGCCTCGGGATCGTTCATCCCTCCCATATTCATCTTCCCGCGGAAAAGAATGAAACCAGAACTTATGGACAACGCGCCACCAGGATCCATCGCCGAACGACACGAGTCTGTATGGAAGCAGAGCGAATTTGTTTGTGAGGTGGTTTGAACATTTTATCAAGCACGCCAAACCAATGAAGCAGAGACCGGTCTTGTTGATACTAGATGGTCACAAGACTCATACGACAAATCTGCCATTTATGGAAGTGGCCCGCGCTAACTTCGTGACGGTAATTTGCTTGCCACCGCATTGCAGTCGCATGACTGCTGCCTCGTGACAAACCGGTTTCGCTAACGCTTCGTGACGACGCGGCCATGCAAATATTCCCGACGACGATAACAACCCCCACAACGGTTGTTTCGCCTATTCCGAAGATAGACCAATCAAACCAGCGAAAGTCGAAAAACGAAGGGAAGACGTGCATTATCACCCTAAGGGGCCCGTTTTGCACGCCGTTCCCCTACATTCACTACTCGTATTCAGTCAGGTGTTGCCAAACGTTACCGCATCTGGGTTATTATGAAAACAATAAATCACACATTTAATACAAAACAAAGATAAGAAGGCTGCATGTTACTCATTTTTAATGTAATGTTGCGCCTGTGAAATTGACAAATTGTAAACAAAACATTGAAATTGTCAAGCTGCTAGTAGCATTTATTGATCATTGACACTTGTTAACTTGAAGTTGAATGAATGAATGAACTTTATTTCGGTTACAAGTACAAATTAGTGAACACATGTAGAATGGATTATAAAACAGAACAAAAAGTTGCCTAGTTCCCACGGACTGACCGCAAATTACTACCAATACAGTTTTGCAGGGAATTGATTCAGCGAACTTCCTTCTAATAATTAACAACTCTGGCTAGTTCCGGATAATGGATGAGACAATATCGCTTTAAAAGAACACTAATGAGATGATATACTTATCTATATACAGACATGTGTATAGATCAAGGATACGAGGGCGTCTCTACTTTTGATAATTTTTCTGTTGCCAGAAGGTACAGATAGACGATCACTGTTGATATTGACGTATTACTTTTAGGATTCGATTCGAGTCAAACAAGATTGATGACTTGGGTACTTACTCTCACAGTCCGTGCCCGTGTAGGCCGTACTTACTCTCACAGTTCGTGCCCGTGTAGGCCGTACTTGCTCTCACAGTCCGTGCCCGTGTAGGCCGTACTTACTCACACAGTCCGTGCACATGTAGGCCGTACTTCCTCTCACAGTCCGTGTCCATGTAGGCCGTACTTACTCTCAAAGTCCGTGCCTGTGTAGGCCGTACTTACTCTCACAGTTCGTGCCCGTGTAGGCCGTACTTGCTCTCACAGTCCGTGCCCGTGTAGGCCGTACTTACTCACACAGTCCGTGCACATGTAGGCCGTACTTCCTCTCACAGTCCGTGTCCATGTAGGCCGTACTTACTCTCAAAGTCCGTGCCCGTGTAGGCCGTACTTACTCTCACAGTTCGTGCCCGTGTAGGCCGTACTTGCTCTCACAGTCCGTGCCCGTGTAGGCCGTACTTACTCACACAGTCCGTGCACATGTAGGCCGTACTTCCTCTCACAGTCCGTGTCCATGTAGGCCGTACTTACTCACACAGTCCGTGCCTGTGTAGGCCGTACTTACTCACACAGTCCGTGCCCGTGTAGGCCGTACTTACTCTCACAGTCCGTGCTCAATTAAGCCTTACTAACACAGTCCGCGCCCAAGTAGGCAGTACTTATGCTCACAGTCCGCGCCCGTGTAGGCCTTACTTACTCACACAGTTCGTGCCAATGTAGGCCGTACTTACTCTCACAGTTCGTGCCTATGTAACCTGTTCGACACCCGCAGTTGTAGGAGCTCCACAGCCGAGTGCAATTGCCACCATTCTGACAAACATTCGGATTACACGGGGAGTACACTGGCGAAAACACAGAAATATTATTATTGCATTTACATACAGGTATGTACAGGTGTATATTGCATATCGCATAGGGCTTGTATTTACATGTGGTTATGTATGTACGTATGCATGTATGTATGTATGTATGTATGTATGTATGTATGTATGTATGTATGTATGTATGTATGTATGTGTGTATGCGTATATGTGTGTATGCGTGTATGCGTGTATGTGTGTATGCGTGTTGTGTGTATGCGCGTGTGCGCGTGTGCGCGTGTGTATGTATGCATTCATGCATGTATGTATGTATGTATGTATGTATGTATGTATGTATGTATGTATGTGTGTATGCATGTGTGTATGCATGTGTGTATGCATGTGTGTATGCATGTGTGTATGTGTGTATGAGTGTCTGTATGTATGTATATATGTATATTGTTGTATATATATCTATATTGTATGCTTGCATGCGGGCATGCAGATACACACACACGCTCTGTCACTCTGTCTCCCTCTCTCTCCCCCTCTTTCTATCTCTCTCTCTTTCTCTCCCCCCTCTGTCTGTCTGTCTGTCTGTCTGTCTGTCTGTCTGTCTCTCTCTCTCTCTCTCTCTTATTCTCTCTCTCGCGCTCTCTCTTTATCTATCTATCTATCTATCTATCTATCTATCTATCTATCTATCTATCTATCTATCTATCTATCTCTCTCCCCCCCCTCTCCCCCCTCTCTCTCTCCCTTACGTTCATTTGTATGAATCCAAAACGAGGCCAACATATTTTTTGCGCGAGTTTCTGCGTGCGTTTTTGTTTACTATATTTGTTACATAAAGAGTTGAGAGCCAATGAAAATTCTTAAACATCCTCAGTACACAATGTTGCGTGCCATTTGACAGTTATACTTTCATACTCGGACATGTTTGGTTGGCCTGTTTACGTGGGAAATGATTGGTTACGTCATCATGCGGATTTCGCATACGCAGTGGAACGAGCAATAACGTCGCGAATAATTCTTGACGTCATTGCTGTTTTTAGTTTTGGTTTCAAATATCGTAAATCACAATATAATTAATAAATAAATAAATAAATAATGCATAACATCTATGTCTGCAAAACGTGTTTATCCCTGCCTCGTTTTCGATGTGAACTATGTGTTAAGTGCCATAGGCGGGTCCAGGGCGGCCTGGGGGGGGGGGCATGAGGGGAACGGAGCCGTGCTGAATCTCAGACCACTCAATATGAATTTGGTTCGACAGCCAGTGCTGGTTTTTGGCGAGCCTCAAGGGGGCGGACAATTTGAGGTGTTTGCCCCCCCCCTAGACTACACTATCGGGATTCGCCCCTGAGTGCTGCTGCCTATCGGCAATAGTTGCTCGGAACCTCGTTGTTTCGACACCTACGATATTATATGGCAGCGTCATGTAGACAATTACGTTTCGTACCAGAGCAATCATCCGTCACGTAGCCCGTGACACAGAGGCAACGGTATCGCCGGGGGAGGGTATCACACGTTCCACCATTTTTACACACGTTCGTTTTTCCGTAGCAATGGTCGATCTCTATTGTGAAAAGAAGGCCGAATGTAATCTAAACCCTACTGTGGTGATCTTAATGAAAATAGTACACAGTACATAATCCACTTACACATATTTTATCAAATATTAGTAAATATAAGTCTATGTATAATCGAAGTAAATGTGATTGTACTCTCACATAATAAATATTATGTCATTTTAACATTACTTTTAACAAACAGATAAGTGATGGATTTCTCCAAGTATTTGATAAGGTCAGTCATAGTAAGGTTATTTGTGAACTTCACCATGACGGAATACAAGGTAAACGAATTTATGGATCACATTTTGTTTTATTAAACATAAAACAGCGAATTATGATAGAACGAGAGACCTCTTCTGAGGTAGCAATAACACCAGGAGCACCACGGGGCTTGGTACTTGGACCACGTTTATTTCTTTTGTTCATAAATGATATTTCAGATAACGTTTCCTCTAGAAAGTTTGCTGATGACACAAAAACATACCCTTAAGCAAACTTAAAATGATACTACACTTCAGAAAAATGTCGATAAATTAGTTAAATGGGAATATACTTGGAATAAAATAATACCATCCTAAAAAGTCAAGTTATACAAATAACAAGACACAAAATATCATAGATAATAAATATGCACTACATGGTCAAATATTATAAATTTTACCGCAACTTAAATATAGTGGTGTTAACTTCAGACCTTCGGTAGAACATACATACATTACATATCATCAAAAGCAAACACATAATTAACCTTCCTTCGAAGAAATCTAAAGATTCCATATCTCAAAATAAAACCTCAAGCATACTTCACTCTTGTGAGATAAGTTTATACGAACGCATATAGATAACTCAGAAATGATCGATATGTTCTAAATCGCCACCGTAATATTTCAGTATTACGTGCACGCTAAATACATCAGGAAGGAAGCCCCTTACAGATCTAAAGACGGATGTGTAGTTCTGCATGGTGTACAAACAAGTTAATGGATTAGTAGGAATACCCTCACAAATTATCGCCAGGAGACAACATTCATCCAGTGTACATCCAGACGCACGCTATAATTCTCACAATAAACTGGAGGCTTGGTTGTATCAATATATAAGGTCAGCGGTGAAATAGAAAACAACTTAATGATGATGAAGAATACAGTATTAATGGTTTGTGTGGTTTGTTCTTTTATGGATAACACATAGTAAGACTTCCGCGTGTATATGCAAGCACCATCTGGCTGAATGTTCTGAATGGCAAAGCATACTTAATTAAGACGTCACACCGACCTGAACAGACTCTACCGTAGAAACCGTCCGCACACAGACAGAACACGGTGGCGCTCGGAGTTTGTAGACACGAGGCGCCGTTTTCACACAAATAACACGCCACATCTCCTGCAGAAGCAACATGCAACGTATTAAAGAGTGGCGCGACTGCGATATGAAACTCTTCGAAACAACTCACATGGTAAAAAGGGTAAATTCTTGTAATAGCGCAGTATCCAGTTCTTATGACTGCTCATAGCGCTTTACACTTTACTACCTGGCAGACCTGTTCAATCAAACACCATCTCAACTTCTCTGAAAAACATTCATGGGATCTGAGCACAGGTAACCTTCCTGTTGTGTGTGGAGTAATATAGTACCTACAAAATTGTGATATTTGAAATTTGAAAGAAACATTTTATGGGAAATGATTGCAATGGATCAGACATATCAGCAGGTTGTGTGCTAGCATGTATTGGCAGTTAAATGACACATATTTGGAAGAGTATGGTTGGCGAAGTTATTTTGTGCATTTTCACATAGAACACGTACATGCAGAGCAACATGGCTATTTTGGTCAATATTGATGGGCATATATCATACGGGCATATGGGCATATCAAAGATATGATGACCATGACTGTGGATACATTTCAGATTTTTATCAAGTGCAGTTTTCTTACAATCTGGCAAAACATTATCATAACCACCAGTGGGAAAGTCAACAGTGCTCTGTGCCCTTTTCAACGATGACAGAGGCGCATCAAGACAAAAGATTGGTCCATCTAAAAATCCATAAGCAGTATTCCAGTTGTCAACAGATGGGTCAAGGCGATAGGGAGCCATGGTGGATAAGCAAGATTGTAAAGATAAGTTTTTAAATGACGACGGAATTTTGTAATATTGTCAACTGATCTAACACTAAGAGGGAGCATATTCCAAAGAGTTGGTGCAGCAACAGGAAAAGCCCTTGTTTCAATGTTAGTGTTGACTCTAGGAACAAAAAAGTGGTCAGAACTAGATGTTCGAAGCTGGATAGGTTTCCTTACAGGAGTAAGCAGTGAATGCAGATAAGATGGTTGCTTACTGGTCAATGCCTGGTATGTAATGGTACATATCTTAAATATTATACGATATCGTACAGGAAGCCAATGCAAATACTTCAAAAGTGGTACTGAGCGAGAAAAACGAGGATATCTTGTAACTACTCTTGCTAGACAATTTTGGACTCGCTGAGGTTTTGTAATATCCTTGCTAGCGATATTATAAAGGAGGGAATTGCAATAGTCAAGTCTGCTGCTAACAAGCGCTGTTGCAATAGTCTTAGCAACGAAAAATTACATATACCGACGAATACGGCGAAGTTCACGAATATGATAAAAACAGCAGCACGAGACACGTTTGAGATATGTGTTGTCGGAAATTGAAGTTACTATCAAAGATCACTCCTAGATTCCGCACCGAGGTTGCTGGCGTGATAGTCTGATCCAAAATACGCTTAGGGAAAAAACCCATCAAGTTTACTACACTCCATTGGATTACCAATAATGATCAATTCAGTTTTATTTGCATTTAATTTCAACTTGCTGTCAGTCATCCAGTGGACGATATCTTGAAGACAATCACTAAGTTGAGCGGGGTAGCCAACGAAATGTAGGTCTGAGTATCATCAGCATAAAGATGATAATCCAAATTATGTCTTTGTATAACAGAGCATAGTGGCGTGGTATAAAGAGTAAAAAGCAAAGGCCCAAGAACAGAACCTTGGGTAACACCAAGTAAAGTCGGCAGTGCAGCTGAAAAGCAGTTCCCAATCTTCATAGTTTGGTATCTATCAGTTAGATATGAAGAGCTTAGAGTTTTGCCGGATATGCCGTACCACTTTAATAAGCGTTCAATGATAATGTTGTGATCAGTAGTGTCAAAAGTAACAGGCACCTATAATGAGACTCTTGCAGATTCCCCACAAGCTGTCTCTGTCGAAATTGTCGGTTGTAGCACACCATGCTTCCTTTCCTATCGGCTCCACGCACTTCTTGTGTGTCTTGCCGTTGTAGATGAACGGGAACACACAGTTGGCCCCGCCCGAGTTGCCACCAATGGTCGACTCTGTGGGCAATGGAACAATGACTTCGTTGTTAGTCATGCTGCATTTAAACATATTAATATTATAGAGAAGTAGAACAGACGCATATTCACACAAACAAACATATGTACATACAGGCAGATGGATAGAAAAGACAGAGAGCCAGCCAGCCAGCCAGCCAGCCAGCCAGCCAGCCAGCCAGCCAGCCAGCCAGCCAGCCAGCCAGCCAGCCAGCCAGCCAGCCAGCCAGCCAGCCAGCCAGCCAGCCAGCCAGCCAGCCAGCCAGCCAGCCAGTTAGTCAACCAGACAGACAGACAGACAGACAGCAGACATACATACATACATACATACATACATACATACAGACAGACAGACAGACAGACAGACAGACAGACAGACAGACAGACAGACAGACAGACAGATAGACAGATTGACAGATATACACAGACAGAGAGACATATATACCCACACACATAGTGCATGCATGTAGGCGGGCAGGCGGGCAAGCAGGCAGGCAGGCAGGCAGGCAGGCAGGCAGGCAGGCAGGCAGGCAGGCAGGCAGGCAGGCAGGCAGGCAGGCAGGCAGGCAGGCAGGCAGGCAGGCAGGCAGGCAGGCAGGCAGGCAGGCAGGCAGGCAGGCAGGCAGGCAGGCAGGCAGGCAGGCAGGCAGGCGGGCGGGCGGGCGGGCGGGCAGGCAGGCAAGCAGGCAGGCAAGCAGGCAGGCAGGCAGGCAGGCAGAGAGACAGACAGACAGACAGACAGCAGACATACATACATACATACATACATACATACAGACAGACAGACAGACAGACAGACAGACAGACAGACAGACAGACAGACAGACAGACAGACAGACAGACAGACAGACAGACAGACAGACAGACAGACAGACAGACAGATTGACAGATATACACAGACAGAGAGACATCTACACACACATACATAGTGCATGCATGTAGGCGGGCAGGCGGGCAGGCGGGCAGGCGGGCAGGCGGGCAGGCGGGCAGGCGGGCAGGCGGGCAGGCGGGCAGGCGGGCAGGCGGGCAGGCGGGCAGGCGGGCAGGCGGGCAGGCGGGCAGGCGGGCAGGCGGGCAGGCGGGCAGGCAGGCAGGCAGGCAGGCAGGCAGGCAGGCAGGCAGGCAGGCAGGCAGGCAGGCAGGCAGGCAGGCAGGCAGGCAGGCAGGCAGGCAGGCAGGCAGGCAGGCAGGCACGCAGGCAGGCAGGCACGCAGACATACAACCCGCCTCTTTCTATTTTCGTTCCCTTCTTTTGACCATCTACCAACTGGCAACGTATTTAATTAAAACACAGAGGCAGTAAACTAGAGAGTGATTTTTTGGCGTATACCCGATATGTTGTTTACCTGTCGGAGAAAAGCGGGACAGTGGACCACGCTCCTCAGATGGCGCTACTGTGACGTTATACTTTACCGGAATGCGAGGATATAATGTATTGGACCTCTAACTACACACCTTTGGGACACCGTCATTTGAGAGATCATAGGCCAATAGTACAAGGAAGCGAATGGGTGTAGAAAGAGGAGAGCGGACCTCGGCGCCCGGGAGAAATAGTATTACTTACTACTATAATAACCTTTGCTGGTGAATTTGTTTTATGTGCGTCTGACTTCAAGCACAGTTATTGTTTGATAACAAAACTGTAGAACGATTTTTTTTATAGAAATGATGATATGTCTTGGTGGAAGCGTAACCTACGAAATATCTTCACTTATCCACATACAACACAACTGAGAAAATAGAGTCAAAAAACCCTTATGAACAAGATCATTGGCTCTAGAGTTATCATTTAACAAGATTTAACAATATTGCCACCCAGAGAATTAACTCTAGGTGGCAGGTGGACAAGGAAGCCCTTTGGCTTATCGAGAGTCCGACCCTTTTATCTATGTGTATCCCGCCCTTCTGAGGTATGTATTTATT